>CM077024.1:104995864-106219197 GCA_039090855.1 Macrothele yani
TTTCTGGGTACGCCACTGTTGACAACATAAGATGCAGAACTCAAAACAGACATGAAATGGTACTCTGTAGGGAAAAAATGGTATTCCGTAGAAAAAAAAAAAATTATTTCTAGTGGTACGCCATGTTGACAACATAAGATGCAGAACTCAAAACAGACATGAAATGATACTCTGTAGGGGAAAAAATGGTACTCTGTAGAAAAAAAAATTCTTGGTAGTGGTACGCCATTGTCGACAACATAAGATGCAGAACTCAAAACAGAC
This sequence comes from Macrothele yani, assembly GCA_039090855.1. NCBI lineage: Eukaryota > Metazoa > Arthropoda > Arachnida > Araneae > Macrothelidae > Macrothele > Macrothele yani. Next base: position 104,996,129 of record CM077024.1, read on the forward strand.
ATGAAATGGTACTCTGTAGAAAAAAATGGTATTCCGTAGAAAAAAAAAATTATTTCTGGGTACGCCACTGTTGACAACATAAGATGCAGAACTCAAAACAGACATGAAATGGTACTCTGTAGAAAAAAAAATGGTATTCCGTAGAAAAAAAAATAATTTCTGGGTACGCCACTGTTGACAACATAAGATGCAGAACTCAAAACAGACATGAAATGGTACTCTGTAGAAAAAAAAATGGTATTCCGTAGAAAAAAAATAATTTCTGGGTACGCCACTGTTGACAACATAAGATGCAGAACTCAAAACAGACATGAAATGGTACTCTGTAGAAAAAAAAATGGTATTCCGTAGAAAAAAAAATTATTTCTGGGTACGCCACTGTTGACAACATAAGATGCAGAACTCAAAACAGACATGAAATGGTACTCTGTAGAAAAAAATGGTATTCCGTAGAAAAAAAAATTATTTCTGGGTACGCCACTGTTGACAACATAAGATGCAGAACTCAAAACAGACATGAAATGGTACTCTGTAGGGGAAAAAATGGTACTCTGTAGAAAAAAAATATTTAATTCTGGGTACGCCACTGTTGACAACATAAGATGCAGAACTCAAAACAGACATGAAATGGTACTCTGTAGGGGAAAAAATGGTACTCTGTAGAAAAAAAAATTAAATTCTGGGTACGCCACTGTTGACAACATAAGATGCAGAACTCAAAACAGACATGAAATGGTACTCTGTAGAAAAAAAAATTATTTCTGGGTACGCCACAGTTGACAACATAAGATGCAGAACTCAAAACAGACGTGAAATGGTACTCTGTAGAAGAAAAAAAAAGGTGTAACGTGGTACTTTCGGCGTTCAAACGAGAGGACACATTGTTTCAAAAGAAATGGGAAGCACGTAATATCTTGATCAATCAGTACATTGTGACACCTTTTTGGTTGTTCACAACCGCTTGGTACCTTGGTGGTATACTGCAGATGAGATAATTCAGCTGGCTTTGAAGTAGTGTAACCTAAGGACAAAGCCAAAGAGGGGCTAGGTGGGCTTGCCCAAGTTCCTCAGCTGTGTATCCCAGACTTCCTCAGTGGTATTAAGAGCAAGTGAAACTTGTGGGTAAACATGGAATAAGTGCAGCGATCTTCGAGATCGGGATCCAGCATGTGAGCTCGATGAGGTAGTGCATTATCATACACAAAGAGGAAACCATGACGTATCGCACTGTGGAAAATGGGAACAGTACTCCTGAAGATGCGGTCTCGGAACTCGCCAGCGTTCACGTCCTCTCATAAATACAGAAATCTGCTCCCGTACCATGACTGAGACGTGGTGGAACGGTTAGCACAAATGATGACAACCACGTGTTCCTCAGATCATCCAGACACTAGGCAGCTAATGTGGAATATGGACTATAGGAACGTAGAGCAAACCTGGATTCATTGCAGGATAAGACACTTTGCCACTCTTCCTGTCAGAATAGGTGTTCTTGAGCCTATTCATATCTTTCTTCCCGGATAGCCGCAGACAATGGTATTCGACGAAATGGAAGTCTTGACCACATACCTTCTTAATGCAGTTAATTACTGACCATTTGAGCACTTACCTTGACGATAAAATTAGTTCTCAGAGCAGCTTGGATATGACGCTGGACATTGTGTGGTATCTGTGATCGTTTATTGGGAGATAACGAACTTTTCGGGACGTTGTTGTCCTCGGACGACCACTTTTCGGTCCTTCTATGATATTGTTTTGCTCTCGACAATGCGCATGGAGGAAACTTATCTCACTTTGGAACAAATGACGATCTGCTGCAATATGTGTCTCTCTGAGCGGGAATTGCAGCATTGCAATGGCTCTATTGTGCTCTCCGAAAACAGTCAAGTGTATCATCTGCGGTTCCAGGGGAATTTATCGACAACGAAATAATCGAAAGCGAAAAATACAAAGACGAAATCATCGAATGCGAAACCATCGAACGGAGAATTCACCAGAGGGCGTTTTCCGAAAACCTGGGCTTTAAGAAAATGAAATCATCGAATGCGAAATGACCTAAGGATTAATTCATCGTAGGGAATGTTTTTCAAAAATCATCAATGTACATAAATGGAATCCTCTCTGTGGATTGATAGCGGTAATTCAGATTACCATATTGAGAATTTCCATTTGCTGGCTAAACGTATGAATTCAAAAAAGTTTTGCAATACTATTGGCGCAGCTGGGCGGTTGCGAGAACATGTGACGTAGTACGACACATTTTGAAATCGTTGCAAAAAGAAGAAAAAATATCTTCCGCCGAGAAATGCACACATTCTGTCCTGCTGTGTGTGCGTCTGATAAATAACTCTCGTGAAACTTGAATGTTTTTAATTGATTTCAACTCAGTTTCAAAAATTGTCTTTTGCGAAATTTAATTTTTAAATCAAACTGCTTCTCTCCGCTTCCTTCTGCTTTGTAGACCACGATTTTGACTGTACTTTCTACTAGCCACAGACTTAAAATTTTCAACATGTGTTTCTGGTGTCGACGTACTTATGAATGTCGTGTAAACGCAAGATTTCACACAACGAGACGAAAGCAAATTCATTCACTTGGTACCCAGCCTCGCGAGTCACATTAGGAAAAAAAGTAACAGACATTCTACCCCGGATCTCATCCCCCCCCCCTTTTTTTAACTTCCAGCGGTGTCCAGATGGCCTAAAAATCGAGGTTCTCAACCTGAACTGATAGAAAATGAGAAAGCTTTCTGTTTTATTTCTATCACGCTTCGCAAGCATACACTGAAGAAACTTACAAGCTGTGACTTCGAAACGCCTCTGATTGCTTGTGAACCACTAGAAGACAGAAAAAAGAAAGTATATTTGCTTCGCTGTACTTTATAATGGCCAGAAAAATACTTATCTTTTTTTCTTGTGATTCACTTTCTAGGGGTCTTATTACACTAAAAATGCGATAAAACATTTTAAGAACACTAATTAAAATAGTTTATTTATGCAGAAAGATAAATGTTATACACTGCACTTCCAGTAACATCCGGACAAGGCTCTTTTAAAAATGAATTAGGCCCTACGCAAGCACTACGTCACAAACCCAACTACACCAATGCTTAAAAATTAAGGGATAATTGTGAATCACAAGAAAATAATGCTGCACAATACAGAGTGATTCGTCATGCAAACTACTCCATACTTCTTCCGGAATGATGAAAATTCATCCGTTGATCTAGCAGACCGATGGCAGCGCTAGGAGCACGACATACGTCTCATAGCACGCAGCGAGTTATAAAAAGAGAAGTCAGAGCAGCAGAATAGAGCAGGTGTTGTGCATTTCGCAGATGCGATAGTGCTGTGTACCAAATGAATATGGCTCAGCAAACCCATATTGATTTTGCTATGCGGGACAGAATCATTGGTCGACTCGAGGCTGGCCAAACGCAGATGGCAGTGTCCCAAGAGCTGCATGTCCCACAGGGTGTCATTTCTAGACTTTGGCGGTAGTTCCTAACAGGATGATATGTCTCGATGCTTCAGCACTGGGCGTCCGCGGATTACAACGCCGCAACAAGACCGTATTTTGTCACTAATTGCCAGACGGCACAGGCAGAATACAGCAGAGGACCTCGCCAGAGACTTTTCAGCTGCCATTGGGACCACGGTTTCAAGGCATACCATGTACAGACGACGATTGAGTGAACACGGCTTGCGTGCCCTCACTCCTACCAGATGCATCCCGCAGTCCATCGAACAGCCCGTGCAGCCTGATGCAGAGAACATCGTGCTTGGACAACTAACCAATGGGCGTGTGTTTTGTTTACTGACGAATCCAGGTGTAATCCGTACAATGATTTACACCGTGTTTTCATCTCCAACATCGTTGAGCATGATCGTTTTGGCGGCTATAGGATTCTAATGTGGGGCGGAATAATGTTGGATGCACGTACACCCCTCCATGTGTTCGAAAGAGGGAACCGTAACAGGCTAGACATACCGTGATGTCATCCTGCAACAATATGTCCGGTTATTCAAGAGTGCAATGGGATCTGAGTTCGTGTTTATGGATGACGTCCTTATCGAGCCGTGGTAGTGGAGGAACACCTAAAAATGATAATATCAACTACTTTGAGTGGCCAGCTCGCTCACCCAATTTAAACCCCATTGAGCATTCACGGAACACACTTGACAGATGTATTGCAGAACGTCATGCACTTGCTAGAACTCTTATGGAACTTCCGACAGCATTGGTGCGCAGTTTGATAATCTGGTGCTGAGTATGCTCAGACGCTATACTGCATATGTCGCTGTGGCAGGCCAACATACAGCACAGTGAACACTTTCTTTACCTTAAAACCTTTGTGTTCTGTACGAGACGAGAATTGAAAATTAGCTCCAGGGAGCTGTTTCTTTATTTTGACCAATATAGCGGATCCTGTAGTGTGTGTGTCGTTCTAAATTTCCGTTTAGCTCAATATGTTCCATATCTAGAAAATTTTGATTGCTGTCCTAAAGGTGGATGAGTCGAAACTGATATTATCCTTAATTTTTGAGAATGAGTGTATAACTATGCTCGTAGGGTTATGATGAGGAAATAGCATATCTATGAATGCAAGATACCTTGATCGATCGAACGATTTAACCGATTTCCAGCGCTGATTGATAATAGGGTGCCACATAAGCAATCGCTCCGTTCGTGACATTTCAGCTCCACTGAAGACGCCAAGATTGACGGTTGGTGATACGATAGGCAAATGGCAGCGAACGGGGGTAGAGTCTGTAAATGAACGACCCGGAATAGCCCTGAAGCTAACAGAACTTTTTTTTTTTTCAAAAGAACTCAAATCAGCACTGTTCCAAATCACACAAACCCACGTGAGATTACTGGGACTGACGTTAGAAGCAGCCCAGTGCACGCTACAGAACATGGATTAACTGACAAGTCACGGAAAACAGTCCACCTGTCTGACGGTCGTTCCTAAGTGTGGCGGATGCCCGGATGTAGGCAGGGCTTTACAGAGGAAAGGGCTAGTCCGTCCCTTTGAGGAACTGAATGCCGACCCGTGTCTGAAAGGGGTGGAAAACGGGTTGTCCACTTGTGCCCTACGTCATCGCGCTGGCCTGCTTAATGAGCTTCGTTTGTCAACTTCCCTACAAGACCAAATTTTCCTCTGTTATGGTTTTGCACACTCGCGCCTTTTCTTGGTTTATATACAGCATTTGTTTCACGTTGTGTTTTACTTAAGTTGTACACTCTGGTGATTTTTATTTCCGTTTTTTTGTTTTAACGAAATATCATCATGTGCTGAAATACGCATATAAACACGAAAGGACAGGACATTGTTTTCCACGTCGTTTCGTGTTTATAAGAAGAATCTTGATTGGCTTCCGATAAAGATCCTTCTTTAGGAACTATTTCAAAACACTGCCCCGTAACTAATTCTGTTCAAGATAATTGGGTAACACTAATATCTGTTGGATGCCTGACAGTACCATCATGTTCTTGGGATATTATTAAACAGTTTGAGAATATTTTCTGCGCAGTTTACGACAGGACATTTAAAAAAGGGAAAGGTGTTATTAGGAAACTCATAAATGATCTAGAAAAACGTTTTCTATCTGCCAACAAAGATGTTATTTGCGGGTTTTGCAGAATACGAACACTTATTCGAATTCGTTTTCTTAACAGAAATTCATTATTAGTGCGGCGCCGGAAAGATCTGCAGAAAAGGAAGAAATGGATTGACTTAAACGCAATGAGAAAAAGCGTAAGTTTTTTTCCATTTGGGCAATGAAGAAAACAGTTTTGCATTTTGTACAACGAAAAAAAAACATTTTCCAGTTTGTGTAATAACGAACGTACCTTCATTTCACGAAGTAAATTTTGTTCACCACTTTTTAAACTTAGTGACCTTCAGAAATCATGATGGATGCAAAATGTAAGTAAATAATTTTTATTTTATTAATTAACAGAATGTTTGAACTACTTTTGCGGAGTTTGAAGAACTCAATAACTTTCCGGATCTTATAATTTTTAAACAACTAATGTTTGTGACAGAGAAAAAAGTTTTAAACTTTTAAACCATTAAACTTTTCTAGGGAATTACTAAAAAGAAAAAATAACGATACACTGCGTTTTTGACATCAGAAAAATATAGTTAGTATCGTAAGTGAAATACTTTTCAAAGAAAAAGCATTCATGACAGAAATTGTTCATTTAAAATTATCACATTTATACCATTACATTATTTGTCTTCGAAAAAGACAATTGCTAATAATTGAGTGCGCATTGCAATAGATGACACACTGTAATATGTTAAATACGGTAAAAACATTGACTGAAATTGCCTTTCCTATGGTGCTACTTTAGAGAACAGCTCTCCGTGGCTCTCGGCTTCCGAAGAACCAGCGCATCAAGCTCGCCTGCGTGTCTCAATGGGTTAAGCGTTAAAGACTAGCCCTTTCCGAATGCATCGTTCCAACAATGAAGTTTGCTTGAGGGCAGCGTGATGGTATGGAGCTACTTTCAGTGATTCGGCTTGGAGGGCCATTAGTCGTTTTGGACAAAACCATGAATTTTAAGTTCTTTGTCACATTGTCCTGGATAATTATGTACTACCAATGTTACGGCAGCACTTTGGGGAACATCTATCACTTTATCAGGGGGGAAAAAACTTTGTTACAGTTTGGTTTGAGGACATGGGTGCCGAAATGTTGGACTGGTCAGCCCAGAGTCCTGATCTGAACTCTATGGAGAATATCTGGGACGAATTAGACCGTCGCGTGAGTGGAAAAACAGATCGCTCAACAAACAAAACTTAACTGGTCACTGCTTTAAAGTAAAAATGGCGGACATTTACAAAAAATTGGTGGAGAGCGTTCTACGAAGACTAGAAGCCGCCATCAGCGCCAAAGATTTCACTGCAGTGGCGCACACACGGGGAGGGTCAGACGGGTTCGACTTCCCTCCCCCAAGAATGCCCTTGTCTTACATTCATCAGATAATGAAATGCCATTGTCCTACATTCATCAGATGATGAAATACTATTGTCTTACATTCATCAGATGATGAAATGCCATTGCCCTACATTAATCAGATGATGAAATGTCATTGTCCTAAATTCATCAGATGATGAAATGCCATTGTCCTACATTCATCAGATGATGAAATGCCCTTGTCCTATACATTCATCAGATGATGAAATGCCCTTCTCCTGCACTTATCGGATGATGAAATGTTGTTGTCCTACATTCATCAGATGATGAAATGCCATTGTCCTACATTCATCAGATGATGAAATGCCCTTGTCCTATACATTCATCAGATGATGAAATGCCCTTCTGCATTCATCGGATGATGAAATGTTATTGTCCTACATTCATCAGATGATGAAATGTCCTCGTCTTACATTCATCAGATGATGAAATGCCCTCGTCTTACATTCATCAGATGATGAAATGCCATTGTCTTACATTCATCAGATGATGAAATGTCCTTGTTCTAAATTCATCAGATGATGAAATGTCATTGTCCTAAATTCATCAGATGATGAAATGCCATTGTCCTAAATTCATCAGATGATGAAATGCCCTTGTCCTACATTCATCAGATGATGAAATGCCCTTCTCCTACATTCATCAGATGACATTCTTTCTAAATAGTACATTATTCCTACACTACAGCTAAACTAAAATAAAATCTTTCCAGCAGATGGTTTTATGAATTTCCTATTTTTGTTATGATGAATACCTTTCCTCTTCTAGTTTGTGAAAACACAAATTTATCCGTGAAGTAATCGAACCCACGCTCCCTTGTTTCGGAGTTAGTTGCTCTCCCAACTAAGCTACACGGACGGAATGTATCGCTGCAGATTTGTCGTCTTGACACGCGCTTTACCTCTCTGTTCTACGTCACAAGTTTTCATAATGATCGTATTTTTTCTGTAAATCTTACGGTCGTAAAATAATTATCAAATGTTTCTTATTGCAAAGAGTAATATTTTTTTTACCTGCGTACACATTAGTGTTGATTTATGGCAACATTAATTTTTAAATACACACACAAACGCGCGTGAGCCGTTTAATTTAGCTGCGCAGTCAGAAAGAAGTACATATATCGTACAATATCACGTATTCTCTTTGCCCCATAGATTTCTTGTTGGACCCCACCCTTGAGAATATTCTGTTTGCGTATCTGGGTTTCAGTACACGATATGTTTTGCAAATAAATATGATTTGTGAACATGCAGGTGTTCCTATATCCTATATTAATAGTAGGTCTATTTGGTCTTATTATGTCTATTTGGTCTTATTTAAGAGAAATCCAAGTGACTGATAGGGCAAAACCAAAAAATTTGTTCCTTGCAACCAACATTTCCTTTTTGCTAAAGTTACAGAATTTATATTCATTATAGAAAAGCATCCGAATTGACTGATTTATTTATTTATTTATTAACGTTCGTCCAAGGAATTATTTATGTTGAAAGAAAAAACATGAGTCAGTTTTCTGACTAATTATTGAGGTCTTAGTGCCAAAGAACAAGCCTACTTACCCCGAACTGAAATTGTGAAAGACACGTTTGATATTTTGGCCTTTGTGTATCAGTGAAATATAGGGAAAATAAGTTACTTCATTGATTGGAATCTTTTTAACATTCAAAATGGAACCAAACAAAAAGTGTGGAGACTTGTTATGAAGATAGGTTTGGTTGGATGACAACCAAACCAGCTGTTTCTGCGGGGATGGAATAAAACGGAACCAGTCCTATAGTTAAAATTTATGAAATATTGTATACTTCGGAGGAAGCAATTCAAATGATTTTTGCATGCCAAAAATCTGTGCTGAAGCCAGATACTCCCACGTCGTAAAAAATTCATGATAAAATTGCATTTCTAAGTTCTATCAGACCAGCGATTTTACCTTCAGCTGTATATATAACTAGCATGCACTTAATTCGCATTATCGTACGTATACTTCGTCAGGATAAGGCATATGTAACTATCAGCATAACTTAATGCATTTGATACTATTTCACCGATTTTCAAAAAGAATTTTACCAAATAAAGGCGGTATTGCCAGAACACATTTCTGATTGATGATCTTTTCAGTTAACGCTACAGAATTTTTTTAAAAAGCAACGGGTACATTAAAAAAATTTAAGTAAAAATCTTTAAACTGAACCAGAAATTTCGTAATCTCTGAACTAAGAAGCATATAACTATTTGTACGCTGATAGCACAGCAGGAAGTTCCACTTCCTGAGAACAAAGATAAAATAGCTAAATATTTAAGCACTTTTATCAGTTAGCGCGCACGTTACAATCATGGTGATCCTGAGAGTGTATCTCTGCGAGAAATCAATAGAAATCAGTTGTGTTCTTAATACTAACAATGCTCTGTATATTCTCTCTCTTATTCACGAGAATACAGAGCATTGTAAGCATGACCATAAGCTTGACACAAATTATCAGAACGCACACACAGCTTCGGAAAGCATTTCGCCAAAAATAGCCTTTCTTTAAAAGGAACTTAGGTAACAGGAACTTCGAATACGAAAATTCTCAGAGATCAGCCGAAGTCTAGTGCTCGAATTAAGCGTAAAACATTGATATTGCGTTTTTGTTCTTTGGTTCTGTTTTCACAAGAGTCAGTAACATTAAGTTCGAAATGGTTTATTCAGTTAGCAACTGTTGCCCAACGGAATCTTTCAAAAATGCCTTACCTAATGTTTCATAGATATTTTGTCCCACGCTGGTTCAAGCACTTGATGCAGTGCTTAAGTTTTCACAACTGCTATAGTCACCAACCAATTACATTAATCTGACACTGATCATTACAGTAATTATCCATAATTGTAGAGGATCAGCGACATGATAACGTTTTCTTTTTTTCGACATTAGGCCATGACGAGCTTAGGCGCAATGGGAACAGATGCCCAACCCCGTCATGATCATTATAATAATTTTCGAGGATTGAAACGGATCAACGTTATGATAATGTTTCTATTATTAATCGGTACCATGCACGGTTGAAAAAGCAGTGACTGAAATTTTTTCTTGTCATATAACACGAATCGTAATAAAATGAACTATAATAAACGGTTGAATTATTAATGGACAGTCTATAACATGAGTCACCAACAACACAATTTTCGTAATATTCCTATTAATTTTTAATATTTCCAACTACTCGTATACGAATTTAATGGTGACGATCGTCATTAATTTATAAACATGTGCTTACCCGTCGTTGACGGGCTTGCATTGGAGGATTGAGGCATTCTTTCAGTGACCCGAAATGATATGGTGTTTAGATAACTACACAATGAGGTTAAAAATGTGCTTTATTATGCCAGTTTGATTTTAACATTTTTTTTTTTTGGGGTATCATTATATAATCTCTACTAAATATAAAGAGAGAAACTTTGTGTATTTGAGGTAATCTGGAAAACTACCGAGGCAATTTGGAAAATTCTTTCACCGTTGGGCAGCTTATTTCTTTCCGGTGGACATAGGCAATTTCTTCATTTATTTTTTATTTTATTTGGCTGTACTACCGAATAAGATCGCTTTCAAGTAGTTCCCGATTTCCCGTGTATCGTTCCGCTTTGTATACATACAACCTGATCATACCCGACGTCAAAGAAAGTAGTTCACGATAATATACGGACATTTTTTTTACTAATCTCGAAAACTACTGAACAGATTCGGATAATACTTTCACCATTGGGAAGCTTACTTCTTTCTGGTGGATATAGATTTCCCGTGTATCGTTCGGCTTACGGCGGATTGTACAAAGAAAATGCCATGGTAACATGAAAAAAAAAAATACTCGTGACTAGAACAACCCAAATGCATAAAATGCATTTCGACCCCGGAGACCCTGGGTTGCTATATTAAATAAGATGCTTATACAAACTATGCTGAAAAAGTGCTTAAACCTGGAAACCCATTTTGCATGAAATGCACGAAATACATAATTTGCAATCAATATGCATGAAATGCATAAATTTTCCATCAATTTGCATTACATGCATTTTCCGCTCCAAAATGCAAAAGCTGCATCTTTCCAAGCAATATCTGGCGTTCAAAGTTTTTTTATTTGGTAAAATTAAGGTGTGCGATGATGGCAACACGACCGGCGACGCGACGATGCGAAGTGGATTTGTCTACGGCAGTAGCATGGGGGGGGGTGCATAGCTGAGCAGCGTTTTAGGTTTCATTGGATAGGTTGTAGGAGTGTTAGCTGGGAATATGCTGAGACGAAGCAGTTCAGGTGTCAAAGTCCAAACTTCTCAGAGTTTTCCGCCCTATCGCAGCCGTGCCAGTCAGCCGTCTGAAGGCAGCGCATAAGCACATTTTTTCGGGCGGGGTGTTAAACTTTAGTTAAAAAATGTTTACGAAGCCGTCAAAAATGGGGGGGTTACAGCGAGATCTCGTCTTCTACAGTTTCCAAGAACTGGACTTGAATTGAAATAGAATAATCTGTGGTGCAAGTACTGTTTAGAAGTTGTCGATTTCACAAGAAAATCTGTGGGGTCTGCCCGTGTCGCAAATGGGAAACATTTGAGGTGCAAAGAAGGAAACACCCATCAAGAGACTTTGGAAGAAACCGTTGATCGCCAACATGGCAGTAAACAACAATCGGGGGAAATGGTGTCGGCTGTCGTTGGTGCCCAGATTCCGTTGCACGTGTTTCGGAACGAAACGTTTCGTCAGTGGATGAAGAAAAATGTCCGTAATAGCCAGAATCTTCCTTCTGAGACCACACTCAGACGGATCCTCCCTCAAGTAAGCAACTCTGACCTCCACAAAACGAGGCGCCTTTGCAAAGATCGCGATGTTCGTGCAACAGTTGACGAAACGCGGGGTTTTCTCACTCGGAAAATAGTAAACGTGTTGCCGACTCCACTGGGGAGCCAAGCAAGGCCAAGAGTGGTCGTTTCAAAAACCGTAGACAAGTGCAACGCAGATACTGTCGTAGACGTCACCCTCACTACTTTGGAGACAGCAGGCGTCGATAGAATAAATCTAGAGGTGTATTCCACGGACAATGCTCCCTACATGTGTGCTGCTGCAAATCGGTTGAAAGGCGTTTGCAGCAGACTTATGCACAGCTCGTGTTGGGCGCACGTTCTGCACCTAGCCTACGAAGAAATACAATCTTCGCACAAAATCCTTGATCACTACGTCGTATGCATCAAGCCTGCTTTGTCTAAGGCTCCAGTTAGACGGCAAGCCCTACAAGACTGTCTACATGCGCTGTCGGGAAAAACCCAATACTTCCGCCCTCTCCAGTAATTACCCGTTGGGGGACCTGGCTTCGAGCCGCCAAGTACCATTCCGAGAACGTTGAGGTAGAAGTGCAGTGGGTAGAAGCTATTGACGACGACAGCCTGGCCGTAGAGGAACTGAAGGAGTTGCTCTGCAACCCTCACCTTGGTTGAGCAACCGCAGCGAGTTGCATTGGTTGCCGTCGATTTGGACGTTGTAATCAAGAAGCTGGAAACTCCTAGAGCCCATTCCTCGGAGATTTGGTTGCTGCTAGCCTCGATCCGGAACCTTTTGCAACGAAGTGACCTCCTGTGCTACAAGCTGCAGGCCTACCTAGACGACAGGCACCTCAGTGCTCGCTTCTGGAAAGAAGTAAAATTTTTTGATCTTCGCAAGTGTTCCAGCAGATGTGGGACTGTCTCTGCACTTGGAACTGCAACGATTTACGCTAGAAGATATACCAGCCCGAGAGCTCTCACTCTATGCTGCGAAACTGGAGGAAGACAAGTCGAAGAAAGAGGTAGATCCGGTGTGCTTCTGGAGAAAGATGAGCCGGGACTGTCCCCTGTTAAGCGACGCAGCACTGAAGGCGCTTTTCGTCGTAGCAAGCACTGCTGACGTTGAAAGAAGCTTCTCCTACCACAAAAAAAATACTATCTGCGGATAGATCCCGATTTACCGAAGCGAACCTGAAGGCCCATTTTTGAGTGACATTTAACGGAGCAGCTGAAGAGTTGGAATCAGAACTTGAACATATTGTTACCAGGGATTCGAATTCTGAACAAATGGTGAGCTAAACCTGCAATATTTGATTTTTAACACAATCAATTTGTTTAAATACTATAGATATTAAAGCCTAGGAATTAATTAAAGGCAGTTTCAAAATTTATTATTCAAACTTTACCTTTTTCTCACATAAACAAAAAACATAATAAGTCTACCAAGTGCAGCATGGGTTTTCTGCTAAATTTACATGTATTTAAACGCAAAATGCACAATTTGCATAATTTTTAGATTTAAAACGCATAATTTCTAGATTTTTTTTTTTTTTTTTTTTTTGCACAAAGTGGGTTGCCTTATTTATTAAGTTTCCCTTGAGTCTTCGACCAGGTCATTTAACCTAGTCAGAGATATAAGTAATAGAGAATAATAGGGTTTAATTGGTTTTGGACTTATCAGTTTAAGGTTTAACTTCAACGTAAGTGTTATAGCGTAAAATGTTTTCGCCGGTGGTGGCATTCAAAATCACGTCTTCTTACTCCGAACCGGGATATTCTCCCAACTGAACTACGCCGGCAAGGCTTATCGCCGCAACTTTGCAGATTTGACGACTCTTGTGTCATCTTAATGGTACGTCACATACACTCCCCTCCCCCTAGCCCCTTGAGACAGGAAAAGTAACGAAATGGTAGGTTTGGAATCCGCCGACGAACCGTGATTGAAGAAGCTCATTCTAGAAGAAGCAATATTTTATTTAATCCATTAATCCAGACCATGGTAAAAGAATCATCACACGTTTTTATCGAACCTCATGGCAAAGAAATTCATTTACGTACGGACGCCAAAATTCGCCGGTGGTAGAATTCTTCCAACTCCGGAGAGGAATATTCTCCCGGCTGAAATACGCTGGCAAGGCTTATCGCTGTGACTCGTCGTTTTGACTAACGCGTCACCTCAGTAGTACGTCACATATACTCCTCCCTTGAGAAAGGCGGCTGCACGAAATCGCAGGTTTCGGGTTCGTTAACAAATCATGCCTGCAGCAGCTTACTGCAGAAGTAGGAATTCTTATCAATTCCAATCGATGGGTGGAAGAATGATCACCCTTTTACTTTGTTATTTTATACTAGGCTCGTTACGCCAGAGTGCCGCTCGGGCCCAGCAGCCCGATCTTCAAGTATATCAAAACGAAATGAAAATATTCTCCCAATTGTTCAGTACATTTTGCGCTGTATCGATTCCAAGATGGCGACTTGTTTACAGTTTTTGTTTCTCTCCTGGTGAACTCCCTGTTGGATTTTTGCGGAACGTTTTTCAATTTCCTTCTACTTTTATTGAAGAACTTTGCTCCGCCGCCATTCGGAAGTTTCCGAGTTTTTTTGCTGTCGTTATTTTTTGGAAGGGCGGACTTTTGTCGTTTGAACTTATAGCACTTACTAAATTTACCACTAAGGAAAATAAAAGCGGTCCAAAAAGCATCTCCGTAAACCGTTATGCTAAACTGTTAAACAACTGAGATAGCTTTACCAACAAAACATATGCATAACAAATTCTCTGCGTCACCATGGCAGCAGATCACGGGACCAGAACGTTCCTCTGTGGTTATCGTGAAGACAGACAAGCCGTTCGTTTCTTTCCTTTGCGTCTTTAAAAAATGCTTAAAAATCAGAAAATGGCTTTTTCTTATTTTTTTTTTTTTGTTTTGTTAAAAAAGGATGATAGTTGTAAATTTATGCTGTAAAAATTGCAATGCGTTATTATTTATAGTTTGCCATATATACGTTTTTTTAAATGGATCCCATCGCGAAATAGAGAAATTTTTGAAATTTAAAAATTTAATTTCTCGTAATCTCAATCGAAATTCGAAAAAAAGGGCGACGAGGTGCAAAAATTCGGTCATGGCACTACATGCCTACAAAGTTTCGTAGTTCTGTTGCTGTTAGTGTGTCCGGAACGCGACCTGATAGCACTTTTTTCCTTACCTTAACTTTGAAATACAATAGCTCTTGAAGTATCGGCAGAATCGAAAAACGGTTTACTTCAGCGTGTCTTCCAAACAATTCTCTACAAATGATGTAAATTTCATATTTTTCTGTTCAATACGTTTTGTGCTCTGCGAGCTGAGAAAGCAAGAGTGTCGCGAAATTTCTAAAAGAGCGGCGGCAGTTACTTTTTTTTTTAGAATAGAGAGATTTTACTTTTTCAAATCTTACGGCCAGGAGGTTCATTTTTAAATTGCGAGCCAATGAGAAGAAATGTCCTTTTCTGCCGGTGGTGCCATTCAAACAAATGTCTTCGTACTCCGGAGCACGATATTCTCCCAAAGAAATTACACTGACAGGACTTATTGCTGCAACTTTACCGATGTGATTCATGTGTCACCCAGTGGTACCACAGTGCCACTGAATGAATTAAATTGCTGAACTCTTGACATTCTAACTCGTTCGTTGCTTGTTCGTGGTAGCTCTGTAACTTTAATTATACATGGAAATTTCTAATTAGGCACTTTCAAATAAACGGGCAGGGTAATGAATGACGCAGTACTTACATTTCCAAAGTCCATGATGTTATATCTCCTCCCAGCACGTAAAGTATTCGTCACTTGTAACAGCAATGGGAAAACAAACTTCAATCTACTACTTCGTAACAATATACATTTGACAATTATCGCTCGCAGTCATCAAATATATTCATTCCTTTCTTGCATTACATCTCCCATTCCTCTAGTAACATACAGGGGTTACACAGAATAATGTGAACACTATGCTCAGAGACGTGACTTTTAATGCAGCTGCGTACGCCGTAATACGTAAAGGTATCCATCACTTTTTGGTTGTAATAGCTTTGTTTAGAACCTCAAGGTCCTGTTTAAGTGCATTTAAAGTGTCTTGTTGCAAAATTTCTTTCCGGGTGACGACGAAATGAGCGACCTAGCGGACTTCGAAAGAGGACTAACTGTTGGTAGCCGGCTAGTTGGTGCCTACGTGACAAAACTCGCCAGGGTAGTGGGGGTATCGAGAGCTACTGTGTCTAGCGTCATGACAGCATACCGTTTTCGTAGCAAAACCTCGTTTGCGAAACACAAGAGCGGCCGGAAAACGACCCTGACTGATAGAGACAAGAGAGCATTAAAGAGGATTGTTACCCGTAATAAGAACACCACGGCGCCGAAAATTAGTGCGGAGCTCAATCTGCATCTCCAGACCCCAGTATCAACGAAAACAGTGCGCAAGGAACTGCATAAACAAGATATTCACGTCAGAGCTGCTATCGCAAAATTTCTGGTATCCTGGGTGAATGCACAATGATGCCAGGAGCATACAACGTGGACTGCCGATGCATGGGAGCGTGTAATATGGTCAGATGAATCCATATTCACAGTATTTATTCCCCACCGCACGACGTGTTTACGCCTGGAGAACACCGTAAGAAGCGTACAACTCAGACTGTCTGCCCCCAACAGTGCAGCATGGTGGTGGTTCTGTCATGCTCTGGGCGGTCATATCATGGTTTTCAGCAGGTGCCCTGATCACCTTAAAAGGACGAATGACTGGCAGGGCGTATGAAACCATTTTGGCCGACCAAGTCCATCCAATCCGCCCAGGTATTGTTTCCTGCAGGGGATGCCATCTATCAAGATGATAACGCCCCCAGAGCTCGGAATGTCCAATCATGGTTTGAGGACCATGAGGACGAACTTTCACACCTTCCCTTGGCCTCCCTAACCACCAGATTTAAACACCATTGAGCCACTGTGGTCTGTGTTGGGAAACAGATTAAGATCCCGTGATCCTCCTCGTGCATCTCTCCAGGACGTGGAGCAGATTCTGCATGACGAATGGTGCAACATTCCACCAACCACCATCCAGGATTTCTATGCGTCCATTCCGAGGAGGATTTGAATGCCAAAGATGATCCCACACCCTGTTAGGTACGTAAAACCTTATCTTCCTAGGAGTTCACATTATTCTGTACAACCCCTGCATCTCTCAGAACATCAGCTCAGTCTCTGAACACAGAATTCAAAGAATCGCTCTGAAAATACACCGTTAAAATTTCGTGGTAGACTGCACCAAATAGTGGTGCTACATCAGCTGCACCACTTTTTGAGAAAGGATACACCATTGTGTGCTGCAAACAAAATCCAACAACATGGTGAAACTTTGCCCCACATTATGATGCAAGGTTGCAGCGTGTTGTTGGGTTTTGTTTGCAGCACATAATGGTGTATCTTTTCTCAGAAAGTGGTGCAGCTGGTGTAGCACCCATTTTATGTGCAACCTACCATAAAATATTTAGCAGTGTAGCTTTTACTTGGAATATAGCTCTTACTTAACATAACTCTTTCTGAACATTACTCTAACTCTTAATGAATACAGCTCTAATTAAAATCTTTTTGAGCTTCGCTTTATTTACTTTTTTATTTCACTGTCAGGCTGATAACTTTAAAAAGCTCGTCGGGAGAAATTCTGTAGCGATAAATCAGAAAATATTTAATGGGGAGAAACCAAATTCACATAACACAAAAGCTCAAAAGAAAACTTAAATACGAGGTAAACATCACAGTAGCGTGAGATTGGGGGTTAACAACGAATTGTGTAACTCCCTCTTTGTATTGCTGAGTCAGAGTTCTACTCCACGGTAAAGGCTGATGGGGTGTTTCTCTTTACAGCTTTCCTTTTCTCTTTCCCCTTACGTTGAACCAAAGATCCTGAATTATTGTCATGGGACTCAATTCCACCTTTGAGACGTCCCTCTACGCCTTTAAAATAGTAAAATTCACGTCGAATAAACTAGGCGGGTAGCAAATGTTTGGAGCCAACTTTTAGGGCAACTAGCATGTTTTCCTGTGTATTGAGAGATGCAAAAAAAAAAAAAAAAAAAAAAAAAAAAAATGTCACGCATCGCTAGTCCTTAAATCGAGCCTTTTAAAGTTAGCAGTCTGGCCCACTGTCAGACTGCTACAACTTTAAAAGGCTCGTCGAGAGAAATTCTGTAGCGGCAAGTCAGAAAATATTTAGCGAGGAGAAACCAAATCAACATAAAACACAGAGTTCTGATCATATGTAGAGGATTTTAGGAAGGGAGTGTCTGGCCCCAGGTCTTAAACAACCCTTAGAAATAGGAAGCTAGGAGAGCTGGGCTAGAGTGCCCGATAGGAAAGTGACACGGAAGCGAAGTAGAAGGGGGAAGGAAGACGCCTTTGTTTATTACCGGGGGCCAGTACCAGGGGTCCGATGGCTTAACGTGCCCATCCGACGCACGGCGGATTTTCAGTGGTACCTGTCCGGGATCGAACCTGAGGTCCTTTCCGTGGCAGTCACGAACGTTGCCCACTTGGCCACCCGCGGCCATAAGAACACAGAAACTCAAAAGAAAACTTAAATATGAGGTAAACATGATAGTGGCGTACGATTGGGAGTTAACAACCAATTAAGTAACTCCTTCTTTGTCAGGGACGGATTAAAGGGAGGGTTGGGCCCTTGGTCATGGGAGAGCCTTGGGGCCCACCATGACCAAGGGCCCAGGAGGTATGCCTAGGCAAGTCATAGAGAGGGGACGGGGGGCGTTATAAAACAGTTTTATTTTTTTCGTATGATTTCCACTTGGTCAGAAACTGGAAGACGGAGTTTCATTTTACTCTGTACATTGGGTCGGAGAGACAGTTTAATCTTTTTCACTACCATCCACCCACACCTCCCAACTTGCATTTGGAACCGTTAATGATCAAAGTTCCCGGTAGCTTCACACTGCATAGCAAAATTAAAAAAAATATATGAAAAGAAAAAAATGATGTACTAAGAAAAGTATACAATGCTAAAACATTAGAAAATCCCGGACAAAATCTAGGAAACTTAAGCTTTTAACTCATGTTGTTATGAGAACAATGGAAAATGCAGTGACTTATGAAAACTCTGCAGATAATTTAGTAGTTATAGTTTCGTGTTTTAACGGACTTCGTGATCGTAATAAGTTCCCGTCATAAGTTCTTTGGGGGACCACTCAGATGTCTTAGCCTAGGGGCCCACTAAGGCCTTAATCCGGCTATCCTCTTTGTATTGCTGGGTCAGAGTTCTACTCCACCGTAAAAGTTAATAAGGCGTTTCTCCTTACAGCTTTCTTTCTTTTTTTTTTTTTTTTATTGGAGGTTTAACGACCACCGTGAGCAACTCAATGGGCTATAAGCAGTCGCCCGTCCCTAATTTAGGGTCACTGGTTCCAGGGAAGGGAGAGAGCCAGTGCCGTAAGACAAACACAACATCCATGCCTGACCGGGATTCGAACCCGGACCCCTTACGGACGAATGATCAGAGGCCAGCGCCTTAGACCACTGCGCCACCGGGGCGGCTCCTTACAGCTTTCCTCCCTTACGATGAAACACAGATCCTGAATTAGTGTTATGGGACTCAATCCCATTTCAGACACCTCCCTCTCTCCCTTTAAAATAGTAACTTTCACGTCGAATGCAACTGGGCGGGTAGCAAATGTTCGGAGATAACTTTTACGGCAACTAGCATGTTTTCCCGTGCATTGAGAGATGCAAAAAGCTAACAAAACTTTTTTTGAAATTCAGTCACATTAAAACCTGCAGTAATCTAATAATGAAATCAACAGTGATTGCTTTACATGACAGATATTCAGTCCTGAGATTCTTCTTGAAAATTGATTAAAACCTAGGCTGTTGTTGTTGGAGAGCATACTAAAAAAGAAAAAAATCCGATAGCTACCTTGAAGAATGTCAACGAGTGAATTTATCGCTGAACTTTAGCAGTTTGAAAAATAATTTTAATCTTCATCAAGACTGTTTAATGTTTCGGATGAATTGCGCATCGACCCACAGGTATACTGCAGTGGTTCCATTAAAGCTGCTTCTGAGATTTTTTCTCCCTCCATTAACCATGATCTTGCAAAATTAATGGCTTTACAGAATTAATCGACTTACGACTATTAAATACGCTTAATCTTACAAAGTAATGAAAATTACGCGCAACGGTCATCCTGTATAGATTTTCCACGCATCGCTAATCCTTTCATAACAGCAGTTTTATACGGTTTACGAAGCTTGACATTAGGAACGGCACGGTTAAAATATGTTATAACCACCACATTTGGGGGGGGGGGGGAGCAAAATATTTATACGATATCACTGTGACGAACAATTATTCGAAACCTGTATTGACAACATAATTAAACAAACGCACGTGTCTAATTTTATATTACTCCAACTCAGCCTGAAGCTAGTATAAGTAAGAGTATGATCAACTAGAGTTCGAAAACCCACTTAATCGAAATTAATGGTTCGTCATTTACATCAAAGTATGTAAAAGGGCTGATAAGAAGAAAAAAAAAGAGGAAAGAAGGAAAAAAGGGTAAATCAAATAAAAACAGCATGGTTAATTCAGTTTAAAGTGAGCCCATTCAGCGCTTAAATATTTATCCCACCGTATTAGAAGCCGTTTTCGTGCAATCGCAGTTTTTTGATTCCAGCTTTATCATATCTTTCTGACTTTGGTTATTTTTCAAATTTTGCGAAAATCACAGAATGGGCAGTTTGGCGCCTGTTATGATACATTTTGTAGATAAATCGTTTTCTTCACATTTAACAACAAACGGTTTCACCATGAATTTTTTGTAAACGATCGTGAGACCACGACTGCTGACAGAGGAGCTTTTTAACCCCAAACACCGTTAAATTTATATGGCATACGCTAAAAAAAATTCTTACTTTCGGGAGTAGTAAAGTTTTATGCAGTTTCGCCCAATAATGCTCACTTGTGCTACCAATTTCTGTTATTTGACGGGCATGCAGAGCACACGTTACTTTTCATTGATATTCTCTCTCTTAAACGCTAGAACGCTCTATAATCTATATACTTTCACGGAATGCAGTGATACGCCAGCACACGTTTAGCGAAACGAGCTGTGCGCTATTTCATTACTGTGGGTACGAATTTTCAATTTCGAAGTATTTTGATAGACCTCTGCAAGTTTTATTCGATGCAAAGATTTCATTTGAATATTCGTGTGCTTATGAAACGTACTGATACATAGGGTAAGTCAAAATTAAAAGAGAGAGTTCTATATCTTTCGTCTTTATTTATAAAAAAGAAATCATATTGGTAAACTAGGAATCAATATTTTTTTTTCTATACGATATGAAAGAAAGCTACACTGATTCAGCAGAGCCAGCTTACAACAACCCCATACTTAGCAAAATCCAGGATTTAAAGAGCTAAACACGAACTTTCCCCATCACGAAAAAATTTGTTAAACACGAACAAATTTAATGAAAGTAAATACAAGTAAAACCCAAAGATACGTTACTGGGCGCGAAAAACTTTATCTTATCAAAATGCAAGATTTAACTTCCAACGGGAAGCTTCATCAGGCAGCGGAAAATGCATATAAAAAGACGAAACAGAATCAGAGCGCGAATACAATTCAAATATGACAAATAAACAAACACGAGCTCACCAATGGTCATGCAGCTGAAGCCGGGCGCGTTCGCTGTATGCCGAGAATTTTGCTCCAAATTGGAGAGAACTCCATCGTGATGTCAGTGTTGCAGGATTCATGGTGCGTAAGGACTTCAATAGTTTTCCAGGCGTAGATCTTGGTCCATCGTAAGGGGCTAACATGCGCAGATCAGACCAAATGGGTACGGCTCCCAGGTTGGTAGCATCCCGAGCTAGAGCCGTGGTCAATTTGTTATTCCTCACGTCACGCTGGTGCTCTTTCATACGGACCTTGAATGACCTCTTGGTCATACCGATATAAACTTTCCTAGATGAGTCCGGGTATTAGAGAGGAACGGCGCGTACTTCCGCTTGATTCGTGGCATCCGTATCACGACTGTTTGATGCAAGTAGCGCAGCGATAGGCTTCGGAGACTGAATTCCAACGTCAAGGTTTAACTTTGTTAAAGCATTTTTGATGGCTTAACAAAATTAAACCTTGACGTAAGCCCAGGAATATATGGGATGGACCCAACGAAATTTCTTCTCTGCGTCAGACAAGTCAGGGATCTTCTAGCGTCCTTTCTAGCTGCTTTGGAGTTGATTTGTTCAATACACCTCATGTTGTACCCAGCCTTGTGAGCTAGGACTCGAATGTTGCGTAGTTCATCTTCAAAATCCTCGCAGGTAGACGTGAGGTCATAGGCCCTGTTCGCTCGGTGTCTGAATAGCGCGTACTTTGTGCTCAAGAGGTCCTGCTGAACTAGGTAGGTTCGGGTTGTGCACGTGAGAAGCTTTATAGAACACTTTAGTGTGAACTTCTCCTGTGGGGCTCCTTGATACCAGAACATCAAGGAACGGGAGGGCTCCGTTCATTCGCATTTTACGGTGAAACGTAAGTCATGGTGTGCTGCGTTCAGATCGGGTAGAAACTTTTTTAAGGCTTCGGGAACATGACTCCAGATGAAAAAGATATCATCCGCGTATCGAAGCTATAATTTTGGAGATGATCCTGGCGACTCTAGTAGTGAATCCTTCAATGGTCGTAGCTTCAGCCAACACAGCGGAAAGAGCAGATCCCATAGGGGCTCCTTTCGTTTACCGACAAAATTTGGAATCGAAAACGAAACAGTTCGATTCGTTAAGAAGGTCCAGAGTTTTGGCAACGGGGCTGATGATAGCCTACTGGAACAATCCGGAAGCTTCAAGTGATCTCTTTAGATCATCGGTCTCCTCGGCCACAGGGATTGACGGGTTGAATGCAGGGATTAAGTTTTTGAATAACTTCATCATATATCTCTGATGACAGTCCCTGCAAATATTGTTGCACTCCGCCTTTGAAATCATCGTCACTAGCGAAGCGCCGTCCTCCCAAAAAAAGTCCTTCAATTTAGTGAACAAATGGTAATCACTGGGAGCAAAGTCCGGACTGTAGGAAGGATGGTCCAGAACCTCCCATTTGAAACCCTGAAGCAAGTGTTGGGTCTGACGTATCACGTGAAGTCTCGCAGTGTCGTAGAGAAGCACCACACCCCCAGACAGCATGCTGCGCCGCTGGTTTTGGATGGCGCTACGCAGCCTTTGCAATGTTCTACAATAGACGTAGGCATTGATGGTTGTGCGTCGGGGCATCAACTCAACCAGCGAGAGACTTCTGCGTCCCAAAACACTGTAGTCGTGACCTTTTTTTTTTTTTTGATTGGAGGTTTAACGACCACCGTGAGCAACTCAATGGGCTATAAGCAGTCGCCCGTCCCTAATTTAGGGTCACTGGTTCCAGAGAAGGGAGAGAGCCAGTGCCGTAAGACAAACACAACATCCATGCCTCACCGGGATTCGAACCCGGACCCCGTTCGGACGAATGATCAGAGGCCACCGCTTAGACCACTGCGCCACCGGGGCGGCTAGTCGTGACCTTCTTTACCAAAAGCGTGTGCTTACATTTGTGTGGCTTCGTCAGGAACCGGGAATGGTGGCACTCAAGTGGCTGATGTTTGCTCTCTGGCGTGAAACGACTGACCCACGTTTCGTCTCCTGCCACTATGTGGTGACGAAATAACTCGTCGCCCGCTTGTGCGTAATGGGTCAAAAAACTCAAAGCTTCACCCATACGGTTCCCTTTGTGGTACCTACCTCGCGCAAATTTTCCGGTAGCCAAGGTGTTCCGTTACGATTTAACGGAGCAGTGCGCGAGAAACTTCCGGGAAATGGGCATGCAATTTACCGATTTTGATACGAATCTCATGTCTGATGACATCATCGACACGTTCCTTGGCCATTTCACCCATTTGCTCTCCCCGCATTAAACATCCGAACCCACTGCCGTACAGGTGATTCATCCATCATCGCTTCACCATAAACAGCCGTAATCCGACGATGAATTCTGTCGGACAAACGTTTTCATCATTCAGAAAACAAATCACAGAACACACCTCGTACTCCGCGGGATTTTCAAACGGCTTCGCCATTTCAAACAAGCACGACAACGGTTCCAATCACTACATTAAAACGAAATTTGCCGCGACCATTGCCAATGTCTGACTGAGCTTAGGTGACCTTGAGCGCGCGGCGTCCGTCGCCTCGCACGCCCTCTATGCAAAGGGGGAGGTTGGGGGTATTACATTCTGGACGACCTACGTTACAATTCCTAGAATTGCGTTCCGTTCACTCTTCAACTGAGCTTTGCATTGGAAAGATGGGTATTGCTTTTGCCTCATGAGTGTCGTTAAACAGCTGTCAACTCAGGTATAGTCATAAGATCTTCTTATTATTGGTTACTGAGTCCAAGGATTGGTTGTTCAGTAAATGTATTCTGTCTCCCCATCCTTCTATTCTCCGCCGCTCTCTTCAAGTCGTAGCATGTCCTGGTATTAGCGTGTTGGAGTAGCTGTGCCACAAAATTATTCCTTGGCTGTCCTCTTCTTTTCTTGCCTTATAGTATGTCCTGGTATTGGTGTCTTGGAGTAGCTTCTCTTCTTTTCTTGCCTTATAGTATGTCCTGGTATAGTGTCTTGGAGTAGCTGTGCCGCAAAACTATTCCTTGGCCGTCCTCTTTCCCTCTTGCCTTGAAATTTTTCCTTCCAAAACTTTCAGAATCGGGCCTACATGGCGCAATGTGTGTCCCATCCAACATTCTTCTTCTCTTTAACATGCTGATCAGATTGCAGGGTTCTCCCACTCCCTCCAGGATCTCCTTATTAGCCTTTCTATCGAGCCAACTTATTCTCTCCATTCTTCTACAACTTCACATCACAAATGCCTCCAGCCCTTTCACTTCCTTCTTGGTCAATGTCCATGTCTCAGAGCCGTAGAGAGCTACTGGGCTTTAAATTTTTTTCTTAATTTTAGATCTATATTTCAGGAAGTCAATAGTATTTGATCCTCCCTAAAGGCCGTTTTTGCCATCCCCAGGTCATTACATAAGGTAGGAAATCAAAGCATAAGATAGGAAATCCAAATTAATACGAACATTTGAGGTGGACCCGGAACAGCAAACAGAAGTCATCTCTTTCCACATTTATAAGTGAGTCACGGAAAAATTATCATTAGCCGCCACCGGGAATCGAACCCAGGGTCTTCCAGTTATCAGTCTTTGGTGAATCCCCAGCATTGTGCGGGGCTCCAAGAAGCAATCTGCCAAGTGGCTTGACAGTAGGTGTATGCGAGTCTGGAGGAATTAGAGGCCGCTGTGGTGCGGTGGAAGCATATCCGGCGCGTAACTGGAAGACCCTGGGTTCGATTCCCGGTGGCGGCCAATGAGAATTTTCCCGTGACTCACTTATAAACGTGGAAAGAGTAATGACTTCTGTTTGGGGAAATCCTAAACTTTTATAAGAGACGAAATGCCTAAGAGAAAGCTGCTTTGCGTAAACGACAAAGCAACTATCACTAAAAAGCCAGAAAAGAGGAGGGAAAACGTCATATGTTCTGATATATATGGGAATATAATACAAAAGTATATGCATAGTTTTACATGGTGGGATTTTTAACCTAAAAACGGACTTAGCGAGCGTCCGGATTTAACGAGGGTTTCCACCGTCCCTGAGATGCTCGTTTTAAGCGGGTTCTCCTGTATTTAATCTTTTCTTCTTTGCCTAATATAGGTAAAGGTTCATGATTTTAAACGATTTATGATATAAAATTAAATTTCCTTTGAAATAAAATTTTAGAAAATATTCATGTAGAACAATTTTTTCTCGTGCATGTGTTTCCTGATACGCAAGTCACTGTGTTGTTGTTTCCCAAGGGGTGCAAATTACATATTTTGTCCCCGGGCTCCAGTCACCCTCGCTACATTACTGTTCTAAATTAAATCAAAGTGGTATTGACCCCGTTGGGGGTTGGAGTCAGTTCTTCATCTCTCCTTTGCATCATAAAAAGAAGTCACAAAGAGTTATCGAATTTATATACACCAATGAGCCATTAAATTATGACCACCTACCAAATAAGCCGTAGGACCTAGCCCGCAAAACAGCGGCCACGTGGCGAGGCATCGATTCGATGAGGTGGCGATAGGTATCCTGCGGTATCTGGTAACATAATGTCAACAGCAAGTCCTCTAGTTCCCGTGCATTTCGGGGTGGTGGTGGTGATTTAGCGCGAACCCGCTTTTCCAAGTCGTAACCGCAAATATTCGATTGGGCTCAGGTCAGGAGAATTCGGAGGCCAGGGCATTAACAGAAAGTCACCAGCATGTTCTTCGAACCACTCCTTGACGATTCTAGCAGTGTGGCATGGCCCATTATCCTGTTGGTAATGACCATCACCATGAATGGGTGAACTAGGTCCGCAAAGATGTTCAGATACCTGACAGCTGTCAGGGATTGTGCTATTGGGACAATGGGGACTAAAATGTCCAAAGAAAACATCCGCCACAGCATAACACTGCTGCCGCTGGCCTGTTTCCGCCCAACAGTGCATCCTGGTGCCGTAGCCTCAGTTGGTAATCGGCGTATCCGCGCTCGGCCGTCTACGTGATGCACCGGGAATCTTGATTTGTCAGACCAGGTCACTTTTTTCCAATCATCCACGGTCCAATCTCGATAATCTTGGGCGCATTTCATGCGTTGTTGGCGATGAGATGCAGTAAGCATGGGGACCCAGCTGGGTCTTCGGCTACGCAGTGACACATTGCCATGGTTACCACTGTTGTAGCTGCGGGTGATTTGTCGCACTGTGGCCCTGCGGTCGCTGTGAACAATGCGCGACAGTCTCCGCTCCCGTCTGGCATTAATGAGTTGCGGGCGATATATGGATGGACGACGGTCCGTCGTTTGTCCATCTGTGCACCATTTTTGACACGTACTCACTACGGCTGCAAGTGAACAACCCACAAGCCGCGCTGTTTCCGAGATCGTAGTTCCGTGCCATCAGAATTTGTCTTTTATCAAACTCAGATAAATCGGCAGTTTTTCCCATTCTGACTCCGAACTATCTACTAACCGAAAGCCGGTGCTCGGGTTGTATATATACAACTCTGTTAACTTCACCTGCGCCACCGTTCTGTCTCCAGGCGCTCTCATTTCTCTAGGCTAGGGGTGGTCATAATGCAATGGCTCATTTGTGTATAGAGCTAAATTTCCTACATTCTTTGAGGGAACACAGCTAAAAGTTAAGATTTCTCGCCGGAAAACTTCAAAATTTTAAATCGTGTACGATGGGTATTTAGAATTAAGAAGTTATTTATTTTAATTTTTTTTTTAAATATACCATCAACTATTACCAAAATCCGAAACCTGAAGAGAAGCTTATGCTCTGATCTGGCGAGCAAATTTTGCGCCAGATCCGATTCAAAGTATAAACCGAACTGATGAACAGTACTGGATCATATGTGTTTCTCTTATTATGTTCAGCAACCGATCACAACAAAATGTCTGATTTGATTGATACAGCGTCAAACAGACTCTTGAGACGAGATTTTGAGTCACATACGGAACCGCAGAATTTTCTTTGAACACAATCTACAAGTAACTTTTCCATAAAACGAAAATCAAAATCAAAACTGGAACTTTTTTTTTTCTAAAACAGGAACTCCTGCTGTTTATAGAAGCGAACTTGATATTCATAGGAAACGGAAGAAAACTACCACACGAAAATGCGTTATGTATAATGGAAGAATAAAGCATTGAAAACACATCACGAAAGCAGTTTTTTTGGGGGGTTTTTTTTGAGAGCAAAATTCATAAAATGATTACCAATAAGAACATTGGATTGCTTCCTAGTGTACGTAAAATAATTCGGATTTGAATGATTACAAGGATCGTTTAAATTAAATCGATGAAAAGTAAAGGTTAAAAATAATTAAACAAAATTAACCTCGTAACCTTCGAGGTGATTTTCTACTTTTTTTTTTTTTTTGAAGAGAGGCCAGCTGCGCCGAAAACGAAATGAATCATCAAGTCATTGAGAGGCAAGAGCAGTCGGTGCATTGGCTATCGTGGCCCAGGTGCAAAATCATTAATAAGGCCCCGTTCTCATGAAAACCAAAACAAAAAACGGATCTTTGAACATGCTTCATACAAATAAAAGTCTTTACAGCAACAATCATAAGTTATATGTTTATCCTGCTTATCAGCAAACTGAATAGGCAATACGATCAACTAATATTTTAATGAATGCGTATCTTTTGTTCTGTTTTATGGATCACATAATAGTCATTATGGGCCCAAAATTTAAAAAAAAAACATTCGCTTGTCTAATTATTCGTTTTGGCTGCTCTTCAGACATCACATAAATTTTAAGTCATTCAAATGACAGAGTAATAATAACTGAGAATATATTTTTCATTGGTCATTGATCAGTTACGATTATTTCGACTTCACTGAAAATCCACAATAAGAAAACTGTAGTTATCTGCACTAAAAATCAGGACATAGATACTTCTTTAAAAATAGATAAATACAACTGTCATTGTTGCAGAAAAATATAAAAGAAAACAACTAACTATCTATACTTCAAATATACCACTTATGTACACACACACTCCGTTTTTATGGTGTAATAACTGTACAAACGCCAAGCTTTCGATCTCCAAACGGGAGGCTTTCTAAAGACAAAACTGGAATAATGTGAAAGTAGGTAAAATATTCAAAGATAAATTTTTAAACGAATTTTTTCGTCGAATTCACATCAGTGGTTTTCTTTTTTCATTGTGGATCCCTTTCTTTATCACGGAATCAAAATCACGCATCATTTCTTCTTCACTTTCTTTGCTTACAATCGCAAAAGATGGCAGACGACATAGGGTCATGGTTGATCTTAAACTTTTTTGTTTGCTAAAAAAATTTTCGGAACTTGCGACGGTTTCTGATGTAGTTAAAAACTGTCGTAAAGCGATCACAAAGTGTAGAAAAATATCGCTGTAATTGCAATCATCTGTGTGTCGGAGAAGCTCTCTAGGACCTTGATTTTTGCTGTTTACCACCTGAATATTTTTTTATAATTTGTAACTCATCTGAAAGATCGTCTGATACGTCTGCGCACTAAATTTAACGAATTCTTTAGCTGGTGACAATACAGTTTTAATAAGAGCACAGCTCATTGTGGTACAAAATGCATATCTACTGTGCAATGATTTAAACAACTGAAACCTATTGTCTAACTGAGAAAGTATTGTATTTTTAGATCAGAATTTAAAAGGGCAATCCAGCAAAAATATTTCATTTTAATTTCTGTTTACATACTAATTCGCAATAACTAAATTTTCACAGTTTTGGTTACTTCAACTGTGCTCCTCTCTTTTCTTAATAAATAATTTTCCATAGATAGTTTTGGATAATACTTTAGAAGAATTTTGAAGCCCCCTAAAAGGAAGCTCCGGTGCATATTACACTCTGCATTACACCGATCTCGGTGAGAGGGTAAACTTCAGCGAATTACAGAATGCAGTTAATACGGAGAGGGAATTATCTCTGATGTTGATATACTTCATCATCCTTTTTCTAGACCTAATAAGTGCTAAAATTCGCATGATCCTGGAAGACGAAGAAAAAAGCGAGGTAAATAACCGTGAAATTCTGTTCCACTTGGCTCTCTGAATCTGCAGGGTATGTTGATTGATTAACTTTACTAAGAAGGAAAAGGTTATCAATACATTGAAATCTCATCATTTATCATTCCAGAGACTTCTTCGAAATATCATTTCGATTTCAGAAAGCGTCTGTTCATCGCCACTGCTCGTAGTAATTCCGCCGAATTCATTAGGAGTTCCATCGACACATATTTGATTGCAATATGTAATCCGATGATATTTAGAATGCCTAACGCATCTGCTGCTGCGATACTCTATCAAGGTAACTCCGTTCCTGCTTCAGAAAACTGATTAGTAGTTCTGTCCGTAACAAGGAAAAATAAGTTCAAGACATTAAACGCAGGTCGTTCTGTTCAGAACTACTACTTTTAGGATTGGCGTTTGTCGCTAAATACATTTTCTTATCAAGTACAGTAAAACCTCTTTAACAGGCACTTCCGAATAGTGGATATCTCCTAATAGCGAACCCTCTGAATAACGGACAATGAGCTTGGTCGTAAACCGATTAAAAACGCAATCCTTGAAGGGAAAAGATCGGCAAATTTTAGCCGCGAAGCTCTTCTTCAATTTCTTTGGACGAAAGCAGGATGATTTTTATTCTCAAGATCCCCCATTACAAATCTACTGGCCTAGCTACCAATGCCATCAAGGCAGCGAGGTCGCTAGGCTTCGAAATCAGGATGGGCGATGGGTGGGGAGTATTATTTTTAGTAGGGCAAGGCAAGCTTGATAGCTACTTTTTATTACAAAACACTGAAAGAACGAATTTTTAATGTTTTTTTTTTTTATTGAAGGTATAACGAACTGCTGTGAGCAGCTCAATGGGCTATAAGCAGTCGCCTGTTCTTAATTTAAGGTCAGAGCCCGTGCCGTAAGAAAAATACAACATCCATTCCTCACCGTGGTTCGAACCCGGAATCTTCTCAGACGAATGGTCATAAGCCAGCTCTTAGACCACTACGCTACCGGGTCGGCTTTAATGCTTTTCATTACCTGCTACAAAGGAATTCGTGCAATCTTCACCCCTTCCACCTGAATACACATACACACACGGATCTCACTAGTTACGCAACTGGTGTAAGATAGAAGTGTTGATAAAATGTCGCCTTTAACTTTTTGCTTGCTCTGAATACATTGTCTTAAACTGCTTTTCAAAGTTTGCCATTTTTGCTTACGAAAATAGTACTATATACTTGAACAATTTATTCAAAAGAAAATGTCGTTTTTGTTTATTTAAATCAAATTTTAACGTCGCGCCATGCAGACACAATATCTTCCCTCCTGTTTAACTTCCTTGCTTCTAGCCAGTGACTTTGCCTTGCACTCCTCTTCCTACAAAGCAGTCGTCAGCCACTTTTTGCACTTTCACTGTCCCGGGGAAAGTCTGAAGGACGCAACCGTAGCCTTAGATTCCACTTTCCGTGTTATAACGCAGTAAATTTCTCCGTCATTTTTGGTCTACGCCGGGATTCGAACCTGAGTCCGCTTATTCCGGAACAAGTCGCTCTACCAACTGAGCTACGCAGACGCCTATTCTGATTGCCTTTATGTCGTGTGCGATCTGCTGGCAGGTACGTCACATCTCCCCCCTGAGGGCCGAGGGCATGGCCCACGGGTCAGCCGTGACCATGAATCGTCATAGGCAGCATCCGCTGAAGAATGTGCACTTGAGAACTCCCAGTCAATCTGGTGTGTGGAATGCAACGTCACACACATTTATTTTTCGAAGCGCTGGAGAAGGGATTCTCTGATTTTTCCTATCTCGCGCATTATAACGAAGTAAATTTCGCCGTCATTTCTGTCCACGCCAGGATTCGAACCCGGATCCCCTCATTCCGGAATAAGTCACTCTACCAATTGAGCTACGCGGACGTTTGTTCTGACTACTATCTGCCTTTATGTCTTGTGCGTCCTGCTGGCACAGGTACGTCACATCTCCCCCCCCCAAAGAGGGCCGGGGGCATGGCCCACGGGTCAGCCGTGACCATGAATCGTTGCAGGCAGCCATCCACTGTAGAACGTGAACTTGAGAACTCCCAGTCAATCGGGTGTGTGGAATGCAACGTCACACACATTTATTTTTCGAAGCGCTGGAGAAGGGATTCTCTGATTTTTCCTATCTCGCGGTGTGGAAAGAACATCACACCAATGCGAGATTTTAAACGGCGGAGTCATCCGGATAGTTCGGGCGCCATTATAAGGAAGTAAATTTCTCCGTCATTTTTATCCACGCCAGGATTCGAACCTGGATCCCCTCATTCCGGAATAAGTCACTCTACCAATTGAGCTACGCGGACGTTTTATTCTGATTCCTATCTGCCTCTATGTCCTGTGCGTCCTTCTGGCAGGTACGTCACATCTCCTGGTACGTTACAGTGTTGGAATCCCATATTTAGTAACTAAAACAAACAGCAGAGCAATTAGTAATGATATCCCTCAGTGAATTCCTGCCCACTCTCCCCTGGCGATAGTAACATGAAAAAGAGGCCTAAACTAATATTTAGAAGAGTGGATAACAATTGAATTTTCATGGCCCTGTGGATGATATTTCGATAACCTTTCTACGGAGAAGTATACAACTCACTTCTTAGGGTAAAATACGTAGGGCTGCATTAAGTAAAACAGAAGACATGACAAAATGCAGACTATATTTTAAAGTTAAATACACTGAGAAATGGCACATTTTGAACTGGGTGGACGGCAGGGTGGGCAAGACAAATTTCAGGTTGGGCTCATTCCCACCCTCTCACCCCTTGGCGACGTTCCTGCAGCAAAGGTACTTACTCCCAATACGTTCCTGAGTTCATTTTGTGATCCGATATTTCTCCTTTCGATGGAGAACTAACCTGGTATCTTGAACACGAAGCTTATGTATAACTCTTGCCCCTTTCTGAAAGTGAATCACTTCACTACCTTGTTTTGCTGTCAACTGCCGCTTTTCTTTCAGCAGCACTGTTATTTTGTGCTCGCGAAGCTTGTAGCCAGTGTACGAAATTATTGATTGGATATTATGGGTTTTGAAAACGGCGACAAAAAGAGCACTAACAACGTTGAAAGAAAGAAATCGAAATTTAAGATGTGGCTGAGAAGCAAAATGTCAGTGTACGGATTCTTGCCGAATGCTTTCAGAGTAGGCACAACGTAAATACGTGAAATATTTTTATTGAGGAAGTATTTGGTGTAGTTGTAGAATAGATGTGTGACGTCAAGTACTTTAAAGAAACTGTAAAATGTAGTAAAGAGTTACAAAAGTGTTTTCTAAACGAACAGGATTTGGAGGGATTAGCACTATTGAAAAATTTGAAAATACATATTGAAAAACAGGCTACGCATTTCAAAAGCAAGAATTAACAAAAGCTTTTATCTGATTTTTTTTACTACCAAAACTTTCTGACTGATTAAATTGAATAATGAGCGGTAAGTACGCATATTTTCAAATTCATGGTGTAACGTATTTAATTGTTACGTATGTATTTTGCAACATGCATCGAAATACGCACGTTGTGCGAACTTTATTTTAAAATAAAGATTGTGTACGTATACTGTATGCATATACATGCACTGCATTCTTTCTCACTGTTAAACAATAGCAAACAAATAAAACATTTAATCAAAACACATTTTAATTATGCATTGTACGTACGTATTTAGTTTGTATTTTTTTGTATCCTGAGCCTATATGGGCTCCATAGGCGGATTTAGGGAGTCTAATTTGGGGGTGCCGGTTAAGTTGTGAGAAGAGTGGGGAATTGCAAAGGTGAAATTTAAACCCTTGTAAGAAAGTGCAATATTTTGATTGTCTTAAGAAAAAGCACAAACAAAATTCATTCTATCGGACCAAATTCTGCCTAATTTAAATAAGTTTACTGGACACTCTTTAAATAGGTTTAGATTTCATAACATTTGTTTACGCCTAATAATGAAGTAGGACAACTACAGTACATGAAACACTTAAGTATTCTTATAATGTTTTATTCTAAAACATTATCAGCACTCAGAAAACTATTTAAAGCATAAAATCTTTACTTACAAAAATTTACAAAAACAAGATTTGCTTTTTGTTCTCAATTTTAATCCTAAAATGTTTTTTTTTTTTTTTTGGCCTTCTTTCATAAAATAAGTGTCAATTATGAGGTCATAATCTACAGTTTTTACAATTTCACTCTCAGAAAATAAAACCATCAATCGGAAAGCCTTTCTTCATTCATAGTTGATCTCAGCCAGTTGTCGATTCTCCTCATCGTTGAATATATGCTAATCTTCAAACATACGTCTAATAATAATGATAATAATATTAATATTAATAATAATTTCTTTTTTCTTTGTTGTATACCTTGCAATAAATATTGTATTACTTTTCTTTTATGTTTTCAAAGTTATATTACCCCCCCCCCCCCACACACACACAAATTCTTGCACTCTCGTAAATTCGCCTACGGTGGGCTCAGAATTCAAACTCACAAATAGTAGACACATTCCAATAGCAGACAAAGGTTGAGGTTCCAGGGTGTCCGCTATTGAGAGGTTTTATTCATTTTTGGCTGAATAACCAAGCTGAAGAAATCGGAAAAGAAGGAGGTTGGTTGTGTTGATGAAAAGATCCATTTAAAGAACGGCTAAAAATATATTAAAAAATCGACTAAAATTATTAAAGAACGACTGAAAATATTAAAAAAATATCTTTGGAGATCAAGCTTCAGCTGTAAGAACTTTATTTTTTCTTTCTGTCTGCCTTCATTTCGAATAAATAAGCAGAACAATACCTCATTACTTTAGCTTATTTTTATCACATTTCGATCCTTAATATTTTTATTATCTTTCTCACATTTCAAAGATGTTGTTTTCTGCATACGGTAACCATGTACGTATATTGTTATGCAAATTCGCAATCACTCACTCACGTACACAAGACGGTGAACCCAGGTTATCTCTAACAGGGTAGCAAAACCTACATAGGTAATCGTTAGGATCAGGAATTTTACCCAGGAAACGTCCCACTTTAGGTAGGAACTTTTCAAAGTTCTTAATCTTAGAAAGCCCGCTAAAATCACGAGGGACACGCGGCCGCAATTTAAATATTCTTATTAGTTCCCGAAAGGATAGTGGATGCCATTTTAAATCATTCAGCTACGCCAATAGCAATGTGAAAGTGAAAAATACCCATCTTGCTGTTGAAATGTAGTATACGAGAAAACTGAAATTATCTGGCATCAATGTTTACATTTCGTACTTCTTTTTCTTCAGTTAGCGGTCGGAGATCATTTGCTTCATATTTTATTACTTATTACCTGTTCATTAATCCCTTGTTTCACACTGAAAATTATTAGCTTTTCGCGATCAATCGTTCACAACTTATTAGCTATAAATTATGAAATTTTAAGTTGTGTTACTTGCTGCCTTGACAAGGTTTTCTCTTTCGAGAGAAACAATTTTGCGCCTCGAATTTCAAATATGCGGCTTTTTTTCAGTGTTTCAACGTTTCGTTTTTCTTCAGTATCACCAATACCTTCCGGCAGATTCTTCGTTTTGAGTCGTTATGTAATTGCAAGAAAACTACCTCCAAATCTGTAGAACTGCATTTTTTACAAAAACCGGCAAATTCTTTTAAGATGACAATTCAGTTTCGGAATGGGTTCGTATTTTTCTACGCGCTGTTAAAAGCAGATATAAATAACTGTTCTTATATTTTATGGTATAATTTATCATACCGATAATTTTTCTGTTTATTTATAATCAGCGTTCTCGTTTTTAATTTTCTTTCCAACAAGTAATTGCACTGTAAGTTTAAATCCAAACGGAGCATCTATTTGAAACGATACTTTCTCTATTATTGTAGAATTCGCTTTTTATTAAAATTATTCCCTTTTAAATTGAAATTAGCTGACATCAATATATCTGTAAGTTTAAACCCAAACGGAGCATCTATTTGAAACGATACTTTCTCTATTATTGTATAGGCTAATTCGTTTTTTATTAAAATTATTCCCTTTTAAATTGATATTAGCTGACATCAATATTTATGTCAGTACATTTCGTACTTCTTTTCTTCAGTATCACCAGTACCGTCGGCATGTCTAAGCAGTTTGCCTAACTTCCTTGAAAAGGCCATCTGGTTGATGTGCGAAAGCTTCGAAACGCCGATGTATATTTTAATACGCCAAAAAATCGGATCACTAGAATTCTGTTACTATCTTCTACGTATTTGGGGTACTGTCCCTCGTTATCAATTCGCTTTTTATTGTTTAATATATGGAAAGACATCGATATGTTTCGGTTTCTCTAAGGAAATTCAAACTGTAACGGAGAACGGCAAAATATGTGGCGACTAAATAGAGAAACAAATATCACGTTCTCCATAAACACGCCGTGATATATATATATATTTTTCTTTTTTTTTTTTTTGCAAATTCTTTCAACTACAGCTTTGTATTTTTGGAACATGTCTCTAAACCATGACACATTCTATAGCCCATGTAAAAGGAAGAACTATCAAATTTTTTGATTTCTTATCCGCTAGAGGTACAGTAGAGTCCGTACAACAAAATGATTACACATTCACGGATTGAACTGATTACTGGTTTCACCATTTTTCTCGGAAAGTGCATCACGTCTGGTTTCATGCTACAAAACATAACTAATTCATCCACTTAAATTTTCAAGGGGTATTTTCTTGTAGCTTATATACGTACATACGCGATAACATTTAGAAAAGTATAAAAGTAAAGTGCATTCTACAGAAGATACAACAATACTAGAAAATAATATGCAAAAACCATTCCAGCTGATATACGATAAGAACGTTCAACGACGTTTTTCTTTTCACGGGATTTGTTGAAGTGCGAAAGAATAAGGAAAATAATGTCTATTTCAATAGAAAACGTGTGGGTGTACCCAGGGCACTCAACTTTTACGTAAAATCATTCCAACGCTTTCAGCCCTCCCCATCTGAATTGAATTCTTTTGAAGCTGAAGAAAATCTGTCTTACCTTTGTGATGCCTCAGGTGACCTGAGGCCGACCAAGAGTACCATGAATGGCGATATCCAAGACAAGAGCTCACGACGGCGAAGAATATTAGCAGTTCTAACACGTGATAAACCCGAGATACCATCATAATCATCAGCAACCAAAGATCGTCACCTTATCATCTTAGTTGTCATCCAAGCCGGTACGGCAATTCAAGAACAAAAATAACAACAGACTTTCCCCGCAGAGAATTCCGAGGAAACACTTAGCTGTTTTTCTTCCTTTTTTTACCCCTCCTTCCTGTTTCGGAGCGTTTCTGTTTGTTATTCTGTTGAAATTACAGAGTTTTATGACGGAAGGTGTTCGTCAATCTCTGAGGATCCACAGCATCCGATCACAACACGATGCGAAGTGAGTTTGTTGTTGGCTCCACCGTAAGGTTGGTGCGCGTGACAGCTGCCAGTGGGGTGGCCAATGGCGCGGCTCCCAACATATGACGTCAACAATCGATGGATACAATAGGCTTCAAGATCTCTACGTCGAAAAATCATTTTTGACTCACCGTGGCTGGTTGTATTGACGTTTTTGTTGTCTTTCGCGACATGAATCACATTCACGGAGTGCACGGTACGAAATGCAGACCTCCGATATTCGCGTGAAATGCCTCCACGACTCGAAGATTAAAACGCAAAATTTTATTTCGTCACTCACGCCGCTTAAAGACCTCGGTCTCCTCTGCAGAATGACAGAGGGCAGCGGCGGTGTCTCGAAATTACAGTATTTCATCAGTACGCAATTAATAATCGCAACCACAATATTCTAGGAACGAATTTGGTGCAGAATGCCTGTGTTGCAAGGAAAAGTGCACTTTGCTGCTGCTGGAACTTGTTTCTGTCAAGGTTAAAAAAAAGAGCAGAAAAATAAGCCCAGAAAAGAAAAGCGTGCCGATGCGAAAAAGAAAGTAGTCTTTTTCTTTTCTTTTGCTTTTTCTTCTTCGTGCTTTCTTTCTGAGAATCGACAATGAAAGGCAAAAAAAAAAAAAAAAAAAACTTAAAAGTACATCGTAATCAGTTTTGTAAAATGAAAATTCACAACAAACTAACTTCACGGCGAAAGATTATTTACGAACAATAATTTTTTATATGAAATGTTTCTAAGAGATAAATAATAATTTTTACATCAATAGATTATAATACATAACATATTATTCATTTCAAAAACAAAATTACGTTTTCTTTTTGTAGATGAATAAAAAAGAGCATTTAGGTTCACATGACCAGAAAAAAGTTTCATATTGAAAAGTGCTGGAGAGTCACACTACCGCAATAAATATTATATCAAATTATCATGATTTTTGGCAGCAATCAACAATTTTTGGTTCTGGATTGGTACTCAACTAGTTTTCTGTAAAAAGGAAACTGTACTATACATTCAAACCCCTTTTCCCAAAAGCAATATAACGCAGAATAAATTAATTTTACGTTAAAACGATAGAATGAATAATCAGTTATCTTCCCATATTCCTATTGCTGCACAGACACACACACACACACACACACACACACACACACACACACACACACACACATATATATATATATATGTATGTATAATATATGAGGTATTGCAGATGCATACATTAATATTATTAATAACATCTATGAAAATGCAACTGCGAAGATTCGGCCGTTTGAGAATAGAGCACACATAAAAATTGGAATGGGAGTGGGACAAGGTGACACCATATCTCCCAAGCTCTTGAATGCCACATTGCAAAATGTCTTTCAATCACTGAACTGGGAAAACAAAGGGATAAAGATTAACGGAGATTATCTAACTCACCTTCATTTTGCTGATGACGTTTTTGCAACTACCCTATAAGAGCTGCAGAGTATGATCCAGGAACTTGATGACAAGAGTAAAGAAGTGGGAATAAAAATGAACTTTCGGAAGACAAAAGTGACGTTCAGTGCTTTTACAATAAATGAAGATTTATCAATTGACGGAGAAAAGCTGGAGATAACCGATAACTATGTTTATCTTAAACAGCAGATATCAAGCTAGGGTCACATTGATGAAGAAATTAATCGGCGTATAAAACTTGGATGGAGAGATTTTGGAAGAAACAGTATGATTTTCAAGAGCAGTATGCCATTTATGTCTTAAAAGAAAAGTGTTTGATCAATGCATCCTTCCAGTGCTTACGTATCGTGCAGAGACGTGGACCTTAACTAAAAGATACATACAAAGACTACATACAGACAACTCAAAGGAGCATGGAGAGGTACAAGCTTGATGCAACCAGGAGAGATAAGAAGAGGAACTCGTCGATTAGAAAAATGACAAGAGTGAAAGACATCATGATCAGAGTAAATTCCCTGAAATGGCAATGGGCTGGACATATTGCCAGAGGGACAGACCATCGATGGGCAGCCGAAATTTTAAATTGGATTCCAAGGGACAGGAAATTACCCAGAAGAAGACCACATGGGAGATGGGTGGATGAAATTCGAAAGTATGCGGGAGTAACATGGAGGAGACTGGCACAAGGCAGACCGTTGCGGAAGAAACTTGGGGAGACCTTCATCCAGCAGTGGATTGATAACGGTTGACGATGATGATGATATATATATATATATATATATATATATATATGTGTATGTGTGTGTGTGTGTGTGTGTGTGTGTCATTATTATTTCCAGAGTCCTAGTTGTTACGTGGTGTCTGGCGTTGTTCTGCAGATACAGCTCACTTTCAGATTAACGGTTGACGATGATGATGATGATATATATATATATATATATTCTATTAAGAAGAGACTGAAGCAAAAAAAAATTTTTAACTCATTCCAAGTTCAACATAGAAAAGGTTATGTATTGACCGGTGTGAGTAAAAAGAAAAACAAAGAAAAAACAACTGAATGCAGAAAGTGTGTAGAATACTGAGCCTTGGCTTTATCAAGGATAAGCAAAAACTCTGCATTTTCTCACTTCCACAAAGACCTATTTGGAAATAAGTTTCTGCAAAGTCACGGATGCAAGTAATAAGCTCTTTAGTATATATATATATATATATATATATATATATATATATATATATAAAAATTTTGACTCATACCAAGTACAACATAGAAAAAGTTACGTATTGATAGGTGTGAGTAAAAAGAGAAAAAAGAACAACTGAATGCAGAAAGTGTATATATGTGTGTGTGTCATTATTATTTCCAGAGTCCTAGTTGTTACGTGGTGTCTGGCGTTGTTCTGCAGATACAGCACACTTTCCGATTAACCAGTGATGGAGGATGCTTGCGAATCAGTGCACCCTGAACCCGTTACCGCTGGAGGGAGTACAGGTCTGCCGTGATACTTTTTCCAATGCATTTATGCCCTTGACAATTCACCATACGTAAAGATATCATATATATATCGTGCTCACCTGGTGCAGAGGTGACCTACAGTAAGCACTATCGGTCAATTGCGTGACAACCGATGTAGGGTACGTTTCGAAGTTGAACGCCCTTCTCGTCGCAGATGAGCACACGGTTACGAAAGGACTCCTTGTGGTGTCGTGTGAGCAGCGACAAGTATACAGCTAACCAGTGGCGCACCCATGGGGGTGGCCGAATCGCAAACATACGAAAAATATTTAACCTTTTTACTTATTAGGGTTGCCCTAAATGAATATATATATATATATATATATATATATTTCACCAACGTGTTTTAAGATAGCAAATGATCTTTGCCGTAGAAACAACGTTTATTTACTAGAAACTGTGAGTCAGAAAATTTGCTGAACTAAACACAGCAAAATTGTTGCCAGAGCAGCAAGAACTATACTTAACCCAGAAACTAAAAATCTTGCTAAGCCTAGCAAAACTGTTGCTAGCCCAGCAAGAGGTGCTTGCCAGGGAAACTAGAAAGCTTGTTGCTGTTTCAAAAAGGAATCAAGATAATCCATTTATATATGCTGTGCCTAATTTCATTGAAGAAACTTACTATCATCGCATTTTTTTTGCTGTTATAACAAAGCAATTTGGTTTTCATTGTGGTACAAAGTCAAGTCCCATAAAAATCATAGATTATATGTAGAGGAATTTAGGAAGGGAGTGTCTGACGCCAGGTCTTAAACAACCCTTAGAAATAGGAAACCAGGAGATTTGGGCCAATAGAAAAAGTGACGCGGAAGCGAAGTAGAAACGGGGAAGAAGACGTCTTTATTTATTACCGGGGGCCAGTACCCGGGATCCGACGGTTTATCATGCCCATCCGACGCACAGCGGATGTTTAGTGGTTCGAGCGTTCGTATCTATCCGGGATCGAACCCGAGATTCCTCCGTGGCAGTCACTTAAGTCCCATAACATTGTTTTCCCATTCCAATTTGACGAAATCGGTTCGAAGAAGAAAAGTAAACTTGTGACGTACCTGCCTCACATGTCAAGACGGCAAAATTGCAGTGGGAAACTTAGTCGGTGCAGCATAATTGGAAAAGCATTCCACTTCGGAGCAGAAGGACGCGGATTCGACACTATATTGACTCCCGAACGTAAACTGAATATCGTGGCAGTTGGATTCTTCGAAAAATGCGTGACGTTCCTTCCAGACATCTTAATCAGAATGTTTTCTTCTGCAGTGAGCTCGCCTTCAAGCATGGCTTGCCGGCTGACCCGGAAACCTACGATTCCTTCCCTGGAGAGATACGTGTGACGTACCTACCTCTGAGGTGACGCCCATGTCAAGACGGCAAACTCAGTCGGTGTAGCTTAATTGGGAAAGCATTGGGCTCCGGAGCAGAAGGATGCTACTTCGATTTACGCCACCAGCAAATGGCTTAAACGCTATAAACTTTGAAAACGTTTTCTAAAAGATAGCGAACTGCTCATCAGAAACGATAGAAGTGCTGAATTTCAAACATACGAAATTATTTAAGTACAGTACGAGCACATATTAATAAAAGTGGTTGTGCCCTATAAATTATATGTCCCTGACTGACTGGTCGTGAGTAGACAACAAGCCAACCACACAAACACGATGACTGCAAGAATGTAACCCTGAAAATTTCCTCAACACAGCACGATGCTCTTACGCTTTCACAAACTGGCAATGATAGAAACTGCTTCAACTTCGGCACAAGCTATGTTTCTACGGTTTACTTAGAATGACAGCTCAGATCCATTAAAAAGAAAGTAGACACCAATCGTCTTCCACAAAAAGATGGGAACAAACGACAGAAGTGCATCACAGAATTGATGCCTGGGGGTCTGTCAATCCATAAGAGCCATAAATATTGTTCTGAAGATATATGTCCACTATGATAGCTTAGTGAGAAGTCCATTAAAGAATGAAAAAAAAATCGCTTCCCATGCTCTAGGGATCTGTCAAATTGCAAGCATTGTCTATACGTTTCAATCGGACGGTCCATGAGGAAGGCTGTATGCGAGTAAGCATGCTCATTAAGAGAAAGCACCGTGAAATTGCACTGCAAAAGAGAAAATAAACTAATCTGAGTAAGCGTTATGTATTCCCAGAAGAATAATCATTAGTTGACAGAAATTGTATTAGAAATCCTCAAAAGAAAGGATATCTAACCGCAAGGTACGGAATCGTTCCAGAATTCTTGCTTGAAATTGCAAGTTCTGGTAAGCCAGCAACTACTGCTAAAGAATGTAATCACTAAAAAGATTTAGTTACTACCCAGATTTTTTGTTCTT
Organism: Macrothele yani; assembly: GCA_039090855.1. Classification (NCBI taxonomy): domain Eukaryota; kingdom Metazoa; phylum Arthropoda; class Arachnida; order Araneae; family Macrothelidae; genus Macrothele; species Macrothele yani. The sequence continues at coordinate 105,038,275 of CM077024.1, forward strand.
CACCAGTGCTTTCATGTGTAGTACTTTTGAAGAACCCAGCCTTATACGGTTCAAATTTCTGCCATAATTTCCGATACAGCTTCGGAAGAATGAAAAAGATATGCCATTATCCGATCCAGTTTCATGCCGCCCCGGTGGCGCAGTGGTCTAAACGATGGCTTTTGACCGTTCGCCGGAGATGGGTCCGAGTTCAAATCCCGGGTGAGGCATGGGTGTAGTGTTTGCTTACGGCCCTGGATCTCTCTCTTCCCTGGAACCAGTGGCCCTAAATTAGTGACGGGCGACTGCTTATAACCCACTGAGTTACTCACGGTGGTTGTAAAGCTCCAATACGGTAAATAAAAGAAATAAACAGCTTCAGTTGAAGGAAAAAGAGATGCCATTATCCCATACAGCTTCGGAACAATGAACGACAGAGATGCCATTATCCGATACAGCTTCGGAACAATGAAAGACAGAGATTCCATTATCCGATACAGCTTCGGAAGAGATAGATGCAATTATCCCATACAGCTTCAGAAGAAAAGAGAGAGATGCCATTATCTGATACACAGCTTCGGAAGAAAGTGAGAGATGCCATTATCTGATACACAGCTTCGGAAGAAAGTGAGAGATGCCATTATCTGATACACAGCTTCGGAAGAAAGTGAGAGATGCCATTATGAGATACAGCTTCAGGCATGTAAAGAACAAAGCGTAGCTCAAAACGGTGTGCGGAGCAACCCCGCGAAAAATTATTTAAAGCTTCTGCTCTAACAAAAATTAGTTTTGCCCTCTTTCGATGACTTTGAATAGATCGTGATAACTTCTAATCACAAATAGGCAAAACGTGTTAGTATATTAAGAATATACACTGAGTGGACACTTTATTATGACCACCTGACAGTTTTAAGCAAATGAGCTATGGCTGCACGCTGTTGCCGCCAGAGGGCGAAGCTAGTATAAAAAAGGAAAGCTTAGTGCTTGCGACAGTAGTAAAAGTGATTTTTGGGTGACAAGATGGGTTAAAAATGCGATTTGACGGACTTTCAACGTGGGATGTTTGTAGGAGCTCGGAGCCATGGAGCGAATATCACCGAAACCGCCGCATTCCTGAAATATTCCAGAGCAGCTACTAAAGTGTTTAAAGACTGGACTGTCAGCCAAGAAACTAGGTCTCTACGTGCAACGTGTGGTCGTCATCGACCAGTGACTGCTCGGCTGGAACGGAGAGTGTCCAGACTGGTAACAGACAACAGAAGGGCAACAATGCAGCAAATTACAATCCATCTTAATCAAGGATCCCCTCAAATGATCTCCGCACGCACTGTTCGCCGTACACTGCATCGCATGGGATATGGCAGCCAAAGGCCTGTTCGAACACCTTTGCTGTCTGCAGTTAGATTGCACAGTCGATAATTGGAAACAAATTATGTGGTCCGATGAATCACGTTTTCAGTTTCACCATGCCGATGGCAGAGTTAGAATTTGGCGGAAACAGCACGAAAGCATGGACCCCAAATGCATTGCTACAACCCTTCAAGCTGGTGGAGGCAACGTTATGGTTTAGGGAATGTTTTCCTGGCATGTTTTGGGCCCTTTAATTCGTGTTGATCAACGTCCGACTGGCACATCCTATCTGAACATCGTTGCGAACCAAGTGCATCCTGTCATGTGGATGGTTTATCCCAATGGCGATGGCTACTTTCAACAAGATAATGCGTCCTGCCATAGAGCTCGTATTGTACAGGATTGGTTTCAGGAACATGCCGGTGAGTTCACTTTGCTTAGGTGGCCCCCACAATCTCCAGATCTCAACCCCACTGAGAATTTGTGGGATGAAGTTGAACGAGCCATCAGACAGCTGGATCCACAACCCTGCAATCTCACACTCCTGGAAAGTGCTATTCATCAAGCATGGTCTCAGATTACACAAACCACCTATCAACAATTCGTGGAGTTCATGCCACGAAGAATCGACGCAGTATTAAAGGCAAAAGGTGGTCCAACGAAGTACTGAGGGGGTGGTCATAATCAAGTGGCCACTCAGTGTATAATACTATAATATAAATTATGCAATTATAAATACACTGCTGGCCACCCTAAATGCAACACCAAGAAGGAAGCATCCGATTGGTTTGAAATTCGCAGCATGCGTCGCCCGCGAGAGGACATGCAAGCGATTAGCATTGTAGGGCATATGCAAATTTTGTGCGCCCGGCACGCCACCGAGAAGCACTATAAGAAGGGTGCACAGAAGGCGGGATGTAAATAGTGGAAGTGTGTTGTTCTGCCAGAACTGTGCGTGGGAAGCTTCGCGATGACTCGTCGCAGAATACGGCAGTCATTCCAGCACGTTTCGGAGTTCGACAGAGGACGAATAGTGGCTTATCGCGACAGCGGTTTATCGTACCGAGACATCGGCGCCCGTGTGGGACGACATCCAGCCACAGTGAGGCGAGTATGGATTCGGTGCGTGCAGGAGAGACGGACGGACGGACGTGAGCGATTGCCGCAGCCGCGGCACTCCACCGAACGAGAGGACCGGCATGTTGTGCGGCGGGCATTGACGGCTCGCACCGCCACATCACGAACGTTAGCACAGGAATTAGGGTGTGTTGCGCAACAACCTGTGTCAGCACGTACCGTTCAACGTCGTCTACATGAGCCGGGACTTGTCGCACGGCGCTCATTGCTCCGATTACCACTGACGTTACAGCACCGGCGAGTGCGGCGGTAGTGGACCGTTGAACGCCGCACCTGGACTACGGAATGGCATGACATTGTCTTCTCTGACGAATCCTGTTTCTGCCTGCAACACCACGATGGTCGGATCCGCGTGTGTCGGCACCGCGGCGACAGACTGTATGACGCCAGCATTATGCATCTCCATACTGGTCCGTCGCCTGGCGTTACGGTTTGGGGCGCAATTGGATATGACACCCGCACCCCTCTGGTACGCATCGCCGGTACACTCAAAAGCCACCGCACGATCTCCGACGTTTTGGAGCCTGTAGTCCTCCCTTACCTGCAAGACCTGCAAGCGGCCACGTTTCAACAGGCAATGCGCGCCCGCACGGGGCATGCATCGTGCAACAACTTTTCACGGCCCACCAGGTGTCACTGCTGCCGTGGGCCGCCTATTCTCCCGATATGTCGCCCATCGAACACGTCTGGTCGCTGATCGGCAACCGAATGGCCCGGCAAGCACCACCTGCAGCTGCGCCTGATTAAACTGTGGTGGCAACGAGTGGAAGCAGCCTGGACCGACATACCCCGAGCCCACATCGAAAGCCTCTTTTGTTCGATGCCGCGGCTTGTAGCGGCCGTTATTGCCAGCCATGGGGGCCTCACGAACTATTGATGTCTGCGCGTTCCGCAAGTGGCACGGGCCTGTAAGCTCAATAGTTTCATCTTTGTATCTGTTGTTATGTGTCCGGTAAATCTGGCTTTGCTATCTTGTGTCCTTCTTGGTGTTGCATTTTGGGTGGCCAGCAGTGTATATAAAAAATCTAGGGGGAGGAAGGCACATCCCAGCAATAAAAAAAAAAAAAAAAAAAAACAGCCATTCTGCAGAGGTCCGGTTTTTATATGTCCGGCACCAGGCGAAGAGTAAGTTCCGATCAGAGCAATCAGCAGTGGCACAAGCGTAGAGCGTCGGCTCCCGTAACACAGGTATGCAGCATGCGTCGTACTGTTCTCTCGCTGACGCTGCTTGGACTTCCCACGTCCGTCGATGGTATACTAGCGGTATACTCTTGATACGGTTGCCCTCGGGAACCCTAGGGTTTTTACCACTTGGGCGATAGAGTGACCCATCTGTCTTACACCGACAGTGCGTACACGATCAAAGTCGCTCAGATCACCACGTTTGCCCATGTTTCTCCATTGCGATACACTGCTGGGAAGTTCTGCTGCGTCCGCATATTAATCGCCTGCGTTCCGTTTGGGTTTGTTCCACTTCGCGGGGGGGATGCCTGTGCCAACTGCCCATCACCCCTATCTCTAATGTTTTGTCTACTGAGTATTTAGGTAACGTAATTCGAAAAACAATCTGTTTAGGGGAAAGTGTTTGATTACGGAAAACATCAACTTCTCAAGCGGAGAGGAAAAACGGGACGCAAAAACTTCGACCCCCCCCCCCCCATAAGTGAGTATACCAACGATTTCCTTAGAAGGTTTATAGTCCAATAAAAAAGCTATCAAGCGAATGAATAAAATCACAACAAACACTCAGTTTTATTTCGCAAGGCGAGAAAAAAGTTCATCCAAAAACCATACCTACAGAAGACTATGAGACTATTCTAAATACACTGAAGTGCCAGAAAAACTGGTACAGACGAGCTTATGCAAAATACATAGCAACGTCACCTATGCTCGTACTCGGTTGCGTCTGCCATGGCGTATATGAAGCGATAGACATCCTTGCCAGCTGTTGGAGCTGTTTTCGGCATGAGAATGACAAGTAATAATGATTTAAGCGATTTTCAACACGGTGTCATAGTTGGCGCTCGTGAGATGGGCCATAGTATTTCGGAGGTTCGGATTTTCACGGACGACCATTGAAAGGGTGTACCGTAACTACAAGAATTCCGGCAATACCTCAAACCTACGATACCAGGGTGGCCGTAAAAGGACATTGGGTGAACGTGACCATCGTCGGCTGTCAAGAATCGTTTCACGCGATACTCTCGCAGGTATAATCGGAATTCAATGCTGGAGCCTCAGCAAGCATCAGCGTCCGGACTGTGCAACGTACCCTGCACGATATGGGCTTTGAGAGCCGACGCCCAACTCGAGTCCCCTTGATGGGTGCACGACACAGAGCAATGCGCTTCGCTTGTGCACGGCAACACCGCCACTGGACACTTGATGACTGGAAACAAGTAGCCTGGTCAGACGAGTCGCGTTTCCAACTGTATCTGCCAGATGGAAGGATTCGGGTGTGGCGCGAACCCCACGAAGCCATGGATCCCGCCTGTCAAAAATTGGAACTGTACCGGCTGGTGGGGTGCCGGTAATGTTATGGGACACCCCACCAGCCGGTACAGTTGGTTAGAGGAGCATCTACGCCACATAATGGTTAGAGGAGCATTTATCTGAGTTTGGGGTGTTGCCATTCCCTCCCAAGTCCCCCAGATCTGAACGTGATAGACCCAGTGGCGGCTCGTGGTGTAAAATGCTGGTGAGGCGAACGGTCTTGATGTAAATGTAAAACAGTAAAACATATGTTATTGAAATATATATAAATTCGTATACCGTTATACGAACATATATACATATCAGTGGCGTAGCCAGGGGGGTCGTGGTTTGCACCCCTAAGTATGCGAGACAGTTAGCTTTTTCTAAGTACGTTTTATAGATAATTTCCCTATTTAAATTGATTGATTTTTACATAACTTACAATGTAATACAAATAAATTACATTGATACATAATATCAATGTAATTTCTTGATAATAGAAGAGAAAGTAAAGCAAAGCGGCCAAAGAAGTTGCTTTATTAAATTTTTATTAAAGCAACTATAATTTATTGCATTTTCTTCATTTTATTAAATTAGCTTCGTTTTGTATTAATGTTCAAGATGTGCGTACGTACCAATAGAAAAATATTTGTCGAAGCGCCCCCCCCCCCAATTGTTACATGTACTTATACACAGTTATACAGCAGAAGTGCAGAACCCTTCCCCCCTCAAAAAGTTTCATTTCAAAGGCAGTATCACCCATCGAATATCTTTGAAGTCCTGGGTTCGAGTCGGCTGAATCATTAAATTCCGCTGAGATTCGGAAGTCTCGTTAAGCCATTGGTCCCGGGTAGGCGCCTTGTTATAAACAGCTGTAAATCCCATTCCTTAGGGCTTCAGCCCATGCCATTAAGCCCTTATATACAAATATTATTCAACAGTAATGGAATAAAATTACAGAAATATATGAAACACGGCGTGGGGAATCTTTCTTCACGAAAAAATCCAAAAATTTTAGAGGGAAAATGTGCATATACCACTATATATATGTGTGTGTGTGTGTGTGTAATATACGCTACTTTTGCAACAATATTTTTATGAAAACAATTATTCGATAATTTTACAACAAAGAAAGAAATATTTCACCTGTATTCTTTTATGTAATACACTTCAGCGAAAATACGCAATTTGTGCGGTTTCTTTAGCTAGTCAATGCTACACTCACATCCCAACGCCAGTCGGAGATACACTTCTTAAAAAATTCAAAGTAAATCATTTGAATAGAAATTGTTTTCTCACGAAATGTTTCTTGAGCTTGAATAAAAGTCACAGTTCGATTGGCATATTAGTGAAGGTGCATTTAGCACGGGTCACAAACTGAAGACCAGGCTCGTGATAACTATGTACAGGAGAAGTCAAGTTAAGGAAGCACATTTCTATATTAAAAAAGTATTAGGTAATTTAAACCTGGAATTAAAAACAGAGGAATACGATATTAATTTGCTTTGGTCTCGAACAGCATGCTTTCAGTTTATGTTTTATAAATAAGTTCAATTCTGCGATCCTTTTTGGCTGCAAATTTGTCTATGATCAGATCATAAAATGGTTGAGTGGACATTAGATGGTTCAGCAATTCTTTCTCGATTGAAATTTTAGCGAGTGAAGACAAACGATCTTGTGCCGTTGTATTACGGAGGTAAGTCTTAATTCTCTTCAAACAAGAAAAAACTCCTTTCAGCAGAAGAACTTGTTGATGCCAGTGTCAATACAAAAGAAAATAATTTGTAGGCTTCTGGTAACACATCTTTCAACTCGTTTTCTTTCATTGTTTTCAAGGTTTTCTGAACACTGAGTTCCCCCAAGTTGTGATCATTATATAAAAAATTAATTCGTTTTTTAGTCGTTGTGTGTCTGTAAAAATGTTTAGATAATTTTTTTTTGAGAGTGTTAAGGGCACTGGATGGAAATGACTCTGAATTACTATGGTATTTTGAGTTGTCAACTAGCTGCAGAAACTCGAGCTTCCCCATATCTTCAAATCTGGTATTTATTTGGACTATTATGCTGTCAACGGTTTCGTAAAACAAAATTTTGTAATAGTTTTCCACTTCTTCTTCAGCCAAATGTTTCTTTTGGCGACATTTAGGACCTCCACTCAAACTAATTGCTTCACTGAAATGTTTCAAATAAGTGGTTACATTCCTTTTTTTATTTATTCGTTCGCAACATTGTTTAATTTGTCTTTGGCAATAACTGATATCTAAAGTCTTTTTTTGTAAAACATCAAACAGTACATCCGTAATTCCAAAAATGTCATAAAAAATCAGTGATAAAAAAGCAAATTCAAAATTAGTGAAATTTTTCAAATATCCTATGGCTCCGTTGATTGATTCTGCCGTTGATTCCGGGTCATTCATTATGTTTTCAAACACATTCTTTAGTTTGCCTCATTCGCTTACAATTAAACGCAAAATTTGCGAACGTGATGCCCAACGTGTTTCAGCTATTTGAGGAATCCGTTTCCCAACAACTGAATCTGCTACGTGGGTTCTCTTGGCAGATTTATGAAAAAATGAGGGCATGCTGGATTGAGGTGCGAAATATATGCGACATTTTACAATACTTTTGCACCCCTGTTGTAGGACAAGGTTAAGGCGGTGGGCGAAACAGTGGGTAAACAAAGCTTGCGGGGCTTCTAGCTTGACTCTTTTCTGCAAACTGCTCAACTCTCCAGCCATAACGCTTGCACCATCATAACACTGGCCTACTAACTTTGATTTAAAATCAAACTCCTCCAAAACCGAAGCTAGCAGATCATACAGTGCCACAGCAGTCCTGTCAGTGCTGATATAATAAAACCAAGGAAGCGCTCAACTACTTCACAATTTGAGTCCAATATGTATCTGACAATTATTGAACACTGTGATTTTTGAGTAATATCAGTTGTATCATCAACTTGCACTGAAAAAAATGTTGACTCATTAATTTCGCTTTTAACACATTCGTTTATATATTCATGAATACACTCCAGTAAATCATTCTGTATCGTTTTTGATTGTCCAGAAAATAATCTTCGTATTTCTTCAAAATATGCTTAATTCTGGGGTGCTTCTACGAAGTAACAAACGGAACATCTCCTTGAAATTACCTTTATTTAATGAGGAAATAGATCCATCATGTCCTCGAAAAGGCAGTTCTTGCTTGCTTAGAACGACAACTAAATCGATTATATGTTCCATAAAAAGCCTATTTAGTCTGACCTTTTCATTAAACTTAGCTTTATGAAGAGCAGCATTTTCTTTGAGCATATCAGAAATAGTGTTTATATTTTTTTTCCATTCGTTTCAGACCTACGCGGGTAGTTATATGCTCTTAAGAGCTTTCGTGCAATTTTGCACTACGAGAAAAGTTTTTCAGATCAAAATAACCCGTTGTATTCCACACATTTTTCTTATTGCTCAAAAGTAAACATGGCCAGCAAAAGAGAGTTTGCTTGTAATAGCTACCAGAAAGCCAGGGGAAATTTTCGTACCGTGACTTATTGAAAGACGTAAAAAACGATTTGCCGCACTTCTTATCTTTAGATATTGAACTTATTATAGGTGTCGGTCTTCCAGATATGAGAACATCCCTTTTATCATAGTCTTTCCAGTGTTTAAAAGGAATTTCTTCCAGAACACAAATCACGTCGTTTGTTGGGCCATTCATATTTTCCAACCAAAATCAAAATATGCTGTTTAGTAACAATAACAAAATAAAAAAGAAGAAAAACTCAACATTACTATGAACTAGCCAACACCCGCAGAAGAGAGGATTGAAAACACACTACAAAAAGTTAGACTCAAATACACTCTGACGAATGAATAGTTAAAGCTACGCAGAAATCATCGTACTCCAAAGCAATAGAGGCGAACGGCGTCATCGCCTGTAAAACCAATTTTTACCAAGGTCATCTGCTCATTTTCCCGCGCCCATTGGATACACAATCCTTGGATTCTCCAATAACAGCAGAGATGCGATTCCAGTTTAAGCGAAATGGAGGGTCGCCTCAGAAATTTCGTTTCTCTTACTGGAAGTCCGGCACCTCCTTAGGTAGACTTCGGACCGTGGGGGTGGGGGGTTCACTCTGTATTGCTCTTCTCTGATCCCCAGTTTCCAAACCGGCTTCTCATCGAGACGATTCAGCCGGTCGCCTCTAAGCGCTTAAAACGTACAGCTCCTTTGCAAAAATAATGATTCATTCCTCTTCTTGAAAGCCTTTCTTTAACCTAATTCATGAATCACAATGTGAATTTCAGTGTTTCATTTATCCTGCAAAGCTCTTATATCTTTTTTACTGACCGAAGTTGTTCTTTTTTTCACTTCTCATTCTGCGGAATTTCAGGTGAGGCGGCGCCTCACTTGCCTCATCTGACGGGCCGCCACTGGATAGACCACAGTTAGGATGCCATGCAACGCGCTATCGAATACAGGAATACGAGACCTCGGAATACACCCGAATTGTGGAACGCTCTGCAGGAAGTATGGTGTGCATTGCCTACAGCATATTTCCAGAAGCTAGTGGAGTCCATGCCCCGTCGTATTTCTGCAGTCCTGCGCTTCCGTGGGGGACTTACCTAGTATTAGGCTGGTGTACCAGTTTTTCTGGCACTTCGGTGTAGGCTGCAATGGAATACCGTCTTAGCACGATTTATTTTAAAAGATGAAAAAACTATATACAGGTTAAAACATACATTAGTACTTTCGAAGTGATACTCACTTCATCTTCAGATGTGCTGTACATCTGAAGATGAAGTGAGTATAACTTCGAAAGTACTAATGTATGTTTTAACCTGTATATAGTTTTTTCATCTTTTAAAATAAATCGTGCTAAGACGGTATTCCATTGCATCCTATTTAGTTCTGTTGCGCGAAGACTTTCAGCTTGTATATTGGAGACTATTCTTTTGAGAAATTAAAATATAAGAATAAAAAGGCATTAATTGTATGTTAATATAAGAAAAATAAGATATTAATTGTACGCTAAGGCGGCTAACAGAGCGAATGGGAACTTTTCAAACTGCACCTAAACGTGACTTCATTTTCAAGAACTATAATCAACATGAGCATCCCATTTGAAATTCTTCTTTGACTCGCACACCGAGGAAATTAGTTTCGTGCTTATAGGCGGCCACAAGAAGTACTTAGCCAAACTTAATTTCACGTGACCGAACGTTACCAGGGTTTAGCAATTTTTTTTTTCTTCGTTCACTAATGCGGGGAAAACATATTTTTACACAATGTTTTTAAACAACTCGGTAAATGCATTTCCCCAGAAATCCGCGCACGCCTTTACAATTCGAGAATCTTCTTGTTAGGAAATCGCTCCGGGCATCTTATTTTCAGAAGACCGTTCGTACTTAATTTACAGGCATAAATGACGACGAGAATCTTATTTGAAGAAAATTGTTCATGGTTAACATGACGCTACAAGCAATGTACTTTTTTTTCTTTTTTGCAGAACAGTGCTAAAAATACAATTCAAAATGATGCATTTTAAGATTTTGCTGAGCTTATAAGTTATATGAAAACACATAATTTAAAAGAAAAGAGTTCCTTCATTGTAAAAATGCGCGGCTAATAAAGGGAAGTGATCTGTGTTACTTTGAAAGAGGAGTTATTGATTTTCAAATTTTTGTTAAAAATATCTTTTCAACTGAAAAAGGCGTTGCACAGACTCAGTGGTTTCCTGATTTCAATGCTAGCTATCGTAAAAATATACGAGAAAATACTTCGTTAAGTGCAAGTAATTATACTTAGATTAATTGAGCAGAGCTTCCAGAAACATCCGAAAATTCACTAGTTTAGAATTGTACTCATAATTCCACAGCATTCGCTCGGCACAACGTTACTTCTTCACAGGCATACCATAAAAAATGCAAAGAAAAACACAAAATGCAACGAAATGTTTCTTTCTGTGTCTGTTTGTTGTCCTTTATTGAACAAACATTTCCCGAATTTTTCTACATTTCTAATGAGTTTTCCGTCTTCAATAGTTTTCTCTAAACTCATTCACAGTTCATCATCTTCAGATTTTTTCTCAGATCTTCCCTTAAGACCCCGTTTTGGATATTACAACCCAAGAATATGCCTGTTTCGACTACTTGTACATATTACATAAGATCTTCAGTTTCTTTCACAACCTAATCTCAAAACCATTTTTCTTAGAAAATAATTTCTAAATTATCGCTTTCCATTTCAATTTTTCTATAATTTCTAAATTATAGCTTTCTTTCTATTTCGACTACTTGTACATATTAATTTTTGTAAAATAATTTCTAAAATTATCGCTTTCCATTTCCATTTTTCTATAATTTCTAAATTATCGCTTTCCATTTCTATTTTTCTATAATTTCTAAATTATCGCCTTCCATTTCAATTTTTCTATTATTTCTAAATTATAGCTTTCTTTTCTATTTCGACTACTTGTACATATTAATTTTTGAAAAATAATTTCTAAAATTATCGCTTTCCATTTCTATTTTTCTATAATTTCTAAATTATAGCTTTCCTTTCTATTTCGACTACTTGTACATATTAATTTTTGTAAAATAATTTCTAAAATTATCGCTTTCCATTTCTATTTTTCTATAATTTCTAAATTATCGCTTTCCATTTCTATTTTTCTATAAAAATGGAAACGGAAAGCGATAATTATATTTCGACTACTTGTACATATTACATAAGATCTTCAGTTTCTTTCAGAACCTAATCCCAAAAACATTTTTCTTAGAAAATAATTTCTAAATTATCGCTTTCCATTTCAATTTTTCTATAATTTCTAAATTATAGCTTTCCTTTCTATTTCGACTACTTGTACATATTAATTTTTGTAAAATAATTTCTAAAATTATAGCTTTCCATTTCCATTTTTCTATAATTCCTAAATTATCGCTTTCCATTTCTATTTTTCTATAATTTCTAAATTATCGCTTTCCATTTCAATTTTTCTATAATTTCTATATTATAGCTTTCCTTTCTATTTCGACTACTTGTACATATTAATTTTTGTAAAATAATTTCTAAAATTATAGCTTTCCATTTCCATTTTTCTATAATTTCTAAATTATCGCTTTCCATTTCTATTTTTCTATAATTTCTAAATTATCGCTTTCCATTTCTATTTTTCTATAAAAATGGAAACGGAAAGCAATAATTCTATTTCGACTACTTGTACATATTACATAAGATCTTCAGTTTCTTTCAGAACCTAAACCCACTTTTCTTAGAAGATAATTTCTAAATTATCGCTTTCCATTTCAATCTGACGAGAAAGGCGGAAAGCGATATATTTCGAGTGTTCAGCTTTCATTTCCCTGCTTCATTGCTCGTGTTATGCACACATCGAATATCTTTTTTTTCCCCGCTTTAAAGTATATAGTAACGTCACTTTTCTGTTTCTTCCTGATTTCAGAGTGTGCTCATAAAAGCTGGATTTCTTGAGTGATTCACTAGGCATTATATCCAATATCCATTTATTTCAATTTCCTGTCCCAACCATACATACGAATCAACAACTTCAATAGCCTCAAAATTCCTGCTGTCTGTTAAGAGTAACTGTAATGGATTACTTCCCAAGGAGAGATTTAGTTTATTTCATTTTGTTTTTCTAAGTTATGAAGAATTTTGTGCCGAGGGAAATAAAAATGTAAGGACACACTTTCAACGAGTAATTTGTATTAGAACTGGACTGGGATAGGACGATGTTATCTCTCCCATTCTGTTTATATGCACACACACCTGCCATTGTATTAGAAACCTCTATACAGATGGACGTAAGCGTCACTTACGCAGCGTATATGCAAAATGTGTGATCACGTGCGTCTTCACGTGACTTAGGCAACTATTTCACACTGCTCCTTGTCAGAAGTTTAATGGGAAAAACAAAGGAACTTTCGGAGTGTGATAAAGGGCTTATTACGGGTTCCAGTCTACCTGGAGCGGCGATTTTGAAAACGGACTGGTTTCTCAAAAGATGAGATATCCTGGGTCTTTAACCAGTGGAAAAACAATCCACAAGGCTTGTCTAAGAGAAGAAAGCTTGTACGGAGAAACAGGATTTCTTGTGTGCAGCAATCGGCCGAAGCATTCAATGAAGGCTGTTCCCGACCTACATCTCAGCGGGCCCCCAGGAAATCGGAGAGGGTCGGTATTGGTAGTCACGTGCCTATACGGAAGCCATCTATTTCAATGAAGAACCAAAAAATTCGCCTAGAGTGATGTCAGGAACACTGACTGGACACTGGAAGAAGTCATGTGGTCCGACGAGTCGCGGTTCCCCTTGTTCTGTGCCGACGGTAGGCAGAGAGTTTAGTGGAAACCCCACGAAGCAATGAAACCCAGCTTGCCTTGGAACAGAACAAAGTTCTGGAGGAAGTGTCATCGTGTAGGGACACGTTCTGTTGATAGAGAGAGCGGGTCCCCTGATATTGTTAGATGGTGGGTGTCTTCCAAGAACTAGCTGAACATTGTTGCCGATCAAGACCATCCTGCAATGTTGGCGTTTTATACAGCAGGTGACAACTGTTTCAGGGACAACAATACTTACTATCCATCGCGCAAGATCTGTTCAGCAGTGGTACGTTCTATTGATTCAGAGATGACCAGGTAAAATGGTGGAAGCACGACAGCGACTTCCATCATTTCCCCTGGCCACCACAAACACCAGATCTGAAGCTCATTGAGAATGTATGGGACATGTTAGAAAAACAGAACCGGGAGCAAAGTGCTCTTCTGTAAAATCTGAGACAGTTAAAGGACTGTCTGGTAAACGCCTGTTATGCCGTACACGTAGGTCCGTTTGTGACGTACTACATAGGTAAAGCATGTGTCAAGACGACAAAGCTGCAGCAATGCATTCCGTTCGTGTAGCTTAGTTGGGAGAGCAACTTACTCCGGAGTGTTGGTCGCGAATGGCCTAGTGGTCAGCGTTCGTGACTGCCACGGAGAAGACCTCGGGTTCGATCAAAGCCAGGTACGGAAACTCGAACCACTAAATATCCGCCGTGCGTCGAATGGACATGTTAAACCGTTGGACCCTGGGTACTGACCCCTCGGTAATAAATAAAGGCGTTTTCCTTCCCCTTTCTACCTCGCTTACGTGTCACTTTCCTATCGGGTAATCTAGCCCATTTCTAAGGGTTGTTTAAGACCTGGGGTCAGAAACTCCCTTTCTAAAATCCTGTACATCTTATATGATCTACTTCAAAGTGAGGGGGCGTGGTTTCGATCTCCGTCACGGACAAATTTGTGTTTTCACATTGGCAACAGGACGTAAAAATAGATCTACTGGTCGTTGGATTCTTCGAAAAAATGGGTGATGTTTGTCCACACATGGTCTAGAATTAATGAAAGTTCGTTCATCGCTAACCACAAAAAAAAAAAAAAAAAAAAAATGATAATAATAATAATAAAAATAAAAAATAAGACGGAAATGATGTGTCATACTACAGAGGTAAAGCAAAGCACGTGTGAAGCAGAGATGGAAACGGGTCAAGATGTTCCTGACCCGATTTTAACCTGGTTTTATTCCCGTTTTATTTTTGAAAGGAGAAAAATATATCCCAAAGGAAAATGCGCGTTGTGGAATTCTGTAGTCGAAACTGGTGCCCACGGAGTGAATAATGATTTGCCATGTAAAAATATTGTCGTCTGTTTCTTAAAGCAACGAAGATTTCTACCGACCGACGTCAGACACACTGACACCATATCGTAAAAAGATGCTTCCTTTGCGTTCTTTTACAGTGCGGTTGTCCTGGGCAAGGTACAGGCAAACGTCATTCGCCTGCTTCTCAGCTGATTCGCTCTCTTCGTGCGAAGTTCACTGTATGACTAACAGTTACTTTTCACATCGCATCTTTTGCATTGAGCATACAGAGGTTTTCGATTGATGTGCTAACATCCCGTTCCCATGACATGACATGTCATGTCGAAATTAACTCCTTATTTGCTAATATGGATGTATTTAATATTAAGGAGGTTGGGATAAGCGTCGAGGCCAACAAATATGTGCTTGTTGATAACCACAAGGGGAAGGGTGAATGCTGGAAATTGTTTCGTCTTATTAAGAAACCACTGAATAATTCTGTGTTGTTTGGGTTTGCTTGTTGTTCAAAATGTGGAAAGTGTATAATTACAAAGAAAGATGTCGACGATGTAATAAGAGATTATGGAACCAAAAATCTAACGGAACATATGAAAGTATATGCGCACCTCCATCAAAGAGTGGAAAGCGTGAACAATCTAAATACATTTAAAAAAATACATTTGTGTGATCCTAAATAATGATTCCCATTTGTAATATACTCCATGGTCACGGTCATAGTCAGGTATTACTTTGATGGATTACGCAAAATAGTGGCACTAAAAATGGCACTAAAATCTAGCAAGTAACCAAATTTTATTGTTAAAAAAGGATTTCAGTTATTAAATACCAAGCAGTTATTGGAATGAATATACATATATATTACGTATATATATATATATATATATATATATAGTTAATAATATGATTCTGACCAATCAAAGCCGTAAGGAAGTTGGCTAGAGGATGCCTATTAACTACCTAAAGGAACCTTAGTGCTATGGATATGACGGTCCTATTAAAACAAAAAATTAAATAATATAAACAAAATCACAAAAAAAGCTTAAAAATCTGTTTATAAAAGAAAATAAAAACAAATAAAAAAGAAAACTAGTTATTCATCACTAGGATAGCTATACTAAAAATAGTAAAACCAACATTAAAATTAATAAGATTCTGATTAATCTATAGAAGCTCACTAAGGTGATTTAATACATGCAAAGATTATTAAATAAACTGCTCGTGTATTTTATAATATTTCTCATGTATTCTGGAGAGTTAATTCTGCTCATTCTGATCATACAGATCCACAGTCTTAAGTTTATATATTTTTTTCTCTGGTTAAAATCTCCGCGCGTTGGTTTCTTGCTGTATGAGGAGGCCATCGGCCCCACCCTCACTGCCCCCCAGCGTCTAGGGAGTGGCGGAAGAGGTCAGCCATGTTCTCCTCTTGTGAGGAGAAAAATTTTTTGTCACACAAGAGGTAAGCTCTCTTCCTTGTTTTTGGGTTCTAGGTTTTATAAGTTCAATGTTTGTACTTTATGTACCTTTTCTCTGTCGTTTTTTAGCTTTTCAGCTTTTAAGCATTGGTTTGTCTGTTAACATTTATGCGGGTTTTAACTCTTACTTTTCTTTGTAACTTTGAGCGTCTTTTGGGGTACCTAGGAACAGAAGATGGCTAAGCTTGTTCCTTTTCTATGCGCTGTCTATGCGCTGTTTTTTCAAAGTAGTAAAGTTCTTAATAACTAATTAATTATGCACTTAAAGCACTGCTGAAATACTTTGTACCTATTGCAACTAACTGTTTAAGGTATATAACTTTCACAAAGTTTTCTTTAGTTAATTATTATCTTTAACTTATTCTCGTTTTCGTGCTGTCATAAGTTGTAGAGTAGGGGGTTTTAGACTCAAGTTTTCTTTCAAAAATCTGTTCGTTATAAATTAACATTTCCTTTTTTAATTGCAATGTAAAATTTGGATTTCTTTTGCATTGTTTTTCAGGTTTAAATTCTCTCAAACGAACTTGGAATTTCGTTATAGCTGAAAATCATTTCTATTTATTATGTCACTCTCACAGCTTGAGTTCTCTTTAATCTTCTTCTCTCTGTTTAATAGTAACAGATGAAGAGCATGGGTCGGGCCATGAAGGTTAATGGATGCAAGCGAAATTGTTAACTAGTGCTAGGTCATGCTACTCTACGGAGGACATGACTTATATATATATTTTTTAAACTATTTTAGGTGGGAATGTTACTTGCATCTATGGCCTTGCAGAAACCCATTTCCAACTAGGTCTTTGTAGAAGTGAGAAAATGCAGAGTTTTTGCTGGTCCTTGATAAAGCCAAGGCTCAGTATTCTCGACACCTTCTACATTCAGTTGTTTTATTTTATTTTTTTATCTTTTCTCCTTTTACTCACACAGGTAGATACATAACCTTTTCTATGTTGTACTAGGTGTGAGTCAAAATTATATATGTATTTTTTTGCTTAGGTCTCTTCTTTATAGAATATATATATATATATATATATATAGGGATGTAAGGTCAGGTGATGCGTAACATCACAGCCTCTCCTTGACAAATGTCAACCCCGCCTTCTCGTGGTGCATCCTGTTCCCACTAAAGGGGCTCTGACGACCGCCCATAGCGGTATAACTATACCATCGGGATTAGAGGAAATTCTATCCCACACTCACCAACCCGCTTGGCCAGCGTGGTGAGTTATGGCCAAACCCCTCCAAAATGACTCCACAACTTAAATCTTGGCCCTCAGTCTCCGGCAGCTGGAATGTACCTGGCCAAGGCAGCGGCCAGTGCGACATGAAGGCAGAGGGTGCTAAGAATCCCCGGAGGACCGGACTAGGCTGCCATCTGATGCTGACCTTGGCAACGTACAATGGACGCTCCCTATCTTCTGATTCAAGGCTTCTTGAATTGGAAGAGGAACTACAAAGGATCAAGTGGGACATCGTCGGGCTAAGTGAGGTAAGGAGAAAAGGAGAAGATCTCATCGAACTGAAAAGTGGACATCTCTTCTACTATCGTGGGACAGATACTGGCAGAACTAGTGGTGTTGGATTTATAATAAACAAGAAACTGAAGGATAAAGTGGTAGAAGTTGAAAGTTCCTCTGACAGAGCTGCACGACTCGTTATCCAACTCTCGAGAAGATACCAGGCTCAGATTATTCAAACATATGCACCCACCACAAGTCATCCTGAAGAAGAAATTGAAGAATTTTATGAGGAAATTTGTCATCTAAATAATAAAGGTAAGCAGCACTTGAAAATAATTATGGGAGATTTCAATGCAAAAATAGGGCAACGGCAACAGAATGAAACTTCAGTAGGTAAATTCGGTCACGGCAACAGAAACCAGCGTGGAAATACTCTCGTTGAGTTTGCAGAGGCAGAAGGATTTTTCATCTTGAACTCCTTCTTCAAGAAAAAGCCACACAGGAAATGGACATGGAGACATCCAAATGGGACGACAAGTGAAATTGATTTTATTATGTGTAACAAAAAATGCGTCATAGAAGACTGCAGTGTGCTAAACAAGTTCAACACAGGTAGTGACCATAGATTGGTGAGATGTAAGATGCACCTCAACACTAAACTTGAACGTGGCAAGCTCATAAGACAAACAAAATCTATTGACATAACCAACCTTAAAAAACATCATAATACCTTCAAGTTGGAACTGAAGAACAGGTTCTCTGCTTTAGAAGGCCTAACATCGGAAGAAGTGGACATCTCTGAAGTTAACAGAAAAGTAACCAAAGCTCTTATGGAAACAGCAACAAAATTAGCTGGGTCTAAGAACAAGTTGCATGTAAATAAATTATCAGGAAAAACGAAAATGTTGATGCAAAAAAGAAGAGAGATGAGGACAACTAAAGAAGATGTGACTTCCAAAGTGGAATATATAGAGCTATGCAAGACAGTACGAAAAAGTATCACTGAAGACGTAAGAAAATTCAACTGTGAACTAGTGAGGAAAGCAATTGAAAACAACCAAAGCCTAAAGATAGCAAAGGGACATCTCAGTAAGGGAAGAAAACAGATTATGGCACTGAGAAAAGAAGATGGTTCTGTAACAAGAAATAGAGGCGAAATTTTGACAAGAGTGAAAGATTTCTACTCCAAATTATATGAAAGAGATGATACATGTACTCCAGACACCATGAAAGATACCAGTACCAGAGTTCCTCCAGTCCTTCCAGCAGAAGTTGCACATGCAATCAAGAACATGAAGCGGGGAAAAGCTCCAGGAGAAGATGGAATTACTGTAGACATCATGCAAGAAGCAAGTGGAGAAATCGAAACAGTACTCGCCCAAATTTTCACTCGATGCCTTAATGAAGGAAAGATTCCTGAGGATTGGAACACCGCTACAATGATCCTGCTACGTAAGAAAGGTGACATTGAGGATCTCGGAAACTACAGACCTATCAGCCTCCTATCAGTAGTTTATAAAATCTTCACTAAAGTTCTTTCACACCGCTTGAAGGTGACACTGGACATGGCTCAACCGAGAGAACAAGCTGGATTCAGGAGTGGCTACAGCACAATAGATCATATCCACGTACTGAGAGAACTAATTGAAAGAGCGAGGGAATATGAACTTCCATTGTGCATGGCTTTTATCGATTATGAAAAAGCCTTTGATTCGGTGAAACCATCAGCAGTTACAATGGCTCTGAAAACCTGCGGTATTGAAGATGCATACATTAATATTATTAATAACATCTATGAAAATGCAAGTGCAAAGATTCGGCTGTTTGAAAATACAACACACATAAAAATTGGAAAAGGAGTGAGACAAGGTGACACCATATCTCCGAAGCTCTTTAATGCCATATTGGAGGGTGTTTTTCAGTCACTGAGCTGGGAAACCAAGGGGATAAAGATTAATGGAGATTATCTAACCCACCTTCGTTTTGCTGATGACGTAGTCATTTTTGCAACTACCCCATCAGAGCTACAGAGTATGATCCAGGAACTTGCTGACAAGAGTAAAGAAGTGGGATTAAAAATGAACTTTCAGAAGACAAAAGTGATGTTCAATGCTTTTACAAGAAATGAAGATTTATCGATTGATGGAGAAAAGCTGGAGATAACAGACACGTACGTTTATCTTGGACAGCAGATATCAAGTGAGGGTCACATTGGTGAAGAAATTAATCGGCGTACAAAACTTGCCTGGAGAGCTTTTGGAAGAAACAGCATAATTTTCAAGAGCAATATGCCATTATGTCTTAAAAGAAAAGTGTTTGATCAATGCATCCTTCCAGTGCTTACGTATGGTGCAGAGACGTGGACCTTAGCTAAAAGAGACATACAAAGGCTGCAGACAACTCAAAGAAGCATGGAGAGGTGCATGCTTGGTGTAACCAGGAGAGATAAGAAGAGGAACACGTGGATCCGAAAAATGACAAGAGTGGAAGACATCATGATCAGAGTTAAATCCCTGAAATGGCAATGGGCTGGACATACTGCCAGAAGGACAGACCATCGATGGACAGCCGAAATTTTAGATTGGATTCCAAGGGACAGGAAAAGACCCAGAAGAAGACCACATGGGAGATGGGTGGATGAAATTCGAAAGTATGCGGGAGTGACATGGAGGAGACTGGCACAAGACAGACCGTTGTGGAGGAAACTTGGGGAGACCTTCGTCCAGCAGTGGATTGATAATGGTTGACAATGATGATGATGATGATGATGATATATATATATATATATATATATATATATGGGATGTGAGGTCAGGTGATGCGTAACATCACAGCCTCTCCTTGACAAATGTCAACCCCGCCTTCTCGTGGTGCATCCTGTTCCCACTAAAGGGGCTCTGACGACCGCCAATAGCGGTATAACTATACCATCGGGATCAGAGGAAATGCTATCCCACACTCACCAACCCGCTTGGCCAGCGTGGTGAGTTATGGCCAAACACCTCCAAAATGACTCTACAACTTAAATCTTGGCCCTCAGTCTCCGGCAGCTGGAATGTACCTGGCCAAGGCAGCGGCCAGTGCGACATGAAGGCAGAGGGTGCTAAGAATCCCCGGAGGACCGGACTAGGCTGCCATTTGATGCTGACCCTGGCTACCTATAACGGACGCTCCCTATCTTCTGATTCAAGGCTTCTTGAATTGGAAGAGGAACTACAAAGGATCAAGTGGGACATCGTCGGGCTAAGTGAGGTAAGGAGAAAAGGAGAAGATCTCATTGAACTGAAAAGTGGACATCTCTTCTATTATCGTGGGACAGATACTGGCAGAACTAGTGGTGTTGGATTTATAATAAACAAGAAACTGAAGGATAAAGTGGTAGAAGTTGAAAGTTCCTCTGACAGAGCTGCACGACTCGTTATCCAACTCTCGAGAAGATACCAGGCTCAGATTATTCAAACTTATGCACCCACCACAAGTCATCCTGAAGAAGAAATTAAAGAATTTTATGAGGAAATTCGTCATCTAAATAATAAAGGTAAGCAGCACTTGAAGATAATTATGGGAGATTTCAATGCAAAAATAGGGCAACGGCAACAGAATGAAACTTCAGTAGGTAAATTCGGTCACGGCAACAGAAACCAGCGTGGAAATACTCTCGTTGAGTTTGCAGAGGCAGAAAGGTTTTTCATCTTGAACTCCTTTTTCAAGAAAAAGCCACACAGGAAATGGACATGGAGACATCCAATTGGGACGACAAGTGAAATTGATTTTATTATGTGTAACAAAAAATTCGTCATCGAAGACTGCAGTGTGCTGAACAAGTTCAACACAGGTAGTGACCATAGATTGGTGAGATGTAAGATGCACCTCAACACTAAACTTGAACGTGGCAAGCTCATAAGACAAACAAAATGTATTGACATAACCAACCTTAAAAAACACCATAATACTTTCAAGTTGGAACTGAAGAACAGATTCTCTGCTTTAGAAGGCCTAACATCGGAAGAAGTGGATATTTCGGAAGTTAACAGAAAAGTAACCAAAGCTCTAATGGAAACAACAAAATTAGCTGGGTCTAAGAACAAGTTGCATGTGAACAAATTATCAGGAAAAACCAAAATGTTGATGCAAAAAGAAGAGAGATGAGGACAACTAAAGAAGATGTGACTTCCAAAGTGGAATATATAGAGCTATGCAAGAAAACACGAAAAAGTATCACTGAAGACGTAAGGAAATTCAACTGTGAGCTAGTGAGGAAAGCAATTGAAAACAACCAAAGCCTTAAGATAGCAAAGGGACATCTCAGTAAGGGAAGAAAACAGATTATGGCTCTGAGAAAAGAAGATGGTTCTATAACAAGAAATAGAGGCGAAATTTTGACAAGAGTGAAAGATTTCTACTCCAAATTATATGAAAGGGATGATACATGTTCTCCAGACATCATGAAAGGTACCAGAGTTCTTCCAGTCCTCCCAGCAGAAGTTGCTCATGCGATCAAGAACATGAAGCGGGGAAAGCTCCAGGAGAAGATGGAATTACTATAGACATCATACAAGAAGCAAGTGGAGAAATTGAAACAGTACTCGCCCAAATTTTCACTCGATGCCTTAATGAAGGGAAGATTCCTGAGGATTGGAACAATGCTACAATGATCCTGCTACATAAAAAAGGTGACATTGAGGATCTCAGGAACTACAGACCTATCAGCCTCCTATCAGTGGTTTATAAAATCTTCACTAAAGTTCTTTCACACCGCTTGAAGGTAACACTGGACATGGCTCAACCGAGAGAACAAGCTGGATTCAGGAGTGGCTACAGCACAATAGATCATATCCACATACTGAGAGAACTAATTGAAAGAGCGAGGGAATATGAACTTCCATTGTGCATGGCTTTTATCGATTATGAAAAAGCCTTTGATTCGGTGAAACCATCAGCAGTTACCACGGCTCTGAAATCCTGCGGTATTGAAGATGCATACATTAATATTATTAATAACATCTATGAAAATGCAAGTGCAAAGATTCGGTTGTTTGAAAATACAACACACATAAAAATTGGAAAGGGAGTGAGACAAGGTGACACCATATCTCCGAAGCTCTTTAATGCCACATTGGAAAATGTCTTTCAATCACTGAACTGGGAAAACAAAGGGATAAAGATTAATGGAGATTATCTAACCCACCTTCGTTTTGCTGATGACGTAGTCATTTTTGCAACTACCCCATCAGAGCTGCAGAGTATGATCCAGGAACTTGCTGACAAGAGTAAAGAAGTGGGATTAAAAATGAACTTTCAGAAGACAAAAGTGATGTTCAATGCTTTTACAAGAAATGAAGATTTATCGATTGATGGAGAAAAACTGGAGATAACAGATACGTATGTTTATCTTGGACAGCAGATATCAAGTGAGGGTCACATTGATGAAGAAATTAATCGGCGTACAAAACTTGCCTGGAGAGCTTTTGGAAGAAACAGCATAATTTTCAAGAGCAATATGCCATTATGTCTTAAAAGAAAAGTGTTTGATCAATGCATCCTTCCAGTGCTTACGTATGGTGCAGAGACGTGGACCTTAACTAAAAGAGACAAACAAAGGCTGCAGACAACTCAAAGAGCATGGAGAGGTGCATGCTTGGTATAACCAGGAGAGATAAGAAGAGGAACTCGTGGATCCGAAAAATGACGAGAGTGGAAGACATCATGATCAGAGTTAAATCCCTGAAATGGCAATGGGCTGGACATACTGCCAGAAGGACAGACCATAGATGGACAGCCGAAATTTTAGATTGGATTCCAAGGGACAGGAAAAGACCCAGAAAAAGACCACATGGGAGATGGGTGGATGAAATTCGTAAATATGCGGGAGTGACATGGAGGAGACTGGCACAAGACAGACCGTTGTGGAGGAAACTTGGGGAGACCTTCGTCCAGCAGTGGATTGAAAATGGTTGACAATGATGATGATGATGATGATGATATATATATCATCATCATCATTGTCAACAATTATGAATCCACTACTGGACGAAGGTCTCCCCAAGTTTCTATATATATATATACGGTTGGCAGATCTGCTTTAATTTTCTACACAGTTAATAATATGATTCTGACCAATCAAAGCCGTAAGGAAGTTGGCTAGAGGATGCCTATTAACTACCTAAAGGAACCTTAGTGCTATGGATATGACGGTCCTATTAAAACAAAAAATTAAATAATATAAACAAAATCACAAAAAAGCTTAAAAATCTGTTTATAAAAGAAAATAAAAACAAATAAAAAAGAAAACTAGTTATTCATCACTAGGATAGCTATACTAAAAATAGTAAAACCAACATTAAAATTAATAAGATTCTGATTAATCTATAGAAGCTCACTAAGGTGATTTAATACATGCAAAGATTATTAAATACACTGCTCGTGTATTTTATAATATTTCTCATGTATTCTGGAGAGTTAATTCTGCTCTTTCTGATCATACAGATCCACAGTCTTAAGTTTATATATATTTTTTCTCTGGTTAAAACATCCGCGCGTTGGTTTCTTGCTGTATGAGGAGGCCATCAGCCCCACCCTCACTGCCCCCAGCAACTAGGGAGTGGCGGAAGAGGTCAGCCATGTTCTTCTCTTGTGAGGAGAAAGGTTTTGTCACACAAGAGGTAAGCTCTCTTCCTTGTTTTTGGGTTCTAGGTTTTATAAGTTCAATGTTTGTACTTCATGTACTTTTTCTCTGTTGTTTTTTAGCTTTTCAGCTTTTAGGCATTGGTTTGTCTGTTAACATTTTTGCGGGTTTTAACTCTTTCTTTTCTTTGTAACTTTGAGCGTCTTTTGGGGTACCTAGGAACAGAAGATGGCTAAGCTTGTTCCTTTTCTATGCGCTGTTTTTTCAAAGTAGTTAAGTTCTTAATAACTAATTAATTATGCACTTAAAGCACTGCTGAAATACTTTGTACATATTGCAACTAACTGTTTAAGGTATATAACTTTCACAAAGTTTTCTTTAGTTAATTATTATCTTTAACTTATTCTCGTTTTCGTGCTGTCATAAGTTGTAGAGTAGGGGGTTTTAGACTCAAGTTTTCTTTCAAAAATCTGTTCGTTAAAAATTAATTTTTCCTTTTTTAATTGCAATGTAAAAATTTGGATTTCTTTTGCATTGATTTTCAGGTTTAAATTCTCTCTCAAACGAACTTGGCGTTTCGTTATGGCTGAAAATCATTTCTAATTATTATGTCACTCTCACAGCTTGAGTTCTCTTTAATCTTCTTCTCTCTGTTTAATAGTAACAGATGAAGAGCATGGGTCGGGCCAGTAAGGTTAATGGATGCAAGCGAAATTGTTAACTAGTGCTAGGTCATGCAACTCTACGGAGGACATGACACATATATATATTTTAAACTATTTTAGGTGGGAATGTTACTTGCATCTATGGCCTTGCAGAAACCCATTTCCAACTAGGTCTTTGTGGAAGTGAGAAAATGCAGAGTTTTTGCTGGTCCTTGATAAAGCCAAGGCTCAGTATTCTCGACACCTTCTACATTCAGTAGTTTTATTTTATTTTTTTATCTTTTCTCCTTTTACTCACACAGGTAGATACATAACCTTTTCTATGTTGTACTAGGTGTGAGTCAAAATTATATATGTATTTTTTTGCTTAGGTATCTTCTTTATAGAATGTGAATTCTGAATTTTCAAAACTGCTGCGTTGCGCGTTTTGATCTTCAGGTTATTTTGCAACCTTCGTTCTAAATTCTAAAGTTTTTCCTTAGTCTTCAGTTTTGCTCTTAAGTATATATATATACTGTATATATATATAAAGTGAGTTTCGAATTTATAGTTCAAAACAGATTTGTTCGGGTCCGGGTCCTAAATTTCTTACCCGTTTCCAACTCTGGTGTCAAGACGACAAATCTGCAGCGATACATTACGTCCGTGTAGCTTAGTTGGGAGAGAAACTTACTCTGGAGTGACGGGGCGCAACTTTAATTTCCGTCATGGAGAATTTTGTGTTTCCACACACTCAAACACCTTGTGGAATCTATGCCAAATCACATACAAGCTGTAATTCGGGCTAAAGGGGAGACCCAACATGGTACTGAATAAAAGTTCGTAATTCATGGCCGGTATGTGTAGCAGTAAAGAAAAACTACGGAGAAATACATTCTCATGTCTCGTAAATTACGCAGAAAAATACGGTTGCGTGTAAATGAGGTAAACAAAAAAATTTCTTCTTTGGGAAACCAACCAATGGCGTAGCTACAAATTATCCGCCCTTAATGACCTTATAAGGTCCTCTTTCAAGCTTCTTCTGTATTCGCAAAACTATCAAATAAAATAAAAATACGTATAAATTTAACTTGTAAAAACATTGATTTCATTAGAAAAATCTTCATGTTTTTATAGATTATAGAGATATATACAAATTAAAAAATATTTCGTCCTACTTTTCGCATTGGCAAAATCTTTAATTGAATTTTTGATATTCAATTTATCTTCCTCTTGAGCTTCAGTAGCAATTACTGAAATACATTTCAGTCGTTCCTGACGCATTATATTTCGCAAATATTTTTTTTATATTTTCAGCTTGCCGATTGATCTTTCAGAAATAGCTACTGTAACAGGTAATGTTAGATGTAAACTAAGTACTGTAGATATCTACGATTGACGAACTACATGACAAATTGTTTTTTAACTGAATTTATAAATTTAATTTCTTCTTTTGTGAAGCTAAATATTTGCAGAGGTTGAATAAAGAAATATTTACTTAGATCTTTATCATATATCTTTTGCGAAATGTCTGCATTACTTTTTTAGTTTTCTTTCTCTTTCCACCACTACAAGCAAGTTCTGAAGCTCCAAAATGCGAAATTATCGAAAATCTTTTGCATACCGATAAATATTTTTTCCAATTTGGGCTGTACACTATGACGCATTCTGTAATTTAACTTTCATTTTTAGTTTCTTTCTCTATGTAAATTTGAGTTCTCTTTAAGTGTTCACGTTACATTTTCTCACTCGCTGAATGGTGTTAGCAACAGTCTTGAGGGCAGAGTGCGTGTTGACAGATAAGAACGAGAGATACGTAGTGCGATCAAAAAGTTCCGAGACTAGGTACGTAGCGCGCCAACAGATGGCAGTACGCGGATACACGAGCAGCGGTCGAGGGCACTGACCTTCATGAGTAATTGTGCCGAGTGACGTCGTTCTGTGAACATCGGAAGCTGTGCTACACGATATTTGGTGACCACGTGCAGAACACAGCTGCGATTTCGGTATGGACTCCAACTGCGTCGAACTCCGCAAACAAATCGAGAACCAAAGTTCCTGTCGCGGTTCATCACTGGGGGACGGGACTTGGGTCTACAATTACGACCCGGAGACCAAACAACAGTCGTCGCAGTGGAAGGGCCCGGCATCTTCACGACCGAAAAAGGCCAGAAAGGTCCGGAGCGCAACCACAAGCATGCTCATCCTGTCTTCGACATTCGTGGGGTTGTGCACCGTGAATTCGGTCCCCACGGCCAGACAGTCACGGCCCTTTTTTACTGCGATGTTCTGCGGCGTGACAGTCGCCGCAAAAGACCTGAAATGTTGCGCAGGGGCGATTTCCTGCTCCATCACGACAATGCAGCAGCTCATAGAGCTTTAGCAACACGCCAGTTTTGCAGCCGCAACAGCATGACTACCCTTCCTAACCCGCCTTACTTGCCGGATTTGACCCCCTGCGACTTTCTGTTCCCGAAGATGAAGCTAAAACTTAAGGGTCGTCGTTTAGAAACCGTGCACGAGATCTAGCGTGAATCGCGGACGGTGCTTGACACGATTCGCGAACAGGACTTCCACGGAGCATTCCAACAGTGGCAAAAACGCTGGTAGCGGTGTATCGCTGCCCAAGGAGACTGCTTTGAAGGATATCATAGCCAGACTTTAGTAACGTAAGTACTTCGTTGTATATCGGCCTAGTCACGGAACTTTTTGATTGGACCACATATACAATATTGAAACAAGCAGCAAAAAGAGTGGTGGTGTATAGATTAATGTTGCGTTACGTTGTACTTTCACGACTTTCTATAAGTAAAGAAGTTGTGATTTTCATTGAGAGGTAGAGATACTCGTCATTGTGCAGCTGATGATCATCGTAGATGCCTATTTGACCTGAAGTGTTTAGATAATAAAGGACAGTGATTTTCGTAAGTTGAAATCCACTCTCTTCTGGGCGTTGCGTCGTCTAATTTAGCTCAATGTGTAATTAATGATTTTTGTGTGTTAGCTATCCGGTGCTTAAGACATCGAAGTTACAGTTCTACTAGTTAAACTGACAGATACTGGGATAGTAATGTTTTAAGTAATGACATTTTAAACGAAAGACATCACAACACATATTTAAAATAGTCTGCAAAACGCACTTTCCTTAAATGGGTCTCCAGCTCTTTTAAATACACTACTGTATATGACAAAAGTCACCAGACACTCTTTCAAAAGCAGATAAACGGATCCGCTGCATTGCTAAGATGCGCGGTACAGCTGCAAACGGTATTGTTTAAGCCTGCAGCTGATGGCGATCATATTGCACTGTGAGATTCAGTGAAAATGTCGCGGCGGGAGAAAACTGACTTTGAGAAAGGAAAGATTGTTGGGTGTTATATTAGTGGGTAGTCCATAAGAGAAACCGAGAGAGGTTTAAACATACCCAAGCAAACTGTTTTGGATGTACTGAATAACTGGAAGGCACATGGCGTGCCTGAAGCAGCAAAACATACCGGCAGACCAAAGAAAATCAGTGATAGAGAACGTCGAAGCCTCAGGAGAGTCGTTACTGCTAATCGACGGAGTACTGCACAAGACCTCAGTGTACAGGTGAGTAAAAATGCTGAAACCTCGGTATGTACACATACCATTTGCAGAGAACTTCATTCCATGGGCTACTGTGGTCATGCGGCTGCTCATTGGCCTTTCATCTCCACTTGAAATGCTACTCGTCGTTTAACATGGCGTAAAGAAGATTTATCGTGGACCGTAGATCAATGGAAACGGGTCCTATGGAGTGATGAATCCAGATACACAATCCATCAGTCTGATGGCCGTGTGTAGGTATGGCGGCAGCCGGGTGAACGCTATTTACCACAGTGCACTGTTCTTACGGTCAAGTTTGGAGCTGGCAGTGTACTCGTGTGTGGGTATTTTTCGTGGTATGGTCCCGGCCCATTGGTTATTGTGGACAAACCTGTTAACCAGCAGGTTAACCTCGATATTCTGAACAATTATGCCCTACCAACTTTGTGGCAATACCATGGAACCGAGCCTTGTTGGTACCAGCAGGATAATGCACCGAGCCATAAAGCAAGGACTGTTACGGCGTGTAATTCCGTGTCGTGTGTGGACTGGCCAGCACAGAGCCCTGATCTTAATCCCATAGAGTACCTATGGGATGAATTAGAGCGCCGCATAAGAAGTTTGGAACTAAGTTCTACTACTAAGCAACAGTTAGCGGCAGCATTATGTACTGAATGGAAGCGCATACATATCGCTGTGTTCCAGAACCTTGTCAAAAGCATGTCTTGAAGGGTCAGTGTATGCATTAAGGCCAAAGGTGGACCGACAAGATACTAATGTATGTCAATAAATGCTATGTTGCGTATCTCTTCAAGGCGTCCGGTGACTTCTGTCAATATAGTGTATATAATCTAAAGTTCCGCATCATGCCACAGTCGTTCTCCGCACTGTTGACACCACAGCTGACAAGACAACTGAAACTACCTTTTAATCCTCTTTCGGGCAGCTAACATCCCGGGAGCTTACATTTCGCTTAATCGCTCCTGATATTAGCTACTCCACCATCAAGAAATTCAAATTCAGATCAGATCAGATCAAACGTAGAGGATTTTAGGAAGAGAGTGTCTGACCCCAGGTCTTAAACAACCCTTCGAAATAGGAAGCTAGGAGATTTGGGGTTAGAGTGCCCGATAGGAAAATTACACGAAAGCGAGGTAGAAAGGGGAGGAAGACGACTCTATTTATTACCGGGGGGGGGGGGGCAGTACCCTGGGTCCGACGGCTTAACGTGCCCATCCGACGCACGGCGAATATTTAGTGGTTCGAGCGTTCGTACCTGCCTAGGATCGAACCTGAGGTATCTCCGTGGTAGTCAAGAACGTTGACCACTAGACCATCCGCAGCCCCCGAAATACAAATTCAACAGGATGAGAGAGTTTAGATATCTTGATGATGTATTCTCGGATGCCAGAACAATCACAGAAGAAGAAAGGGTAGAATACACGGCGGAAGTAAATGTGCTTTTGGACTGAATAACATTTGGACACCGAAAATCATAACCAAGAATACAAAATTACAACTATATCAGACATTGATATTGTGGTTTTATAAGCATGCGAAACTTGGAAATGAAAATTTATTGCCCTGACACTGAAGTGGTTAAGTGAATAAGAACGTAAAGAAGTATGTGGGGAAAAGGATATCAGAAAGGTCATGAAGGCCAGGCAACTGTAGGGTACCATTTTATAAATCAGAATGAAACCGGATAAATTTCCTAGACTATGCCAATACGGTAAAATATCGTCTACTCGAAAGAATTTGATACAACAGCTCTTTCCGGTAAACGATTTTCCAGATAGCAGATATTTTAACAACTTGTAGAGCAGATAGCTATTTCATGGGAAGAAAACAAACATTAATGTTTTGTGATGGCGTAGACGTTAAAATCACATAGTCTTAAAAGGAAGAGCCATTCCACAAAATCTCCAACAGCTGAGATCCAAGTACAGGACGATGAACCTTCGTTCGCAAGCTGGCAAACTAATAATAACGTAATCTTCCTAAGCAGAACAGATGTTCTATGAAAAGAAGCTAGGCTTTACTTCAAATCACGTGATTTCGTCATCTTAGATAAAACCGATGCAATGTGCTTCATCGGGATTCCCGTACAGCAAACTGATGATGATGATGATGAGATTCCATGAAGCGGAGCAGATGTTATACGGTATTAAAGTTTCTAAGTTTTTGTTTGGAATTTGGAGCAGGATTACTTTGCGATATAGTTTTTGCATAAATTCTAATGAAGGCAGTAATAAAATTCTTTAAATATGAATAACTAGCCTATAGCCAGTTATAGGACGCTTGTTTTTAAGCTTTAAATAAATATTAATGCATAGGGGATGTTTCCCATCCTAAGACGGTGAAATTTTTAATTGAAGCAGATTGAAAACAAATCAAATAGACGCCGGCTGTTTTGTAAGGAAATATAGTACAAATTTATGTAGCAAGAACTCATTCATGTTAGAACTGAAATTTATATGCTATTTATTTTCGTTTTTCAAAAGACCTCGCGATAAATAAACATTATCTGCGAAATATTTGTTGTTTAACAATTTTCCTTGTAGTCCAGTTTTTCCGTGTAAACTTACCTGAAATAACTTTTGCTTTGATTTTTCGGGTTCAATTACTTTGTCTCCGGCACACTTGTTATTCCCTTCACGGCTTATTTTAGACTGTCCCATTCGACGGTTAGTTTGAAACTTCATACCGAAGCTTTTTCTACAAAATAATGCGACATCTGGTATTACAAATCAGAAATATGTAAATTCTCGACAATGTGCTATTGGGGCGACATCTGCTTTTAGATGCAATATTGCTCATTTGGGCATCTCCAGATTCCAGTTGGTTTTTTTTTTTTTTTTGTAGTTTAGAGCATTTAGATATATCGATATTTTGCAAAATGTTTAGTGTAATCAGCACTAAACTCGGAAAGTTAGTTAAATTAAAAAAAAAGTTAAAAATAATTTAAACGTACAAATTAATATTCGAATTGTGCTAAATTAAATTAATACACAAACGCAACTTGCCTTGATATTGAGATTTTAATTCGAATTTTGTAGGCTAGATCGGATAAAGAGAACTCGTCATTAATAATCCAATGTTTTTAAATTAGCACTCGATCACCTTGACATCTAAAAGTGATCGCTCGCTATTCTATAGTAGACAATCATTTTGGCATCGCGAGAGCACACATAATTTATCAATGAGTGATGACGCAACAATGCAGACGTTGGTGTGACGTCAAGCGTTTGCGAGAGACGGATCTGTGTGTTTATATTATTAATAATCGAAAAATTACAATAGAAATTTGACAAAAATAGGAAAAAAATCTGAAATTCGCGCCGCGAAACAATTACTTGCTTAGTTGTAGCCCATCGAGTTGCTCAAGGTGGTTGTTCAATCCTCAAACGAAGGAACTTAGACTATTGAGAATATTAGACAAAAAGAGTGGATGCCTTTTCTCCAATTGTTTTAGTATAACAGTTTCTCTTCCACCATCTTTCTGCTATGAAAGTTTACAGTAAACACTGTATAAATCGTCAAGATACATTTTTAAACTATAATAACATTTATTTTCCCTTTCACGTACAGCATTATTACAGCAGATCGATTTAGCACATAGAAGTTCATTTTCATCTTGAGTTAAAATTTTCAGTAGTTCTCGCCATGAAAGAAATCCTAAACCTTATGCCAAAACAAAGTTTGCTAATTGCGCGTAATATACACTGCTGGCCACCCAAAATGCAACAGCAAGAAACAAGCATCCGATTGACCTGAAATTCGCAGCATGCGTCGCCCGCGAGAGGACATACAAACGATTAGCATTGCAGGGCAAATGCAAATCATGCGCGCCCGGCACGCCACCGAGAAGCACTATAAGAAGGGTGCACAGAAGGCTGGGTGTAAGTAGTGGAAGTGTGTTGTGCTGCCGGATCTGTGCGTGGGAAGCTTCCTGGTGCCTCGTCGCAGAATACGGCAGTCATTCCAGCACGTTTCGGAGTTCGACAGAGGACGAATAGTGTTTTATCGCGACAGCGCTTTATCGTACCGAGACATCGGCGCCCGTTAGGGACGACATCTAGCCACAGTGAGGCGATTATGGATTCGGTGAGTGCAGGAGGGACGGACCGACGTGAGCGATTGCCGCAGCCCGGCACACCACCGAACGAGAGGATCGGCATGTTGTGCGGCGGGCATTGACGGCTCGCACCGCCACATCACGAACGTTAGCGCTGGAATTAGGGTGTGTTGCGCAACAACCAGTGTCAGCACGTACCGTTCGACGTCGTCTGCAGGAGCGGGGACTTGTCGCATGGCGCCCATTGCTCCGATTACCATTGACGTTACACCTACGGCGAGTGCGGCGGCAGCAGGCCGTTGAACGCCGCACCTGGACTACGGAATGGCACAACATTGTCTTCTCCGACGAATCCAGCTTCTGCCTGCAACACCACGATGGTCGGATCCGCGTGTGGCGGCACCGCGACGAGAGACTGTAGGACGCCTGCATTATGCATCGCCATACCGGTCCGTCGCCCGGCGTTATGGTTTGGTCGCAATTGGATATGACACCCGCAACCCTCTAGTACGCATCGCCGGTACACTCAACAGCCACCGCTACATCTCCGACGTTTTGGAGCCTGTAGACCTCCCTTACCTGCAGGACCTGCCAGCGGCCACGTTTCAACAGGACAATGCGCGCCCGCACGTGCCACGCATCGTGCAACAATTCTTCACGGCCCACCAGGTGTCACTGCTGCCGTGGCCCGCCTGTTCTCCCGATATGTCGCCCATCGAACACGTCTGGTCGCTGATCGACGACCGAGTGGACCGGCAAGCACCACCCTTGGCTACGCCTGATGAACTGTGGCAACGTGTGGAAGAAGCCTGGACCGACATACTCCAAACCCACATCCAAAGCCTCTTTCGTTCGATGCCGCGTCATGTAGCGGCCGTTATTGCCAGCCATGGGGGCCACACGAACTATTGATGTCTGCGTGTTCCGCAAGTCGCACGGGCCTGTAAGCTCAATCGTTTTAGCTTTGTATCTGTTGTTACGTGTTTAGTAAATCTGGCTTTGCTATCTCGTGTCCTTCTTGGTGTTGCATTTTGGGTGGCCAGCAGTGTAGTTAGAATAATAAATTTTGGAATGTGGTACGATTACCTTTCTTGGCGTGACTCAAAGCCCGTGGTATTTTCTCGAAGTATTGATCTTTGCTGCAATCTGGAAAAACGCCCAAAACAGAAATATGTACGAAACTCAGATATTATAAGGTCTGCTCAATAAGCAGAACGAATGCTGTAGTATACGCACATTTTAATACCTGTCATGTTGGAGCCGTGAGCCAAAAACAAAATCAATAGAAATAATTTTATCTAAAGAACTGCAACAATACTAAAGGAAAACGCTTTTAAAACAAACATATCTCTTTTGCGATGCAAAATAATTGGATAAATTGATTTCTACTCCTCGCTTGCTTAAGAGAGTCGATTCCTTAAAAAAAAAATGATCGTGAAATGAAAGAACGTTGAATAAAAACA
The DNA here is from genome assembly GCA_039090855.1 of Macrothele yani. Lineage (NCBI taxonomy): Eukaryota > Metazoa > Arthropoda > Arachnida > Araneae > Macrothelidae > Macrothele > Macrothele yani. The sequence continues at coordinate 105,072,171 of CM077024.1, forward strand.
CAGTTGCTAGCTCGTAAAAAGGAGAAATTGTCATAAAGAGGCAAACAAAGTTCCGAGATTTTGTTAATTAATTAACTTGAATTCCATTTTACGATTTTACTTTGGAAAAGTACCGTTCCTGTTTTTACTCAAAATCAGTTGTCCACGAAAAGTATTTCTTATTTTATGTGGAATCTCATGAAACAAATTCAGAACTGTTAACAATTAATTTTTGCTACGTCTTTAACTTGTGATACTTGGCAAACGAAGAGATTCGTGCAAAGTCGTTAATTAAAGTGGAAACACAGTGACAGAAATTTGTAGTCTCGAAACTTAAAAAAAAATTCATCATATGAGACTAACTAGTCTGCGTGGGGAGGGAAGGCAGAAAATCCGAGATATTTACCCGAAACTCTTCAAACAGGGTTTCCACAAAGTATGTTCACAACTTTAAACTGAATAGATAAACCTGTGCAATTGCTTACATAATGACGAGTAAATGTGAAAGTGTTTTATTCCTTATTTAAAACACTTCTACATGGGCACCATTTGTTTCACGAATCTCATCAAGACGGTAACGGATTTCTTGCAATGTTCACGGTAACATAGTTTCATCAATGGTGGCAAGCCGCCCCTGCCCCCACCCCGGTGCCGCAGTGGTCTAAGCGATGGCTTCTGACCATTCGCCCGAGATAGGTCCGAGTTCGAATCCCAGTGAGGCATGGATGCTGTGTTGGTCTTACGTCACTGGTTTTCTTCCTTTCGTGGAACCAGTGGCCCTAAATTTGGGACGGACGACTTCTTATAGCTCACTGAGTTGCTCATGGTGGTCGTTAAATTCTCAATCAAAAAAAAAAAAATAAAAAAAAAAATGGTGCCAATGATGTCCTCGATTCGTTGTTTCAGTTCATTGATATTCCGTACCTGGGTTTGATACACAATATCTTCACATAGCCCCATAGCAAGAAGCTTATGAGTGATATCCGGGGAACGAGGTGGCCAAGAATGACGACATCCCTTCTAATCCACCTGTATGGAAATGTGTGGTTAGAAACACAACAACACACAGTTTCCAATGAGGAGGTGCACAATCTTGCTGGAAGATGGCTGGTTGAAGATCTTCCAGCTGTGGCACCATATATTCGGTCAAAACATCGAGGTAAACCATCTGCAGGGACATGGACATCAGAGACATCGTGTTTGTTGAGCTTTCATGAGACATAAAAGGTTGCCTCATCTGTAAAACAAACACGGGTGAGTAACTTTTATTTTAAATACACCAGGTCGTGAATACGCAAGCAACGCTTATATAGTAAATCCGTTTATTTTCGTGGTGTAAATTTGTATAAAGATTCGCCAAGCCTTCACACTCCACTGGGAGGATTCTCAAGGCAACGTAGGCATAAAATGCAGGGAATTAGAACACGTAGGAAATAAAGATAATTTTTTGAAAATAACGCAGGTGACATCACGAGCAGCATACGTGAGTTTTTACCACGCAATTATGCGGTGTGCCGCGATGTGTTTCTATCTTTTAACAGCGCATGCCAAACCATTGGTAGTTCCATAGAGATCATGTCGTTGCATGCCAGTTTGCTGGAAAGGATTGAGACTGTTTCCCTGATGGCAGTTTCTTTAGAGTTCGTGTAAAGGGCAATTCTTCTAATAGTATTCCATACAGGAGCGGCCGAGCAATGCATAACTTCTCTGGCGAGGGCAGTATTCTGCATGTCCTGGTTGACACTTCGGACGTAATCTTTAAAACTAATATCCAAGGATCGCTTTGTCATTCCGATATACACTATATTGACAAAATTCACCGGATACCCCTTCAAAAGCAAATGAACGAATCTGCTGCGTTGTTAAGATGCGCGGTACAGCTGCAAACGGTATAAAAACAAGCCTGCAGTTGACCGCGATCATATCGTAATGTGAGGTTGAGCGAAAATGTCTCGGCGGGAAAGAACTCACTTTGAGAAAGGAAAGATTGTTGTGTGTTATATTAGTGGGTTGTCCATAAGAAAACCGAGAGGCGTTTAAACATACCCAAGTCAGCTGTTTTGGATGTAAAGAATAAGTGGAAAACACATGGCGTGCCTGGAGCAGCAAAACGTATTGACAGACCAAAGAATATCAGTGACAGGGGACGTCGAAGCCTCAGAGTGTCTTTACAGCTAATCGACGGAGTACTGAAGAAGACCTCAGTGTACAAGTGAGTAAAAATGCTGGAGCCTCGGTATGTACACGTACAATTTGCAGAGAACTTCATTCCATGGGCTACCGTGGTCGTGTGGCTGCTCATAAGCCTTTCATCTCAACTCTGAATGCTACTGGTTCTTTAGCATGGTGTAAAGAACATTTATTGTGGACCTTAGATCAATGGAAAAGGGTCCTATGGACTGATGAATCCAGATACACGATCCATCAGTATCTAGGAGTAATCTTAGATACTAAAATGTCAGGAGTCCCTCACCTCCGATACCTGAAAGAAAGGTGCACCACGATCCTGAATAGGATCAACGGTATACGGCTGACTGGGCCAGCCAAAAATGTGGTATACAAACGTGGGGTCGAACGAATTCTAACGTATTCGTGCTCGACATGGTGGTCCGACACGGTTAGAATGAACACCGGTCTGAATCAAATTCAGCTTAGAGCGCTCTTGGCCATTACTAAGTGTTTCCGCACGACCTCCACAGCAGCACTACAAGTGCTAGCTGGGTGCGAGCCGGCGGACTTGGTGGTGGCCAGGGAAACAGCAATGCAGTCCCTCAGATTCGGTAGGGAAGTAGAATTACTCGGAGACCACTTTCGGTCGCCCAATGTAGAATTATTGAGAATGGACTGGGCTTGCCACCCATCCAAAGAATTCTGTCTCACATGGGACAAAGCTCCATGGGGGAAGCTGTTTACAGACGGCTCCAAAATCGTTGGATGCGTTGGTGCAGGGATCTGCTAGCTCTCGGATGGCAACGAGACCTTCGCAGAACAGTTGAAATAATCGTCCAACTTCTCTGTCTTCGAGGCAGAGCTGTTGACGATCAGAGAGGCGTCAGAGTGGGCCCTGCACAGCAGCAACGCGGGAAATTTGGAGATTTTCTCTGACAGCCAAGCGGCACTGAAAGCGCTTGGTCAGTTCGGGAGCAGGAATCCTCTCGTCAGGGGAGTAAAGTAAATTCTGGAGACTGCGGGCAATACGGTGGTTTCTTCCATTGGGTCTGAAGCCATGTCGGAGCCACTGCAAATGAGCGGGCAGAACAGCTGCCCACGGAAGCAGCTGGGAAAGGGGTCATGGACTTTCAGCTGCGAACGCCGTTGCAAAGTGTGCGGACGCAGCTGAAAAAAGCCACGATGGTGGAGTAGCAGCAGAGGTGGGACGAGGGGGATACTGGAAGGAAAACGTACAGTATCTTTCCCAGAGTCTGAATAACAGAAGAGTCAAATCTGATGGTTCCTAAACCAGGTACTCACTGGCCATGGCGCATCACCGGAGTACTTCCGCCGTTTTGCGGTAAAGGAACGAGTGTGCGGATGCGGGACCCAGACCGCAGATGTCACACACATGATTATTGATTTTGATTCTTTTTCAGGTAGGAGAAAAGTTTTTGCTCCAGAACTGGAGAAAACGAAGGACCTCTCGATCCTGCTCGCGCATCCCAGAGCGCGACAGGGACTCATCGAGCTGGTCGAAGACTTCGTTGCGAGGCAGGAAGAATTCATGATTAAAGGGTAAACAACTGAAGATAGAAGTCCGAAGACTGAAGAGGATTATGACGACTTAGCCCCAGAATCGTCACTGCAGCACGGACCCTAGTGCTGCCCTGTAAATAACTTTGTATATATTTTTGGTATATCTCTGTGAGAGGGCTCCTGAGAATAAAGGAGTCTTTTCCAACACATGTATGCACGAGTCCCTCAGTGCATACATATGTTTGTACTTATTAGCCTAGACACCAATAAAGGGCCTTGGCCCCAAACTCCATCGCACAGGCGAATAAATCTCCCAGCCAGACGCAAAATTAAAGCCCCAGCCCATTAGGGTGTCACACTTACAGGCTATGGTGGCTAACGCGCAAAATGGTGGTTAATGCGAATGTATTATTAGCCTAGACACAATATAGGGCTTTGGTCCCAAACTTTATCGCTCTGGCGAATAGATCTTTCAGCCAGACGCAAAATTAAGAACTCTGGCCCATTACCACGTCGCACTTACGGGATATGGTAAAGGGGGAAGTGTCGGTACCGTGGGGGCCAGCAGACCCGTGCCGGTCTCTGGACCGATCTTGTCCGGGTGAAGGACTGCTGGATCCTGGCAGAATTCCTCGTGCAACGCCTTCACTATCAATAATTAAGAGAGTTCTGCATATCCCTACGGAGTCCGCATTTGGACGGTGCAGGTAAAGGTTATCACTTAGCTTACAGTGTTCAGTGCAAAACGGCGGAAGTACTCCGGCGATACGCCATGACCGGTATGTACCTGGTTGAGGAACCCGTCTGATTCTACTTTCCTGGTAGAGAGACTGGGAATGATACGGTTCATTTTCCTCCCCTAATCCTCTTCATTTTACCTTCTTTGTTCACTTCACAAGAGTGGCTTTTGCAGCGGTGTTCTCAGATCGGCAGACATCGCACACATTATTCTCGAATGTGCTGCTCTTTCAGTCAGGAAAAAAGTCCTAGCTCCAGAATTCGAAGGACCTATCGATCCTGCTCGGTCACCCCAGAGTGAGACAGGGACTCAACGAGTTGGTCAAAGATTTCGTCGCTAGGCAAGAAGAGTCGCTGGTAGAAGAATGAAGAAAGACGTGAAGAGGAGAGCGATGACTCCGGCCCAGAGTCATTATTGCAACAAACACCTTAGTGCTGCGGATTCTGTAAGATGATGTAGATAGTGTAAATATCTTCAATTTTTCATCTTTGTGAGTGGGCTCATGAAAATAAAATACAGGATTAATTTCCCAGAGCATGAGACCCTCAGTGTGTTAATGCGAATGTATCACCAGCCTAGACACAGTAAAGGACTTTGGTCCCAAACGTTATCGCTCTGGCGAATAAAACTTCCAGCCAGACGCAAAATTGAGAACACCAGCTCATTATTACGTCTCACGCCCGGGCTATGGAAAAGGGGTGGAAAGTGGTGGTTCTGTGGGGGCACCAGGCTCCAGCCGGTCCCTGGACCGATCCTGTGAGGTTGAAATATTTGCCAGATGCTGGCAGGATTGCTCGCGCAACGCCTTCCCTATAAAATTTGTGAAAGTTCTGCATATACCTGCAGGGTCGGCATTTCGACGGAGCAGGTTCAGTCATCAGCTTAGCTTACGGTGTTCAGTGAAGATACTGCAGATGCAGATGGTAATGTCAGTCCTGCAGTTGCATCAACTTTCTCAGTCCTTCCGTTGGATTTGATACACAATCTCAGCATGTTCTAGAATTGTACATGCAACAACGTCATCGTAGGCAGTGCAAAAATCCTGGAACGTTGCTCCGTCGTTTAGTTTATTTCTGCACAATTTCGTTCCACATTTGAACTAGTTCATTATCTGCTTCGTCCTCCACAGCTATCTCTACATGCTAATCTCTGTGTGTTCCTTCCGATGTGCAGGCCACGCCTAACTACTTCACACTCCCCCGCCACAACCCAATATCCCTTTTGTGTAGAGAAATTACCGGTGTTGAAAGCCTGGTTTTCCTTGCTTTATTTTTCAGACATTCCTCAATTCTTCTTTCCCGTTTTGGGAGACACAGTAAAGGATTTTCAACATTTCGTAATTTCCGTAACCGGGAATTTTGTCTACGTTTCATAAAAGAATACACTATCATGCAGTTTTTTACCTACATCAATAGGAATAGCAGTTCCTTCGCAATAACGGTAAATTCCTTTATAAACAATTTCGTTACAATCGGCCGCGAATGTATTTCTTTCTAAATGGCACGGTAGTACCGCCGAATTTCCTTATGCTTTTTGTCAACGGCTGACAGTGAGTCACAGGTAAATAAAATGCAGCGGCCGGTGTAAATAAGGGAGACGATCTACTGCTTGAAATAGGATCGCGTGTTATTTTTACATTACAAGAATCAGAGATTATTTATACAGCAAAAAAACGCTGTTCCACTTTCAGCGATCATTATTGATGTTATCGTGACATTCGACAAATGGCCGGGAAATAAATAACTTGGATTGTATAGTCAGATGCTTCCAACCAAACGAACTGTGGTCGTGTTCTTATATATTTAAGTAATAATGTTAAAGCTACTGTTGTTGCGACAAACACTATGCGACAACACAAACCTAAAACATTGTGGTCCTTTGTGCAACACATAAGCGTTAAACTCCCCGTTTAAAAAAATAATAATTATGAATCACACGCTGGCCGTGCCGCGCAGCAGCCAGAGGTCGAGGTTATGATGCGTACGTACATCCCCACCACGTGACCTTGCTCACGTGACGGAGCATACTTCTCTGTTTACCTACCTCCTAACTCGACGTCACGAAACAACCATGAGACTTTTTTTTATTTTATTTATTTTTTTTTTTTTTTATTGAAGGTTTTACGACCACCGTGAGCAACTCAATGGGCTATAAGCAGTCGCCCGTCCCTAATTTAGGGTCACTGGTTCCAGGGAAGGGGGAGAGCCAGTGCCGTAAGACAAACACAACATCCATGCCTCACCGGGATTCGAAATCGGATCCCTTTCGGACGAATGATCAGAGGCCATCGCTGCGCCACCGGGGCGGCCATTTTTTTTTTGTGAACCAATGTCTACTACATGCGGTGAAGTACGGCATTTTGCAAATATTTCGAGGATATTTATTTACTCGTTCTCGAAATTGTTAGAGCATTCAATGAATGTTCTAATATTTTCGTCTTCAAGTTCCATATCTGCTTTGTGTCACACGTCTAATTAACTGATAATCAGTTTCTCGCCAGCATGTCACTGGTAACAAGTTTCAGATTTCTTCTTTAACGTAGTTGATTAAGGTTTCGCACCGTCTCTTTGTACACATTGTTTTAAATGACTCCCCACTCATTTAAAAAAAAAGAAATAACGGGATGTTATATCTCGAGAGCGGAGGAAGGCGGGGGGGGGCGATCCAACGACCGGGAAACTGCCTGTCTAGAAAGGCAGCGACACGACGAGAACTGCAATGGTGGTTATCCACCTGGAAAATTGTTCCTGGTGGAATGTGATGCAACTCAATGCTGCTGGAGTGTGACGCTCGGAGAAAAACTTGGAAATTTGCCAAGTAAATAAAATGGCGCGCAAAATCATACCACCCCATATTTTATAGATATGAAATTTTGTTTTATTGATATTTTAGAGCTGAACACTCTGTACAAATAAGTTCTTTGTTTACCATAAATCAAGAAAATAAGAGCGTGTGTGAAAAAGAAATGCTCGAACACATCAGGGGAAGAGGAATGATGAAGCAACAAACACCCAAAATAACCGCAACCTTCAATAAAGAAACGAAAAAAAGACAAAATACTGTCCTCTTATTTTTTCGTTGTAACATTCTTCTGAAAAAAACCGGTTTTAAAAGTCAACAAGTGAAACATCTTTAAATCCGGAAGCATCTCAGGCGTTCAAATTAAGTCATCTTCATAATATACTACTTTCCGCAATCATATTCGGTACTGAATTGCTTTCTCTGTTACCCAAGTGACATCTTGGCGGAAAACTTGAAAAGTCCATCGAACCCGCGTTTGTCAACAACCATTCCAATGCACATACGGATATACACTGGCAGAAAGTGAAAAAAGAACACCACGAAGGAATTGGCGGACGATCATGAAATTTACATATGTTAATGGAGTCGAGTTTACGTAGGTGTGATGTTTATTTCGGGACCAACCGGCGAGCGCTTACGCCACAGCACGGCATAATATGCAAATTATCGTCGGTGGTATTTAAGGAGTACGGCGAAGTGAATGTAATCAGTCGTCGGCGTACGGACACGCGCGAAGAACCTGAAGAAGCTGCAATGCCTGGACATGGAAGACGTGTACGATTTCAGCAGTTATCGGACTTTGAGCGAGGTCGTCTAGTCGGACTCCGGGAGGTCGGGAGGTCGTATCGTCGTATTGCGAAGCGAATTGGCCGGGAAGTATCGGTGGTGGTACGATGGTGGCGTAGATGATCCTGGGAACATTCCCACACGAGAAGACGTGGAACCGGGAGTCACAGACGGACTGATGAGCGGACCGATCGACGCATAAGAAGAGCGGCGTTGTCAAGCAGAACATCCACTGCGACGCAAATCCGAGCTGCCGTTGCACCTGAGGTGACTGTACGAACAATCCGCAACCGTCTACTGAATGCAGGACTACGTGCACGTGTGCCTATGGCATGTGTACCTCTGACTCCAGCCTACAGTCAGGAACGGCTGCAGTGGTGTCGCCAACGTATGCACTGGAGAACGCAATGGCGATCTGTCGTGTTCAGCGATGAAAGCAGATGCTGCTTGGGAGCCTCCGATGGCCGTATGCTTGTTCGCAGACACACAGGAGAGCGTCTCCACCCTTCGTGCATCCGCCAGAGACACACAGGGCCTACACCTGATCTCCTGGTATGGGGAGCGATCAGCGATCACTCCCGTACACAACTAGTGTTTGTACCGGGTACGTTAAACAGCACCTCCTACATCAACAACATCATTCAGCCCGTTGTTGTGCTATTTGTAAGGTCGGTCTATCGTGGTGTTTTCCAGCAAGGTAACGCACGCCCACACACGGCACGTGCAACGCAACATGCACTTCAGGGTGTGAGACAACTTCCATGGCCTGCACATTCACCGGATTTGTCCCCCATTGAGCACGTGTGGGATTTTATGGGACAACGACTTATCCGGTCTCCACGGCCAGCCACGACCATCCCCGATTTACGCGTCCAGGTTGAGGATGCTTGGAACTCAATACCCCAAACTTACATCCAACATCTGTACGAGACTCCATGCCAGAATTGCACAGTGTGACGCAGTTCATGGCGGTTCAACCTCGTACTAACCATGTTACATGGAAATGTCATTTTTCAGTTCACCAGCAAATACAGCTGTATTTTACCATAATGTTTTGATCACGTTATACTCTGTATTCCGTTATTATGCTGTATAAATTACGTTGGTATCAGACGTCTCCTTCTTGCTGTTCTTTTTTCACTTTCCGCCAGTGTATGAAGGGCCGTCGACGCTACGATGAAGCATTAGACTGCTTGGACTAGCGCAAATCGAAAGTTGTTCTGATTCCTAAGTTACAATTGCTTAGCTTCAGTTACTTGTAACTTCACTGTGATGTAACAGCAGCATATGCCGCCCAGGTTGCTGAGTGGTCTAAGGCGCTGGATTCTGACCATTCATCCCAGATGGACCTGGGCTGAGTGCAGGATGATGCATGGCTGTTGTGTTCTTCCGATGGGGCTGATCTGTCCCTTGTCTGAAACCAGTGGCCCAAAATTAGGGACTGACGACTGCTTATTTCCCACATCTATCTCATGAGGGCAGCTAAACCCCCGATACAAAAAGAAAAAAAAAATACAAGGAATAAAAAAAAATTACAGGTTCGAGCGAAATCGAGAGATGCGGTGTTACAAGGCTGTTCAGTCAATTACTTCCAGTGCCATGTCGCGTGGTTTCGTCAAGAATTCGCTTTTCAGGAAATTAAGCAGTTTGAGTTTTAGCTATATTTTCCCCGATGATGAAGTGAATGAATTACTAGCTAAATCAAAACTCGTTCTTCTGCAATGGTGATCTTTATTCAGTTCAGTATATGAGGAAGGTCACGGATTTTGTTGTCCCGATTTCTATATTGCTGTTTTTATTGCCTACACATTTATCTTTTCCTTTTTATTCCATCAGGCGTTTCTCTCGTTGGCAAGTTTCCGCTTCCAACTTAATTCTTCCTTCGTTATCCCATTTCAAACATTAGAAAAATCATCCTCTCTTTCCTCGGGAAGCTCAAAACCTTCCGCGCCGCACAGAGAATCACCATATCTACATCCTTTCCTTTTTACTTCGAGCGTTAGATCCAAACTTTTTTCCTTTCTCTAAAAAAGGCGTAGGCTCTGCCCGTCTCCCAGGCAAACTTCATTATCACGACCTTCTCACTCCAAATCTCTTACTAAAACCTAAAGTTGTAAGAAAAAGCTATGTGCTAGAATCTCTTACTACGCGGACGCTGTGTCCAAATTCCCTTATAAAACCATTCACTTCTACTCCGAGGTTCATGAACGCAGATGTATGGGATGGATTATGTTTTCAACAAATATCAGAAACATAATTGTGACGTAATTACCTCAGAGGTGACGCACAGGTCAAGACGGTAAACTTGCAACGACGAACTTCGTCAGTGAAGCTTACTTGGGAAAGCATTCAGCTCCGGAGCAGAAGGATGAGGATGCGAGGATCGCCACTGGCAAATTTGTATTGCGCTATATTGGCGCCCGGAAATAAAATTAATTTTCCTGGCCGTTGGGTTCTTCGAAAAATGTGTGATATTCGTTCCATACATACATAATGTGGAATTAATGAGGACCCCTTCAAGTTTGCCGGTTGCCCGAGAAACCCATGATTTCGTCCCAGCCCCTTCTCAGGAAAAGGAGGGTGGGGGGGGGTTAAATGTGACGTACCTACCTCAGAGGGAAAAAGTTGCAGCGAAAAAAGTTGTCGGTGTAGCTTAATTCGAAAAGGATTCGTCTCCGGATAAGAAGGATGCGGGTTCGAATCCACCAAGGGCAAATGACTTTTACGCTCTATAACATGGAGTGGCCATCCCCTCTTTCACGCTAACAGCTGGATGAAAGCTAGTAAAGAGACCATCTCAATGCATCCCCCAAAGTACTAACGAAAACGGGTCGTTCCGGTGGCGCAGTGCTCTAAGCGCTGGCTTCTGACCATTTGTCCGAGATGGGTCCGGGTTCGAATGCAAGTGAGGCATGATGTGTGTGTGTTATGGCACTGATTCTCTTCCTTCCCTGGAATCAGTGGACCTAAATTAGGGACAGGCGACTGTTTACAGCTCATTGAGTTGTTCACGGTAAAGAGATCATCTCAATGCCTCACCAAAATACTACCGAAAACGGAAATGAATCTGCCTCTTACGCTGTATAACATGGAATGGTCACCTCCTCTTTTTCACTAACGGCTGGATGAAAGCCAGTAAAGACACCATCCTCCCCCAAAATACTAACGAAAACGGAAATTAAACGCTCCGGTGGCGCAGTGTTCTAAGCGCTGGCTTCTGATCATTTGTCCAAGATGGGTCCGGGTTCGAATCCAAGTAAGGTATGATGTTGTGTGCGTCTTACGGCACTGGCCCTCCTGCATCACTGGAACCACTGGCCCTAAATTCCGGACGGGCGACTGCTCATAGGTCATCGAGTTGTTCACGGTGATTATTGTTACAGAGATTTTATACGGGGTTTTAGGATTTCATATAAAATCTCAAAATGCAACTTTTATTCCACCTCGTGCTCCACTTCCTTTGTCTCCACAAAGCGTGAGAGAAATTTCTCAGAGTCAGTTCCCCTTTAGACACTGGATACGCGGTTATTTACTAAGACGACATTTTGTCTAGGCGTAGTATTTGCACTTTGTATATTCAATGGAAATTAAGTCTATCGCGGCTCTCTTGATGCTTTTCAGGTCTCAATTTCAATGGTGTCGACTAATGCACTAGCCCTCACATTTTACTTTGAGGCTTAAGATTTACCAAAAGCGGTGTGGTTCCTTCCCACGGGGAATTTTAGTATATGCTTAAGGGCATTTTTTGGAGACAAGAGAAGGAGGCGAGGGACAGTTGTCTATAGGTTTAGGTAGCGAGCTGTCACGAAACGTACGACGAGGTAATTGTCCCAGGCGAGGCGGGGAAGGTCTTAGGTGGACCGGGAGGTCAGGGGATTTCAGGACAGCGCGAGAGATGATCGAAAGCGGGAGAGTTACGAAATATAGCACAGCTTAACGGACAACCTTTGCAGGCAATTAAATGAAGAAAAGAATAAAAGTTTCTTAGACATATTTACGAATCGCAAGAGTTATTTGCATACAATCATTTGGTTATTACGTGTTAACTACTGTCATCATCAACCACTACGGAGTTATAAGCAATTACAAGTTAACAACTAGAATAATAAGGAAAAGAACGAACTTGTTAACAATACCCCCCCAGTATCCCCCAAAAGGGGGGGAGTGATTTCAATTCATGAGATGATATTAAAGGAAGATTATAAAAATGCTACCTTTCGCGGAAATTACTGAGCCCAGGGTAACCGTGGATTCGACTTCGGGGTGATACAAGTTTTCTGAGGAGATGTTACGTGGAGAACAATAAACTAAACAGCAACCGAAATCTGACAACTGAAAACTTGAAAATTTCTTTTCCTTTTGTTCGTGAATAATGTTTCTTCCTTAATTTCTAAGATGAAAACGACAAAGCAGTTTATAGTTTTCACCTGAAAAGCTACTAGGTTCTTATCGTAATGCACCGACTTTTGCCCTTTTACACAAACTCATTTTTATCATGTGGTATGGGTTAAGCTAACAGATGTGCTGTTTTAGAAACTACATAATGTTCTGATATGAAGCGAAAGGCGCCTAATTTGTGTTACACAGGCTGATTGCAACCCTTCCATCTTTTTTCATTTGCGTGACAGCTAAATAACAAACCACATTCCCAGCGCCCGATATTATTCTGCAGCAAGCAAATCTTCCCGAGAGCAAATTTGTAGCAGTAATATCTACGAAACCCAGACGTATCGTGTAATAACGAGCAACGTAAAGTCAAGGAAAATTAATGATCAGTATTAATAAAACTGAATTTTTTATTTTCATTTGGTATGGTATGGATCATTTGTGGCAGGCTAAAAGGGTACACATTCCCGCTTCTGAGGAATGAGTAAGAATATGAACTTCATAAACCAGAATGGTACTCGTGGCCCAATTATTGCATTTCCTTCCTTAATTACCATTAATTAGCTTGATCAAGAATCTGAAATGAAGCGGACCAACTTCGCTGAGGTGTGATGTTGTAAGAGAAAACTACCATCCTCCTCGCAAGACACCCCCTCCCCTCCACACTTCTTTCCCTTTACAGATAAAAAATTGACGGCCACAGGAAAGGGAGGGAGGGAGGGCGAAGTGGGTGGTCAAAGAGCAGGACTTTATTGATCGGATTAACTACATTTCCCGAGGTACCAGGAGCGGAAAGGACCCAATAGGAAGTGCCCAATTAGAACACCCCTGTGCTTGGGCGAAAAAACAAACGTCAATTACCGATCAGTAAAGGTTTTTGTTTTGAAGGCAGACTCCGATAAAGCAGCTTCACTCATTTAATTAGGGAGGTTTTGGTCCTAGTTCAGTATAAGAGTTTGGGGGAGGGGATGTGGGGGAGGGGTTGGATTTTGTACTCGGCATGGGTCAGCGTTTCCAAAGCTTAGTGTGTGACAGTGGGAACAAAGCGCTGTTGAGTTCCACTTCTTTATCTTTTGAATTCATTTGTCACGATGCCGTTCTATGCTGTGCTGAACTTCGTGTTCAGGTTTTTCCATAAGCATGCCATTTGAAAACAGAGGCGTCCCAAGGGGGAAGGGGGTGTTAACTCTCCCCCTAAATTTAGAATCTTTCCATATTTCAAAAACAAGATTTTAAAAGACAAAGTTTTGTCAGTATTTGAAGATGTTTTAATGTCTCGTGGCAACAGCTGAACTTTTTTTCTCCATGAAGACGAGGAATTAAGGACTAGGATGTTCCACTGCAATGAAAAGCCAATACATGGGTATACTGAAAGTTTCTGTGGTGACGAGGCAATGCCAAATTTGAGTTCCATGACTTATTTCAGATTAGTCTAAATAAAGCACGCTTTGAAAACCAAGGAGTTTTGATTAAAATACTAAGAATCGAATCTAAACAAAAACCAACGGTGTAACATAAACACAGGAAATCCAGAAGACTATTTCTGATTTGGAAGATGTGAATCCGTTTTTTTGGTGTAAATATGACATGGATGCTAAGTCAGATAATATCCGAAAACTTAAAAATTTCGTCGCCCTGGAGCGGGAATCGAACCCGCGTCTCCCGGATAGCGCCCGAGTATGCTAACCACTGCACCACCCAGAACGACTAAGTTTCAAGTTCCTGAATAATTTCAATATAACTAAATTAATATATTTACACCAAAACACGGATTCACATCTTCCAAATTTATATTGTACAATGGTGTAATCCGTATTTAATAGTCACTTATATTCTGCGCCTCCGGGCAATCACTGGAATTCTAAACCTCCAGATTCACTATATATGAATGCCGGTTACTTCTACTAGCGAATCCTGCGATGGTTTTATTCAAATTAATCGGAAACTTGAAACTTGGTCGTTCTGGGTGGAGTAGTGGTTAGCTTTAGAGATGAGTTCGGGCTCAATTTTAGGAGCCCGGGCCCGGCCCGTTTTCTTTGATTACATGTGTTTGCTGAGCCCCGGCCCGGATTCTTGGAAAATTTTGCTTATCAAGGTTTGCATTTATGCATTATACACTGGCCAAAGATATGGCCCAAGCAACAATTAGTTTAAAAATCATTAGTTTAAAAAGTTTAGTTCAGTTAATCCACTTCACAATATCTAAAATGTGGATTTAAAAATAAATAAATAATCAACGTGCACTTCGACCGTATCTGGGGAATCAGTAATTTTGGTAAAAGCTGAAGAAAAGAAAATCGTTTAGAAACAAAATATTCCATTCGTTATTTCTTTTTGATTTCTAAATTTACTTTTATTTTGAATAAATTGCATTATAAAACGCACAACGCCGTACAGACAGTTGCAAGAAGTGTTTGAAATTTTGACTCTAGAAAACTAATCTTTGCAATATAATTTACATATATGCTAATTGGTAAAGGTAGTTTAGAGTGATGTAGTAGAATATAAAAAAAGCATGTAGGGAAATTTCCAAAAAAAAAAAAAAGAACATAAAAGCATTCCAGATTAGATTATTCTGCATTTTGTAACATTAACAAAGCTTTGCGCTTAATATAATAGTATAATAACCATAATATTATCATATGTGTGTGCAGTTTCCAGATCAAGTTCATCATGAAAAAAGAGATAGAGAGAATTGCATATAATGCTTCAACGCTTCAACTTGATCTTCTTTTCTGTAAAACTCGACCTGCTGCACTAAAAACCAACGTCAGTCACCCCAAAAATCGCGGGAGTGAGAAAATTTTAAAAAATAAATAACAATACTTCTAACTGCACAATTTTGGAAATTAATACATCATTTTAAAGACAAGATTCTTGATTTTTAATAAAATACAAAAAATGGGAATGTGATTTTTTCCCAGTTTTTCGATATCAGACCTCCTTAAACTAATCCTTGCTTGGGTCAAAGCTTTGGACAATGCATAATGCAAGTCTCGCTAAGCAAAATTTGTCTTGCAATGGCAGCTAGCTTAGGAAATTGAAAATCCTTCCACCATGGTAACAAATCCACAATGAAACTCAACACGTGTAATTCAATCGGGTTCGGAATTACACGTGTTGAATTAATTACAGTAATGAAATTCAAGACGTGTAATTCCGAGCCCGAGTCCGGGTTTTTCGGTATTTAATGAAGGAGCCCGTTCGAGCCCAGGCCCGAGCTCATCTCTAGTTAGCACACTAGGGCGCTATCCGGGAGATGCGAGTTCGATTCCCGCACCAGGACTACGAAATTTTAAAGTTTTCGGATATTATCTGACTTAACATCCATGTCATATTTACACCACTAAACGGATTCACATCTTCCAAATTTGTATTGTACAATAGTGCAATCCTGCATTTCATATTCATTGTTATTATTCATTGACTATTACAGGATTTCAGTTTATGTTCCATTTTTAGACACATGTTTATTAGTGCTTTGTTGTAAGTGCTTTGGAAAATAGATTTCTCGCACAGAAATCTGTCTCATCAGGAATCCAGTCACTTTTCCCAACTTGTTTTTTGCACAGATAAATAGGAAATTAAAGTGATGACTATATAGGTAATAAGAATATTAACCCTCCAGGTGGCAGGAGCTTTGAAAGAGGCAATGCGAAATTTTGTCACATGTATAATAGTAGACTCCCCAAAAAAGCGTCTTGTCATTCTGTAGTATTCGTCGTCGTTCAACTGAGCATATATCCGTTCTTGCCACTATGATCTGAAAATTCTTTCTACGCAATATTGCGTACTCGCGGCTTTTGAACAGGTTTCCGATGAACGTACTATTGCGTCGTCGCTGCTTTTTGCACAGAAACCTCCGAACGTATATATGCGTGCTTGCCACCTGGAGGGCTAATGATAATTTCCAGCGATATTTATTCGGATATTTTTGTGCGGATGTTGCATACGTTTTTAAAATGCACACATAATGCATTTAGTTGTATATTAAAAAAAAAAATTCGTAATCTCCTCTTCCTCCCCGAAAAAATTTACTGGGCACGCCACTGTCTAAGAATGTAATTTTTCTAAAAAAAGGTTTTCCCCTTAGTGATGTTTTCGAAGCGCAGTGATAGGAAGTGGCGCGTTACTTTTACAATTGCATGCTATATAGCATCACTACACATAGAAAAATGTAGCGTAAAACGCCATAAAATAAAGTAGCATGTAGCAGAAAATTGCGCAACAAATCGTGCTGCTTTTTAAAAAAAAAAAAAAAAAACTCTTCGAATTGGGTGACATTTCTAGATTTCTGAAGCGCGATTATCTGACACAGTGGGTTGAGCGTGCCCTGCCTACAATCACGTACTTGACTTGAGTTACATTGTGAAAGTTATCTAAACTGCTAACTGGGAAGTTTTCTCTGAGGCGCTTACGGTTTTGGGAGGACCTAGCATTGAGAGATCCCATTCTCTTAATCAACAAGAAAGGTGACACCAAATTTTCGGTTGTAATGAGCACGTCTTTTGAATCCGCGAGAAATTAATTTATCAAAGCTATCCATAGACAGTGGAACCGGTATGGAAAACAGTAACATGTGACCGAAGAAAGAAGATTTCAATCGGGGTTTTTAATCCTGCAGATATTACTGTAAACGGAAACGTAAACTTACGCCCTCTGGTGGCTGCGTTAAGAACATTTTGAAATTATATGAGAAACATTTCGCAGCGGAAACGTTCTCCAACAAAGGAAGAATTTTTCAAATCGGGCTCTTAGAAGCAGAGATATCGACAAATATAAGATATGAATCTACACACCCCGGTGGGAAAATCATGCATTATTTAGTAATTTCAAAAGGTCTCCCGAGGTGACGGTATGGGTTCACGATGCCGTTCACCTCGGGAAACCTTATATTTGAAAGTTTTACGATTTTTTTCCAAGTGAAGCATCCCCAAAGTAGAATTTTTAACTGCAACTGTTATCTCAGTCATCGCATCACCTGCGAGTACTCGTTTCAGTAGATCAGGCATCACGACCGGATTAAGGCTAAAGACATCTGAATGAGGCAGTGGCGTAGCCAGAAATTTCTTAAGGGGGAGTCCATGGGTTTGGTGCATTGGTGAAAGCCTCATATACACATATATATCGCTTTAAATTCGTGCTCAATCCCCCCCCTTCCCCTCTGGCTATGCCACTGGAAGGATGGCTCCAAAGGAACTTATGACGGGGAATCATCATGGCGTCGGTTAAAACACAAAACTAGAGTAATACGCTTGTGATAATTCATACGTAGTGCATTCTTCAAGCTAATGAATTATCTGCAGAGTTTTCATAACAAGTCACTGCATTTCCCCATTGTTCTCATAAGAACAGGAGTTAAAGAGTTCCTAAATTTTGTCTTCTAATGATTTAGCACTGTATATTTTTCTCAGCGAGTCTTTTTTGTTTTGCAATGGGAAACACAAGGATCTTCAACCATTAACCGTTCGAAGTGCAAATTGAGAGGTGTGGGTGAAAGGTAGTGAGAAAGCTGAAACTGCCGCGCCAACTCCGCAACGACATGAAACCTTTAACCCTTAGTGAGTCACTGCCTTGAAATGTGTTCGTCTTCCAGCCACTCTGTTTCTGACCAAGTGGAAATCATGCAAGACAAAGTAATCTATTTTATAAATATTTCTATCTATTATTTGACCAGGCATGCTTCCTGAAGGGGAGGGGGGGGGTAATGTTGGACCCCAAGGCTATAAGCCCCTCCCTTACTTTATCACTGTAATGCCATGGACCCTCCGGCCCTGCATGGCATTACAATGGTACAAATCAAGTGGCCAGCTAGAGTAAAACATAGAGATGGCATATGATGCGACCACACTCAACAAGCAATGAAACAGTACTGCATATTTGTATATTCAGGTTCTACGTAAGTTTATCCCGATCATTTTTTGAAATTTACTGTTCTTCCTATGGGGGATGATTTGGTTAAACGTCAGGGATCCTGAGTGCAAAACATCAAAAGGCCATAAAACTTCTGTTAGAAAACAGTACAGAAAGCAAATAACAAATACAAAAGTTTGGAAAAGAATTTGCCACCCCGATGGCTGAATAGTTAGTGGAGCTGGCTTCTAGCTAACTACTCTTGTTCGAGATAAGGCATGGAATCTGTGCCTGTCCCACGTAACTCGCTCTGTCCGCCTTCCCAAAACTAGTAGCCCTAAATTAGGAACGGGCACTCCGTACAGTTTCAGATCGTCATGGGGATCCGCAACAACAAGAACAAAAAAAGGATCAGATTGGCGCAGACTAAGCGTTGGCTTCTAACCATTTATTTGTCCGAGTTCCAGTTTAGGCTGAGGCATGTGCAGTGTGTTTGTCACAAGGCCCGTGCTCTCTTCCCTTCCATGGAACCAGTGGCCCTAAATCAGAGAGGGCGCTGAGTTGCTCACGGTGACCCCCCCTCCCTCCCTCCGAGGATGAAATTGGGAGTACAAAGTATGCTGCACGAAAATAGTCGGATATATCCACGCACGTGCAGTGGCGTAGGCATGGGGCGGTTGTCGGCTGCGGAACCTCCCGTTGAGACTGGTATAACCGGGGCTTTCATATTTATCAGAAGTGAATTTCAGCAGCCATTTTGCAGGATAAATAATTGGAATCATTTTCCTTCAATCCCCGCCATTTTGATAGGCTGGGCAGCGAATAGGCAAAGTACTTCTTTTCCCACGCGTCGCAGCAGAGGGGGTATTATATTTATAGTTTCGTCGAGGTGAGAAGAGGTAATGAAAGCACGAAAATGACGGACAAAAGCTTGGGGACATTCCCGGCAACATCTGAATAAAAGTCTTCCTCACTGCACGAAAAGAGTTTAATTAGAATCGATTTTTGATACCTTGTATTTTATTTATTTGCTCCAGTCGGGAGAATTACGAGTTAAAACCCCCCGATACAGAACTTACTGCAGAGCAAACATCAAACGAACCCTCCACACAGAGCGCTGTAATACAACTCAGCACCAAGCCCTGTAACACTCGAGTTTTATTGCACACGTCCGGAAACATACACCACTATATAAGTTAGTTTTTTGCAGTAATGTTTGTCTTTTCATCTAAATACATCCACTTAATAAAAAATATTGCTTACATAGACACGCATAGTCGACAGGCTTATCAATTTCGCTACATTGGTTTAATCCCGTCCAGCCACCCAAAGACATTTTTCCGCTTTTAAATATTGTGTGCGCATTCCAATTTAGAGTGTTTTTTTTTTATCCCGGAATGACGCGAATCAACGGACCCCGCCCTTAATAAATTTCTAGCGAATATGCCACTGCGCATGTCCATTTGCATACACACTGTTAATGAAACTAGGAAAATGACTGCTCTGTAAGAACCCAGCCATTTCCAAGACGCAGAGAAAAATTTACAAATAGTCGTCAACTTTTTGTTTAACAAACAGGGACGTTGGAACTATATTTTGACAACGGGGGGCAAGAAATCAAGATATACATTTTTTTGGTCAGATCATAAATTTCTTGTGCTTTTGTAAAACAGGACGGGATAGCGTTTACGTTAATTCAGATTTTATCGATTGTATCAATAAAATCTAAATTTTATATGAATATATAGGGTTTCCACGTAATGCGTTAAACTCATAAACCTTGAATTTTATATCAATAATAAGGTTTTTCCACGTAATGCGTTAAACTCATAACATACTATATTAAACTCTGTTGATTTTAACACCCCCACAGTAGTGTGAATTCCACAAGATCCGTAGCCCTTACATTATACATCAAGCAACATAATTATAGAAATATCTCATTTTTTCTGCTCCCCCCCCCCCCCTTCTATTTTCTTTCTTTAAAGAAAGACTGATTTTATTATATTTAAAGGAAGCAGAAAATGTTTTTGCCCTTTTCATAAATACTCAATACCTTTCAGGAATTTCAGAGTAACTGTCGTTAGTAAAGTGTCTTCGTGAATCTTTTTAGTTCTCATACTGGACAAGCGAGCTTAACTCGCGTCTCAGGAACGGCAATAAAAAAAGTCGGAGCTCGTCGTGATTAATAATTAAACCCGAAAATAATAATTTGAAGTAATTTTAAATGGCACGAAATTAAAAAAAAATCCAGATATGAATCCAATTTCCCTTTGACATAATTAAAATGGAAGGCAAGTGAGGGCGACAGCAGCTCCCTCTGCCCCCGCGGTTCCGACACAGCTGTTAATACATATTTGTAAGGTATCACATTTGCTCTTTTTTTTTTTAAATAAAAGTTTTTATATTTACTCTAACTCATGCTTTGACGTGAAAAAAAGGACTTAATAACATCTGTTAATACTCCCGCTCAAATTACAACTGGTATAACTTCGTTGTGCATGACAAAGTGAATTTTAAGCACCAATGATGAATACAACGCAAAAAATAATAATAACCACAGCAACGGGATTTCTGCAGAACTCGTATTATTTTATGTAGTCTTAGTTAACTAAGCAAATTGAAAATTTGTTTAGTTAACTAAGACTACATAAAATGCTGTTATAAATGTCTCGCGTCTACGTTGTGCGTAGGCGTTCCTACATGTTTTTCCAGCAGCTTTCCAAGAGCCAAACCCACTGGGTCCGTCATCCAGGGCCTATGTGTCAAGCGTTGATGATCAGCCGCTGCCACGTGACTGATGAACTACTAATACTGGCTACAAGTTTCCCTGTATCGCAGACTGGCGGGTTTTGCAATAAACGTTTGTTACGTTAACAGGTGCGTACTCTTGAAAAGATCTTCTTAAGCAGCCACTGACTAAGATGGAGTGTCTTGTCATGAGCGTAAAGCGAATTCGTTCATTAAAATTCACTGTGCTACTGCGAATACGTAAGGAGGCAGTAATTATGCAATAAAAAAGTCACAAAACATTCTATTATATATTATTTCTCACCTAAATCTTGTTCTTGCCAAATTCATACATTCAAAATAAATCAAATTAAGATCTGAAAGACATTTTTACAGCACCAAGTACATAAAAACTCTGATGACTGTATTTTCGGTTCTATAACATTTGAAATGCTGGTGACATCCATGAACTAGCAACGTGATTGTATCACCACAATTACAACTGTACTGACAAGAAAGGGGTGGAAGAAAAAACAAAAACCGCTTACTCACAATCTAATAATCATACATACACTGAAGAGCAATTGAATTAGAGACAGCTGGCGTTATGCAAATGTGGCGCTGTGGAAACGACATGAAGTATGAGGCGATCCGACAATATAAGGAATGATGCGACGGGAATCAGTAAGAGTCGGACTCAGTATGGGTATGACGAAGCATCTAAGCGCATTTGATCGTGGTCAAATTGTCGGGGCCCGACGAATGGGTCACTCCATCTCGGAAGTCGTGCAGGCACTGGTAATTTCACGAGCCACTGTGTCAAGGGTGCACCGTGAGTACATCGAATCGGATAAAACCCGTGTACAACAGCGTGTGGATGAGTTGGGTCATCGTCGGCTAGCTCGCATTGTAACAGCGGATAGACGGGCCACAGTGCAAGAAATCACTCGGCAATTTAACGCTGGTGCACAAAAACGTGTAAGCAGCCACATCATCCAGAACCATCTCCTCGCTATGTGGTACAGAAGCTATCGACCCACGAAGGTACCGCTGCTGACCGCACATCACAGGGTGCAAAGATTAGCATGGGCACTGGACCCTAAACATGTGGAAAAATGTTGCCTGGACTGATGAGTTGAGATTCACGTTGGTACATGCGGATGGCAGGATACGAGTGCAGCGCAAACCACATGCAGCGATGGATCCTTCTTGCCATCAGGGTACTCTTCAAGCTGGTGGGAGTGGCATTCTCGTCTGGGGACTGTTTACGTGGACTGAAATGGGACCCCTGGTAAGCGTGACATCGTCCCTCACAGGTAAACGTTTCCGGGATATCCGTGACGACCATTTGCTCCCGTTTGTGTGTCTTCAACATCCCACTGGGGACCTCATCCTGCAACAAGACAATGCAGCTCCCGAATTGTATCCGAATGGTTGGATGAACACTCCACCGACGTGATCTCGCTTCCTTGGCCAACTAGGTCACCTGACCTCAATCCCATTAAGCACATCTGGGCTGCCATCGAGAGAGATGTTCGAGGCTCTGACCCCCTCCATCAAATCTTCGTGAACTGTGGGAGCTTGTTCAGGGGTCGTGGATCCGTATGGCTTCCCAACGCTTCCGGTGTCTTGTCGAGTCCATGCTGAGACGAATCGTCGCCGTGGTCAGGGCGAAAGGTGGTGCTACACGTTACTAGACAGGTATCTCTAATTCAATTGCTCTTCAGTGTATACTCTCCTAAGTAAACTCTGGGTGCGAAGTAAAGCACTCTTTGAGAAGTTAGAAACTGCTAATATGACAGTGCTAAGAGGAATATCAGAGAAAAATAGGTGGATTCAGTGAAAAAATGGAACTAGTAGTAATGCAGACGTTTCAACTGCTTTGAAAAACGCTCCCGTTTTGGAATGTAAACGAGACCATCTTGAGATCGTATGGCACGTGCTTTGCATCACAAATTAAAGTTTATCTACACAGTTGCATTCCATGATATTAGGATCCAATTAGAGAGTTTTACATTAGGACAGGGATGACCAACCTTTATTTCTCGCATGCCACTATTCACTGAGAGAATGTTAGAGCGTGTCACTTTTCGTTCTGAGAATCTAGAGCCTGTCACTATTCACTCTAAGAATCTAGATCTTGCCATTATTCACGCTGGGAATCAAGAGCATGCAACAATTCACTCTGAGAATCAGGAGCATGCAAAATTCACTCTGAGAATCAGGAGCATGCAACAGTTCACTCTGAGAATCAGGAGCATGCAACAATTCACTCTGAGAATCAAGAGCATGCAACAATTCACTCTGATAATCTAGAACGTACCACCAGTGGCGGACTGGCCAGGGTGTCAGCTTGCCCGATGGCAAATGGGCCCCTGATGAAGTGGGCCTCCTTAAACATTAGACAATATGTGCAGATCATTGCTGTATCTTCTACCAAATCATTGTTGTATCTTCTAGCGAATGTGAAAGACTTTGTACTAAGACAATTTCAGAATTACTTCAGTTAGGTCTTCTGGTTCAATCACAGCAATAACCTCATTGTTATTCTTAATAATTGTCGGGCCTTCTCTAACCCAGTTTGGTCCTACAAACTTTTCGTATCCAGTACCATTCGGTGCTGGATACGAAAAGCAAGGAGCGGACGAGAACAGTAAAAATATCTCAAGAGTTGAGCATATTTTTAAATATATAAGAACGTATTGTTCCTATCAGTTAACGTCACCCATATATTACTAAAACTCAAAATTGATATATTCAAAACACAGAAAATGTTAATGACTTTTAGTAGCTTGAAAAGTTCCAATATTATTACTGTATGCCATAATATTGGAACTTCACTATATTATACATTTTACTGCCAGCAATATGAACACTGTATTTATTAAAAAAAATATAAATTTATTTCGCAAAAATTTTAATTGTACCTTTTTCCCACTTAAGTATTTTTTGATAATTTTATATATTTCTTATAAAAATTTAATGACAGCCTTATAGTTGTGTGTGGGCCCCCTTTATCTCCTGGCAACCAATATTTTTAGACCCAGCAGTCTGCCACTGCGTGCCACTAGTCATTCTGAGAATCTAGAGCAGCATGCCACAATTCACCTTCAGAATCTAGAGTGTTTTATTATTCATTCTGAGTATCTACAGCGTGTCTCTCTAACCCGAAAGTTAAAACCACTCACGCCCTTGCGAAAAATACTACAACAAAAATGAATTTGTCTTATACTCGTATTAAATTCTTTGGCGTACCACTTTGATTTTTAAGTGGAGAAGGGAGAGTTCTGGTTATTTCGGTTTCTTACTTCATGTAACATATTAAAAATAAAAAAAAATAATTTCAGAAATCAAAACAAAACAAAACTCTATTAAAAACAACCCTTATTTCTATTGGGGAGGAAATAACTGCATGTTTCAAAAACACACATTCCAGAAATAATCTTAATTTATCCTTAAAAACATGAATAACAGAATTATAAAGAAAGGTACATACTCTGTAATTGTCTGATTATATTTTGCTACTAACAACAGTATTATAGTAAACATATGAACAAAAAGGAAGAGCCTATTTCAGTTATTTGTGAGGTTTTTGAGTATCTTTCATATTCGCCAGTGCTTATGTTAATTTTTGCATCTATTTGAAGTGTCGCTCCAAATTAAATTTTTTGGGAGTTGCAATAAATGTTTCACAAACAAGTTAGTAAAATTATGCAATGCATTGATTATGATACGCTTTCCAACATTCTAGAAATCATTACTCAAGTTATTACTCAAGTTACGAGGATAATGGCTGGGAATACATCTCGCTCCTGTGCCCTGACCTTTGATCCCATTTCGATTATATTAAACAGAATTGGTTGAGTACACCTCCGGAACAACAAACTAAAGTTTTGTCGCAATCGAAGCATTTTTACATAAGTTATGATGCATAAGTGCAATGGAATGGATCCGGCTCCTATGTCCTGATCTTTGACCCCATATCGCCCGTTTTCAACAGAGTTCTCCCCGGGTAGTCCCCTACGACATACTAAAATTTCTTCGAAATCGAACGCTTGTTACGCGAGATATGACGCATAAAGGCAATAGAATGGATCCCGCTCAATGTCCTGACCTTTGACCCCATTTCGACCATTTTCAAAAGGGTTCGTTCCCAAGTGGTCCCCTACCACATACTAAAATTTCATCGAAATCGAACCATTTTTACCTGAGTTATTGATCGTGCCGACGGACAGACAGAAAGACGGACAAAGCTGGAACATATACGCTTCTTCAACCTACAGTTGGAAAACGTAAAAAAGGCACATAGATTTAGATCAGTTCATTCTGTTCTTTCCATTCACTATTAAATTCCTCAAGGGCAATATCATCTTCGTACCTCCTTTGGGAAGTAGATGGATTAGTTGGGGGCATTACAAAATGATACCATCGGTAAGAGCAGCAGTATAAACGCAACTGTTTAACGACAGAAGATAACAAAACTAACTGAGAAATGTGTTCTTCGGTAACCTAGCGGGAGGCAAGCGAATTAGTGGCGTAGCAGAAGGGGAAGAAGTGGACAATGTGCGTGTCGGAAACTATGCACAAGTAATGGATAACTTAAATTACGGTTTTCAGTGAATAAGACGTTTGTGCTGTTTACCAATGTACTTTTACGCTTTCCAACCGTACGTTGCAGAAGCATATATGCTCCAGCTTTGTCCGTCTGTCTGTCCGTCCGCATGATAACTCGCGTAAAAATGACTCGATTTCGGTGAAATTTTAGTATGTGGCCTGGGGACGAACCCTATTGAAACTGGACGAAATGGGGTCAAAGGTCAGGACATAGGAGTGAGATCCATTCCATTGCCTTTATGCATCATAACTTACGTAAAAATACTTCGATTGCGACAAAACTGTCGTTGGACGTGCCCTCTCGAGCTACTCAATTTTCGCCCTGTTTGCTCGGTCCAAGAGCCCATTGCTTCACACTCCTGTGTTCCGTGTGTGTCTAAGGGTATGTGCTACCTCTTTTTTTTGATTGGAGGTTTAACGACCACCGTGAGCAACTCAATGGGCTATAAGCAGTCGCCCGTCCCTAATTTAAGGTAACTGGTTCCAGGGAAGGGAGAAAGCCAGTGCCGTAAGACAAACACACCATCCATACCTCACCGGGATTCGAACCCGGACCTCTTACGGACGAATGATCAGAGGCCATAGCTTAGACCACTGCGCCACCGGGGCGGCATATGTGCTACTTTTCCGAGTCAGAAAGTACGTATTTACTTCGAATTTTATCGTAATATTACCTGCCGACTACACCCTACTGCGTTTCTGAAGTGTGCACCCAAGTATCTGTTCCAATGCCTGCTGTTCCTTTCCTGCATACTCTGCTCAAGTAATAGGCTGCTAGCAATCTTCCCAGCTACTTTTCAGCACCAGTAAGTGAATTTTATACCGATATTCCTTCGTTTTTCATCTCGGTGGGTATGTTTACATCTGCCCATCGTGACTTACCTTGACTTCCTTCTGTCTTCCCACCTGCATTCTATTCAGTTGCCTTCCGTGCTTATCTTCCTGTTATCTACACGCCTTCCCATTTACCTCACCCTCTGATGGTGGTCCTTGGGTGACGTCATCGTTACTGTGCTCCATCTGTCTCTCGCCGTTCTTCCAGTGACGTCATTACCTCGCATCTTCCCATCGTCCGCCTTCTTTACGTGCCTTTTGCCATCTCCATCGTCTTACGCCCTCAAGATTGTGCTGCTTTGCTTTACAGTTTCTGATTTGTACTATGTCTACTGCTTTTCTTCGACCACTGACGCCTCCTCCGGATGTACTACTTGACAGTTCATCTCATCTCTCTACGCCCGCAGTCACTGCCTTCCCCTCGGATCCTCTCTCAACTGCTTTGGGCTTCCAGTTTTCTCGTACCGGCTCCGTTTTAACAGCTCATTTATTAGAGTCCTCGTCACCGGGGAAGTCTTTCTTCGCTTCTTTAGCTCTCGGAGTAAAATATTCCGCGCTTCCACATACTGAACTTACACTTCAGCACTCCATCAGATTGTTCCACCTGATGCCATCACGGACATCGCACGGAAGCCTCGCTCGGTGTTGGTTTATTTTTCTAATCCCGCTCGAGTTGGTTCTGTCTCCAATTTCAGTCGGCGACCAAAGTTTGTTCGCAATTCCTCTTGCTCATTGCCCTACTCTCGTTAGTTTATCTCCAGTTCCTCCTGAACTCTCCAACGATTTACTGCATGCTTTTCTTTTTCAATGTGGTTTAGTTATTGGCCCTATTAAGACTTTGCCTGCTGCTTCAGACGATCAAGAGAATCGTCGCTATTATAGTTTTCGACGTCAAGCTCTCGTCGTTTTTCTTGACGAACAGTACATTGTTTCCTGTCCGACAGCTTTCCACGTTATTTGCGGTCCATACACTCGCACTGTCAATGTTTTTACCGCATATCATTGTTTTTCTTGCAAATTGCCCGGTCACCATAGTTCTTCTTGTCCAACTCGGAATTTTTCGACTTCCATTCGCCCTTCTGCCTTGCCAGAATCGTGTGACTTTTCTTTATCATCCACATCTTTGTCGACCTTTCTTTATCATCCACATCTTTGTCAACTTTTCTTTATCATCCACATCTTTGTCGACTTTTCCTTCTCCATATTCGCAGCTTCCGGTTTCTAGTGGTTTGTTCCCGGCCCCTGATTCTTCTAATTCACGTGTTTCTCCGTAGAATATTTTTCCTGATCATCTACTACCGACAGCTCTCCTGGATGTTCTCCCTTCTGTTACATTACACCACTTTGCACGCCTCCATTGAGCCCGTCTTCTGCCCAGATCTCGTTGAAATGCCCTCAGTCACCCTCTCCGCCTTCATCTCCTGCTCCTGTCAGTCCATTGTCTCCATGTTCGACTGCGGTCTCCACTTTTATGGTTACGATCTTCGTTTCCACGGAGCCAGCGTCTACCAGCTGTTTTATATCTCCTGCTTCCTCACCGCCCCAGTGCAACTTATCTGTTTCTGTGCCTCCAGTTTCTACGTCATCTCATTTTCCTTTACAGACGGCTGATGTTGCTTTGTCTCCTGCTCGTCACCTCCAGTCCTCACTCCTAGATGCTCCTGTTACAACTTCATGTTCACCGCAGTGCTCCCTTCAAGCAAGTCTATTTTCTATAGGGCCCTCCACTGACAGCCCTGCAGTGTCTTCTGGGTTGCACTTGTCTTCTGTTGATATCTCCGTTCGACCTTTTTCTCTAGACACTTCTGCTACGCCAACTCCTGAGTCGCCGGACGAAGATCCTACTTCGCCTCTTATAGCTGTCTCATGCAGATCGTCTCTGTGAGTTCTTCACTCCAAGCAAATCTTGTCATGTCCATTGAACCTGCATCCTCCGACTCACAGTATGCTCATTTGCCTTCAGGCGTGTCATCTTCCTCTACAGCCGTTCCTGTCGTCCTTCCATCAGTTTCAGCCACTGTTCCTGCCAGTGCTCCTTCACCTGTGCTTCATCATGCTCCATTGTTGCCTTCCTCTACTTCTGCTGATAGTACTTCCCTTACTTGTACATCTTCTACAGCTCGACGTTCCCGACGGCGGCATAAGCCTTTTGCTCCAGATCCTCCTTCCCAACAAGATTTTGCTTCTTATGGTGATTATTGCCGCGCTGATGAGCGTTGGGTGAAACGTGCTATGTATAAATATCCAGACTTCTCCTTCCCTTATCCGCTAACACCAGTTCCTTATTATTCCAGTATCTTCCAGAGTGTGAGCCTTTAGACTTCTGCTTGACTTTTGCCATGCTTAATGTCCTGTGTATTTCATATTCCTCAAAATATCTCTGTTTGAGAGAGTCGCCTGCGCGCCCATAGTTCTTTTTCTTATGTTTTGTTCTCCTCAATGCCTCACGTGTAAGCCTGTGATTTTGTCCACGTCTTTTTGGCCTTTTGCCCATGTTATATACCCCCGTTTTATTGTACACTATTAATTGTCTAATAAAGCGATATTGAACGACAAAACTTTATCATGTTGTTCCGGAAGTATACTGAACCAGTTCTGTTGAATAACATCGAAATGTGGTCAAAGGTCAGGGCACAGGAGCGAGATTTGTTCCACAGAATTATCCTCATAACTTAAGTAATGATTTCAGGTATGCTGGAAAGCGCATCATAATCAATGCATTGCATGATTTTACTAACTTGTGTTTTTTAATATACGGTGATCATATACGTGCCATTTAAATCCCTTCTATTTAAAATGACTAGCGGCACGCGTGCCGGCGGTTGCTTACCTATGGATTATAGACAAGGTGGGTTGAAAATGTAAAATCCGTCATTAATGACCGAAGTACCTATCTAACAGAGACAGGAAATCTTGTAATGGACAGTAAAACGTTGAAAAAAGTCTGCAAGAAACAGTGTTGACTCTCATCGTCTCATTTCTAAGCAGATGGAGTCGATAAATGATCGAACACTATGTTAATATGCAGGTGATGTTAATGATGACGTGAAAAGACACTGGAGTTTGGCTGTGAGAGGTACTATCACAGGTATATCCCGCTTTCAGTACTTTTTTAGTTTCATAAACACACACAAATTAGAATGTATAGTCCGTTCAACTAAAGAGCCACGGCTCTCATTGATTTCAATAACATATATGGTTCTTCTTTTGTTAAACTGCCTACACATAAAGAGCGCAAACATGAGATGCTTACATTTTGACCACTATCACTTCTCTTTTCCTCCATCTCCCTTTTTTATACATTCCAACCGCAGGTTGAAGAAGCGCATATGCTCCAGCTTTGTCCGTCTGTCTGTCTGTCCGTCCGTCCGCACGATAACTCGCGTAAAAATGGTTCGATTTCGATGAAATTTTAGTATGTGGTAGGGAACCACCTATTGACGAACCCTATTGAAAATGGGCGAAATGGGGTCAAACGTCAGGACATAGCCGCGGGATCCATTCCATTGACCTTGTGCGTCATAACTTACGTAAAAATGCTTCGATTGCGACAAAACTTTATCATGTTTTTTCGGAGGTATACTGAATCGATTTTGTTGAATATCATCGTAATGGGGTCAAAGGTCAAGGCACAGGACCGAGATTTATTCCACAGCCATTATCCACATAACTTGACTAAAAATTCTTCTAATTGTGACAAAACTTTAGTTTGTTGTTCCGGAGGTATACTGAACCAATTCTGTGTAATATTATTGAAATGGGATCAAAGGTCAGGGCACAGGAGCGAGATGTATTTCACAGCCATTATCCTCATAACTTGTGTAATAACTTGAGTAATGATTTCTGGTATGTTGGAAAGCGTATCACAATCAATGCATTGCATGATTTTACTAACTTGTTACGTCTGCTTAGAAGGAAATCTGTAACAGGGAAAACTGGATGATTTGGGGTAATATTTACTTATATATGGATATTTCGGAAGTTAACAGAAAAGTAACCAAAGCTCTTATGGAAACAGCAACAAAATTAGCTGGGTCTAAGAACAAGTTGCATGTAAACAAATTATCAGGAAAAACCAAAATGTTGATGCAAAAAAGAAGAGAGATGAGGACAACTAAAGAAGATGTGACTTCCAAAGTGGAATATATAGAGCTATGCAAGACAGCACGAAAAAGTATCACTGAAGACGTAAGGAAATTCAACTGTGAGCTAGTGAGGAAAGCAATTGAAAACAACCAAAGCCTAAAGATAGCAAAGGGACATCTCAGTAAGGGAAGAAAACAGATTATGGCTCTGAGAAAAGAAGATGGTTCTATAACAAGAAATAGAGGCGAAATTTTGACAAGAGTGAAAGATTTCTACTCCAAATTATATGAAAGGGATGATACATGTACTCCAGACATCATGAAAGGTGCCAGAGTTCTTCCAGTCCTCCCAGCAGAAGTTGCTCATGCAATCAAGAACATGAAGCGGGGGAAAGCTCCAGGAGAAGATGGAATTACTATAGACATCATACAAGAAGCAAGTGGAGAAATTGAAACAGTACTCGCCCAAATTTTCACTCGATGCCTTAATGAAGGGAAGATTCCTGAGGATTGGAACAATGCTACAATGATCCTGCTACATAAAAAAGGTGACATTGAGGATCTCAGGAACTACAGACCTATCAGCCTCCTATCAGTGGTTTATAAAATATTCACTAAAGTTCTTTCACACCGCTTGAAGGTAACACTGGACATGGCTCAACCGAGAGAACAAGCTGGATTCAGGAGTGGCTACAGCACAATAGATCATATCCACGTACTGAGAGAACTAATTGAAAGAGCGAGGGAATATGAACTTCCATTGTGCATGGCTTTTATCGATTATGAAAAAGCCTTTGATTCGGTGAAACCATCAGCAGTTACCACGGCTCTGAAATCCTGCGGTATTGAAGATGCATACATTAATATTATTAATAACATCTATGAAAATGCAAGTGCAAAGATTCGGCTGTTTGAAAATACAACACACATAAAAATTGGAAAGGGAGTGAGACAAGGTGACACCATATCTCCGAAGCTCTTTAATGCCACATTGGAGGGTGTTTTTCAGTCACTGAGCTGGGAAAACAAGGGGATAAAGATTAATGGAGATTATCTAACCCACCTTCGTTTTGCTGATGACGTAGTCATTTTTGCAACTACCCCATCAGAGCTGCAGAGTATGATCCAGGAACTTGCTGACAAGAGTAAAGAAGTGGAATTAAAAATGAACTTTCAGA
The DNA here is from genome assembly GCA_039090855.1 of Macrothele yani. Lineage (NCBI taxonomy): Eukaryota > Metazoa > Arthropoda > Arachnida > Araneae > Macrothelidae > Macrothele > Macrothele yani. The sequence goes on from CM077024.1 coordinate 105,103,847, forward strand.
AGACAAAAGTGATGTTCAATGCTTTTACAAGAAATGAAGATTTATCGATTGATGGAGAAAAACTGGAGATAACAGATACGTATGTTTATCTTGGACAGCAGATATCAAGTGAGGGTCACATTGATGAAGAAATTAATCGGCGTACAAAACTTGCCTGGAGAGCTTTTGGAAGAAACAGCATAATTTTCAAGAGCAATATGCCATTATGTCTTAAAAGAAAAGTGTTTGATCAATGCATCCTTCCAGTGCTTACGTATGGTGCAGAGACGTGGACCTTAACTAAAAGAGACATACAAAGGCTGCAGACAACTCAAAGAAGCATGGAGAGGTGCATGCTTGGTATAACCAAGAGAGATAAGAAGAGGAACTCGTGGATCCGAAAAATGACGAGAGTGGAAGACATCATGATCAGAGTTAAATCCCTGAAATGGCAATGGGCTGGACATACTGCCAGAAGGACAGACCATAGATGGACAGCCGAAATTTTAGATTGGATTCCAAGGGACAGGAAAAGACCCAGAAAAAGACCACATGGGAGATGGGTGGATGAAATTCGTAAATATGCAGGGAGTGACATGGAGGAGACTGGCACAAGACAGACCGTTGTGGAGGAAACTTGGGGAGACCTTCGTCCAGCAGTGGATTGATAATGGTTGACAATGATGATGATGATGATGATGTACCTTCGATATTTATTTCATACTGACCTCATCTGTCTTCTTAATCCATAAGCTTTTCGAAAAACAAGGAGTGCCATTCTTCTAATTAAAGCTGAAAAACTAAGACGCTATGCAATTTCCGTTATTTATTTATCTTTCCCTTCTAAGAGGAATGTTCTTGACAATTCAGTTCGGAAGCAAAGAAGTCAAAATTTTTCCATTGTGCATGATAGAGTTTTCTGCATTCTTTGATTCCTGTCAGAAAACGAAGCAGGAACGGTCTTTCATCGCAGGATTTTTTTTTATATTCTAAATACCCATTACGCTCTTCTTTTTGTTAATTAAATTGAGAAATTCAGAGACAGGGTAAATCGGCATGTTATTTCCCATGAAATGCAGGAGGTCCTGCTTTGAGCAAGGCTAATTTAATCAGTACACAACCCCCTTTAACCAATTAGGCGGAAAGCTCCCGATGAAAAAAAAAAAGAAAAAAAGAAAAAAGAAAGATCTGTCGTTGTTAAATACCTATCCAGGGGTACTTTAACCGTCCTTCCTTTTCCTCAAATATTTTCACTCAAATTACGTTTTGACAAAATCCTATCAAATATTTAAGCATCAATTTAACGTCTGCATAAATTGATGTAAATTAATTTATGCCTACACAATTCTTCACGTGAAGGGCACTCAAGTACCCGTACAACGACTAGAAGCGAAGGTTCCCAAAGCTTGCTCAATTGCTGCCTTCAGCACATGCGTATGAATGACATCTTCAATACCTCAACTCGAGTATAAATTATTTTATTTCGTTTCTTTTCTAATGAATAATAATCCTCATTTTCTTGATTTTATTCCGAAGCGGAATTTAGTCGGAAAGTAATATCGACTGCCGTCAACACATCCCTCATTTGTTAATAGATGCCATTTCTGCTAACAGGATTTTTCTTTTTTTAAATCACCTACAACACTTTGGTTCTAGTCCATGCACTCACTGCGTCAGGTTTAAATAAAAAAAGAAGTAACGTTCTTAGATCCACGTCGCACTTTAGTATCATTTTCTATTTCATTTATTGTTATTAAATTTCTTTTGATCAAGTGATATCCGGGATGCCATGATGAAGAGAAACGCGCGCGTGTGTGCCTCCGTCACTGTCGTGTTGGTAAAAGGTGAAGGAGGTTATTTTTATGCTACGTGGATATCACTATCGATCATTTAGCAATACAGTGAAATCTGTCTAAGACTTGGAATACGAAGGACTGGAAATATTTTGCGTTTTAGAGAGGTTTATTTCTCACACAGGTGCATGCATGGAACACATTGAAATGAAAATATTTGAATTTTTGTCATGATAACAGATTTTACATAATTAGTGACTAATTATGAGAATGTATTGTTCGTATACCCTTGTTCTTCTTAGCCTGTTGACACCCACTGAAGGGCGTAGGCCTCCCCCACTCTTTTCCAACTTCCTCGATCCGTAGAATTACTCCACCATTTAGCCCCTCTAAATTTCCGAAGGTCATCTCTCCATCTTTTTCTCTGACGCCCTCTTCGCCTCCTTCCATCTGTCCGTTGCCATTCTGTTATTAATAATTCATTTGGGGAGTAATCGATCCTTAGCTTTAGTCCACCATTTAGCACCTCTAAATTTCTGAAGGTCATCTCTTCATCTAATCCTCTGACACCCTCTTCGTCTCCTTCCATCTCTCGGTTGCCATTCTGTTATCATGTTCGTCTTTCAGTCTTCCAACATGTCCAGCCCATCTCCACTTTGATTCTTTTATTATTTTCATAATATCTGTTATTCCTGTTCTTTCTCTTATAATTTCATTTCTAACCCTTCCTGTTATTCCTAACATTCTTCTCTCTAACTTTTTTACCGATGCTCCTCTTTTTTTTTTTTTTTTTTTTTTTTTTTCATTGCCGCTCTTTGATATTCCATGTTTCACTTCCATACGTAAACAAGGGGATAATACATGCATTGAAGATTTTTCTTTTTAAACACAATGGAAGATCACCGGTTAAATGGTCTTTAAGTATCCAAAAGGCGTGCGTACCCTAATCAAATTCTATTTTCTTAAATAACCCAATATTGATTTCTATAGAGTAACACTTACAATATGACGCTCAGTCAAAGCACGTGCGTGCACTGCTCAGTGAAATAATTCAGTGTCACTTACGAGAAGGGCAAGATCTCGAATATCCTGAATATTTTGCTATGCTTGGTGATATGTTTTTATCCTGGATATAGTTTCTATATTTACCTCCTCTCATCATCCACACTGCTACTGTTTCCTTTTCCTATTTGATGCCACTCAATAATTTAGTCAAGATTTTCATTTCAAGGCTCGGTCGCGACAGTGCTGTTCTTACCTTTACGCCACTGCTCTGTTATCTCGCCTTCCCTTTTTAAGGCTGTCTTTGAATGAGTGTTGAGGTTGATCTTCTATCGTATATCTGCAATATAAATTCTTCTGTACACATTTTCTCGAAGACTATTACTTTGTAGTGTTTGAAATTTTGAGCACAAATAAAAACGATCCATAGCTAATACACTGCCGGACAATTGCTAAGGACGGATGACAATAGCAACGATAGCAACCATAAAATGGAAGGCAGGAAAATGTGGAAATTAGCATAAGTGCGGGATACAGTAAGACGTGTTGTGCGTATGCAAATTTTGGATTGTCGAACTTGTTCGCGACGTCATAGCGCTGATAAGAGATATAAAGGATTTGACGCGTATTGACCGTTGTTGTTCAAACGCAAAGTTGAAAGGGAAAGAATCAATTGACGAACTTGCAATTTTCAGTATGTCTTCCCGACATCACCTAGATGATTTTACGCGTGGCTGTATTATTGGCAAGATTGAAGAAGGGCGAAAAATGACAGATGTTGCCAGGGAGTTCGACGTCAGCCACAGTGTTGTTTCAAGGCTTTAGAAATCATTTCAAACAAATGGAGAGTGTAGCAAACGTCACGGGGGAGGTCGTGTTCGCAGTACGACACCTGCAGAAGATCGGTACATAGTGCTATCAACAAAAAGACACCGGCGCAGCACAGCTAGTGAGGTAGCAAATCAGTTTATGGCTGCTACTGGCAAGCGGATCTCCCGAAAAACTGTCGCCAGACGTTTGCATGAAGGAGGACTATACACCCGCCATCCTGTTGTGTGCATCCTATTGTCCAGACGTCACCGTACCGCCCGTTTGCAATGGTGCCATCAACATCGCAATTGGACTGATAACGACTGGTCTGCTGTCCTCTTCTCAGATGAGAGTAGATACAGTCTATCGTCTGATTGTCGACGACAACTGATCTGGCGTGATAGTGGTACTGCATATTGTCCAGCAAACATACAGGAAAGGGACCGATATCCGACATGTAGTGTCATGGTATGGGCTGGCATCATGATCAATGGCCGTACGTCCCTCTATGTGCTTCCAACTGGGACTATGACTGGCCAACGATACATTAATGATGTTCTGCTACCTCATGTTCGCATGTTCCGTGGTGCTGTCGGTGATAGATTCATTTTCATGGACAACAACGCAACATGTCATCGAACAGTCGCTGTCCAGGAGTGTCTTGAGAGCGAGGATATTCAACGCTTCGTATGGCCAGCACGTTCTCCAGATCTGAATCCCATTGAAAATGTGTGGGATGCTTTGGGGAGGAGTCTTGCTGGTCGCCAATGCCCTCCAATAGACAAGGACACCCTCATCCGTGCACTGACAGAGGAATGGGATAAATTACCCCAACAGCTGCTTAATAATGTTGTGCAAAGCATGACACGACGTGTGGAATCTTGCATCGCCCTCCATCGTGGCCATATCCCGTATTGACATCTTACGCCGGAACGCCTGCTGACGGTAATTGCAAAGAAAATTTTTTTCACGTTTACGTATTCTGCACAAAATGGCCTGTTTGTCCCTTGAACACGTTGCAAAGCCTTCTGGATTTCAGAGCACAATGAATTGTCTTTCTTGTAATGTCCTGGCATTCTGACATTATTTTAATTCACTTGGCATCCAACCACACTTACTTTTTTATGCGCTATATAGCCGTTTATGATCCGTCCTTAGCAATTGTCCAGCAGTGTATATGCCACAATTATTATTCCGAAAAAATTGTTAGAATCTTTTTTAAAATCCAATTTATCTGATTCGAAAGTATCTCATTTGATGCTAGATGGCGCGATAATTGACCTTAGCAGTGTTTCTGGCTGGAAGAAACGAAATCTTTCCTTTTCAGATTTTTCTAATTATCTGAGCCAAATATAACACTGAGTGGCCACTTTATTATGACCACCTGACAGTTTTAAGCAAATGAGCTATGGCTGCATGCTGTTGCCGCCAGAGGGCGAGGCTAGTAAGAAAAGGGGAAAGCTTAGTGCTTGCGACAGTAGTAGAAGTGATTTTTGGGTGACGAGATGGTTGTAAAAAATGCGATTTGACGGACTTTCAACGGGGGATGATTGTAGGAGCTCGGAACCATGGAGTGAGTATCACGGAAACCGCCGCATTCGTGAAATGTTCCAGAGCAGCTGTTGTTAAAGTGTTTAAAGACTGGACTGTCAGCCAAATAACTGGGTCTCTACGTGCAAAGTGTGGTCGTCATCGACTAGTGACTGCTCGGCTGGAACGGAGAGTGTCCAGACTGGTAACAGACAACAGAAGGGCAACAGTGCAGCAAATTACAGACCATCTTAATCAAGGATTCCCTCAAATGATCTCTGCACGCACTGTTCGCCGTACACTGCATCGGATGGAATATGGCAGCCGAAGGCCTGTTCGAACACCTTTTGCTGTCTGCAGTTAACAAGAGAAAACGTCTCCAGTTCGCACAGGAGCATAAGGAATGGACAGTCGATAATTGGAAACAAATTATGTAGTCCGATGAATCACGTTTTCAGTTGCACCATGCCGATGGCAGAGTGAGAATTTGGCGGAAACAGCACGAAAGCATGGACCCCAAATGCATTGCTACAACCCTTCAAGCTGGTGGAGGTAAGTTATGGTTTGGGGAATGTTTTCCTGGCATGCTTTGGGCCCTTTAATTCGTGTTGATCAACGTCTGAAAAAAATAAAATTATTACAAATTCATTCCAAAAAATAAAAAACTCCAACAAAAAATAAAATGACTAATCATCATCGCGTAATTATAGTGTTACCTCGAATATGAGCACATACAACAAATCTTTTTGGCTCAGTGGATAAGGCGCGCGGTTTCTTCTGAGCCAAACCATGCGACCTCGGTTCGAATCTCGCTACGGAACGCAATCTCTTGTGCAAGGATGAAGAATTCAGCGTGATTTCTGTCTAATACGGAAAACCCCTAAACGGACTTTACTACGGAAAATCTGAAAATACGGAAGTAAAAAAAAAAAAAAAACAGGAACTTCTAAAAACGGAAATTTTGTTAAACGGATACCTACCGGCAACTTTGCTGCACGTTATTTTCAGAGATTTTCCGTGAATTCATACCACTTATTTTTTACAGTGTAAGTTACCCGATAACAAAAGCTAGCCATTTTTTTTTTTTGACATACATATACAAATCAAAGACTCGCTGAAATGTAACTCCTTTTTTTTTTTTTTTTTTTTTTGGATTGAAGGTTTAACGACCACCGTGAGCAACTCAATGGGCTATAAGCAGTCGCCGGTCCCTAATTTAGGGTCACTGGTTCCAGGGAAAGGAGAGAACCAGCGCCGTAAGATAAACACAACATCCATGCCTCACCGGGATTCGAACTCAGACCCATCTCGTACGAATAATCAGAAGCCATCGCTTAGACCACTGCGCCACCGGGGCTGTGAAATGTAACTTCAACCGCCACCACGCGTTGGCTTCGGCGCAAGATGCGGTATATATACTGTTGCCAAATTAGTTCACTTAAGAAATAATGATGATTGTAAAGGAGTGAATTTGTCTCGGAAAACATTAACCACAGGCTGAGAAAAATCATATGGCACTGAACGCAGAATTAAAGTCACATTAGCCACCACAAATGACAGCGTTTCCCTCCATTAAAATAAGAAGCAGTAACTGTTTTATGAGGAGAGGAATAAGAAGACATTGCATCCAAAGTCTCACTCAAATGAACCCTTTCGTGGGCCAAAAAAGGGAGGAAATTTGGCCGCACACCAGAATAAAAGAACAAAATTCGGGCCTTAATAAGTAAACAAAAAGCCTCTTTGATTGATAAATTACGCTGGCATACCAAAATATTTGCTGCTTTGGTATCAGCTGCTTGAAGACAGCACGAATATTAATCATCAGGAGAAAGAGAAAAGAAAACAGAAAAACATACTGCTGTGATGAACGATTGCAAAACGGCTTTATTATGGAAGTGAGTTCTTTGCGAAGTTATTTAACTTGAAAAATTACTCCGGAATTTCGCATTATTTATTGTCATTTTCCGACAGCATTCATGTTCAAGAGTTAGGCACAATCCCAGCTATGTCTACTACATGCATATTCTGAACATACTAACTTTTAAAAGAACGAATCGACGAAATATTCGATCTAAAGGCAATTCCCGGCGCAGTACAAAGATTTACTATCGGTTATTTTTCTGCTTCCAAAAAATTTGTGAAAGCTGGAGATGAGAATAATTTTCGTCAGTGGAAGGATTTATTTTTCTCCCAGAGTGAATTAAAATTTTGCACGGACTTTCTTTCATTTGGAAAGGCTGTGCAGGACAATAACTCTAACACTCGACTTCAGAAAATATTAGGGAACGCCCATTATTGAGAGAGTATACTTTCCACGTCTTCCTTTTTACTTTGATATTACCGTCATCCCTACACCGTCGTAAAAAGAAACAAAGGAAACGGAAAAAAAAATCACACAGGGAAAACAAAATAACATTTCAGCATTTTCTGATTCCGTGCTTCAAATCGCATGGAAATAAAGGTATGCATAGGGTGGTGATGGTCGTGGAACATCTGTTATAGTACCCCCCTTCCGCAATGTTCTGTAAACCAAGTTAAATGAAATATCTCTCAATCTGTATGTATTTGAAGGGAATCAACTGTCAAGCATAAATCAAAATCGATTTTTGATGCTATGCATTAATGTAAATCCTATGCATGAAATTTCGATGTAACGAAAATGGGTAACGGAAGTAGTCAAAATCATTGTTGAAATCTGATTTTTGAATGCTGTCAAATGAAATGACACAATAATAGTTAACTTCATTGTTACTCAATAATATATTTTACTAAACTATCGCCGAACACATTATTTCATCACGTTTTACATAAACGTAACAATATATCGTTGCAATCTGGGTAAATTACGACAACCTCATGCTGAATAAAGCAATTAAAAATGCATTTTGCATTTTTAATATTATGAAAAGAGTTGGAAACGGGTCAAAAAATTTGGACACTGACCCGACCCGGATCTGTAACAGACCCGGATCCGACTTGGACAAATCTTCTTTGAATTATAATATATATCACCATCATCATCATTATCAATCCACTGCTGGATGAAGGTCTCCCCAAGTTTCTCCAACAATTGTCTGTCTTGAGCCAGTCTCCTCCATGTCACTCCAGCATGCTTTTTGAATTCACCAATCCATCTCCCACGTGGTCTTCGTTTATGTTGTTTTTTTTTTCTGTCTCTTGGTATCCACTCTGAAATTTCGGTTGTCCATCGGTGGTCCGTTCTTCTAGCAACATGTCCAGCCCATTGCCATTTCAGTAATTTCACTCTGGTCATGATGTCGTTCACTCTTGTCATTTTCCTTATCCCCAAGTTCTTCTTTTTATCTTTCCTGGTTACACCAAGCATGCATTTCTCCATGCTCTGTGAGTTGTCTGCAGTCTTTGTATGTCCTTTTTAGTTATAAGGTCCATGTCTCTGCTCCATACGTAAGCCCTGGCAGGATGCATTGATTAAACACTTTCCTTTTAAGACATAATGGCATACTGCTCTTAAAAATTGTACTGTTTCTTCCAAAAGCTCTCCATCGAAATTTTATACGGCGATTAATTTCTTCATTAATGGGACCCTCACTTGATATCTGCTGCCCAAGATAAAGGTAGGTATCGGCTGTTTCAAGCTTTTCTCCACCAATCAATAAATCTTTTTTTCTTGTAAAAGCATTATAACCTCACTTTTGTCTTCTGAAAGTTCGTTTTTAATCCCACTTCTTTACTCTTGTCAATATATATATATATATATATACAGGGCGTTCAAAAGTCTCTCTACAGTGGATATCTTAGGTTATATGAAAATTTAGCAAATGCATTACGGAAGGTATAATTTACTCAATTTCTTACAAAAGGTATTGAAACGTTCATCTTCATTTGCAAGACATAACCTAACTGTTTTACACATGTTTTCAAACATCTGCGAGAGTCAAAATGTCCCTCCGTAGTGAAGTTAAGGCTGTTCCATTTAATTCTGATGGCGCTGCAGTCAACATTTTTGAATTAAGTAACTTATATGTTTAATTTCAGTTTTTGCTGTTTTCTTGACAGCATACCAAACTTCAGAATATGTTTCACAGCAACACCAATTTTCACAAGCTGATGATGAGTTGAAAGTTTCCAAAAATGTGGATGTAGTTATCATCATTGCCCCTCAGAAGGAAGGGACACTCTTCCTTCATATTGCATGACAAATCATTTTCCAGTCCGCGGACATTAATATCGAACACAAAATTCCAAAGTGCGCATTTTTCTCAGAAAAAAAATTTTTTTTTTGCTTTTCAAAAATTATACGGAAATACAACTGGGTCGAAATCGGGTCCGAGACACTTTGACCCGACCCGTTTGACCCGCAAGAAATTGTCGACCCGTTTCCATCTCTGGTTATAAAAACGGTAAGGCTTCCTCTCGCCCCCCCCCCCGTAGCCAAGTACGCTGAGGATTCCCTGCTTACCTCAAGTTGTGGATACCGTATGCGATTAATATTATAATGCACGCTGCGAATGCATTGCTACATGTGGTAGATACCATACCACATATGATAAATGCGACACCGTATAAATATGGATTCCAAACTAAATGCGGTAGGCACCGTGCTGCATGCTATAACATGCCGCAATGCATGACAATGAGTACAGTGAATACCATACCGCATGAAATGATTGACATACTTCATGCAATGGGCATCAGACTCCATGCTGCGAATACCATAATGCAGGCGACGTATGCTGGGGATATAGAACTCCATGCGATGAATACCACACTGTATGCAATGTATTTCAAACTGCATGCGGCAGATAACAACTTGCATGCATTTGATGACCAACTGCACTGTTAAAAATATGTGTGGTAGGTTGCACTGAAATGTGGTGCTACACCAGCTGAACCACTTTCTGAGAAAAGATGCACCATTTTGTGGTGCAAACAAAACCCAACAACATGGTGCAATCTCGCACCATAATGTGGTGCAACCTTGTACCATAACGTGATGAAAAGTTACATAATGTTGTTGGGTTTTGTTTGCACCACAAAATGGTGCATATTTTCTCAGAAAGTGGTACAGCTGGTTTAGCACCACATATTGGTGCAACGTACCACAAAATTTTTGACAATGTGCGTTCGTCGCATGCCGTGATAAATATTACGCGCATGAAATGAATACCATCTTGCATATTGTGGATACCATGCTACAAGCTCGTGTGCTAAGATTCTAGAAATCGCTCGTCAGCAAGAGTTCATTATTAAATCTGTCTGTGCACGTGCAGAGATACTAGCTGAACGTCCATTGCAAAGGGAGAACTTGGTGAAGAAAAAGATAAAATTGCGTCTTATCTCCTGAGTAGAGAGGCCGTTTCACACACAGACCGATCGGTTCTAAAACATCTGGCTTGTTTCCTTTCTTGTCTTTTACATTTTCACTGTACACCATGCAATACCTCCGTTCAGAAAACTTGAAAATTTTCATCGTCTTTAAGCGGGGATCGAACCCGCACCTCCCGATTTCCCAGGACGATGAACATTTTCAAGTTTTCTGAACGGAGGAGTTACATGGTGTACAGTGAAAATATAAAATATTAAAATCCCTACCGTGTATAATATTTCTTCAGGAAAATCGTTTCCCACTCCATCCGACAGAAGAAATAATTTGTATATGATATATTTCTATCACTACAAATTCCGACCTACATCCTAAAGATGTGAGAAAAGGTATTGAGTCGCTACGATGGGGTAGCATCGCTTCGACTAACGCAAATCTGAAGATTCTCAGATATTTATGTTCAGTTGCTTGCACTTTCCTTGAAACATGTTGTCCAAGAAACATATACAGATGTTGACTTGCTTGGAATTAGATATTTATGTTGACTTGCTTGGAATTAGATATTTATGTTGACTTGCTTGGAATTTCCTTGAAACCTGTTCTCCTGTGTAGTGTAATGCCTAGCATGCTCGACCGAAGATCGGGAGGTGCGGGTTCGATCCCCGCTCCAGGACGATAAAAATTTTCAAGTTTTCTGAACGGAGGAGTTACATGGTGTACAGGGAAAATATAAAAGATTTAAATCCCTACCATGCATAATATTTCTTCAGGAAAATCGTTTCCTAATCCATCCGACAGAAGAAATAATTTGTATATGACTTATTTCTTTCTTGCTTGCTTTTTTTTTTTTTTTTTTTTTTTTTTTTTCGAGGTTTAACGAGCATCATCAGCAACTAGATGGGCTATAAGTAGTCGTAAGAGCTTAATTTAGGGTCACTGGTTCCAAGGAAGGGAGAGAGCTTGTGCCGTAAGACAAACACGACATCTATGCCTCACCGGGATTCAAACACAGACCGATCTCGGAAAAACAGTCAGAAGCCATTGCTGAGTATAATCTATCGCCCTGTGGTCAGAAGCCAGCAATGATGATGATGATAATTATAAATTGAGTTTCGAATTTATAGTTCAAAGCAGATTTGCCCAAGTCAGGTCCGGGTCGGGTCCAAAATTTTTGACCTGTTTCTGATCTGGAGTTGGCTTGATTTATTTTAAGAATTGCGGTAGACGCCAACTTATCAGAAGAGTCGTTTGCAGGTTTCTGTCGTTGGAGCAGGGAAGCAAATAAACAAGTAGTTAAAATTGAACATTATGACAGATGTTCCCTTTTGCACATATCTTTATTCATCAGATGGAGGGGAAGAGGAAATATTGAAATAATAGTTGGTCTGATCGGATAGTAAATACTTCCAGCGGGAGTTGGATGTTATGGATGATCTTCTCTACGTTTCCCCCGCCAAATCTGTTCCTACCTTATGTGGCTACAAGCCCGCGTGAAAATCTCTTTCTACCTCGTCGTTTGTCCAGCCTTGCCTCCGAGCAAAATCCCTTCTACTTTTTCCTCGAGATCTCCATGAAGACTCCTCTCTGTCTCATTCCCTTACACGTTCTGTTCTTGAAGTAAGAAGAAATTCTTAATTACTTGGTCCTTTGTACCCGTCGGCCGTGAGAGATTCTGGCAACGGCTGGGGAAAAAGGGGGTGTCTTTTTGTCCGTGGGAGGGCCGACGAGAGAATGACATTTCTCCGAAATGGATCTGTGCTGGGAGTCCTTCTGACTGGGGTGGAAATTTCTCATTGTCGTTGGCCCACAAAATGACAAAAGTTACAATTTAAATATAGTTTGAATATTTCCATATAACACTGAACTCCAAGTGTGATGTTGGCGATTCCACGTCAAACGAGCTTGTCGGGAGGCGGAAGTTACAGGGACCCAAATGAATGGTCTTCTTGCAAAAAGGCATTGCTCACGAAGTCTTTTACGAAGAGTATGCCTTGAAACCTCGTAGCTGTTGCAAACTCCGAAGACAAGTTGCCTAGCGGACATCTCTCTGTTCCATCTAGCAGTCAGACTCATGTAAGTGGATGTCTGGAGCAGTTGTGGTTGTCCTGGTTGACGACGAATATCTCATGTCTTTTCAAATTGATTCTAGTCTTGACAGGACATTTTGTGGAACATTCAATGCTCTGAAAACTTCCGTCTGGGACTGACCTGCTTGGATCTTACCAGTCGCCCTCCACCACTGAATATCTTTTATACGATGTTTTCGTGCCACCTAAATTAAAGCATGATGTGCGTAGAACAGCTTCAAGATTATGCAAACTCATGCTTCTTTTCAATGCAATTTTAATTTGCATATTGCGGTTTACCTGCGACAACAGTAAATGCGAGTTAGTTTTCCGCGTAACGAAATTTGCATCTTCGCCGATTTTCAGTGAATTATTTTATGCACGTCGGCACCTAAGGAATTAAAAAGTTATCAACCCCAAATTCATGGGTTTGATAACTTTTTAATTCCTAGGGTTGGCACCAATGCTCAGTGTTTTAATATTATTATTCATTGCCCCCTGCTCTGGAACGGGTTGCCTATACAGGGTTACAAGGAAAGTCCTTGATCAGCCCAATATCTCACGAACGAACTACGGCAGTTAGCGATTTACTTCTTGTGCAGTTGTATAGGAAACCCCCTATGGAGCACACTATAACACCACGAGGAATCCCCTCACTCTATTGGTGAGGGGGCTATCACGCCCACTTTTGCAGATAGGGCAAAAAGACAAATACAAACTTGTTCAACGAGGCAAAAATAGTATATAAATGCCTTTGACCCACAAAACAAGTTGGATGCGGACCGTGAATGTAGCCCCAAGAAAATCACAACATCCGGAAGCAACGACAGAGTATTTAGACAAGAAATTAGAACTTATCTGAACTGGTTCTAAGTAAATGAAAGCACAAAGGAAATTTTTCCTACAAACCTTATCAACAGTTCTTGTTCTGAAATAAAACGCAGTTCCTTGACATATTTAATATCAGACTCTGATGTCCAATACAGTAAAAAATACACTGAGACAAGGAGAAATAGCATGAAGTGGCGAAACACTCATCCAATAGGAAAACTGTATACACATCGAATTGACTTGCGTACGTGGCAAAGCTTTCGACTTCCCGTCGCTGGCTCACGAAGTGTTGGCATACCGACCACGCATATCATTTTTGTATTCTGACGACGGAGGAGAAAGCCCATTTCAAATCCATGCAAATATGCTTCGGACACAGCGACTCAGGTAACTTTCCGCTTTTTTTGCATTGGGAGAGTCCCCTTCCATCTTTTGTTATGGGACAAAAACATTTGTGTACTATTTTTGCCTCCCTGAACAAGTTTATAATTAACTTTTTTGCCCTATCTGCAAAGGGGGTCCTTCGGGGTGTTATTGTGTTCGCCATAGGGGAGTTTCCTATACAACTGTACAATAAGTAAATCGCTAAGTGCCATAGTTCGTGAGATATTGGTCTGATCACGGACTTTCCTTGTAACCTTGTATGTATAGAAAAACACTTGTCAGTTTTGCATCGTTTAAAAAAGCATCAAAATAATATTATGTTTATAGTTAAATTCACTTCAATCGTATTGTATTGCGATTATGTGTATAGAAGTTGAAAAATATGTAATGACTTGACATTTTTCATTCTTTGGGGGCCAGGGGCTAAGCATTAGCAATTTTTCCTGGTTTCGTGCTATGTTGCACTATTGATGTTTTAATACAACTTACGTCCAAAAAGTTCCAAGACTGTAATTTTTCCTGGTTTCGTGCTATGTTGCACTATGGATGTTTTAATACAACTTACGTCCAAAAAGTTCCAAGACTGACGCAATAAAGAACATAAAAAAAAAAGTACCATACTCAAAAGTAATGCTGGTCACCTTCAAAATACCGCCCTTCTGAATCAACAACAGAGGTTTCAGCGTTTCTGAAGATCCTGAAAACAGTTTTGGAAGGCCGGGAAGCCCACAAATTTTTTTATCACGGCTGCTTGTCTGCATACTGTCCTTTTAGTGCCTGTTTTATTCTGGAGAACAGGAAGTCACAGGGCGATAGATCATACTGCAGTCACTCTGTCTCTTCTCCTGCAATAATTCTGGAGCAAAAATCAGGATCCTCAGCTGCAGTGCCCAGCAGATCGGAACAAATCGACGAACGAGCCTCATTTTCGTCATCATTCAGAATGTGGGTACTAATCTGGCATTAAGTTTCCGTTTTCCCAGATCCTCGTGTAGAATCTGAAGCCGATAGATTTACGGACGCCTACGGACTCAGCCAAAAGTCTCACTGTAATTCGGCGACCTTTCTTTAACTGATTCCGCATCTCTTCGACTTTTTCCTCTGTCCGCACACTGGAGAGAAGTCCAGATCTTGGCTCATCATCAAAGGATTCCCGCCCGTCATCCAACCGTGCATACCATTCAAAACCTTTGCCGCAGGGTAATGAATGCTGTGTCTCCACGCGCTTCTTTAAACATTATGTGAGTTTCAGTAGCTGATTTACCACATTTGGAACAAAAACGGATGTTTACTCTGTGCTCTTCCATGGCTAAAACGAAATGGGACAAGAATGCTTACTATGACTCCATTAATGCCCGTCTGCCGGTACACACTTGAGTTTCACACCACAGTACGTGGTTTTTTTTTTCTTCCTATTGTGACCCCATTTATGATTAATGTTACTTGCCTGCTGTTTTCTGTAAATATCGTATTTGTTTGTACGTACTTAAACATAGTTATTATAGTTTTATCCGTGTTGTAGGCGAATACGTTATTATCGTATTACTCTGCAAATGTGCTGTACATTTTTCTAGTGTATTCTTTCTTGTTCTCTGTATCAGCATGATGAAATTGTACCTTTTTCATAACCTAGGGTCTGCACCTCTCTTGTAGATTTCATTTGCATAGCTTCCCTGAGTGATAATTGTGTTACATATGTACTTTAACTATATTAACCACTCTGAGTGTTCTATTCATTTTATTAGTCGTGTTTCTTCTATTTTAAGTACAGAGTGTAGACCTACGTCATCCTTTTCTTTCTTTCAATACGTTGAAAACAACATGACTTTTTAAAGGTGGTATACTGTTCACGAGACGTTGACTAATCAAGCTTTTGATTTTTGTATCCGCCAGGTTGTATTCACTGTTCTCTAATGTTTTTTTTTTCACTCACCGTACCTAGTGTGTATTGTGTCTTTACTGTTTTCTTCAGTTTGCTTTTTTCCCCTCGCCAATGTCGAGTAACATTGTGTGTACTGTTAATTAACTTTATTTGTGTGGCAACATGTTGTACAAATTTCCTTTTTTCTTACATTGCATATTATATGTGATTTTGCTCAAGAACATATTTTTATTCTGTAGTATGTCATTATGTCTTATTAGGTGAGTCGTGTTCTGTGACGATATTATCTCCGTTAGCATCCCTGTATTTTCTGATCAAAGTTCTTGTTGTATCACCGACTTTGCGATGTTGTATCTTGGGCTTTGTGTATTGTTTTTGTTTATTACATACATCGTTGTATTTACTTACATTCTGTGTTCTAGCACACTCTCCCGAAATCATTTTGTTATTTGCTCTCATATGCTAAATATGCTTCCTGTGTTTCTCTAGTTGTAATTCACGTATTATGGGGCTGCACGTGACCCCAGATTCCTGTACCATTACGATACTCATAGAATGCTTGCCTGCATTCGTGTTTTTATTATTTTAATCTGGGTAGCTTTACCCTCTGTCATGTGTACATATCATTATAAATGTCATGTGTATTTTTATGTTTTTGATGGGCGCGAATGATGTAACAGCCTATTTTCTTAAATAAAATTTGTTGAAAACCAAGGAGGTTATATTACTGGAGACACCACTCCTATCCATGCAGCATTGGCCGCCATAAGTCACCGTCCGTGCTGCAAATGACGTCATGTGCAGGCACGACGCAGCCGCAGAAAAGAACCTGCTTTGAAACCAATGGAACAAAAGCTTCTATGCGTATAAACAGATAAAATGAGTAATTCAATAATCTTTATCAATGATACACAAGCTTACTATTTTATCAACGGTATAATTTAGTTCGTTTTTGCCTGCTTGTGACGTCACACCACAGATTAGCTGTGACCTATGGCGGCAGAGCCAGTGATGTCTCCAGTAATATAACCTCCTTGGCCGGCACACGTATAAACCGGTTTCCAGTTGTTCGCTGATTGGACAAGGACTGCTGTCTTCTGGCATACAAGTGATATTTTTATCTCACTACTATTACGTCAGTTATGCGATCAGTCCTGAAACTTTTTAGACGTAGGTTGTATGTGTTTTTTTAATAGTATATAATGTGATTTCATGATGAAGTTGTTTATTTCTGGTTTATCAAGGATTTGTAGTGTATGTTTTTAACGGCGTGTAACATGGCAAATGAATAAACTAAACTATATACTGGTTTTATGCCTCCACACACATCAACAATCACCAAATCATGGCTAGAGGAATATTCTACGGATTATATGCATATCTTAACTGTATTCCATGTATTTACTTCATTTAGAAAACTTGAAAATTTTCGCTTTCCTGGAGTGGGAATCGAACCCACACCTCCCGATTTCCAGTCGAACATGCTAGTCATTACTCTACCCAGGAAAAGGAAATTCCAAGCAACTGAACATATATCTGATTACCATTAGGAACAGCTTCGACTAGCGCAAATCTGATGGTAATCAGATATATGTTCAGTTGCTTGGAATTTCTTTGTCCTGGATACCTACCTATACAGCACAAAACGTTTCCCCCGCACGGGGATAACTGGTTTTCCAGTTATTTGGGGAGCGGCGCCCCCACGGCCCAAGCTGACCTTGTGAATGGTCACCATCTGATGTCACGCCACCGCTTGTTTTTTATTTTGGTGTTTGCAGGGACAGCTGTTCATCCAGCTGTTGGGGAGTCGCGTCCCCACGTTCCCGAGCTGGTCTTGTGTCTCGCTTTTTCGTTTTTATTTATTTTCTCCACTGGCCAGTTGCCCGTGTTGTATTCCCTACCTAATCGCTACCACGTTATGTACTAACACCCCGGTCTTGTGGTTTTGTTACCCTCCACCACTAACTGTTTTATATTAACCGCTCAGTTCGTAGGTTTCTGAGATTCCGTTTAGGTTCCCTTCCAGGGTTTTGTCTTCCTTGGATTACTTTTTTCCTTTTAGCTGGTTTGGGTGCTAGACCTACCTGCATGTTTGCCGCGTGCGGAGACCCGTGAGGCGGAAATGGGATGTCTGGCGGCTGAGGTCGCAGGAGACCGGTTAAGTGCCTCCTGTGTACCAACACTCCTCTTCGACCCCGGCTTCGCTGTAAACGGGAGGCTAGAGACTAACCCACCTCTAGTCAGAAGTCTTGTACCAAGTTGTGTACAGGGCTTTAGCGGCTTTTGTCGTATAGCACGGCAGGGTAAGCCCGGGGGCTGTGGGATCATGCCAAAGGCGTTGGCATGACGGTACCCGGAGGCCGAAGTGTCCGCCGAGTGCGTGTGATCACAGCCAGCGGACTATATCTGCAACGTATAAGCTCCAGAACTGTGTCCAGCGTCATTTTCTTGACTTGCAGACCTCCAGTTCTCCCTCGTAGGGCTCGGTGGTGGGTGGAGTAGTTTGCAGACGAATCCTCTTCCTTTTTTCCATGGGTAAAAACAAAAAGAAAAACTCCAAATTTAAGTCGCCTGAGAAAATGATTATTGACAATGACTCTCCTTCGTCTTCTCAACCTACCAAGTCTCATAACCTTAAACGATCTTTAGACCTTGACCTGGACCAAGAATGCGGAACCTCTTCTTCGGCAGCTGTTCCAGTCGCTCCGAAGCGTCGTCTCCCCTCGTTTGCTGTGACTACGAATGCTACACACTTAGTTGTGGAATCCATCGATCCGAATGAGAGACTGTCTACCAGATCTCCCTTTTTCATTTCTAAAGCTTTGGACGCTGCGGTTGGCCCCTTGAAGTCTGTGAGGAAGCTTCGCTCTGGGGACCTGCTTGTCCAAACTTGCAGTGTTTCTCAGAGTAACACTTTTCTGCACCTCACTAGTCTTCAAGGCATTCCTGTAAAAGTGACACCTCACCCGTTTCTTAACACCTCTCGGGGTGTTATTTCGGAGTTTGATCTCTTGCCATGCAGTGAGGACGAATTGGTGACTGAACTTGCAGATCAGGGTGTTATTGCTGCACGTCGTATGATGTTCCGGCGCGATGGTTCTTTGATTAAGTCAAAAAATGTCATCTTGACTTTTAACTCCCCGAAAGTTCCGACCGAAATCAAGGCTGGCTACTTGGTCTGTGGAGTTCGCCCGTACATTCCCAGTCCTCTGCGCTGTTTCAGGTGCCAGAGGTACGGGCATTCCCAACGTTTCTGTAAGAGTTCCGCTCGTTGTGCAAATTGTGGCTCCAGTGAACATGACGGGGATGGTTGCACTTCTGCGGCCA
This sequence comes from Macrothele yani, assembly GCA_039090855.1. Classification (NCBI taxonomy): domain Eukaryota; kingdom Metazoa; phylum Arthropoda; class Arachnida; order Araneae; family Macrothelidae; genus Macrothele; species Macrothele yani. The sequence goes on from CM077024.1 coordinate 105,122,756, forward strand.
GCTGTGTTAACTGTGGTGAGGCCCATGCAGCTTACTCCCGCAACTGTATGAAATGGAAGGACGAGATGGCGATCCAGCGCCTCAAGACCCTGGAAGGCCTCTCGTACCCTGCTGCCAAGGCCAAGTTGGGTATACCCACCACCCGACAGCGTACTTTTGCCGCAGTAGTTCAGTCTCTGCCACAACCCGTGCAGCCCTTTGTTCCGCGCCCTGTAGCTCTCGCCGCCCTTGCCAAGCGATCTACAGCTGACCAAGCGACACAGGTGTTTTTCCCCGAGCTCAAGATTTTTCGAATACCTGATTCTGGGCCTTCTCTTTTGCAGCCGACCGTCTCTTCCAGTTTCCAGCCGAAAGCCTGCACGTGCGGAAGACCCGGCCCTCAATCCGCAAAGGTGTGCAGTGTCCATCCAACTGTCTCGGCCTCAGCGAGGTCCCCACCCTCAACCAACATTATAGAGGAACATAGGGGGGAGGAAAGTGACAGTTCGTCCCCAGCCTCAAACAACATTGCAGAGGAACATGGGGGGAGGAGAGTGACAGTTCGTCCCCGCCCTCCGCCAGCATTGCAGAGGAGTGGGGGGAGGAGAGTGACTCATCCTTTGTGTAGTTGTGTTTAAAAAAAAAAAAAAGAAAAAAAATTATAATTATAATAGTAAATTAATAAATTTTTATATAAACCTAATTAACTACCTTGTCTTCACAGCTTTCATCATACTCTTTTTCAACTTTTACCAAGCCTGTCTGCTCTTAATCATTTTCCACGCTTTTAAAAATCTGTGGCTGATAGTTCTTTGTCTGGCGCTCTTTGGCCAAACCTGGCCCTTGCGCCACTAAAATCCACTAACCAACCAACCAACCAAAACGTTTCAGATATGATATCAATCATTGAGTTTATATTAGGTGGAGACACCACTCCTATCCACGCAGCACATTAGTCACCGTCCGTACTGCAAGTGACGTCACATCAGGGCACGACGCAGACGAGAAGCTGCTTTGAAACCAATGGAATAAAAGCTTCTAGGCGTATAAACAGATAAAATGAGGAATTCAATAATCTTTATCAATTAAACACAAGTTTACTGTTTTATCAACTGTGTAATTTAGCTTTTTTTTTTTTTGCCTGTATGTCACGTCACGCAAAAGATTAGCTGTGACCTATGGCGGCAGAGTCAGTGGTGTCTTTATCTAATATAAGCTCGATGGTATCAATAATGTTACAATCTCTCATTTTCGTTACACTTTCAGAGATATCTTACAATTACGTTTCAGCAACATCTATTTTGGAACATAACTCTTTGTACATTACGGTTACGTTAAAAATAGCATTCATCGATACTACTGTTTTATACAAGGAGATTATACTGTATTACTGGAGACAGCACTGGCTCTGCCGCCATAGGTCACAGCTAATCTGTTGTGTGACGTCACAAGCAGGCAAAATTGAACTAAATTATACCGTTGATGATACAGAAAGCTTGTGTATCATTGATAAAGATTATTGAATTACTCATTTTATCTGTTTATACGCTTAGAAAGCTTTTGTTCCATTGGTTTCCAAGCAGCTTCTCTTCTGCGGCTGCGTCGTGCCTGCTCATGACGTCATTTGCCGCACAGACGGTGACTTATGGCGGCCAATGCTGCGTGGATAGGAGAGGTTCTCCAGTAATATAACCTCCTTGGTTTTATAGTTTCAATTGTACATAATCGCTACCTTGATGTTACATTCCGGCGATATTTACGATTTTTGGTTTGGCAACGGCGTGGACGCGCATGCGCATTTTTGCCATTTCATCGAAGCTCGTATTTCCACGTGCTACTGGGACATTCTTTGGTGATTGGTAACCTAAATGAACTATAGGGGCGCTGCGCAAACATAAACTTCTTTTAGTACGGATAACGTCACATGAGTTTTCGTAAAGTCGTATGTAGGAATGGCTGGTTTAAAACTCTCAATCCTTGAGATAATGAAATTTGTGGACGCTACAAAAAATTCACGATGCACCAAAGAAGGGGAAGTGATTTTCATTGCAGTTCATATAATTTCATGTGGAATTAAGAAGCAAGATAGAAAAGAAATCCACATAGTTTTGCATTGCATTCAATCCGCTGTAATAACGTCGTCGCTTCATTCGATCAACGGTGTTTTAGACAGAAATAATTACGAAATTTCTGTAGTCTCTTGAGGGGTCTTGTAAAGCACGCAGAAGTGGAGCGTGTACGCACTGTGTAGTAGTAATGCTTTGCTGTAACAGGTAATTTTTATATTTACATTTTCAGACAAGTGATATAGTCACTTCTAAAACCATTTGCTGTTATATGGATAACAGTAATTACTTATTTTCAAGAGCATGCAGAAATACGGAATTTTAAATTATTACTATACAATAAAAACATGTCTTGCTTATTAATCATTCAAACACGTTACTAGGTTAGTAGTATTTCACTGGAAAGATTTCAAATGCAACGCACCAAAGTTTATACTAACTTGTAAAAAACATAGCTGAGGCCCATTGTCATTGCAGTGTATATACCATCATGTTTTAACAGTTTGTATTATTTCCCAGTGAGACGCCCAACACTGTACGTCTCCCTCTTATGTTTTCTTATGATGAATAATAATAAAGCGATTTTGAAACCTTGGGAACGGCATTGAGGGACACAACAATATGAATTATTGTTCTTCACGGAATTCTCCATTATACTACTCTCTAACTCCAGAATGAATGCTAAAATACTGCAAAACAAGCCAACCGAACCTAAACCAAAGAATATAAACGCTTCGCGTGAAGAAGCTCAACTCTCGTAGAGATAATGTAAAACAGGCGACAGCAGCGCCACCATGTAATGCGGCAGCAGATGCTCTGCGGGAAAGTTAACATTCAGGCGCAAAAAGCGTAGGAGACACGGGACGGGAAGCCGATTTCACGGAAAGGAAGCTAAGCTTTGATCTGCGACTGTTTCCTTCGGTCTCATTGGGTCTACTAAAGCATTTTCTTTTTTGTTCTTTTCTGAGTATCCCTCCTGTCCCTTCTTTTGGTGAAACAAATATATACATTAGCAATAAATATTATTTTAAGGAAATTTTAGCAGTTTTATTCTCACTTTAAGCACCGTAGTAATACCAGGTTGCTTGGCATGAATTTCACATTTACAATATACCTTAAATGTCAAAAATGCTGAGGCTGGTTTTGAATTTCCATGGGATTCGTGGTACTTCGTATTAAAAATTGTTTGCATGGAATTTTCAGTAGCAAAACAAAGTAATGGGTTCCCACAAAACGTAAACATTAGGTACCCAGCAAAAGCAGTCTTGCTGGGCCAGCACTGTCCGCCAATTTCCCAGTAGTAGCCATAATAATAAAAAAAAAAAAAAAAAGCAAAGACAACCGCAGTTTCCCAAAGCTACAATTTTTTTTTTCTACCCTTCCGAAGTTTGTAAACTAAACGCACTGCGCTGGGGAAATTTTCTCAACAGATCTGAAAAACATTCGTTCGTATCTGAGTAGGTTCGAACCTGGGCCGTTGGCGTGATAGCTGAGCTCTCTACCGACCGGACTAATTCCTCACGTTCGAGTGCATCCTTAAAGCTGTCTCTTTGGTATGCAATGTGTAATCGAATGCTTCCCTCTTTCATTTTACAATATTACGAGGTATTTTTCATAAAAGTCAGTTTCATATAATTGATAAATTAATTTTTTCAACGTAACGATAGCTTTTTTTTTTCAGCAAACGTTGTTTTAATGGTTTTCCAGGATATTTGTTTCAAACGGTTTCAAATTTGTTCTTGTTATTCATCCACTCCATTCCATGAATTGTTATTCATCGGAATGGAGTGGGTGTATTTCATGGCTGTAATATAAACGCAGATCTAGATGAGAACAACAAAACCTTTGAATAAAACGCCAACACAAACAAGCGTTTATATTCTTTGAACACAAACACGCATGCTCAGTCTAACTCAGTCTGCTCGGTATCCTGCGGCATCAGCCTGTAATGTTGGCTTCTGTGTAGTAATTCTTTGCCGCATAATATAGTGGCGCTAGTTACGTCTCGCTGAGCCTTACCTTCTTATCAGTTAGATATTCTTTGCCTAAACAACGATTAAACTACAAATAAGAATGTTATCCGTACTATAGTAATTCTTCCTTTCGCCGCTAGAGGGAGAGCGAACCGCTGAGATTGCCAATACAGTCGTACTCGAGTTAGCTGATTTTATATTTCATCCCTTTTTTTTTTGTGATTCAAAATCATCTGAAAGTAAGTAATTGTTTTGATTATTATAATTTTTAGATTCTCAAAAGCATTTTATAAAATCTAAGTAGATGGCAGTGTTGTTGTATTAGTATACTATACCAGCATGTTTTTTTTTTTTTTTTTGTTACTTAAAGCTGAGAAATTTCATATTGGTAGGTATTTAGAGAAATGACGAATTTAATTTTCTTTCTTTTTTTCGCTTAAATATAGTCTATTCCACATGTATAATAGAAACTATTTCTTTTGTTATCAATACATGAACGCCACCACTGTTTCCAATGGACAGCGGACTGCTTTGAACCTGTGAAAACGTAAATAACTCATAATACGACTGTTGTTGCTTTTGAAACAGCTGCCGAGTGTAAGACTTTTTATTGTGATTTACAAAGTTTATTAAAACTATAATGTTCAACGTAGTAAATACGTAACAGTAATATGATGACGTCACAAACATCTTTCAAATACGTAACAGTAATGTAACGAAGTTACAAATATCTTTCAAATACATAATAGCAATATGAAGTTGGAGTTACACGTAACGGTTATGTTTCAAAGTTATGTAACGTTTGCAGAAATTTTGACGTAACCGTAAGGTTTATGAAACATTACTGTTACATTGCGCAACGTATCTGAAAAGTCTCAATGTTTCAGTGCTACGTACTTGTAACATATACGAAATATTCTCTGCTGTGTGAGCAGTGTAATGACTAGCATGCTCGACCAGAAATCCGGAGATGTGGGTTCGATTCCCACTCCAGGACAGCGAAAATTTTTTAAGTTTTCTGAATGAAGTAAATACATGGAATACAGTTAAGATATATCAATAATCCGTGGAATATTCCTCTAGCCATGATTTGGTGATTGTGGATGTGTGTGTAGGCACAAAACCAGCATTTTTTTTTTTTTTTTTTTTTTTATTGGAGGTTTTACGACCACCGTGAGCAACTCAATGGGCTATAAGCAGTCGCCCGTCCCTAATTTAGGGTCACTGGTTCCAGGGAAGGGAGAGAGCCAGTGCCGTAAGACAAACACAACATCCATGCCTGACCGGGATTCGAACCCGGACCCCTTACGGACGAATGATCAGTGGCCAACGCCTTAGACCACTGCGCCACCGGGGCGGCTAAAACCAGCATTAATGCCTACCATGTATAAATGAAGAATTATTTCTTCGGATAGATTCGTTTCTCAAATATATGATCTAAACTATATACGTTTTTGCAGAATAATCTTTAAGTCTCAGCACTAGTGTATTTCGATACCATGCTTCACTCCACTCTACGATATCTCTCCTCTGAGTTTTTGTATCTGGCACTGAATAATGGTGAATGCGCGTGATCTGCTTTAAAGAGCTCCAATCCCTTTAAGAACAGAACCCATCACTGCAAAATTATTTTTATTAAATAAGTTATGGAACATGAGACGTTTCAGTGTTTGTTTGTGTAATTCTTTTTCACTCCAGAAACGTACAACAACAGAAGTATCGTGCTACAATGACTACTCAGAGAGAGAATTCAACCGCAGGAATAAGTATTTTATGCTTAACGTACATTCCAACTATCAATAACATGAATTTACGTAATTTGATAATTCAGCGTCTAGAAAATGCCCTAAAAATTGTCCCAGGTGTCCTCTTGCTTTATTCTTCAGTATTGCCAAGGAATGTTATGTCATATAAGGATATCTCTAACTTTAGAATCTTTGTTCTCTAAACAAAACCGAACGTAACGAAGCTACGCGTAAGCTTGTAACTGCTGCATCGTATTGTACTCTGCAAATACATGGATTCATGCTCTTTTGAAATTCTAATTGGAATTTTATTCATAGTGTGACTTTATAGCGTCGACGAAAGTTGTTTTCTTACTTTTTATGTTCGAACTGTTATATCCGAACAGGCAGTTGTTTACTTTCGGAAGCTTTAGAGAACAAAGGCGTGAGCTCAAATGAGAAACAACACATCCAAGATACTTAAGGATACGTAAAGCGCTCAAAGTTATTCTGCGTTTCTAAAATATTAAAAAGATTGCCATAACTGCAAAGTGGTTTACGCGGCAGTAACAGACTCCATGGAGGTAGCAATTAATATAGATTACTTCGCTGAAAGATTAACTTGAAAGAATCGATCAATATACTAAACTTAAATACATGTGTTTCACACGTTTCGAATAATAAAAGGAGGAGAAAGCAGTACGATGGGAATCTAGCGAAACCGTTGAAGCACCAGAAAGAAATGCGATCTTAAGACCCACTTCGAAAACAGATTCATTTATCTTCACGCAATCTTCCAGCACAAATCCCTATAAAAATCGCGGGAGGAAAAATATAAGATATTCTAACTTACCACGGAAATGCGGAATCAGAAATGAACCGTGACAACCTGACACAAAACAAAGCAACACCACTATAGTATGAGCAAAAGAGGCACTCAACAAGTTGTGGAGAATGTAACAAAGCTGTCCTTCCAGATGATGAGGCGCTCCGTGCTAATAATGCCACAAGTTTAGGTCTTGGCTTCAAGGCATATAATGAAGCTAATTCCAGTACATAAGGCTTCTTCTGTCAGGCGTACTCAGCTCATTTGTGAACTATAATCCGGGTCAACCCACAGAGGAAGAGAGACAAAGGCACAACGGTCGTGTTTATGACAGCGCCCCAGTGGTCGGATATGAAACTACAAAGAGTCTGTCACGTGGTACGCTACCAGTGGTTATATGAATAGCACCGCGAAGACCCAGGTAATAAATAAGGACGTCTTTCTCCCCCGCTTCCGTGTCACTTTCCAGTCGGGGACTCTAGCCGAAATTTCCTAGCTTCCTATTTCTAAGGGTTGTTTAAAACCTGGGGTCAGACACTCCCTTCCTAAATTCCTCTAGATCTGATCTGATCATTACAACGTGCACGAGTTGCAAACTTGGGCCGCGGATGGCCTTAGTGGTCAACGTTCGTGACTGCCACGGAGGAATCTCAGGTTTGTTCCCAGGCAAGTACGAACGCTCGAACCACTAAATTCCGTCGTGCGTCAGATAGGCACGCTAAGCCCTCGGACCCCAGGAACTGGGCCCCCGGTAATAAATAAGGGCGTCTTCCTCCTCCTTTCTACCTCGCTTCCGTGTTACTTTCCTATCTGGCACTCTAGCCCAAACCTCGTAGCTTCCTATTTCTAAAAACATATGATCTGATCTAAGTTGTAAACTCTTGAAAAAAAAAAAAAAGGCAGGGTAAGGTTCCACGTTTTAGTTCCATGTCAGTCCACTGGCGCGCTGTTCTATTGAGATATTCGGGTCAAATTGTTGCCATGCGTCTCTATGGAAGATTTACCTCTGAGTCTCCTGCTCTGTGAGTCAACTGAAGAGTGTACCTTAGTGGAAGGCACGGAACAGCTACTTCCGCTGCGAAAACTAGTCCCTAACGTTTAGATCGAAATGCGAGAGAAACATTGCTTAGAATCCATTTTTGTTTGTTCAGCAGTTTATTTGGCAAAATTTCTATCCAACATAAATTTTCAAAATGTCAGAGCGTTTTTAGAAATAAATTTGATATGAGAAATTACTCAATCAAGAGTCTCGTGTTTTCGGCCACTGACTGTCTAGCTTGGAAATGTCCATAACTTAGAGAGGGGGCATGACTTCTCCCAATTTCGCAGCACAGAGGCAATTAATTGACAATTGGGGCAACTCGGGAGGGAGGGGAAAAATTCTTCAGCAGCAGTAGGAGAAGGTTTTTTCGAACTTCGAACGCCACCAACACTCTATCGTGTTCTACTCCCACTGTTTGTCTTCAAACCCGGTATGAAACTCTTTTAGTTCATTTTGTTTAATTTCGATACTCAGTTTAATTCTGTGTAGGTAGGAAGGCCTGGGGGTGGGGTCGGTGCGGAAGTAAATGCTTCATAGAAAGGACACAGCAAGGGTGCATGCACAGTGGGTCGATCCTGCTCTTGTGTTTCACTGACAGGTATTGATCAGGTCTCCCCAGCCTTTACAACAGTACACTCTAGGGTGACTTGGAGTATAGAAGAGATCCAGACCTGCCAAATTTAAAAAATTGAAATCCGTAAAAAAATTCCAATGAACGTTTATTCGGTATGATATGTTCATCAGACTGATATATGGACGTATCGATTAAATGTTTCCAGCATATCGATTAGAAGTCGATTTATCAAGCAGATTATCTATTTTAATCGATTCCATTTACCATAATGAATATATTTGGCACTACTTCACGCTTACAGCGATTAAAATGCAATCGATATACACGTATATTATTAGCACGCCATCTTTAGGCTACACACAGAAATAAAAGATTTCAGACTGGGAAATTATTGCAATTCTAAGTAAAAGCTCGACAATAATGACGAGGGAAAAATAAGACATGTAGAGTATTTTTTTAATAACCAGTTACTATTTTTTTTGTGATGTCGAAATGTTGAAGTATGTATCATGAAAAAAAAAAAAAAAAAAGCTCTACGCCATACAGTTGTTACGCTACACGCTGACATAATTCACAATTTCCGTTCACTGAAAACCTGCCTGAAAACACGAAAAATACGTACCTAGTATCGTGCAAGACCTCCTCTAGCCGGGCGAAGTGCAGCAACTCGACATGGCATCGATTCCACAAGTGGCCGGAAGACTTCTTGAGAGATGTTGAGCCATGCCGTGTGAATAGCCGTCCACAGTTCTCTGGTACTTGTAGGCAAAGGATCTTGGGTGCGAATGGACCTTTCCACAACGTCCCATAAGTGCTCTATTGGGTTCATGTCGGGCAAATGTGGTAACCACCCTATTCGTCGGAACTATCCAGAATGCTCCTCGAACCAATTTTGGACAACTTGGGCCCGATGACATGGTGGGTTCTCAGACTGTAAAATCCCATCGTTGTTGGCCTAAATGAAGTTCATGAAGGGCTGCAAATGGTCACCCAGCAGAGCAACAAAGCGACTGGTGGTTAATGACGTGTCTACGAGGACCAGATGATCCAAACAGTACCACGTAAAGACACCTCACACATATATGAAACCACCACCAAGTCTGCACATTGCCTTGTTGACGACAGCTTGGGTCCATGGCCTCATGGGGTCTGCGCTACACCGGAATCTTACAATCAGCTCATAACAACTGGTAGCGTTACTCATCGGACTACACCACATGCTGCCAGTCTTCCAGGGTCTAATTAACAACTGGTAGCGTTACTCATCGGACTACGCCACATGCTGCCAGTCTTCCAGGGTCTAATTAAACAACTGGTAGCGTTACTCATCGGACTACGCCACATGTTGCCAGTCTTCCAGGGACTAATTACCGTGCTCACGAGCCCAGGTGAGGCGCTGTGTCCGATGTTGTAGTGTTAACAAAGGCACTCTGGTGGGTCTTCTGCTTCCATACCCCACGGACGCTAAATAACGCTGCACTGACCTGATGGATATGTCTCTGGTACCTCCTGCATTGAATGTGGATGTTATTTGAGCCAGGGTTGTTTGTTTGTTACGCATGGGCGATCCTTGTCAGACGCCGCTGTTCACGGTCATTCAGCACCTCTGGTCGGCCACTGCACTGTACACGGTGGGTGGTAATGCCTTCCATGAGGTATTCTCAGTACACACGTGATACCGTGAATCGAGGAATGCCGGATGTTCGCACAATCTCGGAAATTTAATGACTGGCTGTCACTACCATGCCTCGTTCAAATTCCGATAATTCATGTCGGTTTGCCATAATCCTACTGGCGGTTGTTCAACCTGACTCACGAGATTACACATCGCAAATGAAAAAAATCACGGCGTGCGTCGAAGCCTTTATGACTGCAGCGCCGGTTAAATATTCGCATACAGCTATCCCATGACTTTTGGCACTTTAGTGTGTATATATGAAGAACGGACCACCGATGGACAACCGAGTTTTAGACGGGATACCAAAGGACAAAAAAAGACCGAGAAGAAGACCACAGGGGGGGATGAATGGATGAAATTCGAAAACATGCGGGGGTAACATGAAGGAAAGTGGCTTAAGACATGACAGTTGTGGAGGAAACTGACAAAAGTTTTGGTAATCATGATGATATATACATGTATTGCGTTGAGGAGAGGGATTATACACTGAAGAGCAATTGAATTAGACACAGCTGGCGCTATGCAAATGTGGCGCTGTGGGCGGCCCTGTAAACGGAAACGACATGACGTAGGCAGCGATCCGACAATAGAAGGAGTGATGCGACGGGAATCAGTAAGAGTCGGACGCAGTATGGGTAAGACGAAGGATCTAAGCGCATTTGATCGTGGGCAAATTGTCGGGGCCCGACGAATGGGTCACTCCATCTCGGAAGTCGTGCAGGCACTGGGATTTTCACGAGTCACTGTGTCACGGCTCCACCGTGAGTACATCGAATCCGGTAAAACCATCCCTTCAAGGGCCAACTGCCGTGGACAACAGCGTTTGGATGAGCGGGGTCATCGTCGGCTAGCTCGCATTGTAACAGCGGATAGACGGGCCACAGTGCAAGAAGTTACTCGGCAATTTAACGCTGGTGCACAAAAACGTGTAAGCAGCCACACCATCCAGAACCATCTCCTCGCTATGGGGTACAGAAGCATCGTCCCACGAGGGTACCGCTGCTGACCGCACATCACAGGGTGCAAATATTAGCATGGGAGTGGGAACATCGCCACTGGACCCTAGACATGTGGAAAAATGTTGCCTGGACTGATGAGTCGAGATTCACGTTGGTACATGCGGATGGCAGGATACGAGTACGGCGCAAACCACATAAAGCGATGGATCCTTCTTGCCAGCAGGGTACTCTGCAAGCTGGTGGGGGTGGCATTCTCGTCTGGGGACTGTTTACGTGGATTGAATTGGGACCCCTGGTACGTGTGACATCGTCCCTCACAGGTCAACGTTACTGGGATATCCTGGATGACCATTTGCTCCCGTTTGTGCGTCTTCAACATCCCACTGGGGACCTCTTCCTGCAACAAGACAATGCAGCTCCCGAATTCTATCCGAATGGTTGGGTGAACTCTCCACCGACGTGACCTCGCTTCCTTGGCCAGCTAGCTCACCTGACCTCAATCCCATCAAGCACATCTGGGATGGCATCGAGAGAGATGTTAGAGGCTCTGACCCCCCTCCATCAAATCTTCGTCAACTGTGTGGGAGCTTGTTCAGGGGTCGTGGATCCGTATGGCTTCCCAACGCTTCCAGTGTCTTGTCGAGTCCATGCAGAGACGAACCGCCACCGTCATCAGGGCGAAAGGCGGTGCTACACGTTACTAGACAGGTATCTCTAATTCAATTGCTCTTCAGTGCATATATATATATACGTTGAGTTGAAGAAAGGATCATTTTATACATTGCGTTGAGGAAAGGGATTCACAAAACACTACGCTGAGTTGAAAATGTAGATCAACCTCAGAACAGTATATTTATTTATTTTTTACAAAATGTGCTTCGAAAATTCTCTGATCTGTAATGACAGTGAGAAATATATCTTTTAACCATTTAATGTGTTCTAACTGTTGGAAAGATTTGCTTCTTTTCGTAAGGAATTGCTTGATCGATACCACCAAATAAAAGAATTTGCTGAACACATTGCTCGCTGACCATACAGAGGATAACGTCACATAATCAGGGATTTCTTCAAGTACAGCTGCCAAGTTCGTGAATTAGTAATACTCCAGAAGCTCACCGGTTGGCTGTTCTACACAATCAAATTTCCTCACAATTTCAGTTTTTTAAAAATTAAAATTCAGTAAAATGAGTCAACAAACCCCGCTTACCTTCACTAAACCGCAGTAGATCGAAGAATACATTTCACGAAAAATAAATCATAACGTACAAAAGCGACGACTATGTGAAGGGGGGAAAAAATGAAATAAAATGAAGATAGAAAAAGAGACTAAATAAAGACACCTTTCGGAGAGGCAGTTTATTCGGTGTGGGGCGGAGAGCGGGCGAGAAATAAAAAGCAGGTATGCGATATCGTGGCGTGATTTACAGCCGAGAGTGCCAGCCATCTTCTTTGAGCAAGAAGAGATGTAACATTATGGAATGGCAAAATAAAACACCGTAAGACCTCTTATTCTCGCACCCACTCTCTTTCTGCAAGTTTTATAACATTTGCTGAGGAGAGTCGTACTTTTTCTTTCCGTGACCATCATCATTACGAGTAGAGTGCATGTTTTTCTTGTGTGGCACCCGCACAGGAGACAGAAAAGCAAAGAAAATATAAAAACAAAATGGCTGACGACTGAAGCTAGGAGATAATTAACATCGCTGCTAATGTTTGCCCGTGATTACATTCTTTATCATGCGCTACCTTCCATTAGCAGAAAAAAATCTGAAGTAAAAGGCGGAGGGAGAAAAAAAAAAAAAAAGAGCGAAAACTCATGCGAAAAAATGTATAAGGAAAAAGTGCTGAGTAAAAAAAAAATGGCGGAAGCGCTTTATTAGTGAGGGGCGAGGAAGTTGAGTCGCAAATAGAACTCTTTCTTGAGAGCAGGGGATACACGGGCAGAAATTTTTCCCTCGCCACAATCTGGTTTTGTCAGGGGTTGAATTAAACCTCGCAATTAAGTGAAACGAAACCGCAGGTGGCCAACAAGGGCGAAACCATTCATAAAGTAGTTGGAAGAGGATAGAATGTGTTTCGAAACGACATGAATGCATTAAAGAAAATAAAACTAACAAATTTCTGATGTTTCAAGGGTGAAATTTGCGTGGATTAGCAAGAGGAACGTATAACACGCACCACACCTGCGGATAAAATAAAATGAAGGAAAATAATAATAATAATAATAATTGGAAAAAAAAATCACTGAACTTAATCTTGTTAAGCACTTTCCAAGGAATTTATTAGGCAAACCGTCGTCGGATTGTCTTGAAATAGTTTATTACATGCAGCTTACATTAATTATTTTCCGACCACCGTAAAATTAAGGAATTACATAAAAAAAATTGAAATAAATATTTTATTAAAAATAAATCTACGAAGAGACATTTCGTAATGAAAAGTATCTTTTTCCTTTCGTGTTGCCCTCCCCCTCCCCCAGAGAAAAGAAAAACAACTGCCTTACACATTTGCATGACCACAATAAGATTTCGAAGTCAGCAGCATTATAATCCTGTTAAAGAAAATGCTAGAAGCAATCTTATGTATTAATGCATTTTCACCATTTGCTTTAAATAACTTGCAAAAGAAAAAAAAAGTGCTTTTAAAAAATACCGTGCCATGGTTCCTTCCTATAAGAAATAACTCCACACTTGCAAATTACAACGATAAATCAAAAAGGCTTTGCGAACATGTTTTCATTATTTCGCAGCTACAAATTACAGTGGTAAATCAGGTTTCTGCTAACAACTTTTTTTCCTTTCCTTTTTTTTGTATTTTTTTTTTTTTTTTTGAGTTACACTAAAAGGAAAGTTTAATATGGAATCCGAAAGAATCAGTCATTGTAGAACTTTGATAGAATATTTCACAATTAAAATTAAATCGGAATGAATTCTAAATTACAAAAGATTAATATGTTTAAAAACATTTTTTAAAGGAGCAATTTTTCTCTTTCGAGAACAGCTGATACCCTTCCTTTTTTTTTTTTTTTTTTTTTTTTTTTTTTGATTGGAGGTTTAACGACCACCGTGAGCAACTCAATGGGCTATAAGCAGTCGCCCGTCCCTAATTTAGAGTCACTGGTTTCAGGGAAGAGAAAGCTCAAGTGCCGTAAGACAAGCACAACATCCATGCCTCACCGGGATTCGAACCCGGACCCCTTACGGACGAATGATCAGAGGCCATCGCGCCACCGGGGCGGCATACCCTTCTTCAACCAAGCCGTATAAAAACATTAAGTTCACGAGGGAAAATAATTTCTCTTTTCCAACTACCAATTTTACATTTCATATCAAATACTTTTAACGAGTGAATGCACTTAATGATCTTCACGGACCAACGTTTATGTGCTATTTAATGCACATTTCAGTTTAGTGGATGCTTGCAAGAGAAAAAGAAAATGTCGAGCGACATTGGCGGCTGTACATTCTGATGCCTTTTGAATTTCATAAAGGATATGAATACAGCCTAATATCGAAAACAGAAAAAAAATACAGTCATGTGTCACATTATTACATAGCCTACCCTGTTTTTCCGACTTGATCCGTCACACGGCATGTATGTAAGAGTGACGTTAAGAAAAGGCGCGGAATACAGTATATTCAGTTCTAAGGTGATCAGATACTAGATCACTGATTAGCAGATCATCTGGTGACAGATACATACTTAGATTAAACGTCCAAAAATTTATGGTCACGAAACTATTGTTTCAGTGTGATATTATATTTAAAAATTTGTATCTTAAAAAAAAATCTTGTAGAATTTTGTTTTTTTTGTACCAACAAAGCACAGCTGTAAGGGAGACAGCATCCTCAGCAAAAGTGATATACTTTATTCTTTTGCTAATACACACTGAAGTGCCAGAAAAACTGGTACACCAGTCTATTACTTGGTAGGTTCCCCCACGGGAGCGCAGGACTGCAGAAATACGACGGGGCATGGACTCCACTAGCTTCTGGAAATATGCTGTAGGCAATGCACACCATACTTCCTGCAGAGCGTTCCACAATTCGGGTGTATTCCGAGGTCTCGGATTCCTGTGTTCGATAGCATGGCATCCCAAATGTGTTCTATCTCAGATTTGGGGACTTGGGTGGGAATGGCAACACCCCAAACTCAGATGAATGCTCCTCTAACCACTATGTGGCGTCCCGACACTTGTGTGGAGGTGCATTGTCCTGTTGGAACAACAGGCCCAACCCCATCAGCATGAATGCAAGACATGAACAGGTGTACCTCGCCAGAAAGGATGCGCACATAGTGTTGGCCGGTCACAGACTTTTGTAGACGTACCAGATGTCCCAGTGAAGTCCAGCTAAACACACCTCATACAATTACAGACACCGCACCAGCCGGTACAGTTCCCTGTTGACAGGCTGGAACCATGGATTCATGGGGTTTGGGCCACACACGAATCCTTCCATCTGCCCGATACAGTTGGAAACGAGACTCGTCAGACCAGGCTACTTGTTTCCAGTCATCAAGTGTCCAGTGGCGGTGTTGCTGTTCCCAAGCGAGGCGCATAGCTCTGTGTCGTGCACCCATCAAGGAGACTCGAGTTGGGCGTCGGCTCCCAAAGCCCTAATCGTGCAGGGTACGTTGCACAGTCCGGACGCTGATGCTTGTTGAGGCTCCAGCATTGAATTCCGGTGATACCTGCGAGAGTGTTGCACGCCTATCGCGTGAAACGATTCTCGACAGTCGACGATGGTCACGTTCACCTAACGTCTTTTTACGGCGACATTGGTATCGTAGGTTGGTGGTTTTGCCGGAATTCTTGTAGTCACGGTACACCCTTGCAATGGTCGTCCGTGAAGATCCGAACTTCGTTTCTACCTCAGAAATACTATGGCCCATCTCACGAGCGCCAACTATGACACCGCGTTGAAAATCGCTCAAATCGTTATTACTTGTCATTCTCATGCCGAAAACAGCTCTGACAGCTGGCAAGGATGTCTATGGCTTTATATACGCACTGGCGGACGCAACCGAGTTGCATAAGCTCGTCTGTACCAGTTTTTCTAGCACTTCAGTGTATATACTTACATGTGCTGAGTTAAGAGCAAACAGATAATCTTTGAAGAACGAAATGCATGGGGAATTTTCTCACTTTGCAGAAGTTTTTGGTGGAACTGAGAAGACCAGACAAAATTTGTTTTTATAATAAGCATGTTTGCAAGCAGGTACAGCGAAAATTATTTTTGAGCACATTTTTCATTAGGAACGTAACGAGCTTTCATAAACCCTAAATTTGAGGGCATTAAAGGACAAACATGAAAATTCGAGGGCAATTTGCGTTTTCTAAGGCAACATCTTGTTTTGGGAGGCAGTGAACTGTTAAACAGGAACGGTTACGGATAACTATAGTTAAAAAGTAACCCACGCCGTAGCAAGTCTTGCCCTTTATATAGTAAGATTATGCAGTCCAACTAAATAAACGGACGTACTTTTTAAAATGCAAATTTCAAAAACTGCTCTCAGCACGGTAAATCCAAGACAAATTCACCATTTGCAGTATAAATGCGTTAGAGTTTAAGCAACCTGTTTTAAATCTTTTATACTTACAATAAAGGATTAAGCCGCAAAAATCCAACCGAAGAAACTAAAAAGCGATTTGCGTATAACAGCAGCCAAGTATACAATGGAGCTATGTTCCCCTTTTCCCTTCATTTTAATCTGAATCTTTCCTCACTCTCTCCCTACCCAACCACTTTTTTTCTAGGCACAGGAAAACTGAATTTTTTTTCTAAGTCAAACACAATGGAGCATAAAGATTTATGACATTTCGTTTCGACTTTGGGAAAAGGGATTCACATTTAAAGTGAATTGAAACCGCTCTGGCACTTGTTTCCCTTATTCTCTTTAACTTTTCTTTCTTTTCTCTTCTTCTTTTCTGGCTAACGGTAAACATTCGTTACGCAATCATCATGCGCATAACAAAATTACGAAGAAAAAGACTGGCCAGTTGGTTTTAAGGAAGCTAATACCCTGGCGTGCAAAAATTAAGGACGAGACGGTTTTTCGAATGTAACGTCATGCAGAAGTGCTCAACATTGACTCAAATTATACCATAAGATCCCCAAGATGTAAGAATATGGGACAAGTGAGCAAAACCGTCCAAACAAGGAATACAAAGGCACTTTATTGAAAAGGTAGCTTCGAGCACAACTAGACAGAAGACAGAAACGTCGATGTGACAGGCGGCTGTCAAGAAAAATCCAGTCTTTAGTAGGGGATATGATCACCATTGACTGTGTTGCAGGATTTACAACGTCTGTCCATGCTGAGGACGAGGTTGTCAAGGAGCTGTTGAGGCATCGCGGCCCATTCCTCTTGTAGCGCCAACCACAGCTGCAGAATCGTTGCTGGCGGCTGGTGACGTGCTGCCAAACGTCTCCCGAGAAGGTCCCACTCCTGTTCGATTGGATTTAGGTCCGAGGACCTTGCGGGCCATTCCATGCTTTGAATATCTTCACTCTCCAACAGCTCTGAGACAGCCACTGTACGATGAGGTGTAGCGTTGTCGTTCATGAAGAGAAATTCAGGACCCACAGCACCTCTAAACAGACGCACGTGAGGCAGGAGAACCTCGGTACAATAGCGGACACCAGTGACTGAACCTCCTTGGAAGATGTGGATGTCAGTACGGCTACCAAGCATGATACCGCCCCAAACGAGAATTCCGCCACCTCCAAACCGGTCCCTTTCGATGATGTTGGAGGTGTGAATACGTGTTCCCTGCACTCTCCAGATGTGTATACGCCCAGAATCGCTCATCAGACTAAATCGGCTCTCATCCGTTAAGAGAACTCGACCCCATTGCTGATGTGTCCAGTTCTTGTGTTCCTGGCACCACAGAAACCGCCGTCTCCGATGAGCAGGCGTTAATAGCACACACCGTACTGGTCGTCGTGCAAATAGACCACTTTTGTGCAGCCTCCTGGCCATGGTAAAACCCGATAACGGACGTCCAGTTGTCTGTTGCATGTGCCTTGCGATTTCTCCCGCTGTCTGCCGTCTGTCTCTTCTCGCCTGTAGGACACTATACAGGTCGTCCGCCGCCGTGGTTGCTCGTGGACGACCACGGCTAAACTCTCGGACAGCTGTTCCTGTCGTTTGAAATGCTCTCCAAGCACGTGAAACGATGCTGTGAGCGATCCCGAACTCCTCGGCCACACTAGTCACACTTCGAACTTCTTCCAACTTCCCAATGCTGGATTGCCTGTTGGCCATATCACACGGTGGCATCAACACGACGTCGTTCAAACCGATGTACACCGTGCAATAGCTTTCACCGAATTGCTGAGCGTACACCGCCCGTGTGCTTTATACCCTTCCGACACTCCCCCCCCACGTCATGCTGCATATATGCACAAATCCCTAACGTACCGGACCCTAGTCTATCTCCTGAGTGGTCTTTTGGTCTGTTCTGCCTGCTCGTTCCGCTGTTATACTAATTTTTGCTCTTCGTCCTTAATTTTTGCACACCAGTGTAAAATCACTGTTCCAGATTTTTCTGCACGGTGGAATTTTTTCTTGCGCTTTTATTTTATTTACAAACCTGAAAACATTTGGTAGTTTCCCTTGCCAATTATTTCCTTTTACAAACCTGAAAACAGTTCGCAATAGCGGTTTTTATATTCACGATATGTTACAGGAAATCTTGTTTATCAAGAACTCAGAGCAGTGACACACAAGTTAGTAAAATCATGCAATGCATTGATTATGATACGCTTTCCCACATACCAGACTCAAGTTATTACTTAAGTTATGAGGATAATGGCTGTGGAATAAATCTCGCTCCTGTGCCCTAAGCTTTGACCCCATTTCGATGATATCAAACAGAATTGATTCAGTATACCTCCGGAACAACATACTAAAGTTCTGTTGCAATAGAAGCATTTTTAGTCAAGTTATGAGGATAACGGCTGTGGAATAAATCTCCCTCTTGTGCCTGACCTTTGATCACATTCTAATGATATTCAACAGAACCAGTTCAGTATACATCCAGAACAACATGATAATGTTTTGTCGCAACCGAAGCATTTTTATCTACGTTACGACGCATAAGGGCGATGGGATGGATCCCGCTCTTATGTCCTGACCTTTGACCCCCCATTTCGCCCATTTTGAATAAGGTTCCTCCCCAGGTTGTCCCCTACCATATACTAAAATTTCATCGAAATCGAACCATTTTTACGCAAGTTATCGTGCTGACGGACGGACAAAGCTGGAGCATACACGTTTTTGCAACCTACGGTTGGAAAGCGATATAACGTGGCTGTAACTAGATACAAGAAAAATAATCTCTCACAGCAGGGACAGTACTTATGATGCATTATAGAACGTAGCACTGACTGGGTCGCACGCGTAGGAACCGATTACCTACAAGAGTTGTTGAAATGAAGTGTAGACTCGGCAGACGGCGCCGTCACTGTCAGAAGCGCATCTGCGCACCAACAGACAAGAGTAATGCGCCACGGCAGGTGGTCAGTATTCGGAATACAGCTAGAATGTGTAACCAGCCATTGCTTGACGCTCACTAAGACCTGAATATTTCAAAGTAAGCGCAAGGCATAACTTGTTTTATTCTTCCATGTTAGCTTTGTAAATAATAATCACAGTGCTACGTAGTTCATGATAATAATAATAATAATAATAATAAGTAGGACGCTTGAATATTCATGGATGCTTCAGTATCTTTTAACACTATGTATTCTCTCTTTGATTTCGAGGATATTTGTCTAGGCTCTTATTTAACTTCCTATCCTTTTCCCCAAACGATATATTCCTATCCCCTATAATCTCTGTTTCCGACAATTCTCTTGTCTTTCTCCTGTTTCACCAGGAAAACTTAAATCCTCCGCTACCTTCACGTCGTGCCCGAAAAGCCAAGTCCGCTGGCCATCTCATGACCGCTCGTTTCTCACCCCTCGCATCGACTGTCCAGCTACCCCTTTGTTCCCAGGTAAATTCATCCCCTTCGCTTCCACAAAAACTGCAGTCTCTCCCGAGGAATACACAGTGCGTCAAATAATTTTTAAGACGCGCTAGATTTCAGCCTACGGTGGAGCCTCCAGTGTAATCGCGAATGCGTTATAAACCGTGACCATCTGCTTGCTTTCTGCCATAAGTACTGCGCAGTTGTTAAAGTAACTCAAACGAAACGGGCGTTCATTAAAGTAAAGTTTTTTTCATGTTGAATTATTAAGATGGAAAAAAGGGTTGTTATTAAATTTAACGCAAAACTTGGTAAAAGTGCCTCGAAAATGTACCAAATGATGAAACAAGTTTACGGTGAGTTTTGTTTAAGTAGATCAAATGTTTTCTTGTGGCACAAACTGTTTTTGGACGGAAGAGAGACGCTAGAAGATGATAAGCATACCGGAAGACCAAGTTCATCTATAGGACACCTGAGATTATTGAAAAAGTGCGTGATTTCGTGGCAATCAATCAATGTACGTCACTAAGAATGATGGAAGAATCTTTAAACATGAAAAAAGAAACGATTTGAACCATCCTGCATGAAGATTTGGGCAACAAAAGTCTGTGCTAAATTTGTTCCACACACGTTAACCAATGAACAAAAATCAAAGGAGAAGTGCACATTGCAGAGACATCATTTCAGCCGCTGAAAATGATCCAAACTTCTTAAAATCGATTGTTACTGGTGATGAAACAGTGTTTTTAATATGATCCTAAAACAAAGCGCCAAAGTTCGGAATGGAAGTCAAAAAACTCCCCGCAAACCAAAAAAACAAAACAAGAAAAGTTCCACCGAAAATCAAAACAATGCTCATTACATTCTTCGATAGTAAGGGTATTATGCACAAAGAATTTGTTCCAAGTGGACAAACAATTACTGGTGAGTTTTATTTAAATGTTTTGAGGCGTTTGACGGGCAGAATTCGTCACATTCGTCCAGAATATCGAGATGAAAACAGTTGGTGTTTGTTGAAGGATAATGCACCCAGTCACACCTCACTTCTTGTTCATAGATTTTTGGCGAAATATAACGTCTGTGTGTTGAATCATCCACCGTATTTGCCTGATTTAGCACCCTGCGACTTTTCTTTGTTCCCAAAACTTAAAATGACGTTAAAAGGGTGTTATTTTGATGATATTTCGACCATACAAACAGCTTCGACGCGTGCTTTAGAGGCAATTCCGCAAAGTAAACTGGAACAGGCATTCAAATCATTATTAAATCGCTGTAACAAGTGTATTGAAGCCGGAGGGACTTATTTTGAATGACAAACCAAAAGCAAATTATAATTTCTTGTTTCTATTTCATTTTACAGACCCAGTCTTAAAAATTCTTTGACGCACTGTGTAAAGGCGGCACAAAGCTCAAAGCTGATGTAAAACTCTTCCCGCGTTCCCTTCGGTTACTTTTCAGCAGAATTGCTAATTGCATTTGACAATATCAATGAGGCTACGAAACACAAAACTAAGTCTTCAAATGGCCTTCTTCATTGTGATATCTTTGTAAAACAAAGGCTAAAAACGCGACAGCTTGGACGCCCTCTGAAAATCCCATGCTTCCTGACAACGTGAAACTTTCCCAGGATTGTAGAACAAAGGAAAGGGGAACACGAGGCGAAAGAAATTTTGCGAATGAGATTTAATATTTTTTGCCAAAAATTATTATATTAAATCTCCGTAACAGCACCGTAATTCAATACCAAGGTAGGCTCCAGGCCATCTGGATATTTTCAACGCACACCCGGAGTGTACGGAGAAGCCTGCTTAGCATGCATGCAGTAGTACAGTGTTTAAATGGCGGAAATAATTTCTAGTACAAGATTCGTACTCTTCCAAGAAGAACAAATTCAAGCACTTTTCAAGGACTTTTTAAAACCAAATTATCATACGTGTGTGCTGTCGATCGTCCAGTTGGTAGGTATTTTAGCAAGTTCAAACCATTAAACTTAGCTGAGATGGGCAAACCTTCAATATGTGACCTACCTGTTACTCCCTGTTGACTTATTTTATTAACTTTGAATTGCTCCTGTGTTTTGGTGTTTTTTGAAATCATTTCATTTTGTGGAATATTTTGAAAGAGTACATTATTTTCGCCCTCCGGCAAGAATGCATCCGTAACCCAAGTCAAGCAAAAGCCCATCATGTTTTGCGAATATATCATTTCCACTTATTTAACTCCCACGGCTGACGTTCTACTCTGCAGTAATGTTATAGCAATAGTACCACCTGCCCATGCGCTCCCCTGAGTTGAACGAAAGCTCTACGCTGTTTGATCAGCTTGGTGTTTTTATCGGAACACTACACAGAAATTTCTTATACAACTTTTCACCACAAACAATTATTTTACACATGCTTTTCCATGTCATTACTTGAAAAACGAAAAACCAAATTCAAGTTCTATTTACGGAGTCAAACTTTTTCAAGTACAGTAGAACGTCAATTATCCGAATCAACTGGGAACACAGCCCATCCGGATATTCGGAAAATCTGGATAACTGGGTTGTCTTTTTTCTGTACGTCAAATAAGTATTTATTAATTGAAGTGAGGGGATTTAATTTTTTCGTTTATCGTATTTTATAATAACACATGTTATACAGTTTAAAAAATAAACTACAGACTTTTATTTATGTAAAAACACAGTAATACAAAGCAAACTTTTATAGAAAAAATTAAACAATGGAATTATGTACACACATATTCTTAATTTACTATAAACAAAACACAGAACCTCTTTAAAATTAAATTTTTAACCAAACAATATATTATTTTCTTGTAGATGTAAGTTAATAAAATTAACAAAAGCCATTACAATACACATGATTGTTTTTTTACTTAAAGTTTGAAATGAATTTACGTTTCTAATGAAAAAAGTCAAAAAGGGTCGCCTGTTTCGGGAGAAAACCTGTCTTTACTTGCGTCGTACGAAACGAGAAGAGCATCGGTTATGCATGACCAATGGGAAGGCGACAGCCCTTGGCATGACGTAACAGCGGAGACTCTACTTACGGACTTCTCATGTGCTTTCTCGCGTCAGTCTCGTGGCAGTTTCACGCATTTTGGCATTCCTACGCACTTATTAATTTAACTGCTTTATTAAAATATCCACAGTACTACATTACCGTTTTGTATTATTTAAATGAACGGAAAAACTAAGAACACGTAAATAAATTCAGAAAAATCTTAATTTTACTTGTCCTTGAAAGAAGAACAAGGCGATCCGGATAAGTGGAGTTCCGGATAACTGGAGTCCTGATAATTGTTGTTCTACTGTACTTTCAAGAACTTGAAAATTAATTTCTTTCAAGGTTTTCAAGGAGCGTACAAGCCATGTATTAGGACGTTTAAGGAAGCTGACCTTCTACGACTAGGACAATGTCACCGCGCCAGGTCCTAGGCGATGTCATAGTTCATCACAGCAGTGAAGGAAGCCATTGCAGTGGTGAACAATGCGGTGAGGGAAAACCGCAGAGTGACGCTTCTACAACTAAGTCGGAACCTACACGTCAGCACAGGATCCATGAGCTGCATCATCCACGATCATCTCCAGTATCTAATGTAAAGTGCACAATGGGTTCCAAAACACCTATCAGAGGAACAGAAGGCAGCTGTCGCGTTAGAACACCTTACACGCCACGAGTAAGAGGGAACGTTTCTGTCGCGAATTGTTATGGGTGGCCACGTAACTCGGTGTCACCTTTGCGAGATAGAGACGAAACTCAGTGGAAGTACCCTGCATCACCACCACAAAAGTAGTGTCTCTGCTAGTACAAGCAAGTTCACGCTGACTTTTTCCTGATCACCAACCTTGTCCTTTGTAGTTTAACTTCATCATCCTGCCAGGGAAAGCTAATAAGCTAAACGCTGAAGCGTAGCCCCAGTCCACGCTTCATTTGAACGACCCTTACGCTATACTCCAAGTGAACCTAAGAGTGTACTATTGTGGAAGCTAAAGTAGCCAGCTCACAGATTCTCCGTGGAACGCCAAAACGCTGTCACTGCTTTTCGCACTCCAGTACTACCCTTCTTGCCAACCATTACTCCAGCACTGACGCCCCCCCCCATTTGCGGATTTATCACATAACCGAAGCTCATTGCATCATCTTTCTTTTCTCCTACTTCCCTTCCTCCTACGGCTAGTACATCCCACTCACATTTCCTTGACTGTCAATTTATTGTATCTGTGCTGCGAATGTTGGGAGAAGTCTTCTATCCCTTCTACCCAGCCCACCCCTCCCCAAGTTACTGACATTTCCCAGCTGGAAAATAAGCTGTCGAAAGTGCGAGGCTCATGATTCAGTAACTACTCATATCAGCAAAATATGCTCTTACCTTTTGGAAATTTATTTTAGATACAAATTTCGCCCGATAAACTGGTTAGCAAACAGAAATGGATTCTGAACAATAATTCTGTTGCTTTTCGATCAAATTGCTACGAATTACTTTCCGCATCGGAAGTTGGTCTTCCGTATCTTCCACGATAGTACACACTTACGTTGACTTGAGTACAGAGATCGGTGTGGGCCTTAATTTGAAAATCCCGGCCTGGAATGCTGCATTGAAGAGTTTGGGTGATATGGTGTCACCTTGTGGTCAAGGGGCCTTCCATACAAAATTTTCGTAAAAAGTTCCATTTTTTACTTTTTTATTTTGAATTCGAATTTAATATTTTTTGTTGTGATAAGTGCAAGAACTGATATATTTTTCTTTTTTTTTTTTTTTTTTTTTTTTTTTTTTTTCGTGTGTGTGTGTGTGAAAAGTGCTTTCCAGTGAAGAACGGCAACACAATTCAGCATCAGAACTGAAGTAAACAACAAAAATCTAACGGAAAAACTAAAAAAACTGTGTGCCTAAAGACTCTACATAGAATAACATTCAAATTCAATAAAGAAATGAAATACAGTATTAGGTACGGCTCATGCCGTAAAAAATGACTCGTTTTCATTTGATTTGTACAAAATTTAGATAGTGAATTATCACCAAAATCTCCCGAGCAACGCCGGACAATTCGCAATTCAGCTATCCTAATACAAAATCTGCTAGAGCCCTGCTCCTCCGTGTCATTTTAAGTCGTCATAGCAACAACCGAGAAACAAATGTTTGTGACGTCACGCTTAGCTTTTCGTGCAGGTGGCGTCATCACCTACACGCGCACAGTCCACGCGTATACCACTTTCTTTTGTTATCATAGCAACAAAGAACACAGCTGCTGGTGTGAAGTCATCTAATCCAAATCATTCTCACATGAATTCAGAGATGCGTTACGTCACAAGGTCAACTCTAGGGATACGAAAATATTTTCTTTTAGGCTGGAGGTTTACCGACCACCGTGAGCAACTCAGTGGGCTATAAGCAGTCGCCCGTCCCTAATTTAGGGTCACTGGTTCCAGGGAAGGAAGGAAGCCAGTGCCGTAAGACAAACACAACATCCATTCCTCACGGGATTCGAATCCGGACCCCTTGCGGATGAATGATCAGAGGCCATCGCTTAGACCACTGCGCCACCCCGGGGCGGCTACGAAAAACTTTACATCAAGAATTTTGGTTCACTACCTGAACCGGTGTTCAGCCATCTGTATGTGATGACGTCAAGGTAAAAATAGTTCACGGAAAAAAACAGGGCAAATTGATACAGGGTTCACAGTCAGTGTATAAGGAAAATACACTGAAATAGGGATTAAAGGTTTTAAAAAACAGATAACAAACAGACAGTCCGTCGTATTAAATTCCATAACCGACTGCTCGCAAATTTTCAGAAAGCTGTGAGCCAACATCACCATCTATTGACGTGGAACTCAAAAACTCAATAAATAAATGTCAATAATTTCTGTATCATAAATTTTATTTTCCCCCGTCATTATTGACGGGCCTTCATCTAGTAGTCAATAAAAGCCATACAAAGTGGGAGTTCACATTCCTTCATTTTTTCAGTTAGCTCTCTGAATACATGATACTACCGGTCACCCATTTTGTTCTCTAGGTTGAGCCAAATCCAGTGTTACTTTCAAGCGATGTAAATATACAGTGATCAATCACTTTATTAGTAACACCTTTCCTTTTCGTAAAACAACATAATCCTTCAGTCGATTACTTTGTACCATTACGTGTTTAAAGTACCAGGGTAGCCTTTCGTAATTGTGACGTACTACAAGGGTGAATCATACGCCAAGACGACAAATCTGTAGCGATACACGATACATTCCATCCGTGTAGTTTATTCGGCTTGAATAACTAGCTCCGGAGCGAGGAAGATCGGTTTCGATCACCGACAAAGTTGTGTTTTCACATTAGAGGTTCAGAATTCGGTATTGCGCTGATGACACCGTTTTGTTGAAATTGTGTTCTTGAAGAGCCGTAAGTTTCGCGCTCGTTTGTTCGTCGTGTCGTCCCACTACCATTTGCTCATTGTCTTCTTTACGTGCCATTTCCGTACTAAGGAATTTTTGTCCCATTTCCATACACGTCCAGATCTTTTAGTGCCATTTCCGTACACATCCAGATTTTTTAGTGCCATTTCCGTACACATCCAGATTTTTTAGTGCCATTTCCGTACACATCCAGATTTTTTAGTGCCATTTCTGTACACAGATGTAATGATCTGTAAGGAGCTTTTGTTCACTTTTGCCATCGCAACGTTGGCTTACAAGCGTGAGGAGATACGTACATTCACGACAATACCGTCTTTACTTTTCAATGGTCCTCTGTCATTATTAGTTTAATCCTTTATGCATAACTAACTAAAGACATCTTGCTTGCTTTTCTTACAATGCCTTTAATGATACCGTTGGTATATCGCAGCAGGTTTATTTTTCGTCGTTTCTATGATTTCCATTTAAAAAATAAAACGCATAGATCCACGTACGAAATCAAAAACCTGCGACGAAAACTGGAAATATTGCATTAATGGACAGCCTATTTAACCTTCAGTCTTTCTCGTTGTTCACACTCACCTTACTATGGGCATCTATTGGTTGGTGAAACAGTAAATAGTGACCTCTTTGAGGTGGGACGAATTCGGAAAGGGGATTAGCATTTACCTTCTCTCTTAGCATCCCCTAAGTCTGATACCAAGCGATGCAACTGTAAGGAAATGGCACTAACCGATCTGCTACCTACGGAAATGGGACACAATTTCCTTTGTATGGAAATGGCACGTACGGAAGAGGGAGACTATCTTGCTCGTTAGTGTTTTCACGACTTCTCTCTTCTGGTCGTTAGGTCGTCTGATTTAGCACAGGGTGTGTAATAAAGATTTGTATATGTAATAGCTATCCGAGGATTAACACAACGAAGTTCCAGGGATACAACAGATGTTACGAAGGTAATGTTTAAAGAGTGACATATTAAACAGAAAATCATTACATAATCTGCAATGAAACTAAAAACTCCAGTCCTGAAAATGAGCATTTCTCAATACTTTAAGACAAGCTCAAAAGACAGACTTCCAGTGAACTGACTATATAGCACGATTATCTGTAAATCGAAAAAAAAAACAAAAAAAAAAAACAGTGTGATCCGGCAAGTAATCATTACGACAGATGACAACATTAGTTACATCCTACATTGTTAGTGTTCCACAAAAGAATACAAGTCAGTCCGGAAGGTACGGCTTCTCCAAAATTCGGGATAAATAAACACATTCAAATTTCTAAATGCTAATAGAATGAATGCTTAAAATGATGTCGAGAGGGCAGGCATTTCAATTAAGCAGAAAACTTACTTAGAACCAATTTGTGAATAGGGCAAGACTTTTTAAAAAGTACGTTAAATAATTCAGATTTTCCTAAACATAGCTAACATACAGATGCAAGAAGGTGTTTTAATGATAATATGTGTTGTAAAACAGCAGACGTAGCACGATAAAGTTCGCTTGACAAAGTTGTATCATACTTTATTGCGCTGGAAATGAAGATTTGTACTTGACAGCGACACACACGAAAAACAGGAAAGGGGGAGAAAGAGAACGAAAGGAAGGAAGGATATGGGAGTACCAAGAATGGGGGAAAAAATCAAGAAAGCTAAACTCAATGATTCCGTTATTGGAGAGAAGGTAAACGTAATGGGATGGTATTTAGAAGAGCACAGATTTGTGTTACGCAGAGAGACCCACCTCCCCCATGCTTTTTCGCTGGTTTGCAGTCTACGAAGTACAACCTCCCCGTGACGACCCCCCACCTTCCGTTTGGTCATGGGGGACATCCGGGACTCGTAGCAGTTGCGAGGGCAAACGTTGACAGTAATAATCCAGACAAATAGAGGGGAAAGTGCTGGGCTAAATTAGGCTCTTTTAGGAAAACATGGCCAACAAACGGAGGGTTCTTAGGAGCTGGAGATTTATGGGAAGAGGCGGAGGAACCCGGAGAAGAACTTCGAGAGGGATACACGTCCGAAAATAGGTGCGGGCGTTGCAGATGGCACCTCAAGAGGTTTGAGAAATATGCCTTTCCGGAAAAAAAAAGTGTGACTGCCTTTTTCGCAGGCACAAAAGAATTCACGTTACCTGTAAATTACTTGATTCCGGTGAAAGCAAATAAACAAAAATGTAGAAAAAAATACAAGTTCATCGTTGAAAACTATTAGTCCTTCCTCGTTTCACAGAAATATCGACTAGGACAAACCGCCAACGGTAACCGATAAATCGTGTACAATTTTGAGCGAAGTTATTGCAAAATCTAAGCTCATTAAGGCGTCTTTATAAAACATTAAAAAAAAACGAACGCGCAAAATTTATGACTTCCAGAACAAAAGTACGAAACATTCTGAAAACGAAATGCCTAAAATTTATTATGAACTACTTTTTTTCACGCCTTCACGTTGGTTGCGATCAGGTTGCATGTAAACAAAGCGAAAGGACACACTCAATCGGGAACCACGTTTTCCATCAAGACTCACCGAACCGACAAGCGACGTAATTGACGCCATGTTGCTGGTCTCGACCACGACTTCAGCAGGTACAGTTAGAAAAAAAAAAAAAAATTCAAAAAAGGCTTACCTGTGCCAATTCTAGCGTTTTTCTTGTGTCCACAATGTGCTCCGCTTCCTTTTTAAATTTTCTAACAGTTTGAACCAAAATACTTTCAAATTGACGACAAAATAACTAAAAAACTCGAGCAAATTGCGTTGTGAAAAATTGCGACTATGGAATGTATAAAAATATAATGCAATGCTCGCGCGTGTTTTTTAATTGAAAAAAAAAACGATGATTAGTGACATGGGGTTGGTGTAATGGTTATTGGCAGTGTCGTATAGGAAGAATGGCCTTTAAAAACGGACTAATTTTTAAAATTTTAATTAAAATTCCCCAACGACACGGAATTTAGGAAATCGGAAGGGGTCAAAACCTGACCATGGACGATGTCCAATCGCATGCCGAAAATCACGGTGATCGGATGTATATGTCGTAACTATAAATGAACAACTAATTGTTCAGAGTCTCATATAGAGAGCTGATTTTTTCAATTCTTATTAAAATTGGTCAGTTTTTTAATGGTTATTATTTTTATACGGCACGACCAATCACCATGATACCAACCCCATGTCACTCACCATGTCCTTCCCTTTATTTGTGGCAGGTGTCACCGCGATCGGTTGAAGATCTTTGGAGGAGATAGGTAACAAACGACCCCTTCTCAAAACACGGAAACCCCCTAAAGAATCGAGTTTTTGGACGATTATTCCTCCATGACACGGAATTTCTGGAATCGGAAAGCGTCAAAACCTGACCATGGACGATGTCCAATCGCATGCAAAAACTCACGGTGATCGGACGTGTCATCACCTACCTATGCCCGAACAACTAATTGTCTCGAGTTTCGTAAAGAGAGCTCCGCTCGGCAGAAGGCCTCGCTTCGCTCAATAACTTGGTTTACTGATTAACCCAAAGATCTGTGATTCCGCAACTTCGCGAAATCACTCATAAATGTATGTTAACTCCCTACCCCAGCATAAAACGCACTACGTACTTTCATTTGGATTTGCTAAGTGGTAAATAATGCCTGTTTATTTTTATATGTTAATTACATTGAGATGACAGTTTATTCCGTACACCTACCCTTGTCATATAGATGACTCATTCAGGGCTTGAAAAATCCCATGCCCGAGATGCCTAGGATCATGTAAACTGAGTTTAGGACATTTGCGCACCCGGACTTTTGGGCACCGGACATTTGGGCACAAATCTTTAGGGGCCGTACAAAAATTGCCGTTTCTTGGCGCTGTGAGGGGAATTGAATGGAGAAAACGTTTCCAGTAAGACAAACGACAATTATAATTGAATTTAAAAAAATATAACAATGCACAAATCTTGAAAATGACAATACGTTTTTTTGGGTGTCAATATGACAAGCATAATATCCGAAAACTTGACAATTTCGTCGTCCTGGATCGGGATTACATAGCTGATAATCATGAATATGGATTACATCATATTCATGATCACATAGCACCAAGGGCGCCCGGGGGTAGCCCCCCCCAGCCGTTAACATAGCCGAATTTTTGATAAATTTAAAACACTAAAATAGACAAAACCTTTTTTTAAATGTTTGACAGCCTTGAAGGAGGTAAGGATTTTTCTTCGCCCCGCCACTTTTTACAGAGTAGGCATGAGCGCTCAGATGATGTGTCGAGTTGTAGCTTGTAATTGCTGAAAATCTCCCGATCGGACGAGAAACTTTCATATTTTTCACTTTTAGTATTAACCCCCCCTGTCAGTTATGTTCAGTAGGTTCATGCCCTGAGATAATGTTTCCAGTTGTAGTTTGTAAATGCTGAAAATCTCCCGATCGGACGAGAAATTCTTCATATTTTACATTTTTGATATACCCCCCTCCCCCGACAGGTTTGCTGAGTAGGCACATGCCCTTAAATAATCTGTCGAGTTGTAGCTTCTAAATGTTGAAAATCTCCCGATTGGACGATAAATTTTAGAACAAAAACTGTTAAAAAAGCCTAGGGTCTCTGAATTAATATTTAGTGCTTAAGTAAAAGCGCAATGCTATTATTATCTTGATTTGATATGTAAACGTTATGAATATGACATCGGTAGAAAAAAGACTGTCAAAAGGGCCTACGGATGAGGCATAGTAATTTAGTGCCTAATTAAGTAAAAGACAAATATTAATAACTTGACATGTAAATATTTAGTGCCTAAGTAACTTACGGCGAATATTTTCTCGGTCAAATTCTTACTATTGGGCCAAGAAACGGCAATTGTTATACGGCACCTTAAACATTTGTGCCCAAAAGTCCGGGTGCCCAAATGTCCGGTGCCCAAATGTCCGCCTCGTCTTCCAGACAGAAAATCGTAAATATGTCTCAATTTCTTAATGATTATGAGATATAAGTGAAAAAATTTTTGTGCACACCACTTGCTCAAGTAGGGAGAAATATAGGAACACCATAATTTTTAACGCAGCGCAATTTCATTGCTTAAAAAGGGAATGTGCCCAAATGTCCGAACCTCATGTAAACTATTGGCCTGGGCAGGTAAATAAAAAATCTAGTTGCCTGTTCAGGGCAACTTGATTTTATTTTTAAATCTGGTCCGGGCAACAAAATTTAAAAATAAAAGTTTGGAATAGAATTTCGTACTACAATAAAAATGGCAGCCGTAGCATGTAGTGCTTCATTTCACTGCTAACCAACAGAAGTTGTATTACTGTTATGGAGTGCTAAAGACAGAAGAATATCACTTCTTTAATTATATTATGGAGTATAGGTTCGTCTGCATGAGAGAGGTTAACTCCTACGTTGGTTTCACGTTCTCATTTAGGACAATTAAAGATCGAGCACCCGTAGCCCAGTTAACAGAAAATGGTACCGTTTGCAAACAAAATCCTGTCACAGAGCTGTTTTGTTTTTCATTTCGTGTACCGTTATTTCGTTAAATCAGCAGTTGCAGGGTTCGAAAAGCACCGTAGGTATCTTTAAGAAGTAATTGACCATTGAATAAAAGCGATTTGGTGTCTGAGATGGACCCCTTTATTTCGGTGAATTTGTTTAATTCGTGATAAATCCGGGCCACCAGTGATTTTAGACGTGAGTTCTCGGCTCCACTCAGGCTTCCTCGCTAGTGCGTAGAGACAACGCACCCCTTCGAAGTCCAGCTCACCTTCCATAATAAAACTCCTTCAGACCTCATCAACCACTCTCCCTCGCTCTCTCCATCTGAAAACTGTCTACCGACATGTCAGCTTCTTCAAAACCCCTTTATCCCATTATCTTTCACGACTAACTTGCAAACTCTCGCTTCAAGCACTACCGGATAACCGCCACTAAGTCGCAGAAAACTCTATTTTCCATCATCCAAAAATGTCCACTGCCTAATAGCGTCAGCCCGAAGAAACAGAAATACTAATGAATGACCGTAAAAAGTAATTTTGTATTGTAGATACCTAAACACGACGTCTGGTGCGTTAGCATTCTCAAGGAAGTTAGCCAATACACTAAAGGAAACTTGCTGGCTCCACGCATAGATCCCAAAAAATATATTCTTCGGAAATTTCCCACGATTACACTTTTTAAACATTCTTAAAATGCAAGGTTCTTAATTTTTTACATAAGTTACTAACATAAAGCATTAACCGTTAAAAGTTTCTAAGTATTTACGCTGCATTAAAATTCATAAAATTAGCACTATTCTCCATTAGTCCTTTCCATTACATTTATTATTACAGGTTATTCACAATTACCACTATTACAATTCTAAGAGAAATATTTTTTCATGTTTTTAAGTTCACAGCATTTCAGTTATCTTTCTAGAGCTTCCGAAACAATACCGTTTTATAAGTTCCGTATGTTGGTGACCGCGACATGCTGGTATATTTTCTTATGCGTTTCAAAAATTGCTGCCCATGGATTCCAAATAAATGTTCCTTATGCATTGTTTCTGTCGGTGATAACATCTGTGCCAGACAAAACTTTCCGATTTAGCAGGTGACCTTGGAACACGAGTGGACAGCCAACACAGATTTTACTGCACTTCCGGCAAACGGCGATCCTGTGGGCGAAAATGGCTAGTGGATCAGATGGGGTCAAAGGCGAAAGGTGACATTGTCGTCGGCTGTTCTAGCCCATTCGCAATTTTGTCCGATACGTGGTGAATTCTGAGACAACCCTTGGAACACCAATATTGATTTCCCCGGTTGTAGTTCGTCTCTTAGCTTGCACATTTCTCGGCAGTCTCCTTTTAATCCATCTGATGCACCAGCTATTTGCTCTGTAACCACGGCTATCTGATTACGGGCGTTAAAAACCGATTTTACACTGGAGTCACGAATGGGACTATCGAACATCTTGGCACGAGCTTGCAGATGGAATATTCTCCCTCTTTCAAAGATATAGAACAAAGCTAATATATTGTGTGTGAGTGATATGTCGAAGTGAAAGGACTGTCACTTAGATAAGTTGAGTAAATACCGTGCAGCGCGGACCTCATTTGTACTTTCACTTGTAAATCGACTCCAATAGGGTAAGACCCAATTTCAACTCCATAAGGTCCAAGTCGAGCGCCGTGCGAACTCGTCTCTAAACCATAAAAGTCCCAATTTTCACTGCGTACAATTGTCATTTGCAGATATTAATTTGTATTGCGTGCAATTACAACGTCAATAATCGTATTCCGACCAATCATTTGAACATATACACCGATGCGCCAGTACATAATGACCACCCCCTAGACTAGAGAAATGAGCGCGTTTGGAGACGGAACGGTGGCACAAGTGAAGTTCACAGAGCAGTAGATATACAACCCGAGGACCGCTTTCGGTTAGTACAGTGTTCGGAGTCAAAATGGGAAAAGCTGCCGATTTATCGGAGTTTGATAAAAGACAAATTGTGATGACACGGCTCCTCGGAACTACGATCTCCGAAACGGCGCGGCTTGTTCACGTACCGCTGTAGTAAGTACGTATCAAAAGTGGTGCACAGATGGACAAACGACGAACCGTCCTCCAGCCCTGTGTCGTGCGCAGCTCACTCATGCCAGAGAAGAGCGGACACTGTCGCGCATTGTTCACAGCGACCGTAGAGCCACAGTGCGACAAATCACCCGCAGCTACAACAGTGGTGATCAGGGTCATGTGTCATACCACACAGTGCACCGCAGCCTACTGCGTATGGGCCTGCGCAGCCGAAGACCCAGCCGGGTCCCCATGCTCACTGCACGTCACGGCCAAAAATGCATGAAATGGTCCCAGGATAATCGAGATTGGACCGTGGATGACTGGAAGAAAGTGGCCTGGTCTGACGAATCAAGATTCCTGGTGCATGACGTAGACGGCCGAGCGCGGATACGCCGATTACCAACGGAGGCGATGTTATGCTGTGGGCGATGTTTTCTTGGGACACTTTAGGCCCCATCATCCCAATAGCACAATCCCTGACAGCTACCAGGCATCTGAACGTCGTTGCGATCCAAGTTCACCCATTCACGCAACTGTTTTCCCTGCAGGTGCTGGTGGCCATTACCAACAGCAGGGAACACAGTTGCCATGAATTGGCGAAATAAAAAACATTCCTCAACATTACCAACAGGATAATGCGCCATGCCACACTTCCAGAGTTGTCAAAGAGTGGTTCGAGGAACATGCTGGAGACTTTCTTGTTAATGTCCTGGCCTCCGAATTCACCTGACATGAACCCAATCAAACATTTGTGGTTGGACTTGGAAAAGCGGGTTCGCGTTACATCATCACTATCCCGAAATGCACGGAAACTGGAGGACCTGCTGTTGACATTATGGTACCAGATACCCCAGAATACCTACTGCCACCTCATAGAATCGCTGTCTCGCCGAATGGCCGCTGTTTTGCGGGCTAAAGTGGGTCCTTCAGCTAATTAGGTAGGTGGTCATGATGTAATGGATCATCGGTGTATCTTCTCCATGTAGACCATCGACACCGTATATGATCGCGTTTACATCGCCAGAAACTGACCACCAGTTCATCACACCTTTGCCTCTCAAAGATTGCGCTGATTGATCGACCTTTGATCACAGTTTGGACAAACCCTTCGCCAACGTTCGATAGAAATATTTTTAACTGTGCGATAGCGTAGCAGCTATGATAAAGTATATAACAGAAGAACGTATTTCATACTGCGTTATTCGACAGATTGAGAAGCGCCATTTAACAACCGGAGTACTTGAAACGTAATTCATCAAGTACTTGCTTGCTCTCAGCTATGCCACTGTCAACAACTGTTGGTATTTTGAAGACCGCAGTTTTGAAGTTTGGGGTAATATTCCACAACCGTTTCAATAGAAATTAAGTCGTCACTGGTCGAGCAGATTTCAGTGATTGAAATCATCATTCGATACACACTAATCACACGGAAGAGTCACGAGACTGACGCTTACGCACAATCCATCACCTACTGGCAACAGCTCTCCCATCGTTGCTAACTGCTGTGTCCCATGGAAGGAAGCTATAAAGTTTGCACCAATGTCTAAACAGATAGATTTCTTGATTGGTTTAACACAAAGGTCCAAAAATACAGTCGAACCTATTTAAACCGTCAACGTTTGGTCTCATATGTTGTTTTTTTTTTGGGCGGTAAGCGAGGGTAGCGGTATAGTAGGCAATGGCGACGATTCTTAAAAAATACTGCGTGGAGAATCAATGTTTCTTAACTAACATTAATTTTTATAACAAATAGATAAAAAATAATTATTTCCGCTTTAATTAGAAGTCTTTTCGGACAGTAGCTTTTGACCCCCCCCCCTTCTTTTAAATACAATTTGGAGAAACAAGGGCGACATAAATTTTCCAAACATGTCGATGGGGACGCGTAACTTCACCCGGATTGGTCCAATGGTAATTCATAATAATAAAAATAATTAAAAATTGCATTATTAGTGAGAAGCCTTATAAAGCAATTAATGAAAAAATTTCCAAATTTAACTGCACTTCAATTTGGCGAACCTTTTCTTGAACATGTAATTTCGTTTGCGATTACACTACATTATTTGTTCTGTCGACAATTTTGGGACTTGCTGCAGCTTATCATATTTGCCATCTTTTATTTTCTTTACTGAATGCATTCAGGAGCGTAATGATAACCCCTGCAACCCCCGCATCGTGAGTGTGGTGGGGTGGGGGTGGGGGGTCGCGGCTAAGATTGCCCCCAACCTCTGGAAAAAATGTTTTACAATTTTTGTTTTCTGGAAACTGCGTATGAAGCTGGTTAAAGAAATAGCCAGGACTTTTTTTTCGCAGGTATTTTGAAGTATTAAAAAGGAAAGCGAATTTTTTTTTTTTTTTCATTAAATAAGTTCGTAAACATTTTAAAATCATTTTCGCGGATTTAGTTAAAAAAAAACTGGATGACGGAAAATTCGCTATTCTAGGCAACTGGAGACCCCTTTTCACAGCCAAACAATAGTCCTTATACAGGTGCGGCAGCGTTCATTGTGTAATTTGCCGCGTGTCGTACAATGACGCCATGCTTCAATGCGCAGCCGATCACGGGGCATTCTTATGTCAATGAGCCGCCATTTTGTTTTTTGTTCGACATGGCGAGCTGGACGGCTGAACATCAGGCTTTCGCTGTTCAAACGTATTTCAAGAATAACGATTCGATAGTTGTCACACAACGTCTGTTCAGGCGACATTTCAAAGTGTGACGTCATGAGAATGTGCCAGTTGGTCGCACCGTCACAAGGTGGGTAAGTTCTTTTAGATTTACAGCATCGGCTTGTAATCGTAAACCAGTAGGTAGCGAAAGGACTGTGCAGACACCGGAAATGATTGAAAGTGTTCGTGCTGCTATCTTGCGTAGCCCTAAAAGATCTGCTCGGCAACACTCTACAGCTTTGCACATTTCCGATCGTTCATTCGGGAGAATATTGCACGAGGATCTCCATTTTCATCCTTGTAAGCTCCAAATTGTTCACGAAATCAAGTATCAAGATTTGGTTGCACGCGAAAATCTTCCGCCAAGGGATATAACAGTTTTGTTATGGTGACCTCACTTGGCCGCCACGGTCCCCCGATCTAACATGTGCTGTTTTTTTCCTATGGGGGTACCTCAAGAAAGAAAACTTCCAAACACGTTGTGCCACCATATTGGAATTGAAGGGCCGTATTAGTGCTGCCGTCACCGATATCCCTGGCGATATGTTACGACGTGTAATTGACTCCTTCTAACGCCGCATAGAGGAATGTGTGGTGCAGCGGGGCCGCCATTTGACAGGGGTCATATTTAAACATTGACTGATCAATGGCATTCTTGCAACTACTATTTGACATCATCATCATTGTCAACCATTATCAATCCACTGCTGAACGAAGGTCTCCCCAAGTTTCTTCCACAACGGTCTGTCTAGTGCCAGTCTCCTCTATGTTACTTCCGCATACTTTTGAACTTCATCCACCCATCTCCCATGTGGTCTTCTTCTGGGTCTTTTCCTGTCCCTTGGAATCCAATCTAAAATTTCGGCTGTCCATCGATGGTCTGTTCTTCTGGCAGTATGTCCAGCCCATTGCCATTTCAGGGATTTAACTCTGCTCATGATGTCCTCCACTCTTGTCATTTTTCGGATCCACGAGTTCCTCCTCTTATCTCTCCTGGTTACACCAAGCATGCACCTCTCCATGCTGCTTTGAGTTGTCTGCAGCCTTTGTATGTTTCTTTTAGTTAAGGTCCACGTCTCTGCACCATATGTAAGCACTGGAAGGATGCATTGATCAAACACTTTTCTTTTAAGACATAATGGCATATTGCTCTTGAAAATTATGCTGTTTCTTCCAAAAGCTCTCCAGGCAAGTTTTATACGCCGATTAACTTCTTCATCAATGTGACCCTCACTTGATATCTGCTGTCCAAGATAAGCGTACGCATCTGCTATCTCCAGCTTTTCTCCATCAATCGATAAATCTTCATTTCTTGTAAAAGCATTGTACATCACTTTTGTCTTCTGAAAGTTCATTTTTAATCCCACTTTTTTACTCTAGAGAGTAATAAATAAAAAAACATCTGTTCGCTTACGGTGCGATTGCATTTATACGCTATCAACGCTGCCGCACCCTGTACATGTATGTGAAAGAAACATCAGTTCATTGAATGTAATTTTTATACCAATGACGATAAGATGCCATTTATTACATTACAGGTGTTTGCACATAACGCATCATTTAGAATATAATGAACTGAAAGATGTTATTCGGGGAGTCAAAAAACGGAAACCTGTGTCATATTTTATAACAGAGTGAAGAGAAAAATATTTACTATGTGCAAAATAGTTTGCCATTTTGTGAAGCGTGTTATTTATACAAGAATTAAGATAATTTAATGTATTTTTTTATATATTCACGATTACATAATTCTTAATTGTCATTTACTTTTTGCTTACGTTAGCTTATGTTTCGTATTTTCGTATGAATTGGAAAAAGCCATTAGACACTGTCACAATACGGCAGTTAGGTGTTTTGTGTGTAAGATCGTCAGGCAGTTCAAGAGGATGGCCTTAGTTCTCTAGAAGAATAAAATTTGTATGATATGATTAACTTGGGCCTAGTCTTATACTATTACAAGTCTTTTTTGTAGTACTATGTAATGGTATAAAGGTAAGACTATAATTTTAAATATAACTTGCACACTTGTGTTTTATGCGACAAAGTGCAATAATTTTGGTTTTACTAAAAATACCTATAAGTTCCACAGAATTGAAATCATTAAAACAAGTTAGTCAAATCATGTTATGCATTGATTATGATACGCTTTTCAACATACCAGAAATCATTACTCAAGTTATGATTATAACGGCTGTGGAATAAATCTCGCTCTTGTGCCGTGACCTTTGACCCCATTTCGATGATATTCAACAGAAACAGTTCACTATACCTCCGAAACAACATACTAAACTTTTGTCGCAATAGAAGCATTTTTAGTTAAGTTATGAGGATAGTGGCTGTGGAATAAATCTCGCTCCTTTGCCCTGACCTTAGAGCCCATTTAGATGATATTCAACATAACCAGTTCAGTATACCTTCGAAGCAACATGATAAAGTTTTGTCGCAATCGAAGCATTTCTACGTAAGTTATGACGCATAAGGGCTATGGAATGGATCCCGCTCCTATGTGATGACCTTTGACCCCATTTCACCCATTTTCAAGAGGATTCGTCCCCAGGTTGTCCCCTACCACATACTAATATATCATCGAAACCGAACCATTTTTATGCGAGTTATCGTGCTGACGGATGGACGGACAGACAGACAGACTGACAAAGCTGGAGCATATAAGCTTCTTCAACCTACGGTTGGAAAGCGTAAAAACCTCACATAGCCTAGTAAATAATACGGAATTTAAAATATTCGATAATTGAAACCTAATAGATTTTCACAAAAGGGCCTCTAAAATATTTTTTGCGGGGGGCCCCAAGTTTTTTTGGTATGCCACTGAGTGTAATGTGCTTTAAATAAACACACCGAATAAAAAATTACGGAATGCTGATTGGAACATGTAAATAAGTATCAAATGCGTGAACGTAACGAGTTGTATAAACATGGAGACTGAAACTGCTGGAGTACGATTGTGGATGTCTGAGATGTGTGTTTAAAGCATCTGTAGCATTCTGTATTTCCTTTTACAGGTACAACTACGGGTCGTAAAAATGACTTTACTAAGTGGCAAAAAGGGACCATTGTTTTTTTACGAGAACACTGTCATTCCTTGCAAGAGGTGGCGAAGTTTGTTGGACTGTCAGAGTCAACAGTCAGTAGTGTCCATTTCCAGTGGAAGAAGTATAGAAGCTATCACTGTAAACGGAGCAACAGTGGTAGAAGCTCTATGATGACAAATTGATATCACAGGCATTTGGTACGATCAGCAACAGCTGCACTTTTCCAGACTCCTCAAGAACTGCTCCAACAGTACAATGCTGGACCCAGTAAACCAGTCTCAGAACGAACTTTTCAGACAGAACTGCATGGCTTGGGTATTTTCAGTCGTGTTGCCAGGATACGTCCGAAGTTAACAACTGTCCAGAAGAAAAATCGTCCTGCCTGGGCAAAACATCATCGTTACTGGACCACTGAACAGAGGCGACAAATAATATGGTACGACCAATAAAGATTCTGCTTGTGTTCCAACGTTGATCGATCCAGGGCCTTGCGGAAGGCTGGAGAAGCATTTAACCCAGAATGTGTTCAAAGAGGTGTGCAAGACGAAGGTGGAAGTGTCATGCATTGGGGATGCATTTCAAGTACTGGTGTTGGACCATTCGATGAGGAGTCCCATTGCATGAAATCTATAGATTATGTGCCACTTTGAAATAATGCATTATTGCCATCTGTCCAGTTTTTGGAAAAAGAAGGACACATAGGGGATCCTGTGTTTCAAAATGATAACTCTCGTATCCAACGAGCAAGAATCGTGCTGGATTGGTTTGGAGAACATGAGAGAGACGTCCCACATCTAAATTGGCCTGCGAATTCGCCCGATCTAAATGTGATTAAAAACCATCTGGGACATGTTAGAAAGGGCCATGAAAAAGAAAAAGAAAATCAAAATACGCCACGAAAAAAACATCCTCCAAATACTATAAGTATTTGGAAGATTTTCACTTTGGATTTAACTGCTATGATTAATATATAGCCTGTGCCGTTAAAGCCCATCAGATGGAGACGTCTCGGTAGCTGAGCCCTTTGTACGGATTTATGATGTCAGAAGCTGACAGAAAAACACACATAGCGCCGTGAATTGTTGGCCACCGAGGTGTAAGGCTAACGCGCTCCGCTAAATATCGAGAAATCTGGGATTCGGATTCCCAACGGTGACCAAATAAAAAAATTTCGGTTGCTATGTGTTGCTAAAACGTGGAAAGAGCGATGTCTTTGTTTATTCACTAACACCACGTCTTTGGAGGATTTTCACTTTAGAAAAAGCAACACTAAATTTGGCGGAATAAAGAAATCCTTTGAGAATGGAGTGGAGTAAACGTGATACGCATGTGATATTAAGTCATATTGATAGCATGACAAAGAAAATTAAAACTGTAATTAAAGAAGGTTGTGATATGAATCCATATTAAGGATAAACGTTTACATTCCGTAACTTTTTGTCCGGTGTGTTTACAATGTACACGGTGATGCAATTATTTTCGGTAGAATACGGTCAATTTAAAGATTAGGGAATACCTCCCTTTGCTCTCGATATTGAAGTCATGAACTCTCTCTTATGCTCCAAAAGATCACTTTAAATCTTTCTCAGTCAGAAAAAAAAAAAAAAAAAGAAAGAAAAGAGAAAAAGGAACACACACACAATTAATTTAGTGCATGATATCAAGACGAATTAAAAAGTTCCTTAAACTAGCATTTCTACAGTTCATCACCAAGCAACGGATAGAAAAGAATTGATCGTTGTTTCAGAGATCCAACTTGAAATGTCCGAAATTAACGACTACCAAGTTTTGATATATACTTTCAATAATGAAAAGAAAACTTTAACCATATCACGAAAATCTGCCCTGGTATCATAAGAAAAGGGCACCCGGTACTAAACACCATTAGCGGTCCCAGAGAGCCAGCGGCCCTTCCCCAAGGAAACTTCGTATCTATTTAAATATTTTACGGAAAAACTCACAGCATCTTAGGCTTATAGCAGTATTTTGTTATCACTGTGTTAGATAACAATCTCTAAAAATGTAGAATGATAGAAAGTTTTTTATACATCAGGTGGTCGCCAATAACAACTGCAGGTTTTCTTACTCACATTAGGGGCCGTCGGCCGTCCATAAAGAACGTCCGTGATTTTTTACTAATTTTAGATCCCTCCCCCCCCATGTCACATTTTGTCCGACTGTTGAAACCTCCCTCCTAAAAAGTACGTCCTAATTCCCGCACCCCCCCCTTTTTTTGACCACTGCTTTTAGAAGTCCGTTGTGAAACAGAAAGAAAACATGTAATTATTTAAAGGAATCTTCCATATATTTACACTTTATCTTCAGAAAATATTTATTATTTAGGTATTAATTTGCTCCCAAAATGCTACCCGAACTTATCATTCTGAAATAAAGATCTACAAATGAACGCATGCATTCAAGGTTGCAACACTCTCTACCATACCATGCACGATAGATTTGGTAGTGCAAGTACGAGAACTTAATATTGTGATTTAGCTAAATATCATCAGAAATCTGAAAAATGTCATACCTTTTTTCAACTATCAAAAAAAGAAACAAGAAAGATGACACCGAATTTTCAGGTGTAACGAGCACGTCCTTTGAATCCGTTCTGATGAGAATTAAATTTACCGAAACTATTCAAAATCAATGGAACCGGTATGGAAAGCAATAGTATCGGACCGAAGAAAGAAGTTTTTCACAGTCGGGTTTTTAATCTCGCAGATATTGCTGCAAACGGAAACGTCAGTTGACGTAACTTGGAAAAGTGACTATGCTTAAAATAATCTTCGACATGAACGGAATCGAAAAGTAACATAATTTTTTTAATTGGATGTTTAACAGCAAATATATGGAACAGAATGTGTTTTGAATTCGATATCATCTGCCTTTACGCCCTCTAGCGGCAAAATTTGGAAACGTAAAATAAAACGAAATAAAGGATCATCATTCGCACATTTCAATCTTCCTAATGCAAAAATAATTTTTCAAATCTATGTATGGGTTGCAGAGTTATCGTGTGTACAAACGGATGGACAAACCGATAACGTAAGCACGACCGGTTTTTTTCAAAAGACATGCTAAAAAAGACAAAATGCCGCCCCGGTGGTGCAGTGGTCTAAGCGATGGCCTCTGATCATTCGACCGAAAGTGGTCCGGGTTCGAATCCCGGTGAGGCATGGATGTTGTGTTTGTCTTACGGCACTGGCTCTCTCCCTTCCCTGGAACCAGTGACCCTAAATTAGGGACGGGCGACTGCTTATAGTCCGTTGAGTTGCTCACGGTGGTCGTTAAACCTTCAAACAAAAAGAAAAAAAAATAAAAAAAAATAAAGAAATACCATCCACTATATTTTTGCCACTGAACGTCCGAATTACTAAATCCCCCCCCCCCCATGTCACATTTGGTCTGGTTGTCAGAATACCCCCTTCCCCTGTAATCACGGACGTACTTTATATGGACGGCCCCTTAGGAGCCTGTGGTGCGCATGAGCTGGCAGGCGTCCGATCCGGCACATGTCAGATTTTTTTTTTTTTTTTCAGTACATGCATTTTTGTGAGGTGAAAGCTTTTCATTTCATAATTCTAAATTACAGTCGATTGCAGTTAGTTTGGTCACATTGAGGCTAGGACACCTTAGCACAATTAAACGGCTTTATCCCGAAAGACTAATTTGGGATAATCTCCAAGAATTGTTTCACACAAACGTATGCCTCGATTAACTAATGGCCCAATCATCCGGAATTTGCTGAATTGCACATTCTGTTACCATATTTTAGCATGAGCTACCGTGTTTTTCCAGTTTTAGTTCAGGGATTTAATGACCACCATGCGGCCCTCTGTGTGTTAAAAGCAGTCGCCCGTCTCTAACCTAGGGACATTGGTTCCATGGAGGGGAGAGAGCCAGCGCCGTAGGACAAGCACATCACACATGCCTCACTCAGGCTCGAGCCCATCTAGGACGAATGATCAGATGCCAGCGCTTCAGAACACTCAGCCACCGGGCGCATTTTTCTACTTTAAGTTGTGCATGAACCTTCTAATTTCTGCCCCCCCAACCGGAGCAGATGCTGAATATGCCAATGCCATAGACAACACACGTTTTTTTACGCGCCTTTTTCTCCTAAAGAAGAATCCCACTGCATTTTCTTTAACTGAAGGTTTAACGACCACCGTGAGCAACACAATGGGCTATAAAGCAGTCGCCCGTCCCTAATTTAGCATCACAGGATTCAGGGAAGGGAGAAAGCCAGTGCTGTACGGACTAACACAACAACATCCATGCCTCAGCAGGATTCGAACCCGGACCCTTCTCAGACGAATGTTCATAAGCCAGCGCTTAGAACCATTGCGCCCCCGGGGCGGCCACTGCATTTCCAGCAGCATCTACGATTCATGCAGCTTGCTGTTCACTAATTCTGCAATAGAAATTTTTCCGAATGTATTCAGCAGCCGCATTTTCCCGCTGTTTCCCAAAGGAACTTGCAGTTTATGCAACAATTACCATACAGAAAATAAAATGGCGAACACTCTTGAGGCTTGTTTAATCTTTCGAGTTCTCACAATTGAATACTCGCGCGACTTGCTTCTACGGTTTTTACAAATTTCCTTTTTTCGTTTCACCGCGTCTTGAAAATATTCATAATGTGACAACGAAATAGAAACACTTTAACGCGTCAGATTAGCCAGCTTCGCGCAACAGTGATTTCAGAAATGTGCTAAAAAAAATTACGCGCGAGTAAAAGCATTCGTTGACAATAAAAATGGTACGGAGAAGGGAATGTCCTGTTCTGCTGTGGGGAAGTACCCTACGAGCCGTGGGGACATATTTCTCTTCACTAAGCTTCGCCAATACCACCTCTCTGCGCGACATCTTCTGCGGAGGATCGATACGATGTGTGTGTGTGTGTGTGAGAGAGAGAGAGAGAGAGAGAGAGAGACGCAAACACCCGTAAGCACTTCGCAGATTTGAGAGACGAAAGCACTGTACAAGACCACGGAAAATCTCTCTTTCTCTCCCATTCACCTCACACACACGCACACACTCAGTAAATCCAACTGTGTTCGACGAAGCTCACAAAAGCATGCTATACAGTGCAAAGGATTTTCCATTCGGTTAAGGTTCACAACAACAGGAGGAACAAGGCAGTGATTCGCGTGATTCTAACGCTATTTATCGCACGGTTGGAACTCTTTGCAAAATTACTGAAATTCTTTGCTCTGAAAACGTCAGAAAACTGTCAACATTCCAGTGCTTACCAGGAACGAACAAATTAATTTCGGCTCCCAAATGTTACTCTCGAAAACCTACTTGAATAGGGTGTTTAAGAAGCTCAGAATGCGATTCTTAAGGTTTGTCCTTTGAAGGAATAAAGGAGTGTAACTGTGAATATCATGCGGAAATATGAGAAT
This sequence comes from Macrothele yani, assembly GCA_039090855.1. Lineage (NCBI taxonomy): Eukaryota > Metazoa > Arthropoda > Arachnida > Araneae > Macrothelidae > Macrothele > Macrothele yani. The sequence continues at coordinate 105,167,628 of CM077024.1, forward strand.
CCTTGTTTAAAGTAACTCGGCGACTGAGATTCTTGAAAGGAAGGACACATACTTGGAAGCAACACGCACATAACTACGTCACAGGATCACTTACTGTAGTTGAATTAAATACAGTAACTTCGTCACTTAATCAGTCACTGCAGATTATATTGTAATAAAATGAACGTTCATAACTCCATTATGCGACGAATTACTGATTTTTATTTTCGAAAGGATGAAAATCAGTAGAAATTAGATACATGCCCCGTCCTCTCGGCACGTTCGCAGTCTCGAAGCCAAATCGGGGATTTCGTGTGAGAAAAAAATTCCTTTTTTCCAGCAGCCACTAGTGCGTTATCAAACTATTTCCCTTGTAGTGCCTCTTTGGGTAAATAAAAAAAAAAGACGGATTTGGTGCCGAATGTGGGAAATAGGGGGAGGGGGGTAGAGTAGCACTTCAAAATGCACTTCCTGAATATCGGTAACTACCTCACATTTTCTGTAGAACGTCCTGCAAATGTGTTTTTCGAGTGATTTTTTTCAAGAATATCATGAATGAAATACGGGATTGCACCATATAACACAAATTTTAAAGATGACAATCCGTTTTTTGGTGTAAATATGACAAGGATGGTAAGTCAGATAATATCCGAAAACTTGAAAATTTCGTCGTCCTGGAGCGGGAATCGAACCCGCGTCTCCCCGATAGCGACCGGGTATGCTAACTACTACACCACCCAGAACGACCAAGTCTCAAGTTTCCGATTAATTTGAATATAACCATCACAGGATTCACTAGTTGAAGCAACCGGCATTCATGTTTACTGAATCATTCTTCCGAAAGGGGTCCGGGTTCGAATCCCGGTGAGGCATGGATGTTGTGTTTGTCTTACGGCACTGGCTCCTTCCCTTCCCTGGAACCAGTGAGCCTAAATTAGGGTCGGGTTGGATCCTAAATTGGACGTGGGTTTATAGCCCATTGAGTTGCTCAGGATGGTCGTTACCCCACCCACCCCCAAATCCCGTATTTCATTCATGATTTATCTACTCCTCCGGGCAATCACGAGATAGTATTCTTAACCTCCAGATTCCTTAAACATTAATGCCGGTTTCTTCGACTAGAGGGTCCTGTGATGGTTATATTCAAATTAATCGGAAACTTGAGACTTGGTCGTTCTGGGTGGTGTAGTGGTTAGCATACCCGGGCGCTATCCGGGAGACGCGGGTTCGATTCCCGCTCCAGGATGAAGACATTTTCAAGTTTTCGCATAGTATCTGACTTTACCACCATCCTTGTCCTATTTACACCAAAAAAAAAAAAAAAAAAACGGATTGTCATCTTCAAAATTTCAAGAACATTGTTTGATTAAACATATATACAAGAAGGATGACACCGGATGGTTGGGTGCAATGAGCACGTTTTTTGAATACTTTGAGACACAAGAAAAAGGGGAAAAAAATATTTCACAGCAAATGTTTGGAACAAAAATTCAGCAAAAAAAGGAATGGAATCCATCCTAAATAAAATCTGCGTATGATTTAAAATGCGACCGGGGTCGACGTAGATTATCCAGCCTCGTTGAAAACGGCGGCGCAAACCACAAGCAGGTTTAATGTCGGAGGTCCAAGCAGCATCAGCGAGCGAAAGGTTCGGCACACGCTGGACGCCAGGGGTATGGGAGCCGACTCCCTACTCGTATACCATTGTTGCACGCTGCATACCATGATCTCCGAGAGCCGACGCCCTGCTCGTATATAACTGTTGCACGCTGCATACCATGATCTACGGGAGCTGACGCCCTGCTCGTATATAACTGTTGCACGCTGCATACCATGATCTACGGGAGCCGACGCCCTGCTCGTATACAACTGTTGCACGCTGCATAATATGATCTACGGGAGCCGACGCCCTGCTCGTATACCACTGCTGCAAGCTGCATTCCATGCGCTACGGGAGCCGATGCCCTGCTCGTATATCACTGTTGCACGCTGCATACCATGGGCTACGGGAGCCGACGCCCTGCTCGTATACCACTGCTGCAAGCTGCATACCATGCGCTACGGGAGCCGACGCCCTGCTCGTATATCACTGCTGCACGCTGCATACCATGGGCTACGGGAGCCGACGCCCTGCTCGTATACCACTGCTGCAAGCTGCATACCATGGGCTACGGGAGCCGACGCCCTGCTCGCATACCACTGCTGCAAGCTGCATACCATGCGCTACGGGAGCCGACGCCCTGCTCGTATACCTCTGTTACATGCTGCATACCATGGGCTACGGGAGCCGACGCCCGACTCGTGTGCTACTGATGACTGCTCGTCATCGGAAATTACGCCTCGTCTGGTACTGGAAACATTAAAACTGGACCCCTGGCACCGCGTCGTGTAGTTAGATGAATCCCGCTTTCAGCTGTATCGATCTGGCGGGTGTGGCGTCGACAGCACGAGGCCATGTCCCGTCTTGTCAGGTCGACTCTGTTCAAGGTGGTGGTGGCTGTGTGATGGTTTGGGGAGCCTTCTCATGGACACTTTAGGTCATTTAGTGTGACTGGAGAGGTCCTCAACCGCTGTGCATTATCAGCATGTGCTGGCTAATCACCTACACGCTTTCATGGCCTTCGCGCATCCTGTAGCCATTGGTCTGTTTCAGCAGGACAATGCGCTGCCCTATTGGGTCCCAACCACCAAGATGGCATCAGGAACACTTACCTGAGTTTAGAACCATCCAATGACTTCAAGGTCCCCGGACTTACACCCTATGCAAGCTCTCTGAGATGTCGTGGAGCGAAACATCAGATCCATGGATCTTAGATCGACGTCTCGGGCGTAGTTATGGACAATGCTGTAAAAGCCATGACTGGTATTACCTCAGCAAATCCTCCGGCATTTAGTGGAGTCAATGTCTCGGCGTGTACAGGTTGCTATTGGCGTTACAGGAGGACCCAATACGCTTTAGGTAGGTATCTCTATATATCATTAGCTCAAAATGATAACTGTCGAGGCTTTAGCAAAGAAAAACTAAGAAAACCCTTAGTGAAAAATTTGTCGATGGGGAAGAACATCAAATATGTTTGAAATTGCATCTTCCGGGTATCACAGCACACATTAAGGCAGCAAATCACAAACCAATCCAAAGCACCCACATTTAATATTAGTTATTTGTAACGTTACATCACAAGACAAACTCCAATATCCTTCGCAACATTCTACATGAAAAGGGAGAGTCACTACTAAAAACGATCCCGTCATTCTATAAATAAATCAACAAAATTTAATTAAATACTGAAATATGAAAATGCCTCAGAATTTTCATGAATGTTTATCAAGAAAGTGAACTTCTAGAGCAAATGTTTTGTTGCTATGCCCACAATTGTGTTTTAATTACGTGTACCTCTGAATTGCCTTGGAATATAATAGAAACAGACTGAAATTTCAGGGAATTAAAATGTTATATAAATTGCATAGATGTTCAAAGGGACTGTGCATAATCACACTTCGATTGAAAATGGCAACTGTCAAAATGAATCATATGAACTGCGCAGAACGTACCAGTAGATTAAAATTTCAGTCGATTTAACGGCAGCTTCAACACAACGTGAAATCACACACACACACACACACACACACACACACACACACACACACACACACACAAAAATGCCCTTTTGGCTAATCATTATTTTTTCTCAGTATATCAATCGTTGATCGGATCAGGATCATATGTAGAGGATTTTAGGAAGGGAGTGTCTGACCCCAGGTCTTAAACAACCCTTAGAAATAAGAAGCTAGGAGATTTGGGCTAGAGTGCCCTATAGGAAAGTGACACGGAAGCGAAGTAGAAAGGGAGAGGAAGACGCCCTTATTTATTACCGGGGGCCAGTACCCGGGGTCCGACGGTTTAACGTACCCATCCGACGCATGGCAGATATTTAGTGGATCGAGCGTTCGTACCTGCCTGGGATCGAACCTGAGGTCCTTTCCGTGGCAGTCACGAACGTTGCCCACTAGGCCACCCGCGGCCCCTATCAATCGTTGAACTGAATCGGTTGGGATTTATTCCGTAGTATGGCCCTGATGAACTGAATGCAGCATTTTTCGGCTGAGAAATTTCACCATAATTCTGGTATTGCAAAATATGTACTTTGTCGCTGAAACCGCGAGCAGAGACATTATGTTTCAAATGACGCGTAGAAATGTGTTGCTACTGGAAAAATATTTAAATTACTTCAATGAATAATCTTTCATCTCTATACCTTGGAGTATCCATAACACAGTAAGTGAAAAGAAAAACCTTTGGCACAGAATTTGATTCACACTGATTTTTTTAAGATGTCTCTCCACGAAAACGAGCGCTGTACAGACTTTTTTTTTCTTTTCTTTTTTAAGCTTTTTCGCAAATCGATAACGGCTGGGAAGCCGTTGTTACTGATTTTGGGCCACTTTATCTAGAGAAGGTAGAAAAACAGATAACTGAAGAACAAATTCATCCAGAGATTTATACACAAACGCCCAAAATTTTTCTGCTGCATATATCTGATTTTAGTCAGCTACAAATTTTGCAGATATCAATATTAACTGTTTTAGCAATCCATGCTAATGTTTCTTTGCTTTAACCTTGTTTAAGGAAGCGTAAGATACGAAAAATAAAATAGCTCGGTGAAGTTTCGGAAAAACGGTTTAAATCATTTTCAAATGTAAAAAATGCAACAGTTCTCCATTTTTGGAAGAGTTTTCCACAATAGTAATCCTAGATTTAAAGCCATATTTCATCATAAATATTTTCAGCCTTCAAAAATTTGGTTTCACCCCGCCCCCCGCCGTCCCATTTTAAATTCCTGGATAAACTCCTGAAAGAATACACCTGAGCAGGGCCGTAACTACTGGGGAGAGGGGGGGGGCAGGGAGGGTAGTTGCCCTCCCAAAATGGTCATTCCTAGGGCGTAATTTCGTGCTCTGGGGGATGTAAAAAAAAAAAAAAGAAATTGTAACTACAAAAATAAAGTTACACGCTTCAGTATTTTCTTTTTAAAGACTTTATTTAGTCTCATACAGCATTCTATGCAGTTAACCAGAGAACAGAGTATACTATACTGTGCAAATTAATTGGGACAAAGTAAAAAATCCCTCTTTTTTCCAAAACTATGCCTTTATATCATTCTATGCCTTGATATACACTGATAAATACCTGTATTAGTATGAAGTATGTCCTCCTTTAGCAGAAATGACCTCTTGAATTCGTTTTGGCATTGACTCCACTAATTGAGTGCACATATTTTTGACTTCATAATCGTGGAACCACACTTTTATAGCATTCGTTATCATGCGTTCTTACGTTGTACAGTCCATTTTACCTAAACGTCTCTTCAAAATATTCCACAAGTTTTCTATGGGATTTAAGTCTGATGAATTTCCAGGCCAATCAAGCAAATGAATTTGATTTCCAGCATGAAATTCTTGACCGATTTCGAATTGTGACATGGGGCCAAGTCATGTTGAAATGTCCCGTCAAAAGTTTGCAAGACTGGAACAATCCTACGTTGTAATATTTTTACGTACTTGGCTGAAATCATCATACCATGAACAGGAACTAAGCTTCCAGTGCCATTTTATGTGAAAAAACACCAAAACATCTGTTTCACAGGGTGTTTTACAGTTTGTTTGACATGCTCAGGTCTTAAGGGTTCACAGTTGCTTCGTCTAACGACATTTGTTTGCTAACCCTGCACAAATAAATTATTTTCATCACTAAAAATTACCTTCTTCCAGTCGTCAGCAGTCCATGATTTATATTTTTTGGCCCATGCTTAACGTTTTATCTTTATTTTCGAATTCAAATATTGTTTTTTTCGGTGGTCTTCTTGCCTTCCAGCCAACTTCCAGAAGACTACAGTGTACAGTTAAATCACTAACATCACAACCACTAGCCAATAAATCTCTTTGAATGTCGGTGCTTGTTTTTTTTTTTTTTTTTTTGGATTCATTTTACTATTTCTGATTAGATATTTATCGGTTCGTGGAGTTGTTTTTCGTTTTCTTCCACATTTACCTCTCCTTTTTGGAGACAATGATCCAGATTCATTGTATCGCGTAAGCAGTCTTAATACACTTGATTTGCCTACACCAACTGCAGAAGCGATTCTCTCCCTGTCATAGAAATATGATCCTTCAGAGCAATTATTTTTGCACGCTTCCTTGGGGAAATATCCATTTTTCAATACACAAAAGCAACACGTACTCACAGAGAGCAAAAACTAACATCCACCTGTCACACACGAAAGCTCACAACTGAAGCTGAAGTGCCTATTTCCTGTTACCGGTCAAACCACATTCTTACTATCAAGTTCTAACAGTCACACCACCTCACAGCTGATAAAACCGGTTTACGTGGGTTTCCGACATCAACTGGCGATCACATTACAATTCTGAAAATAAAATAGCTTGTCCCCATTAATTTGCACGATATAGTACGAGATGAAAACATGAAGGAAGTTTTCCGAAACAGTGAATTGAAGCATAGAAAACAATATGCCGATATGCCTACCTTCCATGACCTTTCCGAACATGTCGTTGGTATGAAGAGCTAGTTAATCATTTGTGCTCTGAAATTCTCCCAGCTTTTAACCTTAAATGGAATTTTTCGAAGCCCTACCCCTAAAGCTTCCTATTGTTACGTTCACTATCCGATAATCATTCATTTTGGGGTTTATTTTTCGTTCTGCATTTTCTGTGGAGTGTTGTGTTGTCGGCGTTCACATAACATTTACACTTCACTTGGTATTATTTATTGTACAATCTGTGGTTCTTGGGTAATTACCAAGTTTTTACTTTTTTGATAAAATTACATCAAAAACCCGAAATGCGATTTTTGAACGAACATAATACTTTCCTATAACGGCGGTGTGCGAGAAAGTAAAAACCATGAATTATTTAAGCGGAACTCGAGGGGGCGTAATTTTGAACTCGAAGGGGCGTATTTTTGAACTCGATGGGGCGTAATTTTGAACTCGAAGGGGCGTAATTTTGAACTCGAAGGGGCGTAATTTAAAGTCACGGCCTCTCAGAAAAGAAAAGGTTGCTACAGTCCTGCACCTCAGTCTCATCAGATAAGAGTCTAGCCCTTCGGAAAGAGAAGCTTGCATCTCGACCGTTATGCCACCGAGGTAAGTTTCTCTATTTTTTTTATAATAAATCTACAGCCTAAGATTATTTGCATATTTTAGAGGTATTAACCACTGTTTTCTGGGTGCTGTCGTTTGGATGATGAGAACTGTATTAAAACATCCTTGACAGCAATGCTTGAATTTTTAAAGGGAATTTTAACGACGAAGGGTGGGTGGGGTGGCATTAGCGCAATCAAAGCGGCGTTTAAATACATATGGTGGCGAGTTTTCTGAAGCAGCTATTCGCTGTTCCGTAATGAGAAATGCCTTCATTAAAGTGTCCACAGCGGAAACGCCATTTTTCTCCCTCGTCCCCCAACCCCTCTCTCCTCAGCACCAAGAGCGAGATGCAGGATCTACGACCATCAGAAAACATGACGTCAAATGGAATGTAATATCATGGTGTACTGGGATGAACTTGAGGAGAAAAAAAAAATTGAAACCAAAATCCAAAGAATTTCGGAGCGAGGCATGTCACGTGGTGCCAAGAATGTCAGCATGGATGGCGTCACATTAAGCAGTTTTTCCGATACGCTTGAATGCCGTAACAAACGTATTAATCTGAAGCAGAAATCACACCCTTCGCGGGACTCACTCACACCCCTATCACATATTTCCATAACCGTAGTATGTGTCGGGGAATGAAGTAGATATATCTAGCTTGCTCACAGGGCAAACAGGATGCTCCATTAAAAAAAAAAGAATTTAAATATGACGCGGCAAAATTTGTCCAATGCGAAATTAATATCGCAGCTCTTCATGCACTATCCTTTTGAACGAGCATTTCAGTGAGAAACTCTTGATATTTGAAACTGCTCGTTGTTGACAGCAATAAGAAAGGCTCACCCAGAAACTTCAGCTTCCCATATGATTAGCATAGACACAAACTTACTCTGCGTAGCGCAGCAGCCAAGAAAAATAACCGTAATTTCACACATGAGAAATAAAAGCGAAAAGAGATCACGACGCTAAATAGTCATGACCAAGGCCCAGACTTTGATGGCATTTGCATTTTGGGGCCTTTTTTTACTCTTTTAGGGCATGTTTCAGGACATTTTTTGAGGTTTAGGGACATTCTTTTTCTGGTTTTAGGTCATTTTTTGCAATTTCTGTCATTTTTAAATAAAAAAATTAAATATTCATAAGGATTATGCTTTCTTTTTAGCACGTCTTTTGTAAAAAAAGATCATGCTTAGGTTGTCGGTTTGTCCGTTCGTCTGTCTGTGGACACTATCTCTGCAACTATTTGTACGATTTGAAAAATTCTTTTTACATTGGGAAGCTTGAAACGTGAGAATGATGATCCTTGCATTTCGGGTTTTTTCCCGATGCACGAATTCGTCGCTAGAGGGTGTAAATGTCGATGATATCGAATTCCAAATATATTTTATTCCATATAAGATTGAAAAAAGATTTCTTCCCTTCGATGCCATTTACAACGAAGACTACATATTTTAGGCACAGTATCTTTTTCAGATAATTTCTAGGTCTTCCGCTAGGCGGCGTAAAGGTAAACTGTGTTTTTCCCGATATCTCAGCTTCTAAAAACTCCGATTTGAAAAATTCTTCTTGCATCGAAACACCTGCTGATGGGAAATGTTTTGCATATGTTTCTAATTTTTGATAGAGAATGGTTTGGCATCCAGGGGGCGTAAGTCTTTATTTCTGCTTCTGATGTATTTGCAGCAAAATCTAAGCTTCCGAAAACTCGATAGCAAACATTCTTTCGTAGATAGATACCGCTTATCTTGGAAAACTTTTTGAGTATACCTTCTGCTTAGAATAGCGCATTAAGACATTGACTACGCCAGATGCCGGTGTTTTCACAAGAAACACGCCAGCCATGTCTGTTGCAACAATGTTTATAACAACCCCGCCCGAGACATCGGCAGAGTATCCATGAATCTGAAGTTCAGCTCCCCTATATCTAAGAGAGCTTCCTACATACGTACATATCCCTAGGCTGTTCTCTGAGATTCAGAGGTTAAGTCCAAAAAGAAATACAAACTACCAGATAATTTTAACTTACTGTTGCCGTATCAAATTTTTTAATTTACAGCGATCTTGACATACAACTCGGGCTTCACTGACATCCATCACACGCCGTACACAAGATCTTCTATACTTCATACTCATAATCTTTTTCTCATGCTGACACTCATGAATCTGATCCTCCCATGACTTCCTCTGCCTTTCCTTCCTGCCACTTGGGCTAAAAAGATTTTCTTAGTAATCATCTCATCACTCATTCTTTCAACATGGCCAAACCACCGAAGCATATTAGTCACAACCTTGCTAACAACATTTTGCATTTCAGAGAGCTTCCACGGGGTTTAAATCCGGTAAATCTGGTTGATGGATTAATATTTATGGCGCAAGGGCCATATTTGGCGGCAGACACGAGACCATCAAATAAAGATACCGGGAAACTTGGAGGCCGGTGGATAGTTCCAAACTCAGATGAGTGTTCCTCGAACCACGCCTAGATAGTGCAACCTGGTGGAAAGACAAATTGTCCTTCTGAAGCAGACCATCAGTCGCAGGATGCTCGGAAACTATGAAAGTGTAAAGGTGATCAGCTAGCACATGCTGATAGCGCGTATCGGTTAAGGATCTCTCCAGACACACTAAGGGACCTAATGTGTCTTGCGACAACGTACCTAAAAAGACCACAGAGCCACCACGGCCTTGAACAGAGCCGACCTGTCAAGATGGGTTATGGCCTCATGCTGTCGACGCCACACCCGCACCGCACCATCAGCTCGGTACAGCTGAAAACGGGATTCATCTGACCACGTGACACTGCGCCACTCTGCAGAGGTCCAGATTTGATGTTCCTGGCACCAGGCGAGACGTAATGTCCGATAACCACCAGTCAACAGTGGCACAAGAGCAGGGCGTCGGCTCACGTAGCCCAGGGTATGCATTGTGCACCATACCGTTCACTCGCTGACACTGCTTGGGCCTCCGACATTTAACCTGGATGTGATTTGTGCCACCGTTGCCAAGAGATTGGCCTGTACGAGCCTGGGTAGTCTACGTTGACTCCGTTCATCAGTGGCGTGTAGTTAGCCACCCCTTGCTCTCTGGGTGCCGGTACGTCAGTAGATGGTATACTCGTGGTGCACCCTTGATTTATTTTCCCTCGGGAACCCTAGAGTTCTTACCACTTGGGCGATAGAATGACCCATCTGTCTTGCGCCGACAATGCGTCCACAATGAAATTCGCTCAGATCACCATGTTTACCCATGTTCGTTGATTGCGATTTACTGTTGGGAAGCCCTCATGTCCGCGTATGTATCGCCTGCGTTAGGTTTGGGTCTGTCCCACTGTGCGTGGGGGGATGCACATGTCAACACCGCCCATCACTCCTATCTCTCATGTTTCGTCTACTGAGTATACAAGTGTTTAGTTAGAGGCATTTGCAATTCTTAGTTAAGTTTGCAGCTACTACGAATTACAAGTCAACTCTAACGTAAGTCTTCCATAAGTAGCTTAAATCCTCATACTTCTACAGCAACCGAAGCAATATATTTCCATAAGAATAAAAGTAAATTTATTCAGACGATTAGCGTGGATTACCGTGCATTAGTTAGCCGTCAGTACACGATTATAATTGAAGGTTTTTACACATATCCATACTCGGTTTTACATAAATTTAATACAAGTCTAGATATAGCAAAATCATATTTTGAACTTAATGGTATTACGTTGCGGGCCCGTGGGATGACACAAATTATTTTTATCAGTGAATAAACATACATACACGTGCAGGATCTGCATATGTGTTAACGTTGTTGTCTCGATAAGTGCATATAGATAAGAAGTATTACTGTATAAACAAGATGATTGCGTCTTTAGCCACGTGATGTTGGCAAGATTTTTGTTTATTGTTTATGCGAATGGCAAGCGGTAAATAGGAACACATCATTGCTGGCTTACTGGCGGTACCCGCGAAAGTGGGGCACTAAGGGGGGAGGGTCCTCGTTACCGCATTTGGATTCGCAGCTGTGGATGAGTAAGCTTTCAGAAAGTAGCAGCGACCTCCTAGTGTTTGCGGTAGCTAGGATCTTATTTTGTGTCCATAAAGGATGGTGCTTTTCCATTCTTAACTATACATGGCAATGAGGTGGTATCAGAGTGGGTCAGAACACAGTATTTGTGCTCCTTGATCCTGGTGCGCAAGGAGCATAAAGTTTACCCTATATGTAGGCCATGTCCTGATTTTGGTTGTTACAATGTTTAATTAGTATACTGAATACGCCGTGTCTGTGATAAACACACGTAGGATCCGTGTGTTTTTAACAAGTAAGAACAAGTTTTTGGTGACCGCGGAAATCCAAGCAGTGTTTCCTAAGAGCATTCATAAGTATGTTTGTTAGTACCGGATAGTACGGGAAGGATACAACATATTTTATCTCTTTGGATTCCTTGATGAGGGTGCTTATATCACGTAGTAAATACTTTCTTACATGTTTATCCACGTCATGTTTGTTGTATCCATTGTCTTTGGCTATTTTCCGTATTTGGAGTAGTTCATGGTTTCTGTCCTTGGTAGTAGTGCAGTGTGTAAACGCTCGTTCTACAAGGAATCCCAATGCAGCATGCTTTTGCTTTCTAGGAGGTGCAGAGTCTTTAGGTATGATGACAGGGATAGTGGATGGTTTTCTATATACTTTCGTGGTAATTTTATTGTCTTGGTGGCGCTTAAGGAGGAAGTCTAGAAATGGGAGTTCACCGTTTTGCTCGTATTCGATGGTGAATTTTATTGTTGGGTATTGTCCGGAAAGTTCATCTGCGAGTGTATTGATGAGATCCTTGTGGTGGGACCAGAAGTTGAGATATCGTCTACATATCAAAGGTAAAGGAACGGTTTGAGTTGGCAAATTTATTTTCCATTACTGAAACCCGCCATCCTTTTACAACTATCCTACAGATTTATAACAACAAAAATTGTCATATGATTTAAACATGGAGAAAATGAAGCCTATTGCATTTTCAGAATCTGTTAAAGAAAGATCTTTGTAACCCACATAAATATTCATTAATGCTTTCGAGTTACAAATTTCACCATTTATTCGCAAAAGCATAGTAATGAATGCACGTTACGTTACTTTTGTTAACGTTGAGTAAGATTTTTAGAGTTTTGACGCATGCAAATTACGAACTAATATTTCATTTCGAACATAATTTATTTTTATACTGTTTCAGGACAGCGAGCATATTCGCGATAGTTGTTCGTTTTTATACACATAAGTTCGTTTTAATCAGGTTAATTTTCTCACCTGAAGAATTACCACAGTCACTAAACACTGCGTTTATGAGTAAATACATAGCCTGCTGTCATTGCTCAAAGAAAATAGTTTAAAAAGAAAATCAGCGAAGACGTCATGTGCACCTGCATTTGATTTTTACGCATTAATTATTACGTAACAGCGAAACGATGTCGTCTAAAAAAATAATAGCAAAAAGTTTTCTCATTCACTTAGACTGAAGCACAGATTTCACTGTTTCTGGAATGTATCTTTTTAACCACTTTTCCCATAAATTTTTTAAATTATATTTCAGCCTTTTTTTTTTTTTTTTTTTTTCTCGAATAGCGACGAATACTGACTTCAGGAGCTAAATCACCTTGGTAAATTACGAGTTTGAGTTTCAGTTTTTCGTAGATGTATTAATATGTTGGAACACTTTTAAAAGAACTTTCAATTATATAAAACCTACGCTGCTGTTTAAGCACTTTAATAAAATATTCAGAGGGAGCATTAATGGCATGATTCCGATCTGTCAGGATCTGTAACAAAGCAAAGAATACATTCTATTGCTGCATAAATTAATCTAGTAATAATTTAAAGTAAAGAATCTAAATGCTTCTGCACTTTGTTCCGCATGTTAATTTTTCGCAAGTGCATTTATTTCAGTATATGTACGTACTGTATATTACAAAGACGATATGTTTACACTAGCATATTCTCTGTCAAAATCCATTAGCAAAAGCAGCGTCTTCACTCGTGTATCCAACGTTGAAAATTCTTGTTGAGTCATACATATAGGATAAACAATATGTAGCTTCTGAAGGCGTTTGGCTGCGGATTAGGGACATGAAAATTGGTGTCTTCCAACTCCTGTGCGAAACAACGCCCTCTCGTAAAGAAAGGGCGTTGTTTCGCACAGCAGTTTGAATAAAAAATCCGAGAGGCGGTTATTATTCAGAAATTGGTGTTTTCTAACGTCACTATACACTCTTTACGAGAGAGCTTTGTTTCGACCAAGAGGCTGAAAAAAATAGAAAAATAAAGACAACATGCTGGAGAACACATTCAAGTGAAATTCACGACTCGCTCGCTGGGAAATATGGTTTTCCTTGGAGATACTTCCGATGAACGTTGATAACTCAATACGGATACACAACGGCCGTTGCATAAACACCGAGGGTAAAATCAGACAGGAAATTAAGAAATATAGGTACAACAAAATATATGCTACTCTTTCTCAAAGTATCTTTCCTGGGATGATATGCAACGGTCCCATCGTTTAGTCCACTTTTCAAAGCACGTGGCGAAGGCATTTTGTAGAAGCTGCTTTAGTGACCCCTGCACAGCTTCAATAACGTCAGCATCTGTGTTGAATGTTGCGTCACGGAACTTCTCCTTCATTGTTGGAAACAACCAGAAACCGCACGGGGCGAGATCGGGACTGTACACGCAGGCTGTTGTATGATTCCAATACTGCATTTCGTAAGACTCTGTTGAACACAAGCAGGCACATATGGGCGGGCGTTAATATGGGGTAGGGTCCACTTGCCCAACAGTTCCGGTCGCTCAATCGATATGTGTCGTCGCAGACGCTTCAAGACTGAAATGTAATACTCAGCCTTGATAGTAATTTGTGGAGGAACGGCATGCTGGTAGACTACACCTTTATGATCAAAGAAAACTATTATCATCACCTTCCCAGCTGATTTGGTTTGGTGGACTTTTTTCGGAGGAGGCGAGCCTGTGTGTTTCCTGACACTCATTGCGCGCTCCGTGAAGGGGTTAAAATAGTGGATCCATGTTTCATTGATAGTTGTCACTGTGTTTAGAAAGTTTGGATCCCTTGCAATCATTTGTTTCCACTATAACACACCTGAACTCTGGCTAACAATTGTTCTTTCGTCAGGTGATACGGTACCCATCTGGAACACACAAGATGCAGCAGTAATTTGCCACGTAGAATGCCGTTTTTTATATATTGGTTGACGCTGCTATGTCTTCACACGTCATTCGTCGATCTTCTTACAAAATTGCCCAAACAGTGTTAACAGCACTTTCAGGTCGACCAGGCCTAGGAGCGAGTTCTGCCGACAAACGCCCCTTTTTTGAAATCATGGTGTCATCTAAAAATCGTTGACTCACCGGAACATTTATCTCTAAGCGTTTTTCATTAAATCAACTGTTTCCAGAGCCGTTTTACCTAAACGATAACAAAATTTTATCGCACAACGCATTTCACTTCTTAACTCTGAATCACTCATCCAGAGCTGTATGGCTAATTTCAGACGTACCTTAAACAACTGAGCAATAACAAAACCAAAATCGTCAGGCACGGCTAATAACTGTTGCCACTGATACTTCCTTAATTCAGTTTGTCGTCTGCGTGGTTATTTTTCTTCTTCGCACTGTTGCCAACTGAAAATATTACTCTCAGTTTTTATGGAACAGTCTTTGTATAAATCTGTGTATCTCAACGAACGTTATTACACTCGCTTGACGAGTGGGCGTTGTTTCGCGCAAGAGTTTGAATAAAAAGGCGATGTGCTGAAGAACAGATTCAAGTCAAAATTAGAACCTTCCTGGAAACATTAAACACGGTCACACTTGAAGGTTCTTGCGATGAATGTTGGTAACGGATTACGGATATGTAAAGAGGTGTGTCTAAACGACATTAGACTCTCCTGACTACAGCGCGTTGTTCGGGTCTGGAGTCTGAATAAAAGCAAAGTGCTGAAGATGAACGTACGAGGGTTGATTAAATAGCAATTCCTCACGATTTTTTTTTATTTATTTATTTTGTAAAATTTCTGCCGTACAATATTATAGAAAAGTAATATAATACTCAGTAACAATACAATATGTGCCCCAATCATAAACTAATTGTACAAATAAAGTAAACAAATTCACCAATGAAACACAAAATACGACAAATCACCAATGAAACTGACAAAATATGACAAATCCCCAAAGCTTTTACAATAAATACAAATTCTGCACAACAACAAAACTCATTCCATAGAAAATTAATATCAATTGTCAATATTAATGAAAAATTATATCTTAGTAATAATTAAATGTACAGCAAGGGGCCAGAGAAAAAGGCTGAAATACTGCTTGACTAGTCCCCGATTCCCTCTAAATAAAAACAAAATAGTCCAGTCAAGACAACTAAAGCAATTTTTCAATAGTTTTTTTTTTAGAAATCATAAAACAATAAATTCCAGTACTCAATTTCCCGTCGAAAAACTCCTTAGCACTCGCTTAAATACCGGATAACGTGCCTCTGATCTAATAATAATAAACGGTAATCCATTCCACTCACGCAATCCCAACACATTGATATTATTAAACATTAAACCTGTACGAGCCCACGGAACAGAAAAACTCGACCCACCACGAGTATCATAGAAGTGAGTTGTATGCCGTAATGTAATCAAGTTGGAGTATCTTCCTGTAAAAATACGTTCATGGACCATCAGCAGCAATCTGTATTTATGTAGTTGCTCAAACTGGAAATGACGAAAAAGAACCTCCGATCCAACCGAATAATTCAACAATCGGACAAACTTCCTGTGCAACGCAGATAAACGAATTATGTTACCCCTTGTAGTCGCACCCCATATTAAAATGCAGTACGACCATAATTCTAACATGACAAAGAACCAGAAATCCGCGAAATCATACCAATGCGAGATCTTAATCATAACGCAAGCTGATCCACCTGAGAATCCCATCTGAGAGATTCATGCAGAACTACACCCAAAATTTTCATTGTGATCTGGAACTGCAATGCCGTATCATTTAAGTGTACATAACTCAAGTCGCAAGGACGACACCTGATGTTGGAAAACAACACGCAACCCGTCTTAGTAACATTTAACGTTAAAAAATTACATGCAAACCAACGAAGGTACTCCCTAATTTCGAGATTTATTCGAGGAATCAACTCACTCAGGTTATTCTCCCTGAAAAATAGGCTTACATCATCAGCAAACAATACCAAATTGAGCACCAGATGGAACCCAAAAATATCATTTATATAGATCAAAAACAAAATAGAACTCAACACTGAACCCTGAGGAACTCCAAATGAAACTGACTCAACTCTAGAACAGTGATCATGGATCTGAGCAAACTGCTTCCTGCCCAATAAATAATTCTGAAACATGTTAAATGCAACACCTCTAATCCCAATCCCTTCTAACTTAGTTCATAATACGTCATGGCATACAGTATCAAATGCTCTAGATAGATCGCAAAAGAATCCAACAACACTATTTCCAGAATCTAATCCGTCCTGTAAATAATTTATAACATCTAGAACAGCAGTCTCAGTTGAAAATCCCACACGGAAACCATGCCGATTGTGGCCCAGAATATCGTTACTATCCATATATGAAATTAACCTATATAATGTAAGCCTCGCCCAGATTTTTGCAAACACCGAAATATTGGCAACTGTACGATAATTTGCCCAAACCCTTTTAAAGATAATAAGTTGCGGATAAGGGATATTTTAATCGGCGTCTTCCAAAGTCATTACGCTCTCCTGAATAGAGGGCGTTGATGGGCACAGGAGTTTGAATAAAAAGGCCGTGTGCTGGAAATGAGGTCTTACTCGGAGGTACGCGCGGTGTTAGGTTGGACGATGTGAAGCACGGTAGAAACATTTGCAGGAATCTGACAGAAAGTTTCCTGTCTACCTTTCTGCAGCGTTTATGTCTGTTGCTGAAGGACTGACGCTGCGTTTCTGTTCCGTCAACGTAATGTTCTTGTGCGAGAAATTAGAAAACCATTCTAACACGCTCCGAAAAATCATGACTTGAGCACGACAGGCTTCTTGAAGCTGGCGATGGATCTACGCTGCTGGCGTTTCGCATGCCCAGAGAAATCCAATCGTCGCGTTTACATCCTAGAGAGACCATGTTTCCAGCGGATCGTTATTTTGAGTTAAGGTGGTTCCACCTAAAATCTCTGCCTTATGTTTCCAATGGTAAAATTTCTTGACATATTTTCTTCGGAATTAATGTATTCAAGGATGAAAATTTGCACATCGATAAAACTAACTTTAAGTTATAGCATGGGATACTTAACACTTGCTAAAACATAACCATAATTAAGCAATCCAACATTTGTTTGTCTACTGACGTCATTAATGTACAGGTCGCGACATCTATTAACAGGGTTGAACATTACTCAAAGAAAAATGATTGATTTTTAATAACACGTCTTATTTTCAGGAGAAAGTAAAACGTTGGAAAACACCAATTTACGTCTCTAATCAGCCACCAGAAGAAACCGAAAGTTACGTATTGATGAGCAATAGCATATGTCACGTACACATTCCACCATTTGAGAACGAAAGTGGCAGCACTTTTTCTATATTTCTTAATGTTTTTATTATAGCTGTCATGTTATCTCTGATTTTTAACAATGGACTGGATTTTTTCTTCACATGAGATAGAGCTCAGTATGATCAATTGGTCTTTCTTAGCGTAGGAATTTTGTTGATGGACGATTATGTGCACAATAGCTCAAAAGAGAAAATACAAATAACTGTGGGAAGAATATTGTCGTTACTAAGATGCTAGAAGCGACTGCATATTACTGTACAATATTGCCGATTTGTTTTTCTTTTTCCTACCACCCTCTCATCCGATGTATCATCGATATTTTTCAATAATCCAAGTTATGTACATTTTTCGTGATGGAAGTTTTAAAATTCTTTAGTACAATGCGATGCATACATCACACGCATTTATCAATAATGCGGCAGCCACACTTAACAAAAGAGCTACAAAAGTAATTGGCTTCATTTAAAATAGCTTATTTCAAAAATTGTTAGAAATTGCTGAAAACAAATCATTTTATACGCCAGAGCCATTTTTTGCGTTATTATTATTCAAAATGATTTAGTCCCAAATGACATTTTCTTTCCGAAAGAACTGCTTTTTTCACAATAGCAATTAAAATCCCCTTGACTTTTTCGGAACTTAGCAGAAAAGTTTAACAATACTAATTGAACTAATTTCTACACAATGGTAATATACAGGAATATCAGACAAAAGACACTTTTCCTTATCACAAACAGTGCTAAAAAAGATACTAGTACAGAGTCACCTTCGGAATTTTAAATGTTAAACGACTGCAAAGATAGTATTTATTTGAGTTTTAAAAATGTTCACGAATTCCCGTAATTGCTTTGCAGTAACTAAAATTTAAAATGAGAGCGGAATCTCAGTTCTTTTTTTGATTTTGTTTTGCGAATTTTATATCATGCACTTACAATTAAGTACATGTTTTGAAATTCAAAACAAAGTGTAGATCCGTCGAATCAAGCAAATTTAAACTTACTAGATCCCTCGGGTGATTAAAATTTAGGCACCTACGCAGATAGATGTACACAGTTTGAACAAGCACTAACCAACACTCAGTGCGGATTTTTAAAATCTTGCGTTTAGAGATTTGCAGTTATTAAAATTGAAAGAACGTTTCGACTTTTACCAGCTTTAGAATAAAAAGCAAAAAGACAACAGCACTCTGTGTCTTAGGCGGCTTTTTTTTTTTTTTTTTTTTTTTTTTTCATTTTTTAAACATACGTTCGTCCGAAGTACCGTACTTTACGATTTTAAAATTAGCTGTCAGTATCTTGCAATTGTTTGGAGTTTCAAAAAAATATATACACTATATAGACAAAAGTCACCAGACACCCTTCAAAAACAAATGAACGGATCCCCTGAGTTGTTAAGATGCACGGTACAGCTGCAAACAGCATAAAAATAAGACTGCAGCTGAACGCGATCATATCGCGCTGTGAGGTTGAGTGAAAATGTCACGCCGGGAGAGAACTGACTTTGAGAAAGGAAAGATTAGTGGGTTGTCCATAAGAGAAACCGAAAGGCGTTTAAACATACCCAAGTCAACTGTTTTGGATGTATTGAATAAGTGGAACACACATGGCGTGCCTGAAGCAGCAAAAAGTAAAGGCAGACCAAAGAAAATCAGTGATAGAGGACGTCGAAGCTTCAGGAGAGTCGTTACAGCTAATCGACTGAGTACTGCGCAAGACCTCAGTGTACAGGTAAGTAAAAATGCTGGAACCTCGGTATATACACGTACCATTCGCAGAGAACTTAATTCCATTTGTTACCATGGTCGTGCGGCTGCTCATATGCCTTTCATCTCCACTCGAATTGCTATTCGTCGTTTAGCATGGTGTGAAGAACATTTATCGTGGACCGTAGATCAATGGAAATGGGCCCTATGGACTGATGAATCCAGATACACGATCCATCAGTCTGATGGGCGTGTGTGGATATGGCGACAGCCGGGGGAACGCTATTTACCACAGTGTACTGTTCCTACGGCCAAGTTTGGAGCTGGCAGTGTACTCGTGTGGGGGATGTTCTTCGTAGTACACTGGTTATCTGCCAGCTTCCCGACCCAATGATTATCGTGGACAAACCTGTTAACCAGCACGCCTACCTCGATATTCTGGACAATTATGCCCTATCAACTCTGCTGCAATACTATGGAACCGAGCCTTGTTGGTACCAGCAGGATAATGCACCGAGCCATAAAGCAAGGACTTATCTGTTATGGCGTGGTTTGACGATAATTCCGTATCGTGTGTGGACTAGCCAGCACAGAGCCCTGATCTTAATCCCATAGAGTGCCTATGGGATGGATTAGAGCGCCTCATAAGAAATTTGGAACCAAGGCATACTACTAAGCAACAGTTAGCGGCAGCACTGTGTACTGAATGGAAGCGCATACCTATCGCTGTGTTCCAAAACCTTGTCGAAAGCATGTCTAGAAGGGTCAGTGCATGCAATAAAGCCAAAGGTGGAACGACACCGTACTGATGTAAGTCAATAAATGCTATGTTGTGTTTCTCTTCTAGGTGTCCGGTGCCTTTTGGCAATATAATGTACATCAAAGAGCTAAAACATTATGACCAGTGACAAAGGCCAAATTGTAATGGGCAGACGACTGGGTCAGAGCATTTCCGAGACGGCAAGGTTTGTGGGGTGCTCACGGTCAACCGTGGTTAGTACATTCAAAAAGCGGTCCAAGGAGGAAAAAAGCACGAACCGGCGTCACAGTGGAGCCCCGACCACGGCTCATCGATGCTGATGCGAACGAAGGCTATTCCGTATGGTAAGTGCCAACAGCAGGGATGCAACTGGCCGGTAATTTAAATGCTGGTGACAGGAGTGATGTGTCACAACACACAGAATATCGAACCTCGCGGCAAATGGGGCTGCTTAAAACTAGGCCCTTCTGATTTCCCATGCTGACATCGGTTCACCCTCGAAAACGACTACAAGGGGCAAGCGAGCACCAAAACTAGGCCTTGAATAACTAGAAGAAGGTCGTCTGGTCCGATGAATCTCGTTTCCTGTTGCACCATGTGGACGGCCGGGTACGTGTGCGTTGCTTACCTGGGAAGTGTTGGCACGGATGAACCGTGGAACAAAATCAAGCCGGTGGAGGTAGTCTAATACTTTGGAAATACTCTGCTGGAGAAACCCTGGGTCCAGCCTTTCGTGTGCAGGAAACTATAACGTCTACCACCTACCTATACTCCAAGTCTACCTAAAAGTGTAGCACTATGAGGGGTACGAAACAGCTACCTCAGCTACGAAAAATAGTCCTTAGCGTTTGGAGAAAAAGCAGTAGAATTATTGCTTAGAATCCATTTTTGTTTACTCAACAGTTGATCAGACAACATTGCTATCTAAAAAGAAATCCGGAAGTTAGAGCGTTTTAGAAATAAATTTGTTATGAGAAGTTGCTGAATCAAGAGCTTCGCACTTTCGGCTGTTTCTTCCCACTTGGGATACAACTCGGACATGGGGAAGGGGTGGAAGACCTCTCCGAACATTAACAACACAGAGACAATAAATTGACAATCAGGGAAACTCGAAGTGTGCGTTACTTAAACAGGCAGTAGGGGAAGCAGTTCGGCCTCCACCAGACCCCCTATCACAATGCCCACTGCTTGTGAGATGTGTGGGTAGGTAGTGGATCAGAAAGGAAACAGTAGAAGAGCACATTAACGCGGATGGATACCGTTCTTGAGTTCCACAACGAGTTGTGATAATGCTCTCCCGCCTTTACCAATAGTACACTTTTAGGGTGAATTGGAGTATAAATATCATTGCAGACAAAGTACAACCTTTCATGGCAACAGTATTTTCCCTTCTAGTAGTACCTTCTTTCAGAAGGATATTGCGCCATGCCACAGTGTCCGTGTTATTCCAGAATGGTTCTCTGATAATGAAGACGACTTCCATCTATTGTCTTGACATCCAGATTCCCCAGATATCAATCCAATCGAGCATCCGGAGTTTGTATTGGAACAGCAATTCCCATCTGCGGTTGCTCAACCATGTAACTTACAAGAGTTAAATAATCTGCTTGTAGGTACCAGATCAGATCATATGTAGAGGATTCTAGGAAGGTAGTGTCAGACCCCAGGTCATAAACAATCCTTAGAAACAGAAAGCTAGGAGATTTGGGCTAGAGTGCCCGACAGAAAAGTCACACGGAAGCAAGGTAGAAAAGAGAAGACACCTTTATTTATAACCGGAGGCCAATACCCGAGATACGTCGGCTTAACGTACCCATCCGACGCACGGCGAATATCTAGTGGTTCGAGCTTTCGTACTTGCCTGGGATCGAATCTATGACCTCTCCGTAGTAGTCGCGAACGTTAACCACTAGCCATCTGCGGTCCGTGTTGGTACCAGATACTACATTACACATTTGAAATATTGAAGCGTCCGTACGTCGCCGGGAAGAGCTATTTTGGCGGCAGGTGGAGGATCATCATATTAAGCAGGTGGTCATAATGTTTTGGCTCTTCCATGAATAACAGAAACTTTCTTTTATTGCCGATCTTAAAAACATATTCAAGCAATTAATTGCCCACTGGCATGAATTAAACGCAGTGGGGAATCTTACAGGTGCTTGGAATTAAAAAGACTACTCGTCAGAGTTTTGCAGTTCCTCACAAAACTTTTAGAACCGACTGTCATAATTTTGTAGTTGCGTCGAATTTTGTTAAAAGAATCAGATCGCAGCAGCCATGTGCAGTTTCAAAAGCGTACTTCATAAACTCGTAGCAGCTTAAAATTTTGAAATACCTATGGGTTAGTTAGTTTCACCTAAACAAGATTATTCTACTTATGAATCTGTTGTCGAACCATGCAGACAGATTCCTAAATAGATCTGCCTATGCGCCACCCAGGGTGTTTGACTTACGGCCATGGCTTTCACTCCTCCCTGGAACCAGTAGCTTTAAATTAGCGACGCCACAATCGCTAAAACAATCACCTTCCTGGAACCAGTAGCTTAAATTAGCGACGCCACGTTAGCCATTACAGTTTATAGCAAAACACAAATTTGATGGTGGCGCGAATCGAATCCCCCCCTCCTCCCCAAATTCCTTCTGCTCCGAAGCCGAATACTTTCCCAATTGAGCTACACCGACGAAGTTTGTCGCTGCAACTTTGCGGTCTTCACATGTGCGTCACCTCTGAGGTGCATACGTGATACATACCCCCTTCTCTCCCTTGAGAAAGGGCTGGTACGGAATCATAGGTTTCCGGGGCAGCCGGAAAAACACCTTTGATTGAGAGATCTCTGTAGAAGAAGGAATTCTAACTAACTCCAGAGGATGTGTGGAACGAACATCACACATTTGTTTCGAAGACCGAACGTCTAGAAAATTAATTTACGTTCGCATGCCAATATAGTATAAAAGCCGCTTGTCGGTGGTTAGAATAGAATCCGCAGCCATCCGCTCCGAAGCCTACTGGTTTACCAGTAAAACTACACCGACGATGTTTGTCGGTGCACCTTTACTGTCTTTAACACGTGGTTCACCTTTGAGGTAGGAAAGTCTCAAGTTGCTGAGGGTGTCTTTAAAAGCCCCTCTAGACGCAAAAAAACCTGCTTCTACACCTATATCAAACTATAATTTAATAACTACAATGACTACTAGTACCTATAGTTACACTTGTTAGTAGAACACTGACTTGCTAGTACCTATATGCACACATATCCCATCCGTAGATCTGTTTGCCTATCTACACAGATTGCTACTTTATCAGAGATTCACTATTGCCACTTTATGTCTGCGGTCTATGGAAAAGAACACATACAGCTGATTCAATTAAATTATTGAAATACAGTCACATATGAGAACTCTATGCAACGGAATGTTAGCCCAAACGAAAAAAAAAACAAAAAAAGGAAAAAAACAAAGGAAGATCTGCAAATGTTAATTTATTGCATATTCACAGGGATTCTAGTTTATTAAGTACACCAGCCCTCATCAGAGAAGTGGCTAACTCTGACACGTGAGTATGGTGTGCGATATAATAAATTAGGCAGACCAGTTCGTTGAGCAACAGTCAGCGTTCGACTAAGAGTTGGAATGGACAAAATGGGTGATCCGAGAGACTTCGAACACGGCATTATAGTCGGCGCCAGGCGTACCGGTTCAAGCACCTCACACACGGTTGGCCTCCTGGGCTTTTCACTCACAACAGCAGCAAGGGTTTACCCTGAATGGTGGGACACGCAAAATCCTGTGGATGAAAACAGCTGGCGGGGCAAAGGAGTCTGGAAGCAATCTTGCAACGAAACAGAAGGGCCACAATGATGAAATCACTACACAACTCAAAATCGGCGCGCCGAGGGATTTCTCCAAACGCACCACGTATCAAACCATGTCAGCCGCCCCGGTGGCGCAGTGGTCTAAGCGATGGCCTCTGATCATTCGTCCGAACGGGGTCCGGGTTCGAATCCCGGTGAGGCAAGGATGTTGTGTTTGTCTTACGGAACTGGCTCTCTCCCTTCCCTGGAACCAGTGACCCCAAATTAGGGACGGGCGACTGCTTATAGCCCATTGAGTTGCTCACTGTGGTCGTTAAACCTCCAATCAATAATAAAAAAAAAAAAAAAAAAAAAGACCATGTCGCGAATGGACCTCCGAACGCACCATGTATCAAACAATGTCGCGAATGGACCTCCGAAAGCACCACGTATCAGACCATGTCGCGAATGGACCTCCGAACGCACCACGTATCAAACCATGTCGCGAATGGACCTCCGAACGCACCACGTATCAAACCATGTCGCGAATGGACCTCCGAACGCACCACGTATCAAACCATGTCGCGAATGGACCTTCGAACGCACCACGTATTAAACCATGTCGCGAATGGACCTCCGAACGCACCACGTATCAAACCATGTCGCGAATGGGCTACATGTGCTGTCGAGTGCCGATTTTGTCACTGCAGGACAAGAAAATGTGCCTCTAGAGGGCGCGGAGAGTATCATCAGCAATGGACTGTGTAAGACCGGAAAAAGGGTTAATCTGGATCATGCATACATGAGACTGACCAAGGAACAAAAAAAAAAAAAAAACTGAACTTTTTAACCGGATGAAGAAAAATCAGAACATGCGATGAGAAAGTGTGTATGTAAAACAGCGTCAGCAAGATGGAGTTGTTAACTCAAATTTATTTATGCAGATATTTAGAGCACACGACTGTTGTTGTTGTTTTTCTTTTTTTTTTTTAGTACTTGCTAGAACATTAGCTTGATTATCCTCTTGTGTTGCTTTCTTCTCAGCAAGTTACATGGCCATATTTGTCTTTTGTCGACTCTGCAGCTGCACAGCAATCTTTGCTTAATTTTCCTTTCTGCTGATATCATTCCCTTCCCATTTCTTCATCCCCCCCCCCTTTTTTTATTTTTTGGTTGGAGGTTTAACGACCACCGTGAGCAACTCAATGGGCTATAAGCAGTCGCCCGTCCCTAATTTATTGTCACTGGTTTCAGGGAAGGGAGAGAGCCAGTGCCGTAAGACAAACACAACATCCATGCCTCACCAGGATTCGAACCCGGACCCCGTTCGGACGAATGATCAGAGGCCATCGCTTAGACCACTGCGCCACCGGGGCGGCCCTCCCCTTTATTTCCTCAGATGGCAATAATTTAGCCATCATGCTGAAAGAGCTATCGGCCTGAGGACCATGAATGCATGATATCAAAACTTTTATTACTTTAAATAAATGGTGTAACTTGCACAAAATGAATACTTTTGAACACCATGCATAGATTCTAACAAATTTTCAAACTTTGTCACCCCTCTCTTATCAAGGTTAAGTGCAAACATATATGGTAGAAAGTAACACTTAAAAACAACACTGGATAGTGAGAATATCGCGGGAAGAAAAAAATGCGATTACGGGGAGAAATCTTCACTTCAACCGACTTCCGTTTTCGGAAGCTTTATCCTACATTTTTAAGCTGAAATGCAGTGGCAGTGTTTTGGTAATAAAATCAAATGTAAGAACAATACTGGGCAGAAAAAACATCGAAAAAAAAAAAAAAAACGATTACGGGAGAAATCTTTGCTTTGTCTAACGTCCGTTTTCAAAAGTTTCGAAAACTGAAATTTCGTCTTCAACCGAAAACGAATACCCCCCACCCCATCATTCCCGAATTGCCGATCAGTTGTGCATTGATCTCGAAATTACCTAAAATGACAACGGAAATGGTGGAATTCTTTGAATCCACAGAAGAAACTCTTGCCTGAGGAAATCTTCGCGTTGTCCTAAACTTCCGTTTTCGGAAATCGTTGCCTACAATTTCATGATGAAATACAAACATTTATGCACTAAAATGATATTTAACAATACTAGACACAGGCAACATCATAAGTAAAAATAAATTACGATTACGGGAAAAATCTTCACTGAGTTAAACTTCCATTTTCACAAGTTTTGAAAAACGAGAAACCGTCCCTAGACGGAAAACTACCCCCCCAAATCATTTCCAGTTCTGCATCGATCTCGAGCATGACCCAAATGATGACGAAAAATGCGAAATTCCGCGAATTTGAATTTGGCACAAGCAACATGAGGCCATGGAACCATCCTGCAAGGTGTTAACAGCACGAGACGCTGCAGGCAGTGAGCCAGGAAAGCTGGCACGCAGTAAGTCTCCGGATACACTCCGTGGAACATGGACAACGTTAATGACCAAACCCATTCCTTGTAGCTACGGTTTATCTTCAATGAGAAGCACACAGGAAACCGCATCTGCTCACAAAGTTCACCAGCTCGCAGTTTCCCAGGTTTAAAGAGAATGAATGGGTAGGTGGATGCCTAAAATCGGGGCTGGGCGTATCAAGCCATTTCTGGCCGTTACCTCCTGGGCTCTTGATGAGGAAGACAATGGGAAACCACCTCACCGCAATCTCCTTTCCCCAGGACATTCGTCACTGTGACTGTTCGCAGCTCCCGATTACGAATCGCCAACGTGCGTGTCTGGACGTGACATCTGAAACAAACAAATAGCATCGTAGTAAGTGGAGATTAATGAATCACGGTACTGAATATAAAGGTTATTCCGTAAAACCTTTTCAGTGAACTGGTGGTGGGATTCGAAAGCCCGTTATCCTACTCTGGAGGTGACTATTCTACCAACTGAACTACGCGGTCGAGGTTTATCGCTGCAACTTTGCCTATTTGACTCATACGTCACCGCAGCAGTACGTCATCTATGTCATGTTACGTAGTACGTTACATCATCCCAACCTTGAGAAAGGAGGGGGGCACGAAATCGCAAGTTTTTGGGACTGCCGACAGCCATGGACCAGTTCCCTGTAGAAGAAAGATTTTGTTTATTAATTTCATACGATGTGTGGAAGAATCATTACACATATTTTCTAGCCTTACAGACAGGAGATACATTTACGTTCGGAAGTCAATACTGGGTAAAATCTTTTTGCTGGTGGTGAGATTCGATCGCCCCTCCCCCCATCTTCCTACTCTGGGGGGAAGCTACTGTCCCAATTGAACTACGCCGGCAAAGCTTATCACTACAGTCCTGCCAATTTGATTTATACGGCGCCGCAGTAATACGTCAATATGTCATTTTACGTAGCACGTTACAAGGTAGTATGTCATCTATGTCATTTTTACGTAACACGTTAGACACTGGTTACAGGTATTCCAAATTTAAAAAAAAATCCGGATACCAGGACGCATGGTGCCCCACGCATCTTGAAGAAGGGATCTTCAAGCTGTCAGAAACATTTTCCGCAAGCAAACGCGAAATATAGCTGATATAAGTTAGGGAGAGCAAACTTATTTCACTATGGAAACATTGACCATGTTACTGAAGAGATTTCTAACATTCGCTTGCTTATTTTCTAAGAGCCACCGGCACCCGCGATATCAGACTATTATCATTATTACTTTTCAATATTCCTTGGTCACTCTTTATGCTTTCATACAATGAAAGTAACATCTATAGAGTTCTCAAGGCATCTATAGCATTGACAACATTCCTGTCCCCCTTTTCAGCTTCCCCATTGAAATTTTCGCTAGCACAGTTTTCGTCAATTACTGCTTTCTTGGGCGATCTCAAATTCCATTAGTGCATTCACAAGCAAAATCAATTTTCCCTACGCCTAAGAATTACCTCAGCTGTTGCAGAAAAGGACCCGGATTTGTTAGACCACTAGTAGGTTGCCAGCTGATCCCCCCCCCTTTTTTTTTTTGAGGTTTAGCCGACCACCTTGAGCAACTCAATGGGGGCTATAAAGTAGTCGCCTGCCCCTAATTTAGGGTAACTTCTTCCAGAGAAGGGACGCAGCTAGTTCCATAAGACGAACATAACATCCATGCCTTACCGGGATTCGAACCCAGACCCTCCATCTCGGACGGACGGTAAGAAAGCAGCGCTTAGACCACTGAGTCACCGGGCCGGCACTAACTTGTTTTGGTCGGCAGTTTAATGCGTTCTCTTCTGCTTCCAGGGGAAAAAAACTTACGTGATGAAACCCATTACTCATTCTTTCTTCTGGTATTTGCTTTCATGTAAGCCTGAAAAATACAAACGGAACACAGCAAACTTCTAACGTAATCTTTCCTTTTGCTCAGCATTCTTTTATTTTTATCAACGCTAGTTACTGTATGTGTATTTTAGGCATTGGATTACACCTCAATCCAGGGGTCTAGTTTGCTGGTACATTTTAGAGAGAGAAATAATTTTCTGTAGATCAAGCTTGTAGCTAACATCCTATCCACTGAACTTACCGGCGTCATTATTGTCTTTTGTCGTGGAATTTTTAAGAATACACAACAGACAGCCGAAAACGCTTCCCAAGTTTACGTTAAAAGAACCAAAAGAAAAACTAAAGGAAAGAATGACGTTAAAATCAAGGATGGCATTTTTAGCGGTAGTAACAAGAGTCACCTCTAACAAAAAATTGTAAAACCTGAAATTTATATATTAATTCTATAAGGTTTTTTACTGTGAGTCCTATTTTGAGAGAACGGCTGAACGTAAGGATATGGTTGAGGCATCAAAGTGAAGGTCTTACTACTGTATGCAGATGTGCCAGTCGAAGAGAAAAATGACATTGGAGCAACTTTTCGGGCGTTGTGGGACGGCGAAGTTCCCATGTAAAACCTATGGGAGAAGCGTGCGGTTGACTCACGCGCTCTTGAAGTCGGGAGCATGAACAAACTGAGATAGTCCAAAGTCCGAAGTCTTCTCTTTTCTGAGCGAACCGTTGCGCAAAACAATGCTAGCAGGTATTCGTCAAAGTTCTCATCGAAATAGCTAACACTCTCGAAGACCTGATTGCCTTATGCCGTTGAACTGTGTGATGTTTATATACAATTTAATATTCATTCGATCCAATTTATTCACGTAGCTAAGACGTTTTCCATTATGTAAAGATGTAAATAAACATTCCGTTGACCATTGTTAGTGAAAATATTTAGAATGTACATATTGAGTTGCGCCATGTATATCTTCATTCTATAAGGTTTTTTACTGTGAGAACCATTTTGAAAGAACTGCTAAACGTAAAAATATGGTTCAGGTATCAAAATAAAGATTTTGCCATGTAGATGTGCCAGTCGAAGAGAAAACTGAAATTGGGGCAACGGTTCGGGCGTGGCGGGGAGGCAAAATTTCCATGTAAAGTCTATGGGAGAAGCGTGCGGCCCTTATCTACATCAGGCGCTCAGTTCAGTGTCAGACTTTGTGTGTGCATGGTGTTCTATGATCAGTCCTAGTAAGTAAATATTTTACTGCATACTTACCCTTAACAGAATGTCTCTCCGGCAGAAAAAAAAAAAAAAAAAAAAGAAAGGAAACGTAAGAGCCTTACTGGAAGGTGTGAGCAATCAAGGGGTCGCAACTATATGTCTCAGACAAAAGAGAATGAAGAGTATTCGCAACGCGAATCTCATTCCAACAACATTTACAAACACAGTTGTGACTGAAGATGAGAGTGAAAGAGTGCGCTGTCCAGTTGAATTTTTGCACACGATCGAGATGACTGGACTTCCACCTCACATTTTACGACTGAAAAAGGGTGCAGTCCTGATGCTCATCACGAACCTGGCAGCCCCGGTGGCGCAGTGGTCTAAGTGCTGGCTTATGATGATTCGTTCGTGAAGGATCCGGGTTCGAATCCCGTAAGGCATGGATGTTGTGTTTGTCTTACGGCACTGGCTCTCCCCATTCCCTGGAACCAGTGACCCTAAATTAGGGACGGGCGACTGCTTATAGCCTGCTGAGTTGCTCACGGTGGTTGAATGAATTTGTCAATCAAATAAAGTTTACATTTGTTGCTTTATATGAGTTTAGTCTTTAAAAAAAAAAAAAACTGACCGTCTATTCCGACGGGTTTCGTCTAATATTTATTTATTTTACGGTGTATTAACCATCTTTTCGTATGCTTTGTACGAGGGTTTACCTAATAAAGTGATCACTAAGTGCATGCAATAACTTTATTTGAACTAACGAGAATAGATTAGATACATAGACAGACAGACAGACAGATATTTACGCATATTCTACACAAGGATTTATCATTTTAAATTGTAATGAAAAGAGTAAAGTATTTTATTCACGGACTTCAGATGTCAGACAACTTCTAAAAGCAAAAATTTTCTGGATGTTCTTCGTGCGATCCACGACATATTAATTTGAAAGAGTATCTCCGTGCGATTTTGCCCAACAACGACGAAAACCTGAAACGTAGCTGCCTGGAAACTTTCCAGGAAACACGGATAATAAAAAGTATCCTTAAGTACAATTAATTAATCTTAAGTACTCTTAACGGAAATAGTGCGAAATTCATTTTGACAGAAATTACTTAGTTCTATTCAGACGTCTACTTAACTTTTTTCCCCCGAAAACACGTCTTCTTCATTATTCAAGTTTAAATTGTAATTTAATGTTCTAACTATTTTATGAGAAATTTAGTCAGTTCTCGCATAAACGACAGGATAAAGCAAAAAAAGCTTCCTTCTCTGAAAGCCATTTTGATGGAGATTTTGTGCAGAAGCGTTCGTGAAATTATGCTAAAAATGCATCGCTGGTTTCTCCAAATCAGCAATGCTCTCTCTTATCCTCCTCCTCTTCTTCATTTTTAAGCTGGAACCGTTTGTCTAAATCCGTGGAGTTTTAATTCATCGTAGTTGCTCATGGCAGGCAGTACGTGTGTGTGTGTGTGTGTGTGTGTGTGTGTTTGTGGGTGGGTGGGTCTTGCATCCTTGAGTGGCGAGAGCAGAGGCAACATATGCGTCCCTCCCAAGCTCTTACCTTCCTTCATCTGCAGATGATCCGCATCTTTCCCACGAGGAATCCTCTTCTCTCCAATTCTGGCAGGCCCCTCAGGCCACACACAAATGGAAAGCTCTTCCTACAACCTCTATATCACTCAGCTTGCTTGCTTTCTTTCCTTCTTTTTTTTTTTTTTTTTTTTTTGTGTGTGTGCCTCCCACCCATTCCCATATGCATCGCATTCGTTAGCGTTTCGACGTAAACTGTTTTCATCAAATTATCCCAAGCCTTTTTCTCAAGGTAATGCAAGAGAAGCCCTTAATATCGTTATTTTCCGAAAAGATATCCGAGGTTTTAATTGGCTTTAATGGGAGAGATCTTCAGTATCGATTCTAAGAATTCTAGAAATCTCATTTAACGATACAATAAAATTACTAGGCTAATTTACAAGTTATTTGTCCTCTATTGTTAGTTACACGACACCCAGTCAAAATTTTGTAGCTTGAGCATTTTAGTCACCTGTAATGAATAAAAGAAATGGTAAAAAAAACTGTCAAAAGTAGAATGGAGCAGGAGTTAATCCCCGAATTTGAAATTGGAGGAGTTTTGGGAGTATTGAAAAAATCTTGAAAAATGAAGTAGTTAGGCTTTTTAAACCTAGCATTAAAATTAGGGTGAACTTGAACAAAATGGAGAACTGCTGAATTTTTCATAATCAACAAAGGTTAAAGCCAGAACAAAATGGAGAACTGCTGAATTTTTCATAATCAACAAAGGTTAAAGCCAGAACATTTTTTTCTAAAAGTAGACACGGTTATGTCATTTTTGTTCTGCTTTTATTTTTAAGCTTCATATTTAAAGGCTTCCTAAAACAAAGCAAAAGCAACTAACAAGGGAAGCCTTTCAACTGCTACTTTCCAAAATTGAAGAAACTTGGCCAGGAGATAGTAATAAGGACAAAAACCAATGGGTGTATTTCCCTTTTGGCCCAAATGAACTGACAAAGGTGAACGAGTGGTCCGAAAATGGCCTTAGCACAAGTGGAGAAAATCATACCACCTCTGTTCACCATACACCACAAAAGACAACAGGTTTCATTCAAACTTTCGAAGTTTGTTTTTTCCGCCAGTACAAAATATATGCCCATGTAAGAGTTCACAATGTCCATGATTTTGTACTCCATCACCGAAATAACATCATATTCCTGCATTCATTCATACACAATCAATTGCAGTCAGAAAAATTCAACAACATGTTGTTACATCCATGAACAAAAATTTGTTACTGTGAAATTGATGACGCTTCTTTTGATAATGTTCAACGTATTTGTTTTTCAGATATCAATGCCAATTGTCAGTTTTGTGATAAACTTTGGGATCTTGCGTTGTTCTCATTGTTCCAAATTACTTTGCTTCGGTCATGTGTTCAATTCCACAAATGTTCATTTACACCTGTAATAAAGGTTTTTGTTGCTTTTTGTATGGCATGAGCTTATTTTGAATCATGGGGACATAGCTGATATTTGGGGTTACATATCACGCACCACAACACATGTTAGATGATTTTTCCCACTTGTGCTCTAATGCCATTTTCAGACCACTCGTTCGCCTTTGTCAGTTCATTTGGGCCAAAATGGAAATACACCCATTGGTTTTTGTCCTTAGTACTTATCTCCTGGCCATGTTCCTTCAATTTTGGGGAGTGACAATTGAAAGGCTTCCCTTGAAAGTATTAACATGGATTGCTGAAACAGTAGTTTTGATGTTTTCACACATTTCGTGGATGCTGAAATGATTCAGAAGTATAACTGCAAAATTTGTAGCAAACTAAAATGAAGAGATACGTACACAGGTTTTATGGTTGCAATGACAGACAAACTAAAAAAGAAGCAATCGCACTACTTTGTACGTGCACTTCAAAAAACGAAACAACTATTCCATTATAGTAGAAGATACCTCAAAGTAAAGTTGTGGAATTCACATAAATGCTACTGCTATTGACAATGGTGCATATACCTTCAAAGTGAAAGAGTGTTGAGATTTTTTTATAGGTGGTTTCTGAAAAAATTTGGGGAGTTATTGGTGAGGGGTGTATATATAAATATCTGGAATTGTGAAGCAAGAAAAAAAAAAAAAAAAGGAAGGAATGACAGAAGTAATACAAAAGGAACAGACACAAGTTCTGGTAGAAGCAAGGACAAAAACTCTAAAGGCCAAGATGAAATTACTAAAGTATTAGAAAGAAATATGCCGAGAAATGTTTTCATCACATCAAGAGCTTGCAAAGTTTGGTGTTGGCAGAGTGATAACGCAGTACTGTCAAAAGTGATGACCTTGATAGTTTAGAATCACAGCTGGCATAATCCTCAGATTTTCTGTGCTTCAATTCAATTCGACTGGTATTATCACTGGCTTCGAATTTTCCATTTGTAAGGAACCTTTGTTTGAATGGAATCCAGCCTGGCTAAACAGTTTTTTCAGCATCTGAGATCAAAAATCTTTTACCAAGCCAGTACAAAGTTCATTGCTTTCAAACCGCCAATTTTTGTTTTTACCAATTCACCCTGTTAGAAGTATATAGTGTGGAAGAAATATTCTTCAAATAATACGTGGAAAATAGTTCATGATAATTAACACAGCAACAAGACATTTCTGAATTGGCTGTATTTACCGTTCTTCATGTAATATGAATCACATCAGAAGACTTTGAAAATTTCATCGGCCTGGAGCGGGAATCGAACCAGCATCTCCCCATTACCGTCCGAGTATGCTAACCGTTACACCCGCCAGGACGATAAAGTCACAAGCAGCGTTAGAATTAGAAATAAATCCTCTACAGGCCCAGCGGACCAGTCGGATTTTCAAATCACTGGCCCGTCAAAATGTCCACTGTTCTGTTAAAAGAAAGCTTTGCATATTTACAGTATGTGCAAAAAGTAACGTATCATTTCATTGGAGCTGTATATCACAAATTAAGCGCAACGAAACGTGTACTTGTACGCATGCAAACAAATAACACTAATTAATAAAACACAAAGCACGGTAAGCAATCGTAGAAATTTGGGGGGGGGGGAGAAAGAAAGAAAAGAAAGTAACTGGTCAGCAGGGCCAGTGTTTAGCAAAATGTGGCGGTCCATTCATTTTTACTGGCCCAAAAATGGCACAAATACTAATACGTTTGGTTTGCACATGGTATTAGTATCAAGGATGGCACACTGAAGCATAACGTATAGTTAATTTCAAATTAAAGTTTATTGTACAAATCTTATGCAATATTTTGATTGCTACTCACAAACACAAAAGTCACCTGTGTCACTGGTTTTTAAACTGACACTTCCGAGTCTGCCACTGCAACAATACACTTCTCTTTAAATAGTTCCTTGCACGTTTTAGTCCCAAAGGGAATGCTATTGTTGAATACAAAATGCTGTTTTACAAAAATACCCTACACACATCCCGCAAGTGTCTCTCCCTGGGTAGAAAAAAAAAAAAAAAAAAAAGCTGGCTCGTATCTGGTTTCGTTTCAGGGAGAGAAGATAAAGCAACCCTTTCTTTGTCCTTGTGTCTTTCCTATCGCGTTTCTGTATCTTCGCAGTTTAGCCTTTGCTCTGCAGCAGGAACAAAAACTGTAGTTTTTATTCTGGTGCATATTTCTGCAACATTTTGATCTCGAATGATTAAATTTAGAATTACCAATCAAATTGTGATATTTACGCAGATATTTTCATTTTCTAATAGCAAAACACATGGGGTAAAAGTTGACAAAAAATCAAAAGGTTTCTTTTTTTTTCAAGTCATAAGATCGGCACACGAAGTTGCAAGGAAGAAAATAAGTAAGGGAGAAGCCATACACAGTGTACTGATTATGAAGCACTTTGCAACGTACCAAAGGCCAACTTCATGCAATACCTCGCTTCAGTGTGAAAGGCAGGAGGTTATCCCATCTGGACAGAAAGACAGATGGATAAAGCCAGAGCATAAATGGTTCTTCAACCTCCAGCTGAAAAGCATCATAAAAGACCCATACTCTGTGGTCATTACTTGGGCAAACAAGTGGTGGTGCTGCAATAATCCAAATGTTTTGATTCGGACCTCGGCTTTACAGTATAAAATTTTCATACAAACGAAAGTATGGTTGAAATTCCGATATTCAGTTTTTGAGAAGTAAATATCTCAATTTCAGAAAAATCGGAAAACTGTCATAGCCAAACCTGGATATTTTGAAATTTGGTTTAGTTCTTTATAAACTTGCAAATTCCAAAACAAACGGGGGGTAAAAAAAAAAAATTACTGACCACCCGGGACAGTAACACAAATAGTTCACTGGCCAATGGCCGGCTGACCATTGGGTAATTCGAACGCTGGTATGGGACATATTGAAAAGCGATAAACATAAATGGACGGGATATGAAAAACAACTGCTCTCAGTTAAAGAATTTTAAAATGGCAAGCACGAAATTTAGGGATAGCTCTTGTTCTACAGATAGGCCAGGTAAATGTCAGGCATGGAGTTTATGAAAAATCAAGACATTTTAGGGAAGAATACCAAAATAAAGAATTCAGCTACAGTAGTGGTTGGATACAAAATTTCAGAACACTGTAAGACAGCCGAAACTTCTGAACGTGTAAAGGGGATGAGACAAGAAAAATTATTTTAGAAATCATATTTGGCTACGAATTTACAGATTTGCATAGCATGGATGAATCTGGTTTGCGATATAAGATGATACCCCAAGAAATCGATTTCAAGCTAAAATGAGAATTGTTGCAAAAAGATGAGAGGTAGAACAACAACAGTTCACTTTGTAAAAGCGGAAGGTGCCCATGGAAAAAAGTACTGATTACAGAAAAATGCAAAAAATAAATAAATAAATAAATAAATAAATAAAAAAAAATAAACGGCGCTTTCTTTTAAGAATTTTCGTTACGAACTGTAATCAATGTTTTCAATCCCTACATTCCCAGAATTAGAGATCCGATACGTAAGAACGTCAGTTTGTTTTATTTTTTCCTTATACTGCTTTATTTCTTCCTTATTCAATTAATTTTACTCTTCTTCATGTACGTGAAGCTCTTTAAACCACCATCCTCGCTTACCCCTTCTTCAGCACGACGAAAAAAAAATACGGCGGTTTAACGAGGTTTGACTGTATGTATATTATCAACTACTATGCATCCAGTGCTAGACGAAGGTCTCACTAAGTCTTTTCCACAACCTTTCATTTTTAAGCCAGTCCTTCCAATGTTACTTAAGCATGCTTTTGAATGTCATCCAACCATCTTTTACATGGTTGTTCTTCTAGGTTTTGCCACTTGGGAATCTCTTCTTTGACTATGTGATTAATTCTCGTCATTTTCATTACCCGTGAGTTTATTTTTCAGTCTTTCCTGGTTGCAACAAGATTGTTTCTTTAGATATTTACTGCCATTAAAAATCCTTCTGTCTGGGGTTGGCATATTTTGTTTGCAGAATTCTGAGTTTAGAAACTGATACATACACATTTTGATTCCCCAAATAAAAACAATAATACTAAACAAGGATACATACAGAGAACAGGAGAATAATTCTTCCACGATTAGGGCATCAATACTCACCTAAAAAAAGAAAGAAACACATATATTAACAGTTTCGAAAGAAGTGATTAACAGAGACAAAAACTTTAATCATCGAAAGAGAAAATCATAAAATTCAATAAAAATCAGCATACCAGGTAGTACAAAAAATTATCTTAACTAAAACATTTTAAAATCGCAGTTAAAATAACCATTCTTTAGAGTTGTTCCTGGGGATTGAAGACCACCATACAATGTTTGAATTAGAAATAAATCTTCTACTGGCCAGTGGACCACTAGAATTTGCAAAATAAATAATAAAAACTTTAAAGACAATTAACAATATATGTAGAAAAAAACGTATCACTTCAATGAAATTATCTCAAATATTTGTTTTTAAAATTATCATTAGTTTGCAGCCTAAAAAGAAAACCATACAGCAAGGTAAAATAAAGAGAAATTCATTTTTTAACTTGTGACAAATTAGAAAAAAAAAAAAAAACAAAAAAAAAACTTACTAGCCATCCGGGCCAGTAATACCAATAGTTCAGTGGTTCGACGGATGTTTTACCTGCCAATGGCCGCCGGATCACTGGGTAATTCGAATATCGGAATATAGTCAAACCGCATTCTTTATCGAAGAAAACTGTGCTGCCATCTAGCGTTGTTAAGTATATCAGCATAGCAGTGTACAGTGGGGCAGAAATATTCTTAGAACCGAAATATTCTTAGTCGTCCAAGTATATAGTGTGGAAGAAATATTCTAAATATAAGAAGAATATGTCTTCCACACTATATACTTGGACAACTGGTGATATGCTTAACAACCCAAGATGGCAGCACAGTTTACTTCGATAAGAGCGCGGTCGGACTGTATTCCGATGCTCTTAAACACTCAGTCACTTGTGACATTATCGTCCTGGGTGGTGTAGCGGTTAGCACAGTCGAACGGTAATGGGGAGATGAGGGTTCAATTGCCGCTCCAGTGCGATGAAATTTTCAAGTTTTCTGATGTGATTGATATTACGTGAAGAACAGTAATATCAGAGATGTCTGATTGCTGTGTTAATTATCATGCCGGTTAAAAGTAACCCACGACAGATCTCTATCCTTCTCACTAGATACCTGTGGCAGCAACTAACGGAAAAACAGAAAGAGAAATTTAGAGTAAAAAAAGCAGGTGGTTCTCCTTACTTCACAAAGGCTCAAAAAGGAAAATTCTTCGTTTTAGCTTGAAAATGAAAACGTGTAAAGAAACTCAAAATCTCACGAATAACGTATAACTGAAATAAATCAACGTTAGAGCATATCGGTGTTTGCCACGACTGCAGGAAGTTAACGTGGAAATGATAAAAACGTATAACGGAGAAACGTATTATCGCTGCTCTACTGAATATATATATATATATATACACTATATTGACAAAAATCACCGATCACCCTTTCAAAAGCAAATGAACGGATCCGCTGCGTTGTTAAAATGCGCGGTACAGCTACAAACAGTATAAAAACAAGCCTGCAGCTGAACGCGATCATATCGGACTGTGAGGTTGAGTGAAAATGTCGCGGCGGGAGAGAACTGAATTTGAGAAAAGAAAAATTGTTGGGTGTTATATTAGTGGGTTGTCCATAAAAGAAACAGAGAGGCGTTTAAACATACCCAAGTCAACTGTTTTGGATGTACTGAATAAGTGGAAGACTCATGGCGTGCCTGATGCAGCCAAACGTACCGGCAGACTAAAGAAAATCACTGATAGAGGACGTCGATGCCTCAGGAGAGTCGTTACAGCTAATCGACGGAGTACTGCACAAGACCTCAGTGTACAGGTGAGTACAAATACTGAAACCTCGGTATGTACACTTACTATTCGCAGAGAACTTCATTCCATGGGTTACCGTGGTCGTGCGGCTGCTCATAAGCCTTTCATCTCCACTCGGAATGCTACTCGTCGTTTGGCATGGTGTAAAGAACATTTATCGTAGACCGTAGGTCAATGGAAACGGGTCCTGAGGACTGATGAATTCAGATACACGACCCATCAGTCTGATGACCGTGTGTGGGTATGGCGGCAGCCGGGGAACGCTATTTACCACAGTGTACTGTTCCTACGGTCAAGGTTTGAGCTGGCAGTGTACTCGTGTGGTGGTGTCTGTCGAGGTATGGTCCCGGGCCCATTAGTTATCGTGGACAAACCTGGTAACCAGCACGTCTACCTCAATATTCTGGACAATTATGCACTACCAACGCTGTGGCAATACTATGGAACCGAGCGTTGTTGGTACCAGCAGGATAATGGGCCGAGCCATAAAGCAAGAACTGTTACGGCGTGGTTTGACTATAATTCCGTAGCATGTGTGTATTGGCCAGCACATAGCCCTGATCTTAATCCCATAGAGTACCTATGGTAGGAATTAGAGCGCCGCATAAGAAGTTTGGAACCAAGGCCTACTACTAAGCAACAGTTAGCGGCAGCATTATGTACTAAATGGAAGCGCATACCTATCGCTGAGTTCCAAAACCTTGTGGAAAGCTTGTCTCGAAGGGTCAGTGTATGCATTAAGGCCAAAGGTGGACCGACACCGTACTAATGTACGTCAATAAATGTTATGTTGTGTTTCTCTTCTAGGTGTCCGGTGACTTTCTTCAATATAGTGTATATACACTGTCAAATTTTTTACCGAAATTCAGTAGCCATTTTCCGCGATTGTTTTCGTGAATTAAAGAAGCATATACCTTACACAAACTCTTCCGTGAAAATACGGAAAAAACCTGAATTTCATACATTTTGAATGAGTCAATTGACAGAAATATTCCTGTTCATCTTCCTGCGGTTAACAACGGAAAATTACAGTTTTTAAGAGGTGTTATCGGAAACACTTCAGTTTTCAGCGAACTTTTCCGTGATTACATTCGTGCATTAGCGGAAACATTCTGTTTCCGCTTTTTTCTTATCAATATGCAAAAATGCATCGCTATGAAAAAAAAAATTGCGGGAAAACTGGGTACTTCAAAGTATCGTACAGTTGACTTGTAATGTCCGTGGAATATAGCTATCGGAACACTACATGGCTGTCTGAACACTACACAAATCATGGCTGCCGGAACACTACATGGCTGTCTGAACACTACACAAATCATGGCTGTCTGAACACTACACAAATCATAGCTGTCGGAACACTACACAAATAAATGCTGTCGGAACACTACACAAATCACGGCTGTCGGAACACTACACAAATCATGGCTGTCTGAACACTACACAAATCATGGCTGTCGGAACACTACAAAAATCATGGCTGTCGGAGCACTACAAAAATCATGGCTGTCGGAGCACTACAAAAATCATGGCTGTCGGAGCACTACAAAAATCATGGCTGTCGGAAAACTACACAAATCATGGCTGTCGGAACACTACACAAATCATGGCTGTCGGAACACTACACAAATCATGGCTGTCGGAACACTACACAAATCATGGCTGTCGGAATACTGCACAGATCAGTTCTTCATAACTTCACTTTGAAGTGAATGAGTCACTCAAGTAACTTCCGAGAAGGTTACTTACTATTAGTCATTATTGATCAAAAGCGTCTTTAGCTCGAGTAAGCCTTCAACAACATTAGCAAAAATAATCCAACGAAATGTAACTGTTTGTTAAGAAAAGCACACCCGCACTGAAATAGAACACACAGTAGTCAAATAGCTCAAGCTTCAGTTTAACATACGTCTCTTAATTGGTGTGATAGCTTCCGCCATTTAGCGAACCACAAAACAAAGTCAAAGTCATAAACCAAGTTGCGCTAAAAAGCAGCAAACCAGAATCCTGACTGATTATCTTATACATAAAACACAAAACATCTGTTTGTCTGAAGCAGCAAAACCTCTCGAACGCCAAACTGTGGCATCGTGAAATTTGCATTGCTTATTAATACTGGAATTTCTAGGTCAACGCAACTATTTTAAGATATCTACGTTGTTCTGTTCACCATTTATGAATTAATTAATAAGCTAATCAATAAAGTCAGCTTCGTTTGTTACGTCATCATTATCCTGGTCGAAATCTGAAAGCACGTGACTGCATTCATCGCCGCGGCACATCCACAGGGGTTTCTGTTCTTAGAAAACTAACTGTGCATAAAAAAATGCAAAAACCAACTTTGCGAAATCTTAACGAAACGATCTGAAAGTTTTATCAACACCATGAATTGGTAATAAGAGGAGTCCCTCAAAATTTCCCCAGGATCGGGTCAAAACTTTTTAAAATAGGCATGGAATTTTTAATTCATCGGTAAACAGAAATAATATACTCAGAAACGGTTATTAAAATTTTGATGGCTAATTTAAAAAGTTATTTACCGATTCAGCGAAATTTGGAGGTTAAGTTCCTATTAACGATTTATGGTGCTCATTAAAATTTCAGCCAGTTTCATAAAATATTCGTAAAGATGCATTTTTACCTTTTTTATCCCAGAGATTCGCCCCTCAAAGACGTCTGAAACTCCTGTTCCAAATCTGAAAGCACGTGACTGCATTCATCGACGCGGCACATCCACAGGTGTTTCTATTCTTGGAGAAACTGTGCATAAAAGAATGCAAAATCGAACTTTGCGAAATCATAACGAAACACTGGCTGAAATTTTTATGAACACCATGAATTGGTAATAAGAGGAATCCCTCAAAATTTCACAGGAATCCGGTCAAAACTTTTTAAAATAGCCATGAATTTTTAATTCATCGGTAAACAGAAATACATACGCAGAAACAAAGATACGTTTTTAACTTTTTTATCCCAGAGATTCGCCCCTCAAAGACGTCTGAAACTGAAAGCACGTGATGCATTTGATCGTCGATAACAAATTGTTAACGAATTTTGTTCAGTCAGTGTTCTAATGCTGTGTCTCCTGGACGCGTGTTAAATAATTCGTAACGCTTTTGGTCCGTTTGATTCTACAGATTCCATACATTCTGTACATTTCGTTGGTTTAATTCTCGACAAATATTTGTGACAGCAATGTACGGCCAAGTGCTGAAATAATCACACTATGAATAAATAATTTGTAATGACCGAATTCGTGAAATCAGCTTTTTTCTTTTTTACAAGCATCCATTTTGTTTCCGA
The DNA here is from genome assembly GCA_039090855.1 of Macrothele yani. Lineage (NCBI taxonomy): Eukaryota > Metazoa > Arthropoda > Arachnida > Araneae > Macrothelidae > Macrothele > Macrothele yani. Next base: position 105,209,316 of record CM077024.1, read on the forward strand.
TTTTTTCAGTGACATATAAGGGAATATGAAATTAATAAGTCTAAATCTAGGGCAAAGCAGGGTAGATAACCCTATCAGCCAATTGAAATTCAAAACTCAAAGACAAACCACAATTCAGAAAGATTTTTTTTTTTTTTTTTTTCATTCCGATATAACATTCCATACGAGGCTTTTCTCATGTAGATAGGCATGATTATGGAGATGTTCAATAAGACAACCACGGAACATTATGTGTCGGCAAACTTGATTCTGCCTCGCAACATCGTCAAGGAGATTAAAAAGCTTAAAAGAAGATTTATTATCACTAATATTAACAAAGCAAAAAAATAATTTTGCAGTGATGTGCAAGAAATTCTACCTTGATTTACTTACATCGGAATTGACTGCTGCTCTTACATACGGCTCGGTTCCTGTTGATAGGCATATCATTATCAAAAAAATATTGCGTTATTCAGGAGACTTGGACAGCGAGACGTCAATTTGAGATTTTCCCACTTTGTATGCTATCCCAAAGTTTCATAAGTCTTCCACTGCTTTTAAATACATCGCTAATGCAAAAAATTGCTATAATAAATAAAGCAAATATAATTTTTGAAGAGTATCTTAATATTATTTTTCAACAGGTAAAAAAACCTGGATCATTAACAACAATAAACCTTTACTGGTCATCAAACAAAGATCTTCGCGCTTTCCACGTTTATAAGTAAGTCACGAAAAAATTCTCATTGGCCGCCACCGGGAGTCGAACCCAGGGTCTTCCAGTTACGCGCCGGATATGCTTCCGCTACACCACAGCGGCCTCGAATTCCTCCAGACTCACACACGCTAACTGCCAAACCAATTTGGCAGGTTGCTTCTTGGAGCCCAGCACAATGCTGGGGATTCACCAAAAGATGGTAAGCAGCAACTGAAGAAATAATTAGAAGGCGAATGAATAATTAATACAGACATTTTACGTGGACCAGAAACATCAAACAAAGATCTTCGCGCTTTCCACGTTTTATAAGTGAGTCACGAAAAAATTCTCATTGGCCGCCACCAGGAGTCGAACCCAGGGTCTTCCAGTTACGCGTGTCTTCCAGTTATGAGGCCGCTGTGGTGTAGCGGAAGCATATCCGGCGCGTAACTGGAAGACCCTGGGTTCGACTCTCGGTGGTGGCCAATGAGAATTTTTCCGTGACTCACTTATTTATAAACGTGGAAAGCGCGAAGATCTTTGTTTGATGTTCCTGGTCCACGTAAAATGTCTGTATTAGTTAAACCTTTACTGGTTTTCTTGAAGGAGACTGATCGTTTCAAGATTTCTTCAGTTCAGACTTTTGACTTCCGCAGTGTTTTTACTTCAACTACAATCGACGACTTGGCCAAAGCCTGCGATAGTCTTTACCATATTTTACGCCAAGGAACTACAGGTCTCCAATAATTTTCGGGATAATTTATTATCTCTCTGCATTAGACATAACTATGTGAATATGGGAGACTCTTTATATTTGCAACATAAGGGGATACCAATGGGTTCGTCCTATTCAAGTATTTTGGAGAACCTTTATTTATTCTATTATGAAGATAAATATAGGATAAATACTGAAATTAATTCACGGCGGGTATTCAAGTATATTTACGACATTACAGTTTTTAACTAGACATATTTTCATACTGAAGCAACTCGAATATATCCAGAACTCTCATTGGAGCGCAATGAGATGACGAATAATACCATCAACTACTTGGACATAGCTATTATATTACAGGAGGACTTCATCTGCACAAAATATCTATGGCAAAAGAAGAGACTTCGATTTTGACAATATTTTTTTCACTGATTGGCATTCTTACATTTCTTGTAGAGTTCTCATGGGTATACTTATTAGGCAATTTTTTAGAAGTCTAACCGTTTGTAATCGATATGATTTTCAGTTGTTGGCTATTACTTGGTTATTTAAAAAAATTCTTTCGAAGAACAACCCATTTCTTTCCTTAAAAAATATTTTCAGCAATTACTTCATCATGCATATATTAATCGGCTTATATCAAAATACATATATATTTCGAACTTAACTGACCCCGGATCCTACAATATTAATTGATTAGCCTGCTAAGTGCAACTTGGCGGATCACTTGTAGCCATTTCCACTAACAGTTCAAGTACCCGCCCCTTTCTTCACCCAGCTTCACCTTTATTTTCAGGTCAACACGTTTCTAACTTTAACCGTATTTATGCCAGATGCAAGCCGTTTTTCATTCGAGTTTGTATTCGCTCGAGTCTCCTGTGATGACTGTGTTCTCGTTCTCGGAGCGGATTTGCTTTGGTCTTCGCTTTCAGGTTCCTTAGTGTAGTTTGCTTGTCTTCATTTCCGGTGGCTAAGGAAACACGTTGGCGGGTTTCGACGTTTCGCGACCTTTTACCATCTATGAAAAGCCATTGCTTACGTTCCTGTGTTCTCCCGAAGAGTACGACACGCTGGTATTCTATTCCTGTTCTGAAATACTGAGGTAGGTTTCAACTTTTTTAGGTATACTTTATTTTATATGGTTTTAGCTTTTGTTCTGAGAAGTAGTTCAGTTGGGCATTCGGCTTCTCTGGGCTTACCTTGCTTTGTAGTTGTTAAGGTGCCTGAATTCAATTATTTTGCAGAGCCCTATTTTGGCTTGTCTGCAGGTTCATTCGGTTTGTGATTGGGTTTGAATCTTTGCTGGTTTTTGTGTCGGGTGTGTCCAGGGTGCTTCGTTTCGAATTGTGGTTCGTCTTTGATTTTTCGAATTTGAATTGGCTTATAGGATTATCATATATACGAGGTCCGATCAAAAAGTTCCGAGAGACTAAGCTGATACATAACAAAGTACTTAATTTACTTAGTCTGGCTATGACCTCCCTCAAAGTAGTCTCCTTGAGCAGGGATACACCGCTGCCAACGTTTATCCCACTGTCGGAACGCTACCTGGAAGTCCTGTTCGCGAATCGTGTCAAGCACCGTCTGCGATTCGCGCTGGATATCGTCCACGGTTTCAAAACGGCGATCCTTGAGCTTTAGCTTCATCTTCGGGAACAGAAAGAAGTCGCAGGGAGTCAAATCCGGCGAGTAAGGCGGGTGAGGAAGGGTAGTTATGCTGTTGTGCAAAACTGGCGTGTTCCTAACACTATGTGAGCTGCTGCATTGTCGTGATGGAGCAGAAAATCGCATCTGCGCCACATTTCAGCTCGTTTGCGGCGAATGTCCTATTTAAGACGCCGCAGAACATCGCAGTTAAAATGGCGATGACGGTCTGGCCCTGGGGGACGAAATCACGGTGCACAACCCCACGAATTTCGAAGAACACGATTAACTTGCTTTTGGTTGCGCTCCGGACTTGTCGGGCCTTCTTCGGTCGTGGAGATGCCAGGCTCTTCTACTGCGACGACTGTTGTTTGGTCTCCGGATCGTAACCGTAGACCCAAGTCTCGTCCCCAGTGATGACCCGCGACAGGAACGTTGATTCCCGATTTGCAGTGTTTGACGAAGAATTTGATGTTCGCTCGCTGCTCTGTTTTGCAGTCCATACCGAAATCACAGCTGTGTTCTGCACGTGGTCACCAAATATCGTGTAGCACAACTCCCGATGTTCACGGAACGACGACACCCGGCACTTGACTCATAAAGGTCACTGTCCTCGACCGCTGCTCGCGTATCCGCGTAATGCCATCTATTGGCGATCTACGTACCTAGCCTCGGAACATTTTGATCGCACTACATACACTATCTACCAACAAGTAATTGGATACCCCTGCAATCGACGATATCCGCGGTCCTGATACACGTCACGGCCGCCGCCTTTAAATCATCATCATCATCATCATCATTGTCAACCATTATCAATCCACTGCTGGACGAAGGTCTCCCCAAGTTTCCTCCACAACGGTCTGTCTGGTGCCAGTCTCCTCCATGTCACTCCCGCATAGTTTCGAATTTCACCCACACATCTCCCACGTGGTCTTCTTCTGGGTCTTTTCCTGCCCCTTGGAATCCAATCTAAAATTTCGGCTGTCCATCGATGGTCTGTCCTTCTGGCAGTATGTCCAGCCCATTGCCATTTCAGGGATTTAACTCTGATCATGATGTCTTCCACTCTTGTCATTTTTCGGATCCACGAGTTCCTCTTCTTATCTCTCCTGTTTATACCAAGCATGCACCTCCCCATGCTGCTTTGAGTTGTCTGCAGCCTTTGTATGTCTCTTTTAGTTAAGGTCCACGTCTCTGCACCATATGTAAGCACTGGAAGGATGCACTGATCAAACACTTTTCTTTTAAGACATAATGGCATATTGCTCTTGAAAATCATGCTGTTTCTTCCAAAAGCTCTCCAGGCAAGTTTTGTACGTCGATTCATTTCTTCATCAATGTGACCCTCACTTGATTGATATCTGCTGTCCAAGATAAACGTACGTGTCTGTTATCTCCAGCTTTTCTCCATCAATCGTTAAATCTTTATTTCTTGTAAAAGCATTGAACATCACTTTTGTTTTCTGAAAGTTCATTTTTAATCCCACTTCTTTACTCTTGTCAGCAAGTTCCTGGATCATACTCTGCAGCTCTGATGGGGTAGTTGCAAAAATGACTACGTCATCAGCAAAACGAAGGTGGGTTAGATAATCTCCATTAATCTTTATCCCCTTGTTTTCCCAGCTCAGTGACTGAAAAACACCCTCCAATGTGGCATTAAAGAGCTTCGGAGATATGGTGTCACCTTGTCTCACTCCCTTTCCAATTTTTATGTGTGTTGTATTTTCAAACAGCCTAATCTTTGCACTTGCATTTTCATAGATGTTATTAATAATATTATTGTATGCATCTTCAATACCGCAGGTTTTCAGAGCCATTGTAACTGCTGATGGTTTCACCGAATCAAAGGCTTTTTCATAATCGATAAAAGCCATGCACAATGGAAGTTCGTATTCCCTCGCTCTTTCAATTAGTTCTCTCAGTACGTGGATATGATCTATTGTGCTGTAGCCACTCCTGAATCCAGCTTGTTCTCTCGGTTGAGCCATGTCCAGTGTTACCTTCAAGCGGTGTGAAAGAACTTTAGTGAAGATTTTATAAACCACTGAGAGGAGGCTGATAGGTCTGTAGTTCTTGAGGTCCTCAATGTCACCTTTTTTATGTAGCAGGATCATTGTAGCGTTGTTCCAATCCTCAGGAATCTTGCCTTCATTAAGGCATCGAGTGAAAATTTGGGCGAGTACTGTTTCGATTTCTCCACTTGCTTCTTGTATGATGTCTACAGTAATTCCATCTTCTCCTGGAGCTTTTCCCCCGCTTCATGTTCTTGATTGCATGTGCAACTTCTGCTGGGAGGACTGGAAGAACTCTGGTACTGGTACCTTTCATGATGTCTGGAGTACATATGTCATCCCTTTCATATAATTTGGAGTAGAAATCTTTCACTCTTGTCAAAATGTCGCCTCTATTTCTTGTTACTGAACCATCTTCTTTTCTCAGTGCCATAATCTGTTTTCTTCCCTTACTGATATGTCCCTTTGCTATCTTTAGGCTTTGGTTGTTTTCAATTGCTTTCCTCACTAGTTCCCAGTTGAATTTCCTTATGTCTTCAGTGATACTTTTTCTTACTGTCTTGCATAGCTCTATATATTCCACTTTGGAAGTCACATCTTCTTTAGTTGTCCTCATCTCTCTTCTTTTTTGCATCAACATTTTGTTTTTTCCTGATAATTTGTTCACTTGCAACTTGTTCTGAGACCCAGCTAATTTTGTTGCTGTTTCCATAAGAGCTTTGGTTACTTTTCTGTTAACTTCAGAAATATCCACTTCTTCCGATGTTAGGGCTTCTAAAACAGAGAATCTGTTCTTCAGTTCCAACTTGAAGGTATAATGGTGTTTTTTAAGGTTGGTTATGACAATACATTTTGTTTGTCTTATGAGCTTGCCACGTTCGAGTTTAGTGTTGAGGTGCATCTTAGATCTCACCAATCCATGGTCACTACCTGTGTTGAACTTGTTTAGCACACTGCAGTCTTCTATGACGAATTTTTTGTTACACATAATAAAACCAATTTCACTTGTCGTCCCATTTGGATGTCTCCATGTCCATTTCCTGTGTGGATTTTTCTTGAAAAAGGAGTTCAAGATGAAAAACCCTTCTGCCTCTGCAAACTCAACGAGAGTATTTCCACTCTGGTTTCTGTTGCCATGACCGAATTTACCTACTGAAGTTTCATTCTGTTGCCGTTGTCCTATTTTTGCATTGAAATCTCCCATAATTATCTTCAAGTGCTGCTTACCTTTATTATTTAGATGACGAATTTCCTCATAAAAGTATTCAATTTCTTCTTCAGGATGACTTGTGGTGGGTGCATAAGTTTGAATAATCTGAGCCTGGTATCTTCTCGAGAGTTGGATAACGAGTCGTGCAGCTCTGTCAGAGGAACTTTCAACTTCTACAACTTTATCCTTCAGTTTCTTGTTTATTATAAATTCAACAACACTAGTTCTGCCAGTATCTGTTCCACGATAGTAGAAGAGATGTCCACTTTTCAATTCAATGAGATCTTCTCCTTTTCTCCTTACCTCACTTAGCCCAACGATGTCCCACTTGATCCTTTGTAGTTCCTCTTCCAATTCAAGAAGCCTTGAATCAGAAGATAGGGAGCGTCCATTATACGTAGCCAAGGTCAGCATCAGATGGCAACCTAGTCCGGTCCTCCGGGGATTCTTAGCACCCTCTGCCTTCATGTCGCACTGGCCGCTGCCTTGGCCAGGTACATTCCAGCTGCCGGAGACTGAGGGCCAAGATTTAAGTTGTAGAGTCATTTTGGAGGGGTTTGGCCATAACTCACCACGCTGGCCAAGCGGGTTGGTAAGTGTGGGATAGCATTTCCCCTAACCCCGATGGTATAGTTATACCGCTATTGGCGGTCGTCAGAGCCCCTTTAGTGGGAGTAGGATGCACCACAAGAAGGCGGGGTTCACATTTGTCAAGGAGAGGCCGTGATGTTACGCATCACCTGACCTTACATCCCCGCCTTTAAATATCGTGTATGAAACAACAACGCAACCAGTCGCATGCAAGATGCCACGCAGTTCGGAGCTCTCTGATTTCGAGAAAGGTGTTATCGTCGGGTATCACAGAAATGCCCGATACATACGTGACATATCCAGCAAGTTGAAGTACCCACAATCGACAGTGGCCTACGTGATTGGAAAGTGGAAGATGAGAGGTGACTGTCGGAATGTTCCCCTACCCGGCAAACACACAAAACTGGGAGTTAGAGACCGACGGGTGCTGGCCAGAGAAATTCGGAAGAACCGCACCAAATCGATGGGCCACATCCGCGAAGAGTTTCAACAGGCATCCGGGAGTGTTCTTTCGATGAATACTATCCGTAAGGAAGCCCATCTGCTCGGTTATCATGGAGGTGCTGCCGCCCACAAGCCTTTGAACACCAAGTCCAATTGCGCTGCTCGGCTAACGTCGACAGTGGACCGATGAACAGTGGAAACCGGTTCTCTGGAGCGACGAATCAAGGTTCAACTTCTACCGTTCGGATGGCAGGGTCTGGGTTTGGCGTCTGCCTGGAGAACACCTCCTGCCGGAATGTATTGTGCCAACTGTGAAGTTCGGCGGCGGTGGAATTATGCTATGGGGGTGTTTCTCCCGGTATGGCACTGGACCCTTGGTCCCAATTCCTCGTAGACTCGACGCCGAGACCTACTGCACCATTTTGGATGACCATGCGCTTCCAACGTTGTGGCGGTTTTACGGGGTGGACCCATGTTACTTTCAGGATGACAATGCCACCTGTCATGTTGCTAGGTCCACCATGGCTTGTTATGGTGACAATGGGGTTAATCGAATGAACTGGCCTGCGTAGAGCTCGGACCTTAACCCTATCGAGCACCTCTGGGACGAGTTGGAGCGTCGACTTAAGGGGTGCCCCCACCGTCCGAAATCGGTCAAGGAACTGACCTGTCTTCTCTAAGCCGAGTGGAAGAAAATACCGCTAGCCGTCGTACAACGCCTGGTTGAGAGTATGCCCCGGAGGGTCGCAGCTGTAATCGCCGCTCGTGGAGGCTCCACCAACTATTGAAGGTGAATAAACTTCGTTTTCCTTTGCTATCACAGGTGTCCAATTACTTGTTGGTAGATAGTGTGTATATATATATATATATCCTTCACTTCTCGCCTCAGACATCCACACGTCATTCGTTGCGACTTCGGGGGTGTTGCCAACTATACTCTTGCGAGGGAGAAGATATCACGTTAAGTTTGAAAAATGCTAAGGAGAACAAACTCAAATTTACATAGAGAAAGAAACTAAAAGGGAAAGTCAAATTAGAGTATACGTCACAGACTAAGTGAATAATGTCTATGAATCAATCTGTGAACTTAACCCACAAGCTATTACAAAGACCAAAATTTATATTTAGGGGTTTTTGTGAAACAATACTATGAAGTAGCACATTTCACCTTTTTTTAAACAAATAATTGAAAGTCGTTGTAAATTTTTTTTTTTTAAATCTCAAATTCCTATACATCCTTCAGCTTTAAAAATTTACGTTGATACAAATGTATTTGGCGATATATTCCCCTGCAGAAAAAATAAAAATTGTAAACTTATTCAAAAAATTAGTAAGGTTCCACAGAAAATAAAATAACTAATTAACCTGCATTCACTGCGCAAAACAGTGCATCATACGCGCTACTCCATTCCCCTGAGTCTGTACCTTTAACGTGATCAAATGGAAATCATGTTGCTGGATCAGTCAACAGCGGTTTGTGCTAGCATGTAAACCACAGCGCGTTCGAACCCCATAGAATAAGACTTTCCTTCGCGTCATAAGAACAATCTCCAGCCACGACGCATATGAAGTCCAGCAAAACGTCTAAGGGACATTCACAATCGTTGTCAAGCGATCTCTAAGTTCAAATGAAGCCAATGTACACGGTGATTCATAAAGGAGTATACAGTTTCAACGCACTATAAAACAAGAACAATGTAAGATATTTTATGTTACCTGTAACAGAATTGTAGGGGAATGTTTCAAGTGTTTTTAGAGACAGTCACAGATGTTCTATGTGTGCACCCTTAGTCATACGACACACATCCAGCCGGTAATCCATTTCCGCCCAAACGCAAGGTAAGATATCTGAATCAAGTTCAGTGATAGTGGCTGTGATACGCTATTTCAGCTCCGCTAGATCAACAGGATAGGGTGGGGCAAATACCTTGTACTTTACGTACCCCCACAGGAAAAAGTCACAAGGTGTTAAGTCAGGACTTCTGGGTGGCCATTGGGTCAGGGGCATGTTGTAGTCCACGGCTGGTCCAATCCATAGGTGAGGAAGATGTTCATCGAGATAATTTCGCACGTCGCTTCTTTCTCAAAATTCTCCAGACAGTGGGCTGTGAAATCTGCACTTCACGACTCACCCTCCGCGTTGATTTTCCCGGGCTTCGTTGAATGGCGGTGCAAACACTATCAACGACTTCTTCCGATACACGCGGTCGTCCAGGACTTTTAAGTTTGCACAAACAGCCTGTAGTTTCAAATTTTTTATGCCAATCGTAGATATATTTTCTGGTTGGAGGTTCTTTTCCGAATCGCGATCGAAAATGCCGTTGCACAACAGTTACAGTTTCCGTTTTGCTCAATTCAAGAACACAAAACGCTTTCTCCACTGCAGACGCTGCCATTTTGACTAATTAGTCACGTGACACGCGCGATATCACCTACGTCACTTCCCTCAGTAGCGGGACACAAACTTTATGAGTACATCTATCTAACGGTTCGCAGTTGTGGTACGTGTCTTCAACTGTTACTGTTTTACAGCATCTGGAAACTGTATACTTCTTTATGAATCACCTTATACTTTTCTGCATAGTGACTGAAGAAGTCACAATTTAGAATTTCGGGAAATGCTTGTATGAAAACGGAAAAACTTAAAACTGATATTCCTGTGGGGAAAAAAAAAACAAAACGGAATTAATGACAACGGTAAATCTACCAAAATATATATCGCTAGACATTTTCAAAACAAAAGTTTTATAAAAACTTGGAGACCTTTACTGGCAACCGTGCTGCAAGTTATTTTCAGGAATTTTCCGTGAATTCACAGCGCTTATGTTTCACAGTGTACATACGGGCAAAGGAGGCAAGAGTTTATTTCCTTTATGTTTTTCAGATCTCATTTCTTTAAATTATTTTTTGCCGCGTGTATACTCTACGTAAGTATACGTACACTTCCACCTTTGCTACAGAATGACTATTCCGGATCAAACATTTAACTGTTGCACTAGCAGGAGATACAAATTCACGCGAGAAATGCTAGTATCTTCAACGAAAGTGTGTAAGTCGCACACTTCGAAGCTTCAGTGAACCAGCGCCAGGTAAGTCTCACAGCAGTTGCTTCCTAAATAAATCGCAACTGTAATATTCTTGAATATCACGTGGTATCTCCGCTGGCTACGTTCCCTCCACTTTCATTCTTTGCCGAAATAAATTGAAATTTAATAAAATTCCTCGAAGTTTCATTGTTTGACATAAGGAAAAAGAACCTATGTTTTTTTAATGCAACTGAAGGCAGAAACGTAATAAAAAAGTAACCAAAATTTTGAATCAAGGGAAAGAAACAAGAGCGATGGAAGGGGGCGGGAAGAGCAGCAAATGCGGGTTGCTATGTCTTGAGTTCCTGTTGGTGGCCTTCCTTGTTTCATGCGGACTTTTCAATAAGACTACTGAAAAGGCTTTTTATCTGCGCTCCGAGCAGACGATGGAACGACGCAGAGAGGAAACATCTCAACTCGTTGTATCCCAGGCAACGTCTTAAGACTTTCACGTTGAAAGGCCTTCGTGTTTTTCAGCTCGCAAGGTCTTGTAAGCCCCAAAAACATCCTCATGAAATATAAATGACGATCGGATGCTTGTGTCACAAGATAAGAGAAAGAAGAAGAAAGAAGAGGAGAATAAAAATGGTGAAATGGATGGAAAGTTCATGACCCAGATCGCATCAGAGGCCTAAAGACGATGTTCAGATTTTCATCTAGCCCCATTTCCCGAAAGCAGAGAGGCGATCAAGCCGTAATAGAAAGTCACTAGACATTTTTTATGATGGCTTCGTCCACACAAGGAGAATGGTGGCTGAAAACGTTACAACGTTACATTTTAGCCTCATTTTCCAGCTGAACGTTGGCTATTTGAAACTATACCTCCCGTGCTCTTACTAACGCCGTTTCCCCCTCTCTACTCCTTTAGCTGAAAACCTTTCATTTCATTCCGATATATTCCGCCAGTTTTCCTTTTTCTCTTTCATGACATATATCAACCTCACATAAATGAGACAGAATCGGGTCAAAATGTTGTGACTATATGTTTTCTTTAACCCGTTATTATTACCCTGGCCGACATGACCCGCCTTGGGTCAAGTCTGTCTCCGTCATAATTGATAAACGCAGTAACGTTATAATCTCAGGAACATATGTTACATAAATTTACTAAAATTCACACCTAAACGTTCGATACGGTAACAGGAGTGGATTGGGACACCTAGACAATTCCCGGTGGACAAAATATACCACTTCCTCCTATTTTTCTTTTATTTACAGTGAAACCTGTCTACCAAGGTCATATACGGTTCTGTGAAAAAAATAAAAAAATGAGCTCCAAATACAGTGCTTCAATTTGCCAAAATCTCTTCTCTTCACACTTGAAAATAAGTTAAAAAACGACTTACCGTAACATACTGTTCGTAAGTTGTCGCAAATAGGGCACTCCCTACTACACGTTCCACTGGAGGAAGTGTAAGGTAAAGAGATGCGAAACGCAATAGCAGCGCTACTGCGGTTAAGCTTCGAAGCCACTTCCACTTGTTTTTCTTCCTTAAAGTCAGCGATATTTTCTTACACCACCTGTGACGGACCATCAAGCTTACAAAAACAGCACGGCGGCTATGTGAGGAAGCTACGTAAGTTCGATAGGACGTGGCAGATAAACTCCTACTTGGGCTTTTCACACTCATTTAGGACAATTAAAGATCAAGCATGCGGACCCCAGTTAACAGAAAACCATATCATCTGCAAACAAAATCCCAAGAATTTGACAGACCCCAAGGACTACGCACCACTTAAAATCTCGTGAAGCGTGGTGACAGAGAAAGAAAAAGGTGCTTCATGTTTTTAAACTCACAATATTTCCGTTATCTTTCTAGAACTTCCTAAACAAGAATTTTCTAAAAGTTCAGCATTTTTGGTGACCGCGAAATGAAGGTATATTCTTTTATACGTTTCAAAAAATGTTTGCCCGTGGCCATTTTTTGGAATTGTTTAATGACTGTTTCTGTTGGTGATAACGTCCGCGCCACACAAAACTACCCAATTTGGCAAGCGACCACGGAATACAAGTGACTGCCAACACAAGTTTCAGTGTATTTATTTATTTATTTTGTCGGGATTTTTGGAAAGAACTAATAATTATTTTGTTACTTATGAATAATAATCGTTAACTTCATTTGAGTTTTACATCTCTCTGAAAAGTTGTTTCCTTAAATGAAAAAAAAATTTCTTCTGTTAATATTTGGGTGTTTGCTCTGAACTGACATGGCAAAATTATCTGTAGTTACGTGAGAAAAGTGTCGCTGGAAAAAGCACGCTGTGGTTGATAAAGCTAAAGCAAACTACAGTTAGACGTAGGTCATTGGACTTGCTGCTCAGAGTCATTTTGTACGCTGTATGCTTCTGACGTAGGTCGTTGGACTTGCAGCTCAGAGTCACTTGTATGCCGTATGCTTCTTGAAGAAGACACCAGTCGTGGATAAGAAAAATGACAAAAGTGGAAGACGTCAAGATCACAGTAAAATCCCTGAAAATGGCAATGGGCTGGACATATTGCCAGAAGGAAGGACTACTAATGGACAACCAAAAGTTTAGACTGGATTCCAAAAGACAGCAAAAGACCCAGAAGAAGACCACATGGGAGATGGATGGACGAAATTCGAAAGCATGCGAGAGTGACATGGAGGAGCCTGTCTCAAGACAGAACATTGTTGAAGACACTTGGGGAGACTTTCATCTAGCAGTGGATTGATAATAGTCGACGATGATGATTATATATTTCCCGAGGTCCAGATATGTGGACAGATAAAAGACAGACAATCTAAATTCCTAAGCCCGGTACTGAGCAGGAACTGATGCCGTCACAAGTCTCTCCGCTACTTAATCACTGTGCGTAACAAAAAATATCTGACAGTTACTCTAAAATTTTAAAATTGGATTTCCAATAAACTTCAGGCTTATGCCTATTCTTTGCTAATACTGGGTATCAGATCATATGTAGAGGATTTTAGGAATTGAGTATCTGACCCCAGGTCTTAAACAACCCTTAGAAATAGGAAGCTAGGAGATTTGGGCTAGTGCCCGATAGGAATGTGACACGGAAGTGAGGTAGAAAGTGGGAAGGAAACGCCCTTATTTATTATCGGGGGGGGGGGGGGTAGTACCCGGGGTTCGACGGCTTAACGTGCCCATCTGACACACGGCGGATATTTAGTGGTTCGAGCGCTCGTACCTTCCCGGGATCGAACCTGAGGTTCTCCCGTGGCAGTCACGAACGCTGACCACTAGGCCATCCGTGGCTCTATAACTGGATACAAAATTATTTTCTGCAGTTAAGTTTAATATAAGAATTTTCGTACTATGAGAATTATTTTTGATATCAGGTGCTAATATTATTACGATCACATATGCAAAAGAATCACATCGATATCAAATACCGCTGTTCTTTGTATATAGAGACCATGTACTTGGATTTTTAAATGTGTTCCAAATAGCCCCGACCACGGAGCAAGTTGGCACACACGTAGAGGTCTTAATTTCAGGAAACTATAGCATACATAACTGAGATAGAAGTTAACCATGCCAAAACTGTGTATTTCAAAATGGCAACTGTAAAATTTCTTCTTTTTATTGTTGATTGGGGGTTTAACGACCATCGTGAGCACCTCGATGGGCTGTAAAAGCAGTTGCCCGGCCCTAATTTTGGATCAATGGTTCCAGGAAAGAGAGCCAGTGCCGTAAATCAAACACAACATACATGCTTCAACGGGGTTCGAACCCGGACCCATCACGGTCAAATGGTCGTAAGCTAGCGCTTAGACACTGCGCCACTGGGGCGGCGTGTGAAATTTCCATGACTTTATTAGAAAAACAAACAAAAAATATCAAAGTCAAAAGTGTGCCTGTTAGCCCCGGTCTCCCTACGGAATTATTAAATCGCAAAACAGAATAGCTATTGCGTACTTACTGTTTAACATGCAGCATTACATCAGAAAAATTACATCGACCCGGAACGGAAATTTTCCGATGCCAATTTAACGTTTTCTGAGGTAGTATTACATGTTGAATAGAAAGTTAGACAATGGCTATTCTGTTTTCTGCATTAATAATTCTGTTGTTAATGCATCTCATAAGTTTACTCGAAGGGTTGGCGTGGAAACAATTTCAAATGAATTTTTGACGCAGAGGTTATTAAACAGAGGAGTCTGAGAGTAAGTGTCTGTGCCACATTAGTTTGGAAATCTCCGGCTGTGTACGCACAAGGATATTTTACACTTTTTCATCTCCCCGGAAAAGCAGACTATAATTTGCACCCAAAACAGGACCACGTGTCTCAAATTTCTTCGCAAATACTTCGACGCTGAAAAGCAGAAAAATTCCTTCAGCTAGCAAGTTAACACTTCGCAAAAATGATGATTTAATGCCTCATATGATCTTGAGCAAAGCACGTCTTAATCCACTTCCAATTTGATGTGATGGGACGGCTCATGACAGGCAGCAGATTATGATGGATAACATGCTCTAGTAATAAAGAATTTCATCTTGCTTCGAGACTTTATTGGAAATGCCTATTGCATACAAAGTGTTTTTGGTGGACAAGATTTATGCATCAAAAACCATGACATAATGCACTGCTGTACGGAACAAAACAAACAACACCCTGGCATGGCATGTATGATCAAATAAACTTTAGCGCATTAACGCCAAAAGAGCATTTTCTCGCCAGAAACTAATTTGGCACATCATCTTAATAACAATAAAAAAAAAAGGGGGGGGACATAAAGGCGTGTTTCACGCATGTCAAAGCACGGTATCGTAAAGTAGGATTAAACAGTTTCGTTAGAGAAATGCAATTAATTCATCATTTATGAAATTTCTCATATTACATTTCATTTCATACGTTAAAAGAACCTCCTTATGGGATACGAAATGTTGTGAGCTCATTTATTTCTATTGAAATAAGGCTCGAACATGAAACCCGAGGATTTTTAAGGGTGCAAACAGAATAGCCATGGCCTTGCTTACTATTCAAACGTGTAAACTTACCATCAGAAAACTTGAAAATTGCATCGCCCTAGAGCGAGAATCGAACCAGCATCTCCAGATTTCCGTTTGAACATGCTATCTTTTTTTTTTTTTTTTTTTTTTTTTGATTGAAGGTTTAACGACCACCGTGAGCAACTCAATGGGCTATTAGCAGTCGCCCGTCCCTAATTTAGGGTCACTGGTTCCAGGGAAGGGAGAGAGCCAGTGCCGTAAGACAAACACAACATCCATACCTGACCGGGATTCGAACCCGGACCCGTTACGGACGAATGATCAGAGGCCAGCGCCTTAGACCACTGCGCCACCGGGGCGGCGAACATGCTATCTGTTACACAGGTCAACGAAAATTTAAATATGAGTCAGGAACGAAGTAAGTGCCTCTGACGACATGGGCACAAAACAAAATGGCGTAACCCATCACAAACTTCTTTTGCTAATCGGTGCGAGCTCATGACGTGCATGTGTCTGTCTGAAGTGTGTTTTATTACGTTAAGTAATTTTGCAATGATAATGAAAAATATAGTAGGTCTATGTCATAGTGTACCAGTGTACATTTCAAACTATTGACCTTCAGGATTTTTTTGAAAAATAAATACTATACATTATGATAAAAAATTTATTGTTATAAAACAATATAATGCACCAGAAAAGGCACAATAATGTGGGAAAAGAAGCAAACACGTAGCGCGATCAAAAAGTTCCGAGACTAGGTACGTAGCACGCCAACAGATGGCAGTACGCGGATGCGCGAGCAGCAATCGAGGGCAGTGACCTTCATGAGTCATTGGGCCAAGTAACGTCCTTCTGTGAGCATCGGAAGCTGTGCTACACAATATTTGGTGACCACGTGCAGAACACAGCTGCGATTTCGGCATGGCCTGCAAACTAGATCAGCGAGCGAATATGAAATTCTGAATCAAACTGAGCAAATCGGGAACAGAGACGCATGAAATGTTGCGGCATTGCAATAAAGCAATGCGTCGCGCGAGATGCTTTGAGAGGCACTCGCGCTTCAAGAGCGGCAGAACTGCACTGGAAGACGACGAGAGGTCACAGCGACCGTCCACGAGCAAAATCCCCGAAAATGTGGGTGAAATTAGGGAACTGGTGCATGAGGATCGTCGGAGAACCATTCAAATCATTGCTAAAATCGTCAATGTGTCATACGGAACAGTGCACGAAATTCTGAAGTCGGTTTTGAACATGCACCGCATTGCTGCAAAGTTTGTGCCAAAGATTCTGAACCCCGAACAGAAGGCGCTCAAGATCTTCGTCAGCAGGTGGTGAATGATCTAACGTTCCTGTCGCGGGTCATCACTGGGGACGTGGCTTGGGTCTATCTTTACGACCCGGAGAACCAAACAACAGTCGTCGCAGAGGAAGATCCCGGAATCTACACTACCGAAGAAGGCCCAACAGGTCCGGAGCGCAACCAAAAGCGACCTGAAATGTGGCGCAGGGGCGATTTCCTGCTCCATCACGACAATGCAGCAGCTCACAGAGCGTTAGCAACAGGCCAGTTTTCAGCCGCAACAGCCTGACTCATCCGCCTTACTCGCCAGATTTGGCCCCCCTGCGACTTCTTTCTGTTCCCGAAAATGAAGCTGAAGCTCAAGGATCGCCGTTTTGAAAACGTGGACGAGATCCAGCGCGAATCGCAGACGGTGCTCGGTCGCGAACAGAACTTCCAGGGGGAGGTCCAACAGTGGCAAAAACGTTGGCAGCGGTGTATCGCTGCCCAAGGAGACTACTTTGAGGGAGATCATAGGCAGACTTAAGTAACACGATTCGCGAACAGGACTTCCGGGGAGCGTTCCAACAGTGGCAAGAGCGTTGGCAGCAGTGTATCGCTGCCCAAAGAGACTGTTTTGAGGGAGATAGATCATAGCTAGACTTAAGAAACGTAAGTACTTTGTTGCATATCGGCCTAGTCTCGGAACTTTTTGATCGGACGTCGTATTAAAACAATCTTAATAAACACTTACGGTGCAAAAAAAAAAAAAAAAAAATGTGATTAACACTTACGTGATTTCCCACTTTTCCACCCAATGTCTGACTGCACCATAATTATCGCATGATCATCGGTTTTTTTGTTTTTTTTTTGATTGGAGGTTTAACGACCACCGTGAGCAACTCAATGGGCTATAAGCAGTCGCCCGTCCCTAATTTAGGGTCACTGGTTCCAGGGAAGGGAAAGAGCCAGTGCCGTAAGACAAACACAACATCCATGCCTCACCGGGATTCGAACCCGGACCCCGTTCGGACGAATGATCAGAGGCCATCGCTTAGCCCACTGCGCCACCGGGGCGGCGATCATCGGTTTTCTTACAGGCCTTTGCATAGGCAAAATTGTCAGTTACTGAAGAGTAGCCTATACTAAGAGTTATGTCCTTTTCTACACACATTAACACGAGTGAATTAACCTTTTTTTTTTCTCCCAATAACGTCCTTTTCTCATTTTATTATTCTTGAGATTGCTGAAAATGCTCTTTCGGCAGAATAATTCGTGACGGATAAGGTTAAAAACATTCTCAAAGCTATTTCTATGTTTGGAAATGTACTCTGAAGATTGTCATTAATGATTAAAGTGTACATATCCCGTGATGTGTTCAAGTCTTCGGCATTCATATATAACTGGAAATGTACAAATTCGTTGCTGAGATACGTTCGTGACTGCCACGGAGAAGACCATGGGTTCGATCATAGGCAGGTACGAACGTTCGAACCACTACGTAAATATCCGCCGTGCGTCGGATGGGCAAGTTAAGCCGTCGGGCCCCGTGCTCTACCCCCCGCCCCGGTGATAAATAAGGGACCCCCCCCTTCTACCTCGCTTCCGTGCAACTTTCCTATCGGGCACTCTAGCCCAAATCTCCTAGCTTACTATTTCTAAGGGTTGTTTAAAACATGGGGTCAGACACCCCCTTCCTGAAATCCTGTACATATGATCTAATCATTGCTGAGAAAGTTTTCTGTATCTCCTTGGTACCTACGAGCAAGTTTATTTGATCTAGCCTCTATGTCAGGAGCACTGGTCTCTTTCAAATCCCTGAAAAGTTCAAACCTTTCCAGAACAACTTCGTATGATTTCCTCCTCTTTGATAAATTACTGATTAAAGAATCCATAATCTTAAAAAACGTGTTTACTTTTGCTCAGTTAATGCTCTCTATGTACTCATATGGAGAGACTACAGATAATATAAGTTTTAAAAATTAATAAAATTTTGTGAAATTATTTAAATAAAAATTTTCTTGGGTGGTGGTGTTAAAATATTCATAATGAAAAAACACTTCCACCTTGGGGCCCTGGGCCCGTCGCTTAAATGGGCCCTGATCTGAGTGCTGTAACGGACAGCATGCTCGAACTTAAAATTGAGAGATTCGGGTTTCTTTAGATTTTTTTTTAATTGGGGTTTAACGACCACCGTAAGAACCTCAATGGGCCAGCGCCGTAAGACAAACACAATATCCATGCCTCACCGGGATACGAACCCGGACCCCTTTCAGTCGAATGATCAGAAGCCATCGCTTAAACCACTGCGCCAGCGGGGTGGCGGAGATATAAGTTCGATTCCCGCAGCAGGGCGATGTAATTTCCAAGTTTTCCGATGTTAAAGTTACATGTTGAGCAGTAAGCAAGGCAATGGCTATTCTGTTTGCAGCTTTAAAAATCCTGTAATAGTTCCATGTATTTGCGAAGAATATTCTTCTACAATCTTCATGAATTATCTGATTCCCGTATCCGTATATTAGGTGCATTATACCCCTCCTCCCTTGCCTTCTTCATTTTTCACTTTCCCGGGTTTTTTTTCATGATTTCCTCTTTTCAACTCGCCAGAAAAGTTCTGACATTTCGAAAACTTTTAGCAGTCCGCCAAAAATCGGCTCGCAACCCACTGTACGGGAAACGCTACGCTAGGGAGCTTTTTGTGTTGATCTTAACAGGAATAAGTTTGAGAAATCGTCATTGGGGTTTTCACATGAATTATAGCTGAAGTAAAACATTGATGCTCGCAGAAAATTGAACTAAATGGGGAATTTAATACATTCATTTGAGTAACTGTATGGAGTTCCAATTATTTTAGAAATACTACTTGTTTTGTGGAACTAAATATTTTTATCTCTAAAACACAGCTCTCTGCAGGATTTCATCGCAACAATGCTGATGCAGTACTTGTAATTATTTTCCTGCGATGCCCCTCAGCTGAGACTATACAGTGTATCTGTGAATCACTCCGAAGCGAGGAGACTCTGGTTCGATCCCTGTCACGGAGAGATTTGTGTTTCCACACTGGATGAACAGAATTTGGGTTTTCAATGGTTGTACTACTCCACACATAGTCTGGAATTAATGAAACATTTCTTCTTCGCTTTAAGAAGAAAAAAAAAAAGAGAGACGCAGGTTCGATTCTCGCTCCAGGACGACAGTTTTCAAGTTTGCAGATATTATCCGATTTACCATCCATATCGTATTTACACCAAAAAAGAAAAGAAAAACGGATTCACATCTTCAAAATTTGTAATGTATGGTGTAATCCCGTATTCCATTCATGAAGAAGAGATACTTTTCGAAACATCACTAGCATATGAGGTATAAATATCTATACTTGTATAATCTTGTAGTTTTACTGTCGAACTTCGTACTGTGTTAACAGCTGCAACTTTAGCCATTCCTAACTAAAGTCTTCAGCAACATCCTAATCCATCTCAATCTGTTTTTACAGTGTCATTTTTTTTTAATCCAGCAAACAATAAAACGGGTAAAAACTGCGTACGTTTTACTCACGGACGCGATAAATACGATTTACAATCATGCAAGCAATCACGTGATCTTCGGATATTTCAAGTTTAATCAACATGGAAATCAAGACATATAACAGAAACTCTAATTTCCTGTGTGCATTCGTAAAAGTTAATTTTCTTTACCAGCGAGATTGTTTTCTAATTCCATTGCTTTGGTTTCAAGAGTGCACTGCCAGAGGTGCAGTTCATAAAGTATGCACGTTCCACGCTTCCCTCTCCTCTCCCTTTTCCTTCCTCTCCCTCTCTCTCTCTCTCTCTCCTCAGGGGCATGTTGGGCCTATGACATTAGACAACCAAACAGTAACAGTGAAGCATCCGTCTTCTTTCTTAATCATCTCGCAGAGCGTTTTTCCTTCATCCTTTTCAAAGGCAAAAGAAAGAACGAAAAAATGAAAAAGAGGAAGTGGGCGAATGAGACGAAGACAGGTAAGAATCGGTGATCCGTTATGCATTAATGAAAGTCATTGCTGTTTTTCTCCCACATGAAGCGCTATAAATTAAAAATGACACGGCGGAATTCTAATTACAACTCATAACAACAGCCATTGGAAACCAAAAAAGGCAATTATTATTTTTCTTTCTCAAGTCACGGGGCCAAAAGAGTCGGTGACATCTTACCATCACATATGCAAGAAGAAAACAATCTCACAAATTGAAAATACCATTTCCTTATCATTTGTTAGCTCGCAATACCGGCAATTTTGAAGTAGAAACGTTAACGTATACTCTAAGATTTCAACCTCTTGAACCCAGTAATTACAATGTTCTGGTTGCACTTTTATTCTCCTTCAAACGTCAGCAAATGATCTAACGGAATTAAAAATAAAACAAAACTATCTATAAATCCGTGCAATGATAGTTTTGCTCTGGGAAAAGCATTCGATAATTCTGAAATACACTGCTGGACAATTGCTAAGGACGGATCATAAACGGCTAAATAGCGCATAAAAAAGTAAGTGTGGTTGGATGCCAAGTGAAATAAAATAATGCCAGGACATTACAAGAAAGACAATTTATTGTGCTCTGAAATCCAGAAGGCTTTGCAACGTGTTCAAGGGACAAACAGGCCATTTTGTGCAGAATACGTAAACGTGAAAAAAATGCAATTACCGTCCGCAGGCGTTCCGGCGTAAGATGTCAATACTGGATATGGCCACCATGGAGGGCGATGCAAGATTCCACACGTCGTGTCATGCTTTGCACAACATTATCAAGCAGCTGTTGGGGTAATTTATCCCATTCCTCTGTCAGTGCACGGATGAGGGTGTCCTTGTTTATTGGAGGGCATTGGCGACCAGCAAGACTCCTCCCCAAAGCATCCCACACATTTTCAATGGGATTCAGATCTGGAGAACTTGCTGGCCATACGAGGCGTTGAATATCCTCGCTCTCAAGACACTCCTGGACAGCGACTGTTCGATGACATGTTGCGTTGTCGTCCATGAAAATGAATCTATCACCGACAGCACCACGGAACATGCGAACATGAGGTGGCAGAACATCATTAATGTATCGTTGGCCAGTCATAGTCCCAGTTGGAAGCACATAGAGGGACGTACGGCCATTGATCATGATGCCAGCCCATACCATGACACTACATGTCGGATATCGGTCCCTTTCCTGTATGTTTGCTGGACAATATGCAGTACCACTCTCACGCCAGATCAGTTGTCGTCGACAATCAGACGATAGACTGTATCTACTCTCATCCGAGAAGAGGACAGCAGACCAGTCGTTATCAGTCCAATTGCGATGTTGATGGCACCATTGCAAACGGGCGGTACGGTGACGTCTGGACAATGGGATGCACACAACAGGACGGCGGGCGTATAGTCTTTCGTCATGCAAACGTCTGGCGACAGTTTTTCGGGAGATCCGCTTGCCAGTAGCAGCCATAAACTGATTTGCTACCTCACTAGCTGTGCTGCGCCGGTGTCTTTTTGTTGATAGCACTATGTACCGATCTTCTGCAGGTGTCGTACTGCGAACACGAGTTCCCCCGTGACGTTTGCTACACTCTACATTTGTTTGAAATGATTTCTAAAGCCTTGAAACAACACTGTGGCTGACGTCGAACTCCCTGACAACATCTGTCATTTTTCGCCCTTCTTCAATCTTGCCAATAATACGGCCACGCGTAAAATCATCTAGGTGATGTCGGGAAGACATACTGAAAATTGTAAGTTAGTCAATTGATTCTTTGCCTTTGAACTTTGCGTTTGAACAACAACGGTCAATACGCGTTAAATCCTTTATATCTCTTATCAGCGCTATGACGTCACGAACAAGTACGGCAATCCAAAATTTGCATACGCACAACACGTCTTACTGTATCCCGCACTTATGCAAATTTCCACATTTTCCTGCCTTCCATTTTATGGTTGCTATCGTTGCTATCGTCATCCGTTCTTAGCAATTGTCCGGCAGTGTATTAGTCTTCTCTACACAATTTCTCTTATGAAGACATGAAATCAGTCGCTCTTTGGTATGGTATAACAGCCGTTATACATGGCACCAATATCTAAAATGCAAACAAAAACCCATGGTTAGAGATTTGCTTTTTAATGATTGCCTGTCAGGCAGCGACTAAGTTAGTTATACATGGTGCCTCTGTGCAACCTTGTCTCAGTGCTAGCTTCGTGACGTCAGAACCTGCGGCGAAGATGTCCGAAGATAACGTTTGACTCCGGCTCTCTGTGCCGAAGCACAAAAAAGACAATTGGTCGGTTCTCTGTGCCGAAGCACAGAGAGCCGACCAATAGTCTTTTGTGCTGGAGATTGAGACGTCACGAAGCTAGTTCTCAGGCGAGGTGCATACTAGGCGGCTGCGCTGTAAGTATGATATTTACTGATATTGTATCTAATAGATTTCTATTTTATTTCACTCGGCAAAGAAATAACCTGATGGTTTCTTAATTCCATTTTGTTTACTTCCTCTGCAAACCAAACATATTATAATCCTGGCATCAGTGGTTGCGCGTGGTTTAGCAAACAGAAGAAACTGATTTAATATTTTTATATATTCACAATTATATTTTTATATACTTATTAAAAGAAACACACACACACACATACCTCAAGAACAAGACACGCACACACAAAATCCGGAATTGGACGCCAAGTCCGATTCATCATGTTCTCCCGGAGCGAGTTCAAATGCGTCACAAAAATGTAAACAGTTTATAAGATGTCAAAACATAGTAGACTGTTTTTACACTTTTCGTTTTACTGTTGAATTTGCCACTGATTTATAACTAAAATCTGGTTGAGATATTATGTTTTTCCTACTAATACAGCTAAAATCAGTACATTGTTCTTGTGAGCAGAGGACGCGCCATGCTTTTGAATTTTGTCGAGAGAAAGGTCATAAGCACGGGAAACAATGTACAGCATTTTTATGTCACAGCCACATATTTATTCATTCTTCTATGCTTCGGAACTCATCTTCCTGATTCGCTCAGTAGTTTTATCTTCAATTTTTTGCGGTAATTTAAGATCTGACGTAGGTCTAAACAGTGATTTAATCAAATTTCTGTGGCAACAAATGCGAGAAGAACGGGTGAATCAGCAAATATTCAACAATATTCACGTTCAAGATGATAAGTTCTTCATTCATTACCTTCTTCATTCATTTTACCTTCTTCCATTTCATTATTTATATAAGGCTATTCAGCTATCACTGACACTACTCCAGCGATGAAACAGAAGAATGGCACTAAAATAATCCAATAACTAATGCAAGACACAGCAGAGAGATTGTACTTTTTGCAGTAACAAAACGAGAATGGGCGCTGTGGAAATGTGATCCGATGTTTTTCTACTAAGCGCCGGCTACATTCCAGCAGAGTACTTAACTGCGCATGTTCGAATGCTTCTGAGCCGGGGAAGCAGGAGATTTGTATGTCACGCATGAGATGGGTATGTCACGTGTTTAAACCAGTCGAAGCCGCGCACTGCGGTCAGTCGAAATGAATATAAAGTGGTAGTCGTTGCTGTGAACAGCATTGCATGTCGTCGTTCTGTCTGTGGTTTGGGATGCCTAAAAGATGAACAGCCTCAACCTACTAATTGGGGAACTTTTGATTTACGAGTTTGAACTCGGCTATACTGCTCAAGCAACCCGAAATATTTGTCACGCGAAAGAGGAAGGTTCCGTGGACCACAGCACCGCAACCAGATGGTTCAGGAAATTTCGCTCAGGTGACAAGAACCTCGACGATCAGCCAAGGTCAGGTAGGCCGCGAACCGTGGATTCGGAGGCCGTGAGCCAGGCGGCCGTAGAGGCAAATCCCACAGCCAGTACTCTGAGATTATCAGGCGAGCTGGGCATATCACAGAACACCGTGGTTCGTCACCTTCAGGACCTCGGCAAGGTCTACAGGAGCTGCCGCATTGTCCCTCACGAACTGACGCCATCTGAAGCAAACCGCCGAGTGGAAGTGTGCACGAAACTCTTAGAAAACCCATGCAATGAAAAGTGGGTCAATTTCTGCAATCCTAACACGCAACGGCGGTGGTTGAGCTCAGGCCAGTTTCCTGAACCTGTTGCCAAACGTGGGAGCTTCGAGCACAAGGTGATGCTCTGCGTCTGGTGGAATATCGAGGGGATAATCCAATACGAATTTGTTCCAGACGGTCGGACCATCAACGCCAACCTCTACTCTGAACACCTGGAACGGATGTATGCCGTTTTGGAGGAGAAGTACCCAGCACTGTTGAACAGAAAGCGCGCTCTTCTAGAGCAGGACAATGCTCGCCCTCATACGGCGCGAGCGACCCGGGCAAAACTCCAGGAACTTGAGTGCATAGAACTGATGCCGTACGCAGCATATAGTCCGGACTTTGCCCCGTCGGATAATTACTTTTACCAGTCCATGGCCTACTTCCTTCGCGGGCGGCGCTTCAGCAACCAGGAGGAGGTGACAGCTGGGGTGAAGGAGTTCTTCGCCTCGAAGTACAAGAACTGATACGCAGCGGAATCAAAGAACTGGCAGACAGATGGCAAAAGACGGTGCAACACGATGGCCTATACTTTGAATGCTAGACAGCTTTCATCGTAAAGGTACGCATGAAGACAAAGGGATCTAAATATAGTAAAACTTTCGACTCACCCTCCGTAAAAAAAAAAAAAAAAAAGGTAATTCTTACGTTCTTACTGTTATTATAGCACTTGTAAAACGATGGGAAAAAGAAATGTGCATGCTGAATTTCTGAATTTCGGCGGAACGACAAATAACTAAACACAGAGAGTGACGAAAGAACTGAAAAACACATTGGTCACATGTCGTATTCAGTCAAACTGATGGTTGCAATCAGGAGGGCATTAAGCAGCCCTAAAATTCACCTGATTATGTACTTGGCTTATCTACAGTGGCTTTTCATTATGATGCCTCTTTGGGGGGCCAGTATGAGCACTTCACGCATCATTATACCTGAATACGAAAGATTCCTATAATTTACACAACAATGATCCTGCGGTTCGGTTTTCAATTAACTAAACCATGGGAGCTCATTATCATGCATTCGTTAAATCACCTGAAAGTACATGCTTTGACTTTTATTTCTAATGACGAGGCAGCAGCGCACACGTGCTTCTCCTGTGTTTTATCATCGTTTTCTTGACGGTATCTCAGTAGCTACCATTGGTTGAACCGGAGATGGGCGCCATTAAACTGCACTTACTGACCAATCAACGTTTAGTGTGATGACAGACGCGAAATAAGCATCACAATGAACCGTCAACTGTCAGTAGAGATAAAAGGGTCGTTGAAATTTCATTCAGAAGCAGCTCACAACAAACTACCCTGAAGCGTAGTAATTAATAAAGCATATATTGCGCATGCATAACCGGTGATTAAATCAAAATACATATAATTTTATGATATAAGTAAAAATAATATATAATACATTCACTTGCCAGAGTGCTGCAGGCATTTTGCATACATCTCTGCAACGCGTAATTTAAACACACGCCGCTAATGATCCGATAACATTGGAGCAGACATTACAGCCTACAACTGGAAATGTTAAAGCAGAAAGGCTCTCCTATAAACAGTCTTAACAAATCGTTGCTGACTGATGCTCCCCTCTTTTGACGACAAGGTTCGTATTCTTCCAAGCAAAATAAATTCAAGTAGTTTTCAAGGACTTTTTAAAACCAAATTACCATATGTGTCTGCTGTCTGTTGGTATTTAGCAAGTGAAAACCATTAAACTTAGGTGGGACGGGCACACTTTCAATGACATTCCTGCTATACTCCCTGCTGTTTTGTTTTATTAACTCTGAATTGTCCCTTTGTTCTGGTGTTTTTCAAAATCATTTTGTTTTGTGGAATATTTTGAAAGGCCCATACACACCCTCCGGAAAGAGCGCGTCCCAAACCGCAGCCAACAGAAACCCATCACGATTCATGAATACATCATTCCCCTTATTTTACTCTGTAGTGATGTCATAGCCAAGGTACCAGCTGTCCATGCGTTCCATTGAGTTGAACTCAAGTTCTGAGCTATTTAAGCAACTTGGTGTTTTTATCGTAACTACACGGGAACGTCCTATACAGCATTTTAGCGCAAACAAATATTTTACACGTGCTCTCTCATACCATTACTTAAACAAGAAAGATGATACCGAATTTTCGGGTGTAGTGAGCACGTCCTTTGAATCTGTTTTGACGCGAATTAAATTTATCCAAAGTCAATGGAACCGGTGGGGAAAACAGTAGTATCTGACCCAAGAAAGAAGTTTTTCAATTAGGTTTTCAATCCCGTAAATACTGCTGTAAACGGAATCGTGAACTTACGCATTCTAGTTGCAGACAGGTTCGTACGCATTTGCTTATACACTGAGTGGCCACTTTATTATGACCACCAACTCAGTACTTCGTTGGGCCACCTTTTGCCTTTAATACTGCGTCGATTCTTCGTGGCATGGACTCCACGAGATGTTGATAGGTGGTTTGTGGAATCTGAGACCATGCTTGATGAATAGCACTTTCCAGGAGTGTGAGATTGCAGGGTTGTGGATCCAGCTGTCTGATGGCTCGTTAAACTTCATCCTACAAATTCTCAATGGGGTTGAGATCTGGAGGTTGTGGGGGCCACCTAAGCAAAGTAAACTCACCGGCATGTTCCTGAAACCAATCCTGTACAATACGAGCATTATGGCAGGACGCATTATCTTGTTGAAAGTAGCCATCGCCATTGGGATAAACCATCCACATGACAGGATGCACTTGGTCAGCAACGATGTTTAGATATGATATGCCAGTCAGACGTTGATCAACACGAATTAAAGGGCCCAAAGCATGCCAGGAAAACATTCCCCAAACCACAACGTTGCCTCCACCAGCTTGAAGGGTTGTAGCAATGCATTTGGGGTCCATGCTTTCGTGCTGTTTCCGCCAAATTCTCACTCGGCCATCAGCATGGTGCAACTGAAAACGTGATTCATCGAATCACAATTTGTTTCCAATGATCGACTGTTCAATCCTTGTGCTCCTGTGCGAACTGAAGACGTTTTTTCTTGTTAACTGCAGACAGCAAAGGTGTTCAAACAGGCCTTCGGCTACCATATCCCATCCGATGCAGTGTACGGCGAACAGTGCGGGCAGAGATCATTTGAAGGGATCCTTGATTAAGATGGTCTATAATTTGCTGCACTGTCGCCCTTCTGTTGTCTGTAACCAGTCTGGACACTCTCCGTTCCGCCCGAGCAATCACTAGTCGATGACGACCACACGTTGCATGTAGGGACACAGTTTTTTGGCTGACAAACCAGTCTTTAAACACTTTAACAACAGCTGCTCTGGAATATTTCACGAATGCGGCGGTTTCGGTGATACTCGCTCCATGGCTCCGAGCTCCTACAATCATCCTACGTTGAAAGTCCGTCAAATCGCATTTTTTTACTCATCTCGTCACACAAAAATCACTTCTACTACTGTCGCAAGCACTAAGCTTTCCCATTTTATACTAGACTCGCCCTCTGGCGGCAACAGCGTGCAACCATAGCTCATTTGCTTAAAACTGTCAGGTGGTCATAATAAAGTGGCCACTCAGCGTTTTCAAAATCCTCGTCAACCCTGTAATATTTGAAACCCCTCTTCTGGTCCATTTATTCGCCCCTCTTTTCCGCAAGGCCCACGGTACCTTCTCCCTCTCTGTCTGTCACCCTGAAGAAACACTCCAGCGACATAATGCTGCTCCATTACAAAAATCCTTCGTACATCAGATAGTGGGAGATCCATTATTATGGATATGTCTTTCTTCTCTCCATGGCTCCGAGCTCCTACAATCATGTCTTTCTTCTGTTCATACACCAGTTAGTCTGTCTGTCCATCTGCGGAAATGGAAATGGTGTCTTCGTTTCTTAAGATCGGATTGAAAAAAATGATCTGTGCACGATACACGAAGGCATGGACACAATTGTATCGATGTATCTGCTCATCCATTCATTCACACATTTAAAGTACCAATAAAAAACGAGACCCTGTTACGTTTTAAATTTCCTCATCTCGCCTTAACACTTCTTTCACCTTTGCAGGAGAGTATCGTCGGAAATTTCCATCTTGAAATTTTGCTCACATAGCAAAAAATAATACAACTTCCTTTTTTTTTTTTTTTTTTTTTTGAATTACATGACGTCTTTTCAACTGAGGAAACCTTCGGTGCAAGTGAGAAGATACACTGAGTGATCACTGAATTATGACCACCTACCAAATATTTCATAGGTCCTCCTTTCGCCCTCAGAACAGCAGCTATCCGACGTGGCATCGATTCAATAAGACGCTGGAAGCAGTTGGGAGGTATGACCAACCAAGATGTGTGTAACGTGGCTAGTGTTTCTTTCAGGCTTACATCCAGGGAGCGAAGCCCTTACAACGCATGATAATCTTCAAAATATAATAAGTAGAATAATCATGCCTAATTGTCTGGGAATCGTTGATTCAGGATCAAGAGTGCGTTGAGTGCATTTTAATAGATAAAAATTTCAAGCCTGAGGCACCCCCTACTTTAGCTGAAAAAAGTTTGTTATTCCTGAAATGTTTGAAGAAGTAATTACTATAACAGGGATGTATATAGAATTCTTCTTCCGGGTGAGGGGAGGGGGACGAAAAAAAGAAGTTTTTGAAATCCACCATCTGGAACAAAATTAAAGTTAATGAAAAATTAAAGCATTTTGTCTAATGTAAGTTGATACATTTTTATAAAATTAAAGCATTTTTTTCTAATGTAAGTGGCATTTCAACCAAAAACCAAAAACAAATTAAACATTTTCCGGGGGGGTGGGGTAAGGCCCCCTCTAAATGCGCCTCTGTGCTAGATTATAGTAAAAGGTTTTTCGTCTTGAACTCGTTTTTCAAGAAAAAGTCACACAGGAAATGGACATGGAGACATCCAAATGGGACAACAAGTGAAATTGATTTTATAATGTGTAACAAAAAATTTGTCATAGAAGACTGCAGTGTGCTAAACAAGTTGAACACAGGTAATGACCATAGATTGGTGAGATGTAAGATGCACCTCAACACTAAACTCGAACGTGGAAAGCTCATAAGACAAACAAAATATATTGACATAACCAACCTTTAAAAACACCATAATACCTTCAAGTTGGAACTGAAGAACAGATTCTCTGCTTTAGAAAGCCTAACATCGGAAGAAGTGGATATTTTTGAAGTTAACAGAAAAGTAACCAAAGCTCTTATGGAAACAGCAACAAAATTAGCTGGGTCTAAGAGCAAGTTGCATGTGAACAAATTATCAGGAAAACCCAAAATGTTGATGCAAAAACGAAGAGAGATGAGGACAACTAAGGAAGATGTGACTTTCAAAGTGGAATACATAGAGCTATGCAAGACAGTACGAAAAAGTATCACTGAAAACGTAAGGAAATTCAACTGTGAACTAGTGAGGAAAGCAATTGAAAACAACCAAAGCCTAAAGATAGCAAAGGGACATATCAGTAAGGGAAGAAAACAGATTATGGCACTGAGAAAAGAAGATGGTTCTGTAACAAGAAATAGAGGCGAAATTTTGACAAGAGTGAAAGATTTCTACTCCAAATTATATGAAAGGGATGACATATGTACTCCAGACATCATGAAAGGTACCAGTACCAGAGTTCTTCCAGTCCTCCCAGCAGAAGTTGCACATGCAATCAAGAACATGAAGCGGGGAAAAGCACCAGGAGAAGATGGAAATACTGTAGACATCATACAAGAAGCAAGTGGAAAAATCGAAACAATACTCGCCCAAATTTTCACTCGATGCCTTAATGAAGGGAAGATTCCTGAGGATTGAAACAACGCTACAATGATCCTGCTACATAAAAAAGGTGACATTGAGGATCTCAGGAACTACAGACCTATCCAGCCTATTACCAGTGGTTTATAAAATCTTCACTAAAGTTCTTTCACACCGTTTGAAGGTAACACTGGACACGGTTCAACCGAGAGAACATGCTGGATTCAGGAGTGGCTACAGCACAATAGATCATATCCACGTACGGAGATAACTAATTGAAAGAGCGAGGGAATATGAACTTCCATTGTGCATGGCTTTTATCGATTATGAAAAAGCCTTTGATTCGCTGAAACCATCAGCAGTTACAATGGCTCTGAAGTCCTGCGGTATTGAAAATGCATACGTTAATATTATTAATAACATCTATGAAAATGCAAATGCAAAGATTCGGCTATTTGAAAATATAACACACATAAAAATTGGAAAGGGAGTGAGACAAGATGACACCATATCTCCGTAGCTCTTTAACGCCACATAGGTAAATGTCTTTCAATCACTGAACTGGGAAAACAAAGGGATAAAGTTAATGGAGATTATCTAACCCACCTTCGTTTTGCTGATGACGCAGTCATTTTTGCAACTACTCCATCAGAACTGCAGAGTATGATCCAGGAACTTGCTGACAAGAGTAAAGAAGTGGGATTAAAAATGGACTTTCAGAAAACAAAAGTGATGTTCAATGCTTTTATAAGAAATGAAGATTTATCGATTGATGGAGAAAAGCTGGAGATAACAGACACGTACGTTTATCTTGGACAGCAGATATCAAGTGAGGGTCATATTGATGAAGAAATTAATCGGCGTACAAAACTTGCCTAGAGAGCTTTTGGAAGAAACAGCATAATTTTCAAGAGCAATATGCCATTATGTCTTAAAAGAAAAGTGTTTGATCAATGCATCCTTCCAGTGCTTACGTATGGTGCAGAGACGTGGACCTTAACTAAAAGAGATATACAAAGGCTGCAGCAGACAACTCAAAGAGGCATGGAGAGGTGCATGCTTGGTGTAACCAGGATAGATAAGAAGAGGACCTCGTGGATCCGAAAAATGACAAGAATGGAAGACATCATGATCAGAGTTAAATCCCTGAAATGGCATAGGGCTGGACATACTGCCAGAAGAACAGACTATCGATGGACAGCCGAAATTTTAGATTTAATTCCAAGGGACAGGAAAAGACCCAGAAAAAGACCACATGGGAGATGGTTGGATGAAATTCGAAAGTATGCGGGAGTGACATAATATATACATACATACACACATATATATATATATATATATATATATATATATATATATATATTCTATTAAGAAGATACCTAAGCAAAAAAATACATATATAATTTTGACTCACACCAAGTACAACATAGAAAAGGTTATGTATCTACCTGTGTGAGTAAAAGGAGAAAAGATAAAAAAATAAAATAAAACAACTGAATGTAGAAGGTATCGAGAATACTGAGCCTTGGCTTTATCAAGGACCAGCAAAAACTCTGCATTTTCTCACTTCCACAAAGACCTAGTTGGAAATGGGTTTCTGCAAGGCCATAGATGCAAGTAACATTCCCACCTAAGATTGTTTTAAAAAAATATATATATGTCATGTCCTCCGCAGAGTTGTATGACCTAGCACTAGTTAACAATTTCGCTTGCATCCATTAACCTTCCTGGCCCGACCCATGCTCTTCATCTGTTACTATAAAACAGAGAGAAGAAGATTAAAGAGAACTCAAGCTGTGAGAGTGACATAATAATTAGAAATAATTTTCAGCTATAACGAAATGCCAAGTTCGTTTGAGAGAGAATTTAAACCTGAAAAACAATGCAAAAAAAATCCAAATTTTTACATTGCAATTAAAAAAGGAAATATTAATTTTTAAAAAAACAGATTTTTGAAAGAAAACTTGAGTCTAAAACCCCCTACTCTACAACTTATGACAGCACGAAAACGAGAATAAGTTAAAGACAATAATTAACTAAAGAAAACTTTGTGAAAGTTATATGACTTAAACAGTTAGTTGCAATATGTACAAAGTATTTCAGCAGTGCTTTAAGTGCATAATTAATTAGTTATTAAGAACTTAACTACTTTGAAAATACAGCGCATAGAAAAGGAACAAGCTTAGCCATCTGCTGTTCCTAGGTTCCCCAAAAGACGCGCAAAGTTACAAAGAAAAGAAAGAGTTAAAACCCGCAAAAATGTTAACAGACAAGCCAGTGCCTAAAAGCTGAAAAGCAAAAAATCAACAGAGAAAAAGTACATGAAGTACAAACATTGAACTTATAAAACCTAAAACCCAAATACAAGGAAGAGAGCTTACCTCTTGTGTGACTAAACTTTCTCCTCACAAGAGTAAAACATGGCTGACCTCTTCCGCCACTCCCTAGTCGCTGGGGGGCAGTGCGGGTGGGGCTGATGGCCTCCTCATACAGAAAGAAACCAACTCGCGGAGATTTTAACCAGAGAAAAAAATATATAAACTTAAGACTGTGGATCTGTATGATCAGAAAGAGCAGAATTAACTCTCCAGAATACATGAGAAATATAAAATACACGAGTAGTGTATTTAATAATCTTTGCATGTATTAAATCACCTTAGTGAGCTTCTATAGATTAATCAGAATCTTATTAATTTTAATGTTGGTTTTACTATTTTTAGTATAGCTATCCTAGTGATGAATAACTAGTTTTCTTTTTTATTTGTTTTTATTTTCTTTTATAAACAGATTTTTAAGCTTTTTTTTTTTTGTGTTTTTGTTTATATTATTTAATTTTTTGTTTTAATAGGACCTTCATATCCATAGCACTAAGGTTCCTTTAGGTAGTTAATAGGCATCCTCTAGCCAACTTCCTTACGGCTTTGATTGGTCAGAATCATATTATTAACTGTGTAGAAAATTAAAGCAGACCTGCCAACCATACTCTATTATTCAGAATAATTTTTCTTAAAGTTCTTTTGATGAAAGAAGAAGGAATTTCGTTCTCTAGAAAACTATCTAATAGTATATTAATGTGGTAATTGAAGATTCTGATTAATCTATAGAAGCTCACTAAGGTGATTTAATACATGCAAAGATTATTAAATACACTACTCGTGTATTTTATAATATTTCTCATGTATTCTGGAGAGTTAATTCTGCTCTTTCTGATCATACAGATCCACAGTCTTAAGTTTATATATTTTTTTCTCTGGTTAAAATCTCCGCGAGTTGGTTTCTTTC
Source organism: Macrothele yani (assembly GCA_039090855.1). Classification (NCBI taxonomy): domain Eukaryota; kingdom Metazoa; phylum Arthropoda; class Arachnida; order Araneae; family Macrothelidae; genus Macrothele; species Macrothele yani. The sequence goes on from CM077024.1 coordinate 105,243,016, forward strand.
TGTATGAGGAGGCCATCAGCCCCACCCGCACTGCCCCCCAGCGACTAGGGAGTGGCGGAAGAGGTCAGCCATGTTTTACTCTTGTGAGGAGAAAGTTTAGTCACACAAGAGGTAAGCTCTCTTCCTTGTATTTGGGTTTTAGGTTTTATAAGTTCAATGTTTGTACTTCATGTACTTTTTCTCTGTTGATTTTTTGCTTTTCAGCTTTTAGGCACTGGCTTGTCTGTTAACATTTTTGCGGGTTTTAACTCTTTCTTTTCTTTGTAACTTTGCGCGTCTTTTGGGGAACCTAGGAACAGCAGATGGCTAAGCTTGTTCCTTTTCTATGCGCTGTATTTTCAAAGTAGTTAAGTTCTTAATAACTAATTAATTATGCACTTAAAGCACTGCTGAAATACTTTGTACATATTGCAACTAACTGTTTAAGTCATATAACTTTCACAAAGTTTTCTTTAGTTAATTATTGTCTTTAACTTATTCTCGTTTTCGTGCTGTCATAAGTTGTAGAGTAGGGGTTTTAGACTCAAGTTTTCTTTCAAAAATCTGTTTTTTTTAAAATTAATATTTCCTTTTTTAATTGCAATGTAAAAATTTGGATTTCTTTTGCATTGTTTTTCAGGTTTAAATTCTCTCTCAAACGAACTTGGCATTTCGTTATAGCTGAAAATTATTTCTAATTATTATGTCACTCTCACAGCTTGAGTTCTCTTTAATCTTCTTCTCTCTGTTTTATAGTAACAGATGAAGAGCATGGGTCGGGCCAGGAAGGTTAATGGATGCAAGCGAAATTATTAACTAGTGCTAGGTCATACAACTCTGCGGAGGACATGACATATATATATTTTTTTAAAACAATTTTAGGTGGGAATGTTACTTGCATCTATGGCCTTGCAGAAACCCATTTCCAACTAGGTCTTTGTGGAAGTGAGAAAATGCAGAGTTTTTGCTGGTCCTTGATAAAGCCAAGGCTCAGTATTCTCGACACCTTCTACATTCAGTTGTTTTATTTTATTTTTTTATCTTTTCTCCTTTTACTCACACAGGTAGATGCATAACCTTTTCTATGTTGTACTTGGTGTGAGTCAAAATTATATATGTATTTTTTTGCTTAGGTATCTTCTTAATAGAATGTGAATTCTGAATTTTCAAAACTGCTGCGTTGCGCGTTTTGATCTTCAGGTTATTTTGCAACTTTCGTTTTAAATTCTAAAGTTTTTCCTTAGTCTTCAGTTTTGCTCTTCAGTATATATATATATATATAGCGGCCAGTGCGACATGAAGGCAGAGGGTGCTAAGAATCCCCGTAGGACCGGACTAGGCTGCCATCTGATGCTGACCTTGGCTACTTACAATGGACGCTCCCTATCTTCTGATTCAAGGCTTCTTGAATTGGAAGAGGAACTACAAAGGATCAAGTGGGACATCGTGGGGCTAAGTGAGGTAAGGAGAAAAGGAGAAGATCTCATCGAACTGAAAAGTGGACATCTCTTCTACTATCGTGGGACAGATACTGGCAGAACTAGTGGTGTTGGATTTATAATAAACAAGAAACTGAAGGATAAAGTTGTAGAAGTTGAAAGTTCCTCTGACAGAGCTGCACGACTTGTTATCCAACTCTCGAAAAGATACCAGGCTCAGATTATTCAAACTTATGCACCCAACACAAGTCATCCTGAAGAAGAAATTGAAGAATTTTATGAGGAAATTTGTCATCTAAATAATAAAGGTAAGCAGCACTTGAAAATAATTATGGGAGATTTCAATGCAAAAATAGGGCAACGGCAACAGAATGAAACTTCAGTAGGTAAATTCGGTCATGGCAACAGAAACCAGCGTGGAAATACTCTCGTTGAGTTTGCAGAGGCAGAAGGGTTTTTCATCTTGAACTCCTTCTTCAAGAAAAAGCCACACAGGAAATGGACATGGAGACATCCAAATGGGACGACAAGTGAAATTGATTTTATTATGTGTAACAAAAAATTCGTCATAGAAGACTGCAGTGTGCTAAACAAGTTCAACACAGGTAGTGACCATAGATTGGTGAGATGTAAGATGCACCTCAACACTAAACTTGAACGTGGCAAGCTCATAGGACAAACAAAACCTATTGACATAACCAACCTTAAAAAACACCATAATACCTTCAAGTTAGAACTGAAGAACAGGTTCTCTGCTTTAGAAGGCCTAACATCGGAAGAAGTGAACATCTCTGAAGTTAACAGAAAAGTAACCAAAGCTCTTATGGAAACAGCAACAAAATTAGCTGGGTCTAAGAACAAGTTGCATGTGAACAAATTATCAGGAAAAACCAAAATGTTGATGCAAAAAAGAAGAGAGATGAGGACAACTAAAAAAGATGTGACTTCCAAAGTGGAATATATAGAGCTATGCAAGACAGTAAGAAAAAGTATCACTGAAGACGTAAGGAAATTCAACTGTGAACTAGTGAGGAAAGCAATTGAAAACAACCAAAGCCTAAAGATAGCAAAGGGACATCTCAGTAAGGGAAGAAAACAGATTATGGCACTGAGAAAAGAAGATGGTTCTGTAACAAGAAATAGAGGCGAAATTTTGACAAGAGTGAAAGATTTCTACTCCAAATTATATGAAAGGGATGATACATGCACTCCAGACATCATGAAAGATACCAGTACCAGAGTTCCTCCAGTCCTTCCAGCAGAAGTTGCACATGCAATCAAGAACATGAAGCGAGGAAAAGCTCCAGGAGAAGATGGAATTACTGTAGACATCATACAAGAAGCAAGTGGAGAAATCGAAACGGTACTCGCCCAAATTTTCACTCGATGCCTTAATGAAGGAAAGATTCCTGAGGATTGGAACACCGCTACAATGATCCTGCTACATAAGAAAGGTGACATTGAGGATCTCGGAAACTACAGACCTATCAGCCTCCTATCAGTAGTTTATAAAATCTTCACTAAAGTTCTTTCACACCGCTTGAAGGTAACACTGGACATGGCTCAACCGAGAGAACAAGCTGGATTCAGGAGTGGCTACAGCACAATAGATCATATCCACGTGCTGAGAGAACTAATTGAAAGAGCGAGGGAATATGAACTTCCATTGTGCATGGCTTTTATCGATTATGAAAAAGCCTTTGATTCGGTGAAACCATCAGCAGTTACAATGGCTCTGAAAACCTGCGGTATTGAAGATGCATACATTAATATTATTAATAACATCTATGAAAATGCAAGTGCAAAGATTAGGCTGTTTGAAAATACAACACACGTAAAAATTGGAAAGGGAGTGAGACAAGGTGACACCATATCTCCGAAGCTCTTTAATGCCACATTGGAGGGTGTTTTTCAGTCACTGAGCTGGGAAAACAAGGGGATAAAGATTAATGGAGATTATCTAACCCACCTTCGTTTTGCTGATGACGTAGTCATTTTTGCAACTACCCCATCAGAGCTGCAGAGTATGATCCAGGAACTTGCTGACAAGAGTAAAGAAGTGGGATTAAAAATGAACTTTCAGAAGACAAAAGTGATGTTCAATGCTTTTACAAGAAATGAAGATTTATCGATTGATGGAGAAAAGCTGGAGATAACAGACACGTACGTTTATCTTGGACAGCAGATATCAAGTGAGGGTCACATTGATGAAGAAATTAATCGGCGTACAAAACTTGCCTGGAGAGCTTTTGGAAGAAACAGCATAATTTTCAAGAGCAATATGCCATTATGTCTTAAAAGAAAAGTGTTTGATCAATGCATCCTTCCAGTGCTTACGTATGGTGCGGAGACGTGGACCTTAACTAAAAGAGACATACAAAGGCTGCAGACAACTCAAAGAGGCATGGAGAGGTGCATGCTTGGTGTAACCAGGAGAGATAAGAAGAGGAACTCGTGGATCCGAAAAATGACAAGAGTGGAAGACATCATGATCAGAGTTAAATCCCTGAAATGGCAATGGGCTGGACATACTGCCAGAAGGACAGATCATCGATGGACAGCCGAAATTTTAGATTGGATTCCAAGGGACAGGAAAAGACCCAGAAGAAGACCACATGGGAGATGGGTGGATGAAATTCGAAAGTATGCAGGGGTGACATGGAGGAGACTGGCACAAGACAGACCGTTGTGGAGGAAACTTGGGGAGACCTTCGTCCAGCAGTGGATTGATAATGGTTGACAATGATGATGATGATGATGATATATATACACACTATCTACCAACAAGTAATTGGACACCCCTGCAATCGACGATATCTGCGGTCCTGATACACGTCACGGCCGTGCCGTTAAATATCGTGTGGGAAACAACAACGCAACCATAAGCATGCAAGATGCCACGCAGTTCAGAGCTGTCTGATTTCGAGAAAGGTGTAATCGTCGGGTATCACAGAAATGGCAGATTCATACGTGACATATCCAGCGAGTTGAAGTACCCAAAATGGACAGTGGCCTACGTGATTGGCAAGTGGTAGATAAGAGGTGACTGTCGGAATGTGCCCCGACCCGGCAGACCCACAAAACTGGGAGTTAGAGACCGACGGGCGCTGGCTAGAGAAATTCGGAACAGCCGCACCAAATCGATGGGCCACATCCGCGAGGAGTTCCAACAGGCATCCGGGAGTATTCTTTCGATGAATACCATCCGTAAGAAAGCCCATCTGCTCGGTTATCATGGACGTGCTGTCGCCCACAAGACTTTGATCACCAAGTCTAATAGCGCTGCTCGTCTAACGTGGTGCAAAGAACGTCGACAGTGGACCGTGAAAACAGGTTCTCTGGAGCGACGAATCAAGGTTCACCCTCTACCGTTCGAATTCAGGGTCTGGGTTCGGCGTCTGCCTGGAGTACTGTGTCAACTGTGAAGTTCGGTGGCGGTGGAATTATGCTATGGGGGTGTTTCTCCAGGTATGGCACGGGACCCTTGGTCGCAATTCCTGGTAAACTCCACGCCGAGACCTACTGGACCATTTTGGATGACCATGCGCTTCCTACGTTGTGGCAGTTTTACGGAGTGGACCCCTGTTACCTTCAGGATGACAATGCTTCCTGTCATGTTGCGAGGTCCACCATGGCTTGGTATGGTGACAATGAGGTTAATCGAATGGACTGGCCTGCGTAGAGCTCGGACCTTAACCCTATCGAGCAACTCTGGGACGAGTTGGAGCGTCGACTTAAGGGGTGTCCCCACCGTCCGAAATCGGTGAAGGAACTGACCTGTCTTTTCCAAGCCGAGTGAAAGAAAATGCCGCTAGCCGTCGTACAACGCCTAGTTGAGAATATGCCCCGGAGGGTCGCAGCTGTAATCGCCGCTCGTGGAGGCTCCACCAACTATTGAAGGTGAATAAACTTCGTTTTCCTTTGCTATCACAGGTGTCCAATTAGTTGTTGGTAGATAGTGTATATAGCAAATGAAAAAATTGCCCCATCTAAGGTTCCATTTGCCCCTCTCCCCGGGCCAAAAAGCCTTGAAAAAGACACTGAATGTGGCCTTCAATGCAATTATAGAGGTGATTGCTGTATCCAGACGCCTGGTATGCTGTTCCACAGTGTGCCACAAGAGCTCTATGGAACTGATATCGGGGGAGTTCTGAGTACAATCGATATGCTGGAAGTCTGAACTGTGTTCCTCAGACAATTTCTGCACAACATTGGACCAGCGGCTCGACGCATTGTAACCTCGGAAGACGCCGTCGCCATTCGGGGGGAAAGTGCTGAGTGTCCAGATTCAGCAAAGCAATTCCCGATAGTGGGCACCAGTCATACGTTGTTCCAAATGCACAAGAGTCCAAGTTCCTGCCAGGTAAACATGCCCCACACCATAGTACCGAATCCACCGGCTTGCACTGTAGAGACCATGCAGGATGGATTGAGTGCCTCATGTTGTTTGCGCAAAATACGTACACGACCATCCATGGAGTGAAGTACAAAACATAACTCTTCAGACTAGCACACTTTTTCCCCAATCATCCGACGCCTAACTTGCGTGATCTTTGCAGCAAGACAGTCTTTTTGCGCGGATGAACCGTGATTAGGAGAGGATGTCGTCGGGGTCGTCTGCGGTTATAGCCCATACGTGCGTGCGTGTGACACATGGTCATGACAGATACTGTTCCGGGGTGACTCTGTTGTACTGGGCAGTCAACTGTTGAACAATGCTGCGTTTGTTGATCTGTACGAGTCGTCGATCCCAGTGCTCACCTCTTACATGAACCTTTCGCTGCCCTGTGCAGTTTTGCCTCCGGGTCGTAGTTTGACCATTTTCACCCCACTCCTGATGCACTTTAACTACGGTAACTTGCGAACAACCCACTAGTTCAGCCGTTTAGGAAATCGAGGCACCAGCTCTCTGAGCTCTCACAATCTGTCCTTCCTCAAAGTCCGATAAATCCTTACGTTTACCCATCACGTTCCGAATTTTACTACCAAGTTGCTCCACTCACACCTTACGTATACTACGTTGGTTGACTGATCGCGCCCTCTCGAAAATCACGTGTAGTCAATGAGCCCTATTCACTTTTTCTAGGGTTGGCTTGATTTATTTTAAGTATTGTGGTAGACGCCAACTTATCAGAAGAATCGTTTGCAGGTTCCTGTCGTTGGAGCAGGGAAGCAAATAAACAAGTAGTTCAAAATTGAACACTATGACAGATGTTCCCTTTTGCACATATCTTTATTCATCAGATGGGGGGGGGGGGGAATATCAGAAATATAGTCGGTCTGATCTGATAGTAAATACTTCCAGCGGGAGTTGGATGTTATGGATGGCCTTCTCTACGCTTTTCCCGCCAAATCTGTTCCTTGTTCCTATCTTACGTGGCTACAAGCCCGCGTGAAAATCTTTTTATACCTCGTCGTTTGTCCTGTCTTGCCTCCGAGCAAAATCCTTTCTACTTTTTTCTCGAGATCTCCATGAAGACTCCTCTCTGCCTCATTCCCTTACACGTTCTGTTCTTGACGTAAGAAGAAATTCTTAATTACTTGGTCCTTCGTACCCGTCGGCCGTGAGAGATATTCTGGCTACGGCTTTGGAAAAGGGGGGTATCCTTTTGTCTGTGGGAGGGGTCCGACGAGAGAATAACCTTTCTCCGAAATGGATCTGCGCTGGGCGTCTTTCTGACAGAGGAGAAAATTTCTCACTGTCGTTCCCCAAAAAATGAAAAAAAAGTTAGAATTTAAATATAGTTTGAATATTTCCATATAACAGTAGCCACAGTTCAGTAATCACTTTACGTATACAGAGCTCAGTTCTAGCAAACAGCAGTTGAAGTCGTAAGTTGCCACGAGTCACTATACCTCCGAAAATCGCAGACTATTTGTGGAGAATACATCACAGTTATTCCGCAATAATCAAGGCATGTAGAACCTAAGGGCTTTGTGTATCTAAGAATGGCATCCATGCCGTATTGAATGGTAAAGGCTCGCAGAGGTGTGGAGCCGTCGATGGGATACCTACAACAGCGAACCCGAGGACACCTACAACAGCGAACACCGACAACCATTCGGAGAATAAAGAAAATGGTAGTCGGGAGCAATCAGGAGCACTGAAGCGACTGTGAAAACGTCCCTTGGAACTGTACACATCACAATTCGCCGAGATCGGCAGTTACGGAAGCTTCACAAGAAACGCGAGCACAGACAATTGTACATCCGAACATCTGAAACACATTCAGGAAAAGACAACCAAAGCAGGGAAGCTGTACGAGCGTCATTTAGCCAAAGGCAGGTGGAAGTGTAATGTTTTGGGGCAACGTGCGCTGTGGAACCCTGGGTCCGATCATTTATGTACAGGAAACAATGACGTCTTCTACCTACCTAAACATCATTGCAGACCAGGTACATTCTTCCATGGCAACGGCATTTCCCTTTAGTAGCGAGTTCGTTTAGTAGAATAATGCGTCAAGTCGCATTGCCCGGATTGTTCGAGAATAGTTCGTGGAACACGAGGAAGACTTCCAGGAATAGCCGTGGCCTCCAAATTTCCCAGATATCAATCCAATAGAGTATCTGTAATTTGTGTTGGAACAGCAAATCCGTTAGGCGGCAGTTCCACCACGTAACTTACAAGAGATAAAGGATCTGCTGGCAACTTTTTAGTACCAACCCAGGTAGCAATATTATGTTGGACCAACCGTGGGATTTCAACGGTCGGCCCAGCGACGAGGCGGCCAACAATTGGATATGTGTTGGTTCAACGCTTGGACCCACATTGGAAAACTGTTGCAAACAGTTTTCCAATGTGATCATGTGTTGTTGGACAACCATCGGACAACCGTTAAGTGGTCATTTGTTGATAAATGGTTGGTCATGTGTGGTTGGAAAAACCGTTGGTCAATCTTCGATAAACACCGCAACCTTCGCCCAACGCTGCAGACGCAAAAATATCATTGGGCCAACCGTTGGGCAATGTAAGTGTGCTACTTGGGAAATACCACATAACACCTTCAGAAATCATGTAGTATCCATGCTTCGCCGGGCATGGAAACTACATGATTTCTGTTTTAGCGACACGTGGTGAACTAAGGGTGATAAGGTTTTCGCTTATCAATGTATCATATGGAAACAGTACTCAAGGCGCATCTTTTTATTTAACGTTTGGACTGGGTAGAGGATCATTTGATTTACTCCTTCCCCATTGCTTTTCTACCAGCACTGTTCTACTAGCACACCGATATTCCCCTGCGCTGTTGCGATCTCGTCCTGTATGCCACCATTTCCGTTCCTGCATTCCGGAACCATAAGCAGCACATTTTCTTTGCCTTGTTAAACATGGAATTTCATTAAATTTTTGTTGTTTGCTTTTTAAAAGTGATTATTTTAGCTTTTCTCTTCTTCATTAAAATCTGGGTATTTTATTTTTCTTTGAAAACAATAAAAGTTTTTTCGAATTAACATTATACCAAACAAAAGCTCCTTTTTTGTTCAATAAATCCAGGATCTCACTAAATAAGGACTCGTTACAGGTGGATTCTGCTGCACCTGTAAAGGCTTATTTCCATTTTAAACAGAACAAAATGGGTTTAACAGAAAAGCTGGGAGAATTTCCTCAGAAGTACAACGACTCTAAAAGAGAAATTTTTCGAGCTAAGGATACATGGTGCCAAACTTTAACACACGTACGAATTTGAAGTTCCAAACTGAATTTCTGATTTATTTTTCAGAAAAAGTAAGTGAATATCAACGAACTAATTTCAATGACACGAAAGGCATCTGACGTGGGTAGACCATTTACGATTTTGCAAGTTTTTATAAAAAACGAAAACAAATCTGATAGGGACGTCGTGCACATTTGGGCGTGGCAACATTCAGCTTCTTAAGTACGGCCAAAATAAATTCGAGCAACGGTCACTGGCGTACCGCAGCCCCTCCCCTCCATAGGGAATGCAACTGCCGTGGAGGGGAGCTTCCATTTCAGAGGCCCTTGAGTACATGGGTTTTATTCGTCGAAAACTTTCAATACCCCCTCTCCCCCAATCTTAAGATAAAAATAACAATTTTGCTTGAATTTCTTTTTTTTTTTATTTTGTACTTGGAACTATGCCGTAAGGTTACCTGTAGAGTTTGTCTCTATGGCAGAATATTCAAGTTCATTGCTTCCCTGATTTAGCTGTGAAGGTAGGATTTGTTATCAGTAGTGCAAAACCAGGGTCACGTGTGTCATGAAACTAATAAATGGCATATGGACTACACTACTGGCACCTAGTAGAGACGCTACACACAGATACTTGTGTTGCCTTGAGAACCATGTGGACACAGAGCAAAAGGAGGAAGGGGTACGCGACGGGGGTGGGAAGTTGCGAAGTCGAGACACATATTTATGATTGCGGGTGAAAAAAGTATTCATACATCTGGGACACAGACGTCTAGTATTCAGTAGCGAGAGAAAACTTTAGTTTCTTTAGAATGGGTGCCATTTCTTGACGTAGGATTACGTCTAACTCCGCGAATAGTATGGAGCGACTTACGACCGACCAATTGTCACAAAAATAGGTCCCAATTGAAATCCTTATAGCGTTAAAAATACGTGCCGCACACTAATCGTGTTAACATATTCGTAAAAAAAAATGGAGTCCAATTCGCGTACTGCGCAATACACCTTGCGCGCGATGCTCCCCTCGCTCCCTGGGTGCTGCGGAGCTGTTGCAATATTTCTGGGCGCAACAAGACACTGCGTGTTATCGTTTTAAAGCTCTCGACGAGATCTATTCAAATATACGAAGAACATTTTGCAGTGGTTTGAACTGAACATTTTGAAAATTGTTATCTTTTGAACCGGTGGACATTTTTGACAATATCGTGGTTTATCTGGAAAATCGTGAGTGCAGAGCGACTGTGAGTGGTATCGTCTTAAAGCTTTCAACGAGATCTATTCAAATATATAAAGAACATATCGCAGTGGTTTAAACTAAAATATTGTTTTCGTATGAGCAGATAAACATTATCGACAGTGCAGCGGAATTTGCACAATGAACACAAGCAAAAGTGGAGAAAATCAAAACGAGAAGCAAGTGATGAGGAATGTAAGAAACCCAAGAAGACTACAGCTCAACGAACTACAGAGAATCGAGAACGCCTGAAAGCAGCCGCCGCCAAACAAAAATTCCAACATACCGATCGAACTTGTACCATCTCGAACTCTGCTTTCGTGTTTGCAATGTATCCAGCATTATTTGTAAAAATTACGCAAGCTACTTTTCATATCATAGACCTGTGCTGGTTATAGCAAATTAAATAAACGCTTTGAAACCAAACTCGACTAGCTCATTTCAACTCGCCGATCTGGAAGTCGTTGTCCTACGCTCCAAACTGAAGGCTCAATCAAAACTGAGCCTACCTGAGTTTTTATTTTTTTATATACGGGTCTTAAATATATTTTGCAGAGGGGCCCCTAAAATTCACGCTACGCCACTGTCAGCGGTTATCCATGAATTAACTCAGAGGTCGCCGGTTAAAGGGCCAAAAACGTAATTCCAGGGTTCTATATTTCACTAACAATGCATACGATTAGATTATTAACACTTATTTTCAACGAAATACGGTTTACCTATGAGAAGGAGAGATCGTCTGGATTCTATGCGAACTAAAGACATTTCTTGAGTTGTGATGCCCTTACAAACGCAGTATGAGATTTTGCACAACATCGCTGCCACGCTAGATAAAGATTTACTTCGTGATAACGTTTTTTTTTTTTTTCCCTTTGAAGCACCTCCGCTTTGAACGCAGAGTATGCGAAGGTGGCATTGAAAAGTGCTTAAAATCCCTCTTCCACTTCCGTCGAAAGCATTCAGACGCTATTCACTTATGTGACACAAATCTTGTAACTCAAACGTACAGCTGGTAATTCATATGTATTACAACGCTCTGTCGGTGCCCTGCAGCTTAGACGTTGGATAAAAGTAGGTGGGAGGGGGAGGGGGAGGAAGAAAGAGATATTCATGAGTCTCCTGTATATCACATAAAAGAAACACCTTTTATCGTTGCCATGATAATGTTGACAGGAAAGGAAATATATTTGGACTGCCGCTGCCAGATTTACTTTTTTTATTCAGGGAATCCTAAATGATAGTAATATTTCATGTCACAACCAGTATTAAACCTTAGTTTCATTTCAAAGCTGCACTACTGAGCAAACGCATTAACTGCGTTATGGAAAAGAAGTTAAATAATCCATCATCGTGTACCTCCTCGAGCAAATAATCGCCTAGCTTCGAAAGCTTTTAGATAGCATTAACAAACAAATGATCTACGTTTTGTTGTTCTAAATGTATTTGATCAGAAAACATTGCAATTCAAAAACTCCAGGTGAGTGTTTTCGAAAGCTTTTAGATAGCATTAACGAAAAAAAAAAAAAAAGGAAAGTAATATGTATTTCGTTATTTTAACTGTATCTGATCAGAAATTCTCATAATACTATAATCTCCAATTTTAGATCTTCGGATATACGATAATGGCTGTACTGTTTGAAACATTTTTAGGTGGTTGCTAAAGTATCGTCGCAGAACAACGTGAATAAACAAACATCTGAAATTTTTTGAAACATTTGTTTAGCAGGTAGCAAAACACGGATATGGAAACTTAAGTACGCTAGATCTTCTTTACAGCTAGAAGATTAGGCGCAGTAATGGAAATTTTTTGCTTCGGTGGAATTTAAATGAGCCAGATTTGGCTAATATCAGTTGATATAACATTAATTTGAATTCTACTGGAATTATTTTACATTACTTTGCTACAAAAATCATTCAATGACAACGAACGTAAAGTTTGCAAAATTATTTTCCATTAATGTCTATTCCACATGATACGGTTTATAAAACTCGGTTTAAAAAAGAAATCATTACTGAGATGGTAAACCGACGAATAGCAGCACATATAAAATACGCTGAAAAACACATATCTCTATACCGAAAACATAATTTCTCATAATATTAAAATACGGACGAACAAGTAAAGCTCGGCATCCGTAAGAATATTGTCAGTGTCTTCACGATTACATCTACTCTGAAACATCGGCTGCTTTTTCATCGCCAGCATTCATCACTATTCATTTTTATCAGATTTAACTCCACTTTTTGAAGAGATGTATTCTAGAGATATACATGCACCTTTTTTAATTCATAAAGCGCGTGGCCTGCTAAGAACCGTAGCTAGGGGTCCCAGAACCGGGAAGGGGCCGAAGGGTCATCTGGAGGGGGGGGGCTCTGTGTTTCAACTACAAACTGCAGTTTTTTACGAATACATACGCAAGGTTTGCTTTCTTTTTAATTTCATTTAGCTAACTTGCTTCATTAGCGAATAACTACGCCAAAAAGTAAAAACCGTGAGATAAAATACAAAATTTGAAACAAAATGGGCAGGAAAGAAAACAGAACTCTCTTGAAATATAAGAGTAAATCACATCCTTTGCTTGATGGTGGTTGAGCTGCGGGTTCCTTATCGCTGGAGTCAAAATACCTCCTAACTAACAGGATTTTTTTTAGTTTACAGGGGTTTTTTTGGGGGGGGGTCACGCCCACCGTAAACAACTCGATGGGTTAAAAGCAGTCGTCCGTCCCTTATTTAAGGTCATTGGTTCCAGTTAAGGGAGAGAGCTAGTGTCGTAAGACAAACACAACACCCATGCCTCACTAGTCGAAACCCAATTCGGACGAATGGTTAGAAGCCAGTTCCGTAAGACAAGCACAATATTCATGCCACAGCGGGATTCGAACCCAGACCCATATCGGACGAATGGTCAGAAGCCAGCGCAGTAAGACACGCACAATATTCACGTCACATCGGGATTCGAACCTGCAGACTTATCTCAGACGAATGGTCAGAAGCCAGTATCGTAAGACAAGCACAATATTCATGCCACATCGGGATTCGAACTCAGACTCACCTCTGATGAATGGTCAGAAGCCAGCGCTTAGACCCCAGCGCCACTGATAATTTTACTGTCCTGGTATATTTTTTGCGGATTCACGCAATGGCATCGGGGATTTATTGATATCATACTTCAACTTTTTCTACTCCTCTTCTTCTGTTGCCCTTTTTCTCCATCTCTAATCGTGTATTTTCCTTTGCTGGTAGCCCTTCTTACAGTGTCAATATAGCCATACCACCTCTCTCTCTCTCTCTCTCTCTCTCTCTCTCTCTCTCTCTCCCCTTCAAGAACAAAGAACACCAGAATCCCACCAAAAAACTCTTTTCTCCAGCACAAGCATCGTAAAACCAGTCATACTGAACGAAAAATAATGAACGAGATTATGCTGAAGGCTTTTTCTCTCTCGTGCACGCGCAGGGAATTCCCTTTAGCACTATTTTCCAACGCGAAGTGCGATACAAATAGTTAAAATGTGCCCACAACAGTATTTCTTTATAGGCAACGAACTACATGGAAGCTTTTAAACAGCAGCCTAGCATCTTTCTCACTTACCAAACGGCAAACTGGGATTTAGTCTTCCGCCCAACTAAGTCTCCACCTCCGTCACTATTTCTTTCTATCATTTTATTTTTTTGTAATGTTCTTTAAAATTGTACGTTTCTCCGAAAAGGAGAAAAAACAAAAACGGCATTTCTCTCTTTCCTGGCCCAAAACACTAACAAGCCCTGTCGCCATGTGGCAGAGAATCATTGACGCAGCTGCTCCCACTTATTCATCTTTATAATAAGAAATTTCTCTGTAGTTATCCATCGTTGTTACATAATGAACATCACAGAACGTAATGCCAGCTGAACACGCATTTACTCCTTCTTGGAGGCCTACTGTCACGATCATGTTCTACTGAAAAACTTACCGTCAACACCTGTTTCTCAATCAGTCCACCCAGTTCTGGGATAACCAGAAAGTCACGAGACTCATCGCAATATGATACCTGCCAAGGTGCCCTTTGTAAGCCTTACCAGACCGCCTCGAAACATTTTTGTCAGGTTTAATTCCAACACATGACGTTATCCAATTAACACACAAATTTAATATTTACATTGTTAATTGTCTCTTGCCACTAAACCTATCTGTTTTCCCATTATTCGTTCATTTATAAATGTGACCTTTTGCTTCAGTTACCAAACGCTACATCTATCAAGGAAAAAGGAGCGGTCTAAATAAGTTCATCACATGCATCAACCCTTGTAGCACTGACAGAAGACTTCATTTTCCAGTTCTCTTCACTAATTTTTGACTCATTAATAACTGACCCTCAGTAATTACATTCAGACAGCTGCTTGTAAGACAAGATGTTCTTTAGCAATTAGCTTAGAATTACTTTTTACGTATTTCCATCATTAATTCTGCATCAATCTCTATGAAACGCTATCATGAAATAGGTTGTTCGTTGTACAGCAAATCTGTAATCATTTTTGAGGGCAAAGGCAAGTACATTTTTGTTGGGACTCCGTCTTTTCGCAAAACACGATGTTCTCAATCTTTCAAATGGTAGCAGGTGTGTGTGTTTCAGGTCAAGTGAGGGCCATTTAACTGAACAGGCTATCTCCTAAAATAGGTAATCTGGAAAGAAGAACATCGGGTGCGTTTTGCCTTACATTACGAAGCAGAAAAAAGATGCCTAAACAATTGCATTTTTTTTCTCATGTAGATGTTATTCAGTTTTCGTTAGAATCGGGGGAAAGGCTAGCTTTAGCAATAATATGAAGTTATTCATTATAAATGTACGTTCGATGCTCATGTGCGTATTTGTACCGAGGGAGGGGATAAAAAGAATGAAAATATGTTTCAGCTCGATGAAACTGAACTTCAATAAATTAGAACTAAAATGCAGTCTGATTCATATTGTTCACCACTTTGAAATTAAAATTTTGTGAATAAAGTTCAGACTGCACAAGGAAACTGTAGTGCAAGCGCAAACGAACTTTAAGCTAAGCAAAGAGAGAAATTTAAATTAATTTGTTTACTCTTCAAATAGAGCGCTAATGTTTCATCGTCAATCACCGTCAACCATTCTCAATCGACTGCTGGCTGATGGTCTCCCCGAGTTTATTTAACAAATGCCTCTAACAATGAGCCAGTCTCCTCTATGTCACTCTAGCATGCTTCCGAATTTCATCTACTCATCTGCCACGTGGTCTTCTTCTGGGTCTTTTCCTGTATCTTGGAATTCAGTCAAAATTTCGGTTGTCCATCGATGGTCTGTCCTTCTGGCAATATATCCAAGCCCATTGCCATTTCAGAATTTTACTCTGACCATGATGTCTTCCACTCTTGTCATTTTTCTGATACACGAGTTTCTCTTCTTATCTCTCCTGGTTACACCAAGCATGCACCTCTCCATGCTTCTTTGAGTTGTCTGCAGTCTTTGTATATCTTTTTTAGTTAAGGGTCACGTTTCTGCACTATACGTAAGCACTGTAAGGATGCATTGATCAAACATATATTTCAGTTGTCCATCAGTGGTCAATTCTTGTAGCAATATGTCCAGCTCATTTCAATTTCACGGATTTTATTTTGATCATGATGCCTTCCACTCTTGTCATTTGCCTGATCCACCAGCTTCCCTTTTTTTATTTCCTAGTTACACCAAGCGCATGCGTCGAGTAGTTGTCTGCAGACTTTGTATGCCATAGAAAAAGACCCAAAAGGAGACGACGCGGGAGTGAGTGGATGAAATACAAAAGCATGCTAGAGCAACAGAGAGGAACTGGCTCAAGGAAGACAGTTGGGGAAGAAACTTGATGAGACCTTCATCCATGCATATATTTATGAGAGAGAGAGAGAGAGAGTGTGTGTGTGTGTGTGTGTGTGTGTGTGTGTGTGTGTGTGTGTGTGTGTGTGTGTGTGTGTGTGTGTTTTAGTTAAGGTCCATGCTGAAAGAATCATGAAGCGATGCTGGCTTGGTGTAAACAAGAAAGATAAGAAGCGGAACTCGTGGATAAGGAAAATGACAAGAGTGGACGACATCATAATGAGAGTGAAATCTCTTAAATGGCAATGGGTTGGACATATTTCCAGAAGAACGGACCACCGATGGTCAACCGAAATTTTATACTGGATTCCAAGAGACAGAAAAAAGACCCAAAAGAAGACCACGAGGGAGGATATATATATATATATATATATATATATATACTATAAAGATACCTAAGCAAAAAAATACATATATAATTTTGACTCACACCTAGTACAACATAGAAAAGGTTATGTATCTACCTGTGTGAGTAAAAGGAGAAAAGAAAAAAATAAAATAAAACAACTGAATGTAGAAGGTGTCGAGAATACTGAGCCTTGGCTTTATCAAGGACCAGCAAAAACTCTGCATTTTCTCACTTCCACAAAGACCTAGTTGGAAATGGGTTTCTGCAAGGCCATAGATGCAAGTAACATTCCCACCTAAAATAGTTTAAAAAATATATATATAAGTCATGTCCTCCGTAGAGTAGCATGACCTAGCACTAGTTAACAATTTCGCTTGCATCCATTAACCTTCATGGCCCGACCCATGCTCTTCATCTGTTACTATTAAACAGAGAGAAGAAGATTAAAGAGAACTCAAGCTGTGAGAGTGACATAATAAATAGAAATGATTTTCAGCTATAACGAAATTCCAAGTTCGTTTGAGAGAGAATTTAAACCTGAAAAACAAATTTTACATTGCAATTAAAAAAGGAAATGTTAATTTATAACGAACAGATTTTTGAAAGAAAACTTGAGTCTAAAACCCCCTACTCTACAACTTATGACAGCACGAAAACGAGAATAAGTTAAAGATAATAATTAACTAAAGAAAACTTTGTGAAAGTTATATACCTTAAACAGTTAGTTGCAATATGTACAAAGTATTTCAGCAGTGCTTTAAGTGCATAATTAATTAGTTATTAAGAACTTAACTACTTTGAAAAAACAGCGCATAGACAGCGCATAGAAAAGGAACAAGCTTAGCCATCTTCTGTTCCTAGGTACCACAAAAGACGCTCAAAGTTACAAAGAAAAGTAAGAGTTAAAACCCGCATAAATGTTAACAGACAAACCAATGCTAAAAAGCTGAAAAGCTAAAAAACGACAGAGAAAAGGTACATGAAGTACAAACATTGAACTTATAAAACCTAGAACCCAAAAACAAGGAAGAGAGCTTACCTCTTTTGTTACAAAAACTTTTCTCCTCACAAGAGGAGAACATGGCTGACCTCTTCCGCCACTCCCTAGACGCTGGGGGGCAGTGAGGGTGGGGCTGATGGCCTCCTCATACAGCAAGAAACCAACGCGCGGAGATTTTAACCAGAGAAAAAAATATATAAACTTAAGACTGTGGATCTGTATGATCAGAATGAGCAGAATTAACTCTCCAGAATACATGAGAAATATTATAAAATACACGAGCAGTTTATTTAATAATCTTTGCATGTATTAAATCACCTTAGTGAGCTTCTATAGATTAATCAGAATCTTATTAATTTTAATGTTGGTTTTACTATTTTTAGTATAGCTATCCTAGTGATGAATAACTAGTTTTCTTTTTTATTTGTTTTTATTTTCTTTTATAAACAGATTTTTAATCACTACCTTTAAAGAGCTGTATGCAGAATTTAAACTTAACCAATTTGTTGATGTAGGAACTTGGAACTCTTATCTCAATTGCTGCATAAAAAATAACCATTTCTTATATAATAATACTCTCTATAAGCAAGTGAACGGTATTCCAATGGGAACATCAACGTCCACGAATATAGCTAATCTATTCCTGTTCTTTAAGGAATATAAATTCATTAAAAATCACCCCACCTGCTCAGATAACTACCTTTACACTTTTAGATATATTGATGATCTGCTGTGTATCAATAATTCCGAAGTTATAGAGAGTGATTTTGATAATATCTATCCTAGCTCTCTTAACTTATGTAAAACCAACCACAGTAATCAGGAACTTGAGTTCCTAGACTTAAGCATTAAGCTCAACAGAGGTAACCCATCTATTAGCCTCTTTGATAAAAGAGTTAATTTTCCTTTCAAAGTAATTAAATATCTACACTGGAATAATAACATTTCAACCAAAGTAATTGAGAATGTACTAATTTCTCAGGTCCTAAGAATTTCAAGAATTTGCAGCAACAATTTGGACTTCAATTACCACATTAATATACTATTAGAAAGTTTTCTAGAGAACGAAATTCCTTCTTCTTTCATCAAAAGAACTTTAAGAAAAATTATTCTGAATAATAGAGTAAGGTTGGCAGATCTGCTTTAATTTTCTACACAGTTAATAATATGATTCTGACCAATCAAAGCCGTAAGGAAGTTGGCTAGAGGATGCCTATTAACTACCTAAAGGAACCTTAGTGCTATGGATATGACGGTCCTATTAAAACAAAAAAATTAAATAATATAAACAAAATCACAAAAAAAGCTTAAAAATCTGTTTATAAAAGAAAATAAAAACAAATAAAAAAGAAAACTAGTTATTCATCACTAGGATAGCTATACTAAAAATAGTAAAACCAACATTAAAATTAATAAGATTCTGATTAATCTATAGAAGCTCACTAAGGTGATTTAATACATGCAAAGATTATTAAATAAACTGCTCGTGTATTTTATAATATTTCTCATGTATTCTGGAGAGTTAATTCTGCTCATTCTGATCATACAGATCCACAGTCTTAAGTTTATATATTTTTTTCTCTGGTTAAAATCTCCGCGCGTTGGTTTCTTGCTGTATGAGGAGGCCATCAGCCCCACCCTCACTGCCCCCCAGCGTCTAGGGAGTGGCGGAAGAGGTCAGCCATGTTCTTCTCTTGTGAGGAGAAAAGTTTTTGTAACAAAAGAGGTAAGCTCTCTTCCTTGTTTTTGGGTTCTAGGTTTTATAAGTTCAATGTTTGTACTTCATGTACCTTTTCTCTGTCGTTTTTTAGCTTTTCAGCTTTTTAGCATTGGTTTGTCTGTTAACATTTATGCGAGTTTTAACTCTTACTTTTCTTTGTAACTTTGAGCGTCTTTTGTGGTACCTAGGAACAGAAGATGGCTAAGCTTGTTCCTTTTCTATGCGCTGTCTATGCGCTGTTTTTTCAAAGTAGTTAAGTTCTTAATAACTAATTAATTATGCACTTAAAGCACTGCTGAAATACTTTGTACATATTGCAACTAACTGTTTAAGGTATATAACTTTCACAAAGTTTTCTTTAGTTAATTATTATCTTTAACTTATTCTCGTTTTCGTGCTGTCATAAGTTGTAGAGTAGGGGGTTTTAGACTCAAGTTTTCTTTCAAAAATCTGTTCGTTATAAATTAACATTTCCTTTTTTAATTGCAATGTAAAATTTGTTTTTCAGGTTTAAATTCTCTCTCAAACGAACTTGGAATTTCGTTATAGCTGAAAATCATTTCTATTTATTATGTCACTCTCACAGCTTGAGTTCTCTTTAATCTTCTTCTCTCTGTTTAATAGTAACAGATGAAGAGCATGGGTCGGGCCATGAAGGTTAATGGATGCAAGCGAAATTGTTAACTAGTGCTAGGTCATGCTACTCTACGGAGGACATGACTTATATATATATTTTTTAAACTATTTTAGGTGGGAATGTTACTTGCATCTATGGCCTTGCAGAAACCCATTTCCAACTAGGTCTTTGTGGAAGTGAGAAAATGCAGAGTTTTTGCTGGTCCTTGATAAAGCCAAGGCTCAGTATTCTCGACACCTTCTACATTCAGTTGTTTTATTTTATTTTTTTCTTTTCTCCTTTTACTCACACAGGTAGATACATAACCTTTTCTATGTTGTACTAGGTGTGAGTCAAAATTATACATGTGTTTTTTTGCTTAGGTATCTTTATAGTATGTGAATTCTGAATTTTCAAAACTGCTGCGTTGCGCGTTTTGATTTTCAGGTTATTTTGCACCCTTCGTTTTAAATTCTAAAATTTTTTCCTCAGTCTTCAGTTTTGCTCTTAAGTATATATATATATATATATATATATATCTGATGCTGACTACAACTAAGCTGCCATCTGATGCTTACCTAGGCTGCTGCCATCTGATGCTTACCTAGGCTGCCGCCATCTGATGCTGACCTAGGCTGCCATCTGATGCTGACCTTGGCTACTTTCAACCGACGCTCTCTATCTTCTGATTCAAGGTTCCTTGAATTGGAAGAGGAACTACACTGGTGTGCAAAAATTAAGAACGAAGAGGAGAAATAAGCATAACAGCGGAACGAGCAGGCAGAACGAACCGAAAGACCACTCAGGAGATTGACTAGGGTCCGGTACGGTAGGGCATGCGCATATAAACAGCATGACGTAGGGAGGGGGTGGGTGTCGGAAGGGTATATAGCACACGGGTGGTGTACGCTCAGCAATTCGGTGAAAGCTATTGCACGGTGTACATCGGTTTGAACGGCGTCGAGTTGCTGTCACCGTGTGATATGGCCAACAGGCAATTCAGTAGACGACATCTGGATGACTTTACGCGAGGTCGCGTCATTGGGAAGTTGGAAGAAGATCGAAGTGTGACTAGTGTGGCCGAGGAGTTCGGGATCGCTCACAGCATCGTTTCACGAGCTTGAAAAGTATTTGAAACGACAGAAACAGCTGACCGAGAGTATAGCAGTGGTCGTCCACCAGCAACCACGGCGGCGGACGACCGGTATATTGTCCTACAGGCGAGAAGAGACAGACGGCAGACAACGGGAGAAATCGCAAGGCACATGCAACAGACAACTGGACGTCCGTTATCGCGTTTTACCGTGGCCAGGAGGCTGCACAAAAGTGGTCTATTTGCACGACGACCAGTACGATGTGTGCCATTAGCGCCAGCTCATCGGAGACTGCGGTTTCTGTGGTGCCAGGAACACAAGAACTGGACATGCACATCAACAATGGGGTCGAGTTCTCTTTACGGATGAGAACCGATTTCGTCTGACGAGCGATTCTGGACGTATACACATCTGGAGAGAGCAGGGAACACGCAATCACACCTCCAACATCATCGAAATGGACCGCTTTGGAGGTAGCGAAGCACTCGTTTGGGGCAGTAGCATGCTTGGTAGACGCACTGACCTCCACATCTTCCAAGGAGGTTCAGTCACTGGTGTCCGCTATTGTACCGAGGTTCTCCTGACTCACGTGCGTCTGTTTAGAGGTGCTGTGGGTACTGAGTTCCGCTTCATGGACGACAACGCTACACCTCATCGCACAATGGTTGTCGCAGAGCTGCTGGAGAGTGAAGATATTCAATGCATGGATTGGCCCGCAAGGTCCCAGGACCTAAATCCAAACGAACACGTGTGGGACCTTCTCGGGAGACGCTTGGCAGCACGTCACCAGCCTCCAGCAACGATTCCGCAGCTGCGATTGGCGCTACAAGAGGAATGGGGAGCGATGTCTCAACAGCTCCTTGACAATCTCGTCCTCAACATGGACAGACGTTGTAAATCCTGCAACACAGTCAGAGGTGATCATATCCCCTACTAAAAACTGGATTTTTCTTGGCAGCCGCCTGTCATATCGACCTTTCTGTCTTCTGTCCAGTTGTGCTCGAAGCTACCTTTTCAATAAAGTGCCTTTCTATCCTTTGGATTCCTTGTTTGGACGGTTTTGCTCACTTGTCTCATATTCTTACATTTTGGGGATCTTATGGTATGATTTGAGTCGATGTGGTACACTTCTGCACGACGTTACATTTGAAAAACCGTCTCGTCCTTAATTTTTGCACGCCAGTGTACAAAAGATCAAGTAGGACATCGTCGGGCTAAGTGAAGTAAGGAGAAGATCTCATTCTACTGAAAAGTGGACATCTCTTCTACTACCGCGAGCCAGATACTGGCAGAACTCGAGGTGTTGGATTTATAATAAACAATGAACTGAAGGATAAAGTTCTAGAAGTTGAAAGTTCCTCTGACAGAGCTGCGCGACTCGTTATTCAAATCTCAAGAAGATACCAGGCTCAGATTATTCAAGCTTATGCACCCACACAAGTCATCCTGGAGAAGAAATTGAAACATTTTACAAGGAAATTCGTCATTTAAATAATAAAGGCAAGCAGCGCGTGAAGATCATTATGAGAGATTTCAATGCGAAAATAGGACAAGAGCAACAGAATAAAACTTCAGTATGTAAGTTCGGTCACGGCAAAACACACCGGCGTGGAAATTCTTTCGTAGGGTTTTCAGAGGCAGAATGGTTTTTCATCATGAACTCCTTTTTCAAGAAAAAGCCCCAAAGGAAATGGACATGTAGGCACCTGATGGGTTGACAAGTTAAATTGTTTTTATCATGTAAAACAAGAAATTTGTTATGAAAGACTGCAATGTGCTGAACAAGTTCAACACAGGTAGCGACCATAGAATGGTAAGACGCACCTCAATGCTAAACTCGAGCGCCGCAAGCTCATAAAACAAACAAAATATATTGACATGACCAGCCTTAAAAAACATCATAATACATTCAAATTGGAACTGAGAAACAGATTCTCTGCTCTAGAAGGTCTAAAGGCGGAAGAAGTGGACATCTCTGAAGTTAACAGAAAACTAACCGAAGCTCGTATGGAAACAGCAAACAAAAATAGCTGGTGCTAAGAACAAGCTGCATATGAACAAATTATCAGGAAATACCAAAATTCTGATGCAAAAAAGAAGAGAGATGAGGACAACTAAAGAAGATGTGACTTCCAAAGTGGAATATGTAGAGCTATGAAGGACAGTACAAAAAAGTATCACTGAAGACGTAAAGAAATTCAACTGTGAACTAGTAAGGAAAGCAATTGAAGACAACCAAAGCCTGAAGAGAGCAAAGGGACATCTCAGTAAGCGAAGAAAACAGATTATGGCACTGAGAAAAGAAGATGGTTCTGTAATAAAAAAATAGAGGCAAATTTTTGACAAGAGTGAAATACTTCTACTCAAATCTGTATGAAAGGGATGACACATGTATTCCAGACATTACGAAAGGTACCAGAGATCTTCCAGTCCTCCCAGCAGAAGTTTCACATGCAATCAAGAACTTAAGAAGGGAAAAAGCTCGAGGAGAACACAGAATTACCGTAGACATCATACAAGAGCAAATGGAGAAATTGAAACAGTACTCGCCCAAGTTTTCACAAGATCCCTTAATGAAGGGAAGATTCCTGAGGATTGGAACAATGCTACAATGATCCTGCTATATAAAAAAGGTGACACTGAGGATTTCAGGAACTACAGACCTAGCAGCCTCCTATCAGTGGTTTATAAAATCCTCACTAAAATTCTTTCACACCGTTTGAAGGTAACACTGGACATGGCTCAACCGAGAGAACAAGCTGGACTCAGGAGTGGCTACAGCACTATAGATCATATCCATGTACTGAGAGAACTAATTGAAAGAGCGAGGGAATATGAACTCCCATTATGCATGGCTTTTATCGATTATGAAAAGGCCTTTGATTCTGTGAAAACATCAGCAGTTACAGTGGCTTTGAAATCCTGCGGTATTGAAGAAGCATACATTAAAATTATTAATAACATCTATGAAAATGCAAGTGCAAAGGTTCGGCTATTTGAGAATACAGCACTCTATGAAGTTGGAAAGGGGTGAGACAAGGTGACACCAAATGTCCCAAACTCTTTAATGCCACATTGCAAAACGTCTTTCAATCACTGAACTGGGAAAACAAAGGGATAAAGCTTAGTTGAGATAATCTAACTCACCTTCGTTTTGCTGATGCCGTAGTCATATTTGCAGCTACCCTGTCAGAGCTGCAGAGTATGATCCAGGAACTTGCTGACAAGAATAAAGAAGTGGGATTAAAAATGAACTTTCAGAAGACAAAAGTGATGTATAATGCTTTTTACAAGAAATGAAGATTTATCGATTGATGGGGAAAAGCTGGAGATAACCGATACCTACATTTACTTTAGACAGCAGATATCAAGTACGGGTCGCATTGATGGAGAAATTAATCGGCGTATAAAACTTGCCTGGAGAGCTTTTGGAAGAAACAGTATAATTTTCAAAAGCAATATGCCATTATGTCTTAAAAGAAAAGTGTTTGATCAGTGAATCCTTCGAGTACTTAAGCATGGTGCAGAGACAGTGGACCTTAACTAAAAAAGATATACAAAGACTGCATACAACTCAAAGAAGCATGGAGATGTGCATGCTTAGTGTAACTAGGAGAGATAAGAAATGACAAGAGTGGAAGACATCATGATCAGAGTAAAATCCTGAAATAGCAACGGGCTGGACATATTGACAGAAGGACAGACCATCGATGGACAATCGAAATGTTAAACTGGATTCCAAGGGACAAGAAAACACCCAGAAGAAGACCACATGGGAGATGGGCGGATGAAATTCGAGAGTATGTAAGAGTAACATGGAGGACACTGGTACAAGACATACCGTTGTGTAAGACACTTGGGGAGACCTTCATCCAGCAGTGAATTGAAAATAACTGACGATGATGATGATATATTCAAAAATGTATAAAATATGTTTCCGTACAAAATCCGTTAAACAAGCACCGTTTTTGTAAATTTTACGGTAAACCGTAAAACTTGGCTGATGTGGAACTGCGCTGGGGAAAAAAAAGAAAGATGTTGACCAGGTTCTTTTGGTTTGGTTTGGTTCACAAGTTTGAAAAGCAGTGAACAGCCTATCAAATACGAGATAAGAACATTTATTTTTTTCTTTCAAATAGGTGAACTCCTTCCACTAGAGTTATGAAGCATTGTCACGAATAAGCGAGCAGACAAAACCAGGACGCCAGCAGTTTCCATTATGGATGTTTTACGTCTGAAAATTACAGAGATGGCACTTTCAGAAAATTCGCTACGGAGTGATCTTAAGAAGAAAATCCTAACAGCTCGGAAGCCAGGGACTAAAAACACCTGCTTTGGATGACACGGGGAAGGAAATTATTGGACACATACTTGGTTATCGCGAAGATTTTGTTGTTGACCTCGTCAGATCATTATAAGTGAGCTACGTCGCTGTAGTGTGCATGTACGATGTTATCTTCGAGGCAGCCTTGGAGACTAAGCACCTTCTGTCGAGAATAAGATCTTTCTAGCTGCGGGCGATGAAGTCATTATGAACGTCTCGGAAAAAAAAAAAAAAAAAAGAATGTGAAATCCCTGTCTCTTAATAAAACGACGGTCTTGTACTATGGTAATGAGATATTTCGATTTTTTTTTTTTCCTTCAACAACCTGCGTATCCAAAGCAGTAGTTACTGCAAAATTAAAATACATAATTGCATTTCTTAACTAGCAGAATTTTTATTTGAATTGTTCGCATTTTCAGCGAACAGAATGTCAGGAGCAAACTAATACTGGCAAAGAAAATTCTTATTTTTATTTCTTTTAAACTCTTACAAGAAACTAGTTAAGCAACATGTGCAACAATAAGAGTTTTTTTTTTTTTTGTTTTTTTTTTGTCGAGGCGAAATTGTTAGTACGTATTATCTGCAAAATTTCCAGTGGTTTTGACAAGCTATGTGGAAGTCGCCTTGAACAATGGCATTCCAGATTTCTTTTTTTATCACTTTTTGCTCGTTAATCCTCTCGTCCGACTACATATCCATGGAGTTATTCCGGTATTTCATCATGTTGAACATTATTTCAGTGCCACGCCCCGGAAAATCGCCCTGCCTGTATTTTCGACCATGAAGGAAGTGTCAGGGAAATACCTGGTCTAGCTCTATTTTCCATTAGATGGCGTTCTTTTTTCCTCCCCGCTAGGGCCGTAGAAAGCACGGGGCTAGAGAGGGCTCAGTGCCCCCCCCCCCCGGAACACACATTGTTTCAAATTCTTTGAACTTTTATTTTCGTCGGTTTATTAAAATGACTTCTCTACTTCATTATAGACATTAAAGTTTTTCCTTATTTTGTTGTGCATTACTTTTTACTTTTAAAGGTTAATCAGTAGAAGCAGTTGCGCCAATGATTCTGTGCCATATGGTGTTAAGAGCTTGTTCGAATTTTGGGCCAGGGTAGAGAGAACTGCCGTTTTTCATCTTTCGCTCTTTTTATCGGAGAAACGTAAAATTTTAAAGATCACCACCAAAAAAAAAAAAAAAAAAAAGGAAAAGATAGAAAGAAAGAATGACGGAGTAGTTGGGCAGAAGGCTAAACCCCTGTTTGTTATTTGGTAAATGACTACAGGATGCTAAGCTGATGTTTAAAAGCTTCCAGGTACTTCGTTGCCTACCAAGAAGTCGGACATTTTAGCTAAATGTATCTCACTACGCGTTGAAGAACAGAGCTAAAGTGAATTCCTTGAGCGTGCGCGAGAGTGAAAGAGCTTTCAACATCTTTTCGTTCATTGTTTTTCTTCCAGTAGGAGAGGTTTTACAACACTTGTACTGTAGAACTTTTTTTTTTCCGGCGAGATTTTGACGCTTCCGGTTTTTGAGTAAGAGGGAAAGGGGTATGGCTATTGACCACGGTAAGAAGTGCTACCACCCAGCACCAGCGAAAGAGAATACGCGATTAAAGATGGAGAAAAAAATGCAACTGAAGAAGAGGAATAGAAAAAGCTGAAGTATGAAGTCCATAAATTCCGATGCTACTGCGTGGGTCCACGGAAAAAAAAATTAAAAACAAAAACCAGAACTGTAAACTAAAAAAAATTACTTTAGTTGAGAGTTATTTTTTCTCCAGCGATAAGGAATGCGCAGCTTAACCACTGTCAAGCAAATTCAAAAATGGGATTCATTTTTTCTACTTCAAGAGAGTTTTGTTTTTCTTCCCATTTTTTACGCTTTCCGAAGCGAATATGAAGAAGCGAATATGCTCCAGCTTTGTCCGTCTGTCTGTTTTTCTGTCTGTCAGCACGATAACTCCAGACCTGCCAACTTTCAAGAATTGAAATCCGTAAAAAACAGTTCAGTGGAAGTTTAATCGATGTCAGAGTGACTAACATATCGAACATACTGATAAATCATATCGAACATATCGATTAAAAAACTATTCATTAAGCGACTGATAAATCGATTTCGTATCCTATACAAATAAAAGTAAGATGTTAGGCATTATTTCACGCATATGATGTTTAAAATGCAATCTAAACGTAATTAAGTCATTAGTATATAATCATAAGATTATATACATGAAAAAAAAAATTTGTAACTGCGACATTATAGCTATAAACGAGATATTGCAGTGACTTTTTATTTTAAAGTCACAAGTGGTTTTGAACTTTAATTTCTGTGTCAGAATGCTAAAATACCTTTAAGAAAAAGCAATTTTTCTTGTATTTGATTAAGATTGGCGCTAAGAAATGCAATTTTCTTAGTGCCAATCTTAATCTTACAAAGTTTATCTCCGTCTCCCTCCAAATTGGATGAGATCAGAGAGGTTTAGATGAAATTATGATCAGGGAAATCAGAAACATACAGGTGCCGTAGTCCTTAGGGATAATTATTCTCACCTCGAAAAAATGTTTAGGTAATACACACACACACACACACACACACACACACACACACACACATATATATACCATGGACCACATGGGAGATGGGCGGATGAAATTCGAAAGTATGCGGGAGTGACATGGAGGAGACTGGCACAAGACAGCCCGTTGTGGAGGAAACTTGGGGAGACCTTCGTTCAGCAGTGGATTGATAATGGTTGACAATGATGATGATGATATATACCATCATTATTAGCAACTAATTATCAATCTACTGCTGGATGAAGGCCACCCCAAGTTTTTTCCAAAACTGTCTGTCTTAAGCCAGTCTCCTCCATGTTACACCGGCATGCTTTCGAATTTATATATATGGTACTAATCTATTTAAGAAAAAAACCCATAAAATATGTCGCTCCGTAAAATAACCGTAAAACAAGTATAATTTCTGTAAAATTTACGGGTAAACCGCAAAACTTGGCAGGTATGTAACTTGCGTAAAAATGGTTCGACTTAGATGAAATTTTAGTATGTGGTATGGAACAACCTGTGGACGAACCCTACTGGAAATGGGGTCAAAGGTCAGGACGCGTGAGCGGTATCCATTCCATCGCCCTTATGCTTCATAAGTTACGTAAAAATGCTTCCATTGCGGCATAACCTTATGTTGTTCCGGAGATATACTGAACCGGTTCTGTTGAATTGATCGAAATGGGGTCAACGGTCAGGGCACAGGAGCGAGATTTATTCCACAGCCATTATTCTCATAACTTGCCTAAAAATGCTTCTGTTGCGACAAAACTTTAGTATGTTGTTCCGGAGGTACACTGAACCAATTCTGTTTAATATCATCGAAATGTGGTCAAAAGTCAGGGTACAGGAGCGAGATTTATTTCTCATCCATTATCCTCATAACTTGAGTAATGATTTCTGGTATGTTGGAAAGCGTATCATAATACATTCCATGATTTTACTAACTTGTTGTTTCATATTTTGTGTTTTATTAATCGTTTTTACTTTTTGACATAGTTATTTGCTAATACAGTAAATTAACAAAAGGAGATTAAAAGCAAAGCAAAACTTATGTCTGTATTCGTGGAAAATGATCACTATGAAAGTATTTTAGTTGAGTGCGAAAGGGAGATAACTTGAATGCACTGAAAGGGCAGTCAAACTATTCAGTCTGCCCAGTTTTGTTCCTTAAAACCGATTAAATCCTCTTCATCATCGAAAACGATAGTTTGCTTGCTATTGAGACTAGGAAACTAACAACTTTTAGCGGACTCCAAATACTTGGGTAGAATTCCTGTTCACCGGCAACAAGAGCTACAGCAACGCCATGAATCAACTGTACTTCATTAACACACACAAAACGAAACAAAAGTTTGGTGATCAAAGAAAAATTGTTGAAAGAGTAACAATATATATTCAAATCCATTGTAATAAGCTAAACCAATTTTTCTTAAAGTCAGGGAGGAAAACAATGCACAAACCCACATACTTATGTCGTAAAAAGTACGTATTTTGAAATGTCGGTATGGAAAGAATAAAAAATAATATACACCATATATTTTCATTCTTTCGTAAGGTTTATAGGGGTCAAGACCCCCTACAAACCTTACCTTGGCTCAGGGGCGCCGATTTTACCAAATCATTGGGGGGGGGGACGTGAAGAAATCAGACGTGGGAGAGGACTCGTCTCTTCCATTGTAAGGAGGGGGAAAAAGGGGGGATAGATAAATTACGGGATTCGACGTATATTTTAAAACGCAATTGTAACTGCTCATCAGCAAATGAACAAGGAAACAGAAATTTTTCTTGAAGAATATTAATATTTTTAAAAATAAAATTCAGCCGTGATCTTATAAAAATACCCAGAGAGAAAAGAATGAGAAATTAGCTGTGTTACTTAAACAAAGAGTAAAAATTATATAAATAAAGGCGCTAGGGATTATACGTTTCTGTATTTTTATTTATTTTATTTTTGGTAAATCATGAAAGAAATACCGGATTACGCCATATAATACAAATTTTGAAGATGACAATCCGATTTTTAGCATAAATGTGACAAGGATGGTAAGTCAAATATATCCGAAAACTTGAAAATTTTCATCGTCCTGGAGCGGGACTGGAACCTGCGTCTCTCAGAAAATGCCCGGGTATGCAAACCACTACACCACCCAGAACGACCAAGTTTCAAATTTCCGATCAATTTGAATATAATTGATCACAGGATTCGCTAGTCGAAGCAACCGGAATTCATGTTTAGCGAATCTGGAGGTTAAGAATCTTATCCCGTGTTTGCCCGGAGAAGCAGAAAAATCGTGAAAGAAATACGGATTACGCCATATAATACAAATTTTGTAGATGACAATCCGATTTTTGGCGTAAATGTGACAAGGATGGTAAGTCAGATAATATCCGAAAACTTGAAAATTTTTCATCGTCCTGCAGCGGGACTCGAACCCGCGTCTCCCAGAAAACGCCCGGGTATGCTAACCACTACACCACCCAGAACGACCAAGTTTGAAGTTTCCGATCAATTTGAATATAACCATCACAGGATTCGCTAGTCATAGCAACCGGCATTTATGGAAACTTGAAACTTGGTCGTTGTGGGTGGTGTAGTGGTTAGTATACCCGGGCCTTTTCTGGAAGACGCGGGTTTGAGTCCCGCTCCAGGACGATGAAAAATTTTCAAGTTTTCGGATATTATCTGACTTACCATCCTTGTCACATTTACGCCAAAAATCGGATTGTCATCTTTAAAATTTGCAATAATTTTTGGTAATTGTTCTAAACATTTGCCACATATCACGAGGACATGCGAAACACAATAAGGTGCTAACAATCCAGATTCTTATCGAATGAGCAAAGCTGAATATGGGAAAAAAGTGTATTTTGTTATTTATTAATTTTTTGAAATAAAATCGCTTTGGCCTCATAAGGTGGAACTTGGTCCACCTTATGAGGCTAAAGCGATTATTTAATTAAACAAGACCAAAAATATTAGGTGGGCACTGCCTCCCAATAAAACTGTTGGAGGTGCAAGTTTCATTTACCCCCCCCCCCCCCCATGCCTTGGAAGTCGCGACAACGAAGCTTACTCTTAGCGACTATTCCAGTCTGGCAAATGAAACATAGCTTCCTGGAGCCAGCATTTCATCAGATAATATCATAAAACTTTTAAGTTTTCTCAGGAGTTGGTAACAGCAGAAAATACAGCATCCCTTTGTCAAAATTAAATAAATAATGATATGATTGTATGTATCCATGAATTAACTTATAACTGCATTAAAACCGGTGATATTACGTGCGGAACCGCCGATTCTTGCAATTCCATTATGAAAACTGAGAACCGAATATGTATTACCAAAACTTCTTACAAGTAATTCAAATTCAAGTTGTAATACATCTGCTAGATTTATAAAAAAGCACAATTACTTTATGAAGCAAACTGCTGTTGTCATAAACGAAACTGCAGAGATCGTTGAATTACAAAAAAAAAAAAAAAAAAACTGGCCACACAAGAGAGGAATAAATAGAGACTACTGTTTTTAGGATGGGACAATATACAGAGGAAAAATGATTTCTGTATTAAGAAAAATTGACTTCCGCTTCATAGCAGTACACTAGGGACAAAGTGAAATGGCATGGCATATGATTCAAAAAAGGCTGAGTCATAGTTTTAACTGACGATCAATCATTGCCAGTCAGCCTTTCCTGTGGAAAGGACATTGGGTCACGGTAATCAATCCTCAGGTGGAGGCAATGACTCACCCATAAGCAAGCCCGTTGTTTTAAAGCTTCTTGTGATTGATATATACCCCAGTTTCAGTGTACCGTGTTTCCGGTGCTTGAGTACTAGTCGATGAATGAGGTCTTTTCAATACTGAACACGCTTCACGGTTGGAACATCACGAAGTCTATCTAATGGACAGGCTCTCAGAATCAAAGCCTGATTAAGGCTTTAGTGGGCCTCTAGGCTAAGGCACTTGAGTGGGCCCCTAGACTAAGACATCTGAGTGGGCCCCTAGACTAAGACATCTGAGTGGGCCCCTAGACTAAGATATCTGAGTGGGCCCCTAGACTAAGACATCTGAGTGGGCCCCTAGACTAAGACATCTCAGTGGGTCCCTAGACTAAGACATCTCAGTGGGTCCCTAGACTAAGACATCTCAGTGGGCCCCCAAGAACTTATGACGGAGAATCATTATGAAGTCCATTAAAACACGAAAGTGTAACAACATGCTTATGATTATAATTAATACACGGTGCGTTCTTCAAACCAATAAATTATCTGCAATGCTTCCATAACACGTCACTGTGTTTTCCTTTGCTCTCGTAACAAGATAAGTTAAAAGATTAAAATTCCTAGATTTTTGGTCATGGATTTTTTAATGACTTATTGTATACTTTTCTTGGGGCATCTTTTTTGCTATGCAAAGTGAAGCCACTGGGGACTTCGACCGTCATTAATGGTTCCAAGTGAATGTAGGGAGGTGTGGGTGGATGGTAGGGAAAAAGCTGACGTCTAGCCGACACCGCTATACATAGCGACATGAAACCTTTACCTTTAGTGAGTCACTGACATGAAATCTGTTCGCCTTCAACCTCTGGTTGTAACCAAGTAGAAATCATGCGAGACAAAAGTAAAATTACTCTATAAAGACAAAAGTAAAATTATTCTCTCTCTCTCTATATCGATCTATCTCTTTCTCTCTATCAATCTATCTCTTTCTCTATCTATCTACACTGCTGACCACCCAAAATGCAACACCAAGAAGGAAGCATCCGATTGGCCTGAAATTCGCAGCATGCGGCGCCTGCGAGAGGACATGCAAACGATTAGCATTGCAGGGCATGTGCAAATCACGTGCGCCCGGCATGCCACCGAGAAGCACTATAAGAAGGGTGCACAGAGAGTGGGTTGTAAGTAGTGGAAGTGTGTTGTGCTGCCGGACCTGTGCGTGGGCAGCTTCCTGATGCCTCGTCGCAGAATACGGCAGTCATTCCAGCACGTTTCGGAGTTCGACAGAGGACGAATAGTGGCTTATCGCGACAGCGGTTTATCGTACCGAGACATCGGCGCCCGTGTGGGACGACATCCAGCCACAGTGAGGCGAGTATGGATTCGGTGTGTGCAGGAGGGACGGACCGACGTGAGCGATTGCCACAGCCGCGGCACACCACCGAACGAGAAGACCGGCATGTTGTGCGGCAGTCATTGACGGCTCGCACCGCCACATCACGAACTTTAGCGCAGGAATTAGGGTGTGTTGCGCAACAACCTGTGTCAGCACGTACCGTTCGACGTCGTCTGCAGGAGCGCGGACTTGTCTCACGGCGCGCATTGCTCCGATTACCATTGACGTTACACCACCGGCGAGTGCGGCGGCAGTGGACAGTTTAACGCCGCACCTGGACTACAGAATGGCACGACATTGTCTTTTCCGACGAATCCCGCTTCTACCTGCAACACCACGCTGGTCGAATCCGCGTGTGGCGGCACCGCGGCGAGAGACTGTATGACGCCTGCATTATACATCGCCATACCGGTCCGTCGCCTGGCGTTATGGTTTGGGGCGCAATTGGATATGACACCCGCACCCCTCTGGTACGCATCGCCGGTAGACTCAACAGCCACCGCTGCATCTCCAACGGTTTGGAGCCTGTAGTCCTCCCTTACCTGTAGGACCAGCCAGCGGCCACGTTTCAACAGGGCAATGCGCGCCCGCACATGGTACGCATCGTGCAACAATTATTCATGGCCCACCAGGTGTCACTGCTGCCGTGGTCCGCCTGTTTTCCCGATATGTCCCCCATCGAACACCTTTAGTCGCTGATCGGCAACCGAGTGGCCCGGCAAGCACCACCCGCGACTACGCCTGATGAACTGTGGCAACGTGTGGAAGCAGCCTGCACCGACATACCCCAAGCCCACATCCAAAGCCTCTTTCGTTCGATGCCGCCGCGTGTAGCGGCCGACTTCGACGAGGGCAGATGTATCTAATAAACTGGCATGTCACTGTCTGTTTACTTTTCACTGTAATATGTGGCAATACTTGTCATGTGTATTTTATCATTGGCGTTGCGTTTATAGAGTCACTCTTCAGAGTGATGAATCGGCAGTATATTTCTGTGCTCTCGCCAGAGCTGGAAACAGGTCAAAAATTTCGAACACAGTATCAACAAATCTGCTTTGAACTATAAATTCGAAAAATTCGAACTCACACAGGGCATTCAACTAGTGGGTACCGTCGGTTCTATAGTAATCATACAAATGCATTACGGGAACGTATATTTTACTCGCTTACTTACAGAATTTGTTGAAACTGTCGTCCTTCACATAACCTAACTGTTTTATACATGTTTTCAAACACATCTACGAGAGTCAAAAAGTCCCTCTGGAGAAATGTTAAGGCTGTTCCACTTCATTTTGATGACGCTACAATCAAAATTTTTGAATTAAGTAACTTTTGCATGTTTCATTTCAGTTTTTTGCTGTTTTCTTGATAACATATCAAGCTTCAGATTCACAGCAACATCAATTTTCACCCGCTTCTGATGAGTTGAAAGTTTCCAAAATGTGGATGTAGATTTCATCATTGCCCCTCAGAAGGAAGGAACACTTATGAAATCAACATTCACATTTTGGAAACTTTCAACTCATCACAAGCTTGTGAAAATAGGTGCTGCTGTGAAACACATTCTAGTATCTTAATGAGAAGAAATTACTTCCAGTACTCACTTTTTCTTCGAGCATTCCTTTTTCAATCTCCTTAATATTAAATTAATCCATATAACAAATAAGGCATTAATTCCGATACGATATGCATGATCAAGTAAATTTCAACATTTTTATCACAGGGGCGGATTTCGAAGCCACATCTCTCGGCTCCGGAGCTCCAAGTGCTATGTACTGTACTACACCGCCATGTGCTCTCACTGCTATCTGCCTTTATCTCATGTGCGTCCTGCGGGCAGGCACGTCACACACACATGCAATAGAACGGATGTTAGCACATCTAACGAAAACCTCTGAATGCTCAATGAAGAAGATGCGACGTGAAAAGTAACTCTCAGTCTTACAATGTGACACGTGGGGTGTGAGAGAGTGAATCACCAGAAGCAAGCGACAGGAGTTTGCCTGGATCTTTCTCCGGACAACTTCACTGAAAACAAACGCAAAGGAAGTATCCTTTTACGATATGGCATCGGTAATTCTGGCGTCTGCGCCGCATCGTCGGTCGGTGGAAATCATCTTTTCTTTAAAAAAACGAGACTGCAATATATTTGTATGACAAATCATTTTTCACTCCACTGGCACCAGTATGGAGCAAAAATTCCACAGTATGCATTTTTCTTTGAAATACTTTTTTATGCATTTTTCTTTGAAATGTCTAGTTACGCCTCTGGGGTCACCGCTGACCGGTGACCCCAGAGGCGTAACTAGACATTTCTGCACCCGGAGCAAACCATAAAATAACGTGCCCCATCCGCTTTTTTTTTTTTTTTTTTTTTTGCTTGATTGTTTTGGGATTTAAGGTGGACGTCAAGTAATTTTGCTTTCTATATACTTCCAATGGAAAAACTTCTGTACACATTTTCTTCACAATTAATGCGTTCCCAAGGATGAAGATTTGAACATCGATTAAAATAACTTCATATTATAACTTGGAATACTTAATATTTTCTAAAACATAGTCATAATTATATTAAAAATCAATAACTTTTCCGTTGGTGGGGTTGAAACCAGAAAAAAGATGGCACGACCTGTACTTTGATGAAGTCAGTAGACAAACAAATGTTGGATTGCATAATGATGGTTATGTTTTAGAAACTATTAAGTATTATTCCAAGTTATAAAATGAAGCTATTTTAATCGATGTCCCAATTTTCATCCTTGGGAACGCATTAATTGTGAACCAGAAACTGGTTCAAAAGCTTCAATTCCAATTTTAATCAGATTGTACGCAGTGAGATTTGCGTCCCCTCTTGAGCTGCACCCGGGGCAGCCGCCCTGCCTGCCCCGCCCTAGTTACGCCTCTGGGTGACCAGTTTCTATCTCTGGCTTTCGCACGGATTTACAAAATTGCAAACCACGTGCTTCGAGAAAAAATAGCGCATGTTCGAATGACAATAGCATGTCCGGCGCGTAACTGGAAGACCCTGGGCTCGATTCCCGGTGGCGGCAGATGAGAATTTTTCCGTGACTCACTTATAAACGTGGAAAGAGCGATGACATCTGCTTGATGTTCCTAGTCCACGTCAATTGTGTGTATTAATTATTCATTCGCCTCCCAGTTATTTGTTCAGTTGCTGCTGGTGAATCCCCAGCATTGTGCGGGGCTCCAAGAAGCAATCTGCCATGTGGTTTGGCAGTTAGTGTATGTGAGTCTGGAGAATTCGAGGCCGCTGTGTTGCAGTGGTAGCATGTCCGGCGCGTAACTGGAAGACTTGGATTTGATTCCCGGTGGCGGCCGATGAGAATTTTTCCGTGACTCACTTATAAACGTGGAAAGAGCGATGACTTCTGTTTGACGTTCCTAGTCCAAGTCAATTGTGTGTATTTATTTCAGGTATTGATTATCAAACAGCTTGAGGAATAAATAAGGCATGTTCGAATATCAATTTCAGACATAGGCGCCGACTTGAAAAATTATTGAAAAATTATTGGGGATTCCGGACATTTTTAATCGAATTACTAATGCATTTCTCAAATTATTTAAGTCTGATTAAAATTACATTCAATCAGATTATCTGGCACAAGAAAATGCCTGAATTGCTAAAATGAAGCAAACTGTAGTTGATTACAATTTTTTTTTCTCTAGAAAATTATCTATTTCATTTATTTAGGTTTCGTGGGCGCGACATTATTATATACAATACACAGATACTGTGTGAATTTCGAACTCAATTGTCTTATAAAAAAAACAAAGACATGTAAAATGTATTTTAAGATTTTTTTTTACCAATTTTAAATTTATCAACGATTTTTTTCATGAAATGATTTCTGAGTTAAATTAGAAGGGAGGGGACATGGCATCAGCCGCACGCCCTGCGTTTTCCGTGGGCTACACTTCGTATTAACTGTGTATGCCCAGTACGCCCAACTTGGGCTGCTTCTGTATTTTACTATGGGGAAATCGTTGACTTTGAAGAGGTTTTAGAGCACTTGTGTAGAATGTACAGTCAGGAAAAAATGAGACCGAAATATACATGCACATAACTAAAAATTTGTAAAAAGTTAAAGAAATACTGTTTAGAATTTTCTAAAAAAAAATAAACTAAATTATGCTTAGTCGAGCGGAAGTGCATATTGCGTATTAACCAATCACGGCATTGCTAAAGCTGTGTGAGCCTTGTTGACCTTCAGGGACTGCTGTAGAGAGTAAGAGGTGGCCGCTATCAAACTGTGCTCCAGCACAGGTCTTCAGTAAATGACGTGACGTGACGTCACGTCACGTCGCTGAACTCTCCAGACCCGAAGGGCTCAACCCTGGCTTTCTGCAATTACGTATAATACAAGGCTATGCCAGTTTCGCAGATCCTACGGGATTCCGTGTACGAGCAAAAACGCCGTTTCAGTCACACGGGGGCGCCAAATCGCGACCCCAAAACAGCAATCTTCACTGTGAATTTCAGCTGAGGTATATGGGTAAGTAAGTATTTATTTGTGTTGTTTTTGGAGATATTGGCAAATGGTCTCTTTCTACTCAGGAACGAATTGCCCATGCGATACGAAACATAATTACGTTCCGTCCGGCAGCCGTTTCTAAGTCGGTTCTTTATCGGCGGAGATATTTTTTTATTCTTCTGAACGGACGGACAGACCGTTTTTTTTATCATATCTCATAAGTGTGAAGCGTCCCTGAGTAGAAAGAAATAATTTCCGTGCGAATCGGTTGTTCCCCGGTGGGATTGTGGGCTTTTATTGTTAGGGACGGACGGACAGACTTCGGACGAATAGAAAGAAAATTTTTTATCATATCTGATAGGTATGAGGCCTCCGTGAGTAGAAGGGAGTCATTTCAGTGCTAATCGGTTGTTTCTCGGTGGTGTTACGTGTTTCATACTTTCGGTCGGACAGACAGACAACAGACGGATGGAATGAAATTTTCTATCATATCTGATAGGTGTGAGGCGTCCCTGAGTAAAAAGGAATCATTTCCGTGCAAATCGGTTCTTTATCGCAGGATATTTTTTTTATTCTTCTGGACGGACAGACAGACGGCGGACGGATGGAACGTAATTCTGCATCGTATCTCAAGGGTAATTTGTTCCTGAGTCGAAACAGACCATTTGCGTGCAAATCTGTTGTTTCTCGGTCCAGTTATGTGTTTTTATGCTTCCTGACGGACGGACGGACGGAAAGACAGACTTGGTACGGATGGAACGTAATTATGTAATGTATCTGATAGGTGTCAGACTTCCCTGAGTCGAAAGAAATAATTTCCGTGCAAATCGGTTGTTTATCGGCGGATAATTTTTTTATTCTTTTGGACGGACGGACGGACGGACAGACGGCGGCCGGATGGAACGTAATTATGTTTCGTATCGCATGGGTAATTCGTTCCCGAGTAGAAAGAGACCATTTGCTTTGCAAATCGGTTACTTACTTACACGCCGTCCTCGGAAGTACTTCTGGCCGCAAAGCTGAGCTGCATCTGCCGGTGGATTTCAAAGGTGTCTGTATTAGGACATTACCATCAAAACGTCACTTCGTTTTCTTTTCAAATTTTAATTCGCAATAGGAAACAAAAAAATCAGAACATGTATGAAAACTTAATTTTGTACTAGCACATTTTTTGCAGAAATGTTGAACATAGCTCATTACTCTGTACGCCGCCATGAATGGTACCGCAGTTATCCAGTACTGTTGTCATAAAATATTCTCATTCAATGTTACTGGAATTTAAATTCTTTGAAGTCATAGTTTTCTTTACTTACGGGGGTATATTCAGAAAATGAGCTCCTCTTGTTAGAAAATGTTAGCAGCCTTTACCCTTGAACATCTCAGAAAACGATTATCGTTTCTTAAAATATTATGTTCTGTATGCAAACAGCCAAAAGTTACATAAACATGTTATAATTTTAGTCAAACTTCGGAGTAAAATAACTAGATTTCCTGAAGCAATCCTGGGGAGCATGCACGAAAAACTTTCTCGTATTCACGTTTAGAAAATAATAAACATTATAAAATAAGAGCCATACATCAAGAATAATTAACAGATTGGTTGCACAATTTTAAATTGTGAAAGTGAGCTAAATTATTGGCAAAGGGCATAGATAAAATACCCACAATTTTCCATTGCATTCAATGGTAAACATACATCCTAGAGGTCGCGAATCAGCGCCGATTCTGTGCAGGGGCAAGAATATGAACTTTTGCTTGTACATTAGCGATAGAGAACTGGCATAGCCTTGTATTATACGATTAATCGCAGAAAGCCATGGCTCAACAAACCAGATCATCAGATTTGGCTTCACCAGCTGCTCTTTCTCTCTTCTAACGTCCTTGGTCCCCCCACTGTCCGAAGATAGGGTGGGACATGTACAACATATTTTCACCTTTATCACTATGACCTCGAATAGCTTCTCGTCTCCGAATGCAGAGCTAGACTTTTGTATTTTGTGGGAACCTAGACAAACCGAAGAATTTTCTTTTATAAAGGAGGCAGTTTTAAATGCTCTTAAACAACGGTACTCGAGGTTATTGTCCGTCGCGCCAAATTTGATGAGCACGAACAAACACTTATTCTTTTTTGAGGCCCAATAAACAGTCTGAGTGGTAAATTTCTATACACACTTTCTATATATAGTAAACGGGAAATGAATAATAAACTTGAAGAAT
This sequence comes from Macrothele yani, assembly GCA_039090855.1. Taxonomy (NCBI): domain Eukaryota; kingdom Metazoa; phylum Arthropoda; class Arachnida; order Araneae; family Macrothelidae; genus Macrothele; species Macrothele yani. Next base: position 105,282,660 of record CM077024.1, read on the forward strand.
TGATAACGAAAAACAAAATTTACGCACATATGCGTACGTGTATTTTCCCCACGAAACACGCTCAAAAATATTAGGGGTTCGAAGAACCCACAACAAAATAATTGGGAGTTCAAAAAGTTTCTCGAACCCACGAAATCGACGCCTATGATTTCAGATAAGGTTCATTCATGTGAGTTTGGTGCACTTTGTTGCACAGATTATCTGCCTTTAAACACGAGTTACCAGCAAGAAATCTGCCTAGAGGTAATGCCAAAGATTTCAATGTTACAATTCCCAAAAGGAAATCCTTCTGCACTCTTTGTGAGTCCAAACGACGCTCCTGCCCTGCAAAACTCTTGTATCTGAACTCCCGCGGCTACTTTGATATTAGAGTAAGTTGAATCCAGTTCCCAAACAACAAACACGCGTTGTAGTCAAAGCAAGACCCCGTCCTTAGAGCGCCCCCCTGCAATGAACCCCTACTCTTATCATCACAACCACCCCACAGGGAACAAAATCAAGCATATGGCGTAGCTAACAAAGGAACTGTTCACATGCGATGAAGACCCCTCAGACTCTCGCTGGTCTTCTCAAAACTTCATGATACATCACGTTTTCAGCTGATGAAAATTTTCCGCCAGAGAATAAAAAAAAAAAAAACTACTTGAAAGGAAGTAAGTGGGTGATGGCAGGAGGGTGAAGCCAATTAGTTAATATCCCCCGGCGCTTTTACTTTCGTACGCAAAAAATCGATGAATCGAATGCCACATGATATATTTTACACTAAGTGTTCTCACAAATCGAATGCAAAAAAAAAAAAAAAAAAAAAAAAAAAATGAATGTGCATAAATGGCACGTTAAGGAAAGGGCAGTAATATACGATATTTCTGCTAGACTGCAGGCGGCGTCTTGCAACGGAATCCTTTTACAGCCATGACGAAAAAAAAAAAAAAATCAACGAAAGGTTTGCCGCAAAGATTTCAGCCATGCACATCTTTAAATTACGAAAAAAGAAGTACACAAAACAGCACACACCAATTTAGCAGTGCACGAAATAACCAAACAATAACTTTTAACAGGGATTTACTAATAAATTTATAAATACGTATTTTTGTTAGAGTTGGGCAGGATTGCATTACAAAGTAACGGAAGTACAGATTACAATTAACGTGTAATGCATTACAAGATAATACAGCAACAAGTAATGCATTACATGGTAATCCCAAGTATGATTTGCACAAGGTAATAGAATTAATCTGTAATGCATTACAATGAAGAGGATATAATTCAATTATTTAATAATGCCATTCAAACGGAATGGAATTATTTGGTAATTAAATTACACAATTTGCACATAATAATTACATGCACCTTCTACCAGTCGCCAAGTCAAAGATGATTTTTTTCTATATTGATTCCAATTCTGAAGATGACAGTGAAAACAAACATCAAACAGGAAAGCTGAACTGATCTATGCACATTTCAGCCTCAAAGAACCAGGAAATTTACGTATGTTACATAATTATAAAGAGGTAAAACATCAGTTTGTGCAGTATAATATACAACTCTGTCCTCCTCAGCGCCCGCCGAACGGTTTTTCTCATACGTTTCTGTTACCAATTACTGCAAAGCTAATATAGACTTTCGGATGAAATGTTTGAAAAGAGGGTTGTTTTAAAAGTAAATCTTACGTATGAAGAAAAAGAACACAAGCAAACCAGGGAATAGGAAAACCCTACCTTGTTTTGCGACAAGCCAACTAGATATGCTACTTTACAATGAGGATTTGTCATTTCTTTACTTTGTGATGATCTAGTTGCTCCTTCTTTCTGTTGTACCCGTAGTTCACCTTGTGGTTGCCATATTTTGTAGCAATCAGACCTTTCATTCCTTCCATTTCAAGTGATGTAGTCTCAGAGTGGTTTCCATTGACCTTTAATGCAAAATTTGTTATTCCCTGACTGTTTTTTTGTGTGCTTCACGGAATTGTTCTTTGTTGAAGACTAAGATCACATGCAATGGCATTGATCTTTCTTTCATTTTTGTATTATTCTCTAATCGAAATAAACATCCCGTTCGTACTTACTTCATATGTATTATTTCGTTCAAATCACTTTACTTGCGGCGAAGACGGGGCAACTACTCATGCCATACACGCACAATCTCCAATACCTACAATACACGCATTTGAGATCCGAGGGGTGGAATAATTGTCAAATAACCTACACATCGTATAAGGGTGTATTGGTTGCTGGTTTATTCACATTGTATAAGTTATTGGTTAATTACCAACATATAGTTAACCATTACGATTATAATGGGTAACTGCTACATGTCATTACAATTACCATGTAATTCTAATGACCAATTCACCATTACCATGTAATGGTAACGCTAAGTTCTTGTTCCCATTACCATTACTCTGTAATGCATTACAGATTAATTCAATTACGATTTTGCCCAACTCTGATTTTTGTACTCTGATTTTAACCGAGACTTATTTATTACAATTTATGAATACGTAGTTGCCAATTATAGGCATTTTGCAGAAACGCCACATCTGACTGATACGGCTGCAAAATAACTACACCTGACCCAAAATACACTTAGGTAAGATAAGACATTTTTGTTTTTATTGAAGGTTTAACGACCACCGTGAGCAACTCGATTGGGAAACATGCTGCCTGTAAATCACATTTTCTTATCAATTTCGAACAGCGAAGCAAATTTATTGACATCTTATGGCTGTAGTGGATTTTCCTTATATTTTTTTCTCCGTGAGTTCTGATTAAAGCGCAACTACTTTCTTTATTCCCGCAAACAACAACTGTTCCAATCGGAGCTAAATTCCATCATACGAACCCCTCCACCACATTACCTTTTCTAAGAGGACCAAAATGTTTCCAAGAGAATTAGCAACATTAATATTCAAAGTAGCTTCCTTCTGTTTATTTATTTATTTATTTTTTTGTACTCCAAAATAATTTTACGTCTAAGGGTCGAAGTGTTGCAATGTCTCGGAGAAATTTATGAAATCCAATAGCACTCTGCATTGAGCATTTGCAAAAAAACATGCCCTGTTTCTACAGTTTGTTGGATTCTCATTATATTGGAAGAGAGAGATCAACAATCGAAATTAAGGGGGGGGGGAAGATCGTAAATATGCGAAGGAAAGAAAGAACAACGGTAGGCTGTTGTTTCTTCTAAGCGTCTTTCAAGAAGCGCTTTTCAAAAGCACTACTCTCTGGATAATTACTCTTGTATTTTCGGAAAATAACTTCAAAATTACTGAAAGTGAATTTATTTTAGAGTTGATCTTACAGATATTAGCTGATAGAACTTCTTTCCTTACGAAAAACGTGCCACATAAATATTGGTCGAAATTTTTATACAGTATGTGCAGTTTTGCGACGGCGTGTCCTCCTGTCGACACATTTCTTTATAGAACGAGGCGCAGAAAATGAGTGGATGTCACACAAAATGTTTTGCCACTTCGTTATGATTTAATAGTGCCCAAAGCCTAATTACAGCTTTTTTTTTTTTTTTTTTTTTTTGTTGGTTTGTTTGGAGGTTTGACGACCACCGTGAGCAACTCAGTGGGCTATAAGCAGTCGCCCGTCCCTAATGTAGGGCCACTGGTTCCAGGGAAGGGAGAGAGCCAGTGTCGTAAGACAAACACACCATCCATGCTTCACCGGGATTCGAACCCGGACCCGTCACGGACGAATGATCAGAAGCCATCGCTTAGACCACTGCGCCATCCGGCAAGACATATTTTATCGAATGTTTGACATCGTTACTCGTTGATCCTCATATTCTCGTTAGTGATGAGATTTTAACTTATAATCAAGACACCGTGTGATCTAAATCTGCTTGACTTGACTGATTGTATTTAAAAAGTAAATTCTTGGGGTTCCGACATGACGTTTAGAGCAGAATACATAAGAGGTTGCGACGTATAACACTAACTTAACATACCTTCTTAAGTTTCTATTCTTATGTAAATTTTGTTACTTCTTCGTTTGATTATCATTCTGGCACGTCAATTTACCAAGTTTCCTTATATTTTGGCAACACTGACAGTAGATCAAAAGAAAAAAAAAACTCCGTCAAACGAGTGTGGAGTGAGTGATGGCACGAAAGTGAGAGTATTTACTGATTAATATAAATTATCATATTAATCTGATACTACGAAAGCTCAAAGATTATATTTCAGTTCCATTGCAAGTTATTTATGTTACCGTCAAGTACTATAATTGTGTTACTCCGATAAGTGAAAGGAATAAAGCTTGTTTCTTTACGAAAGTTGCACTCATTCATATACGAAGAGTTTATTAACGCTAAAATGACTTTAAAAACACAAACCCAAAATACTTATACATTTATGATAACCAAAATCTACATAAGAGAAACTAAACAAAAACAAAAGTTTAAAAAGGCAGTATGCGTACCAGCATAACTTATTTAAAGGACTATGGGGCAGCTGCTGGTCAGTAGTAGCAGCGGTAATTATTTTGATGTAATTTGATAACATGTCTTTCTAACCCTAAGGACTTAACTATTTTCAATAAATAACAAAAAAGTTATAAATTCAGTTTCAGTTCTTAATTAAAGGGGTATGTGTTCGTTAATGCACAGCTGTCAACCTCGAGATAAATTATTCATGAAATTTAATATTTATGGAAAATTAGGAGCACAAGTGGCCAGGAAAACTAAACATGGTTAAATAAATGAATAAAAAATCCTGAGCAGGATATGCCTCACACTGTGAAAAGTGCCAACAAAACGGTGTTGCATTGTACTACACATACACTATCTGATCAAAAGTATCCGGACACTTGCTTATCCACAAACTTCCTGTAATAGGAAAGGAATTATTAACGAGCTGGTCCACTATTTGCTCTGCTATCACGGACTTCACTCTTCTGAGAATGTTTCCTACAAGATTTTGGTACGCTGCTCTGGGAATTGTCTTCCACTCTGCCATTAGATATGTCGGTCACCTATGTTGCTCTGGGAATTGTCTTCCAGTCTGCCATTAGATATGTCGGTCACCTATGTTGCTCTGGGAATTGTCTTCCACTCTGCCATTAGATATGTCGGTTACCTATGTTGCTCTGGGAATTGTCTTTCACTCTGCCATTAGATATGTCGGTCACCTATGTTGCTCTGGGAATTGTCTTCCACTCTGCCATTAGATATGTCGGTCACCTATGTTGCTCTGGGAATTGTCTTCCACTCTGCCATTAGATATGTCGGTCACCTATGTTGCTCTGGGAATTGTCTTCCACTCTGCCATTAGATATGTCAGTCACCTATGTTGCTCTGGGAATTGTCTTCCACTCTGCCATTAGATATGTCAGTCACTTATGTTAACCGGTTTGGCCTGGCTCGCTGTCGGAGTTTCAGTTCATTCCGTTGATTATTTGGTTTGTTGATTGAAGCTTATTGGCGCAGGAGCCTCAGTGGGCCAAAGAGCGTTATGCCTCATGGTTTACAAAAAAACAAAAAAACATCGAAACTATAACAGAAGGGAAATAGCAAAAGACAAACACCAAAAGAAATGGTGTAAATGGTCGACAACCACACAACGGACTACACATAACGGAAAACACCGACACAACGAAGAAAACAGAATACTAAAGGCACACACACCGCAATGATCAACCAAAAGGAGACTCAGGATAGAGGTCTGCACGGGCCGGGCTTTTTCTAGACACTTACGGCCGGGCAAGGCCAAGTCGACCCATTCTCTTTATGGCAATGATAAAGAAAGAAAAAGGTCGTGTTTCCCCGATTTCCTGGTCTGTCTAACTGTTTTGCTGGCTTTACTGACTTCCATGACATAGCCCATGTCGTAATCACAGAAGCGAGGAGAGCACTCACAGTGTTTTTACCATATGTAGCTGTTAATACAGTAGAAATACTTTGGAGCTCTTTGACAACAAAAAGATTAGAGCCTGAGCGAGAGTATGTGTTGTGTGGAGTTTAGGACGTGGTCGTCAGCAGTGTATGGTGGGGTCTATGAAAGAGTGGGACGACATCGATTGCTTCTCTTATTCCTAATCCGTATAGGGACTGACTTTTGTAGTGTTACCGCTTGCTAGTTCAGAGAAAGGGAGATTCTAAACTTGTTTACACTCTCTCTCTCTCTCTCTCTCTCTCTCTCTCTCTCTCCCTCTCTCTCACTCACTCTTTAAATTGTTATATTCTTTGATAATTGCCAAACTTTAGTTAATACTTTTAGGCTTACATTCAACTAAATATTTTCAATAATATCTCATTTCAATATTTAATTTTTACGATTTAATAAAATACAATAGAAAGACAAAATAATACAAAATAGCACATCACGGACCAGGCTGGGCCTACATAATAGCTGAAATTAACGGGTCGGACTGGGCTGAGTGTCCAATATCTGAAACGGACCGCACCGGGCCGAACCTTAAACGCACGGGCTTGAGCAGGACGGGGCTAACAAAATAAGGCTCGTGAAGACCTCTTGCTGAGGGTATCTGAGTCGTCTGGTAGAGTGGGTAAAAGCAGAAAACGAGCACGTTCGCGAACAAAACCACGGCACGAACATAAAATCATGCGCAGCAGTCAGAGGTACCTTACACGTCTCAGATGTAAGTGCAGTGTCGCCAAAGAGCAAATAGCGGTGAGTGAAACGGGCGTTATGCAATTAAGTTTGTTCCTGAACTCTTGGTCCAAATGACCCTGCCACATTCATTTTATATGATCCCGAACAAGAACACGCGCATCTCCGTGAAACAGTGGCAAGGGTGTGACGACCAATGGCATCCTATAAGTTTTCCATAAGGTTGATAACAAGGCTCTGTGCAGGCTAGTCAAGTTCTTCCATACCCATCTTATAAAGCCATTCCTTCACGGACCTCGGTTTATGGACGGGGACATTGCCGGGTGATGAAGGAAATGGCCTTCACTGAACTGTTGCAATAATGTTGCGAGCACAAAATAGCCCAGAATGCTATTATATGCCGCAGCGTAGAAATTCCTGGGCACAGACTGACAGGTAGTGCTCATCTGGCATCCGCCACACCCAGACTCGTTCATCGGACTGGCAGATGGTGAAGCGTGATTCAACGCTCCAGAGTCCACTGGCGCAGAGTTTCACGCCACTCCAACAGACGTCTGGCGCTAACGTTGATTATGTTAGTCCTGTTTGCGACTGCTCGGCAATGGAAACCCATTCTCTGAAGCTCTCGACGAAACGGAATGGTGTTGGTGTTGCTTGAAGAGGCGTTTTGGAACTAACGGTGAATGAACCGAAAACGCACCACCCGCTTAAGCACTCGGCAATCCCACTCTGTCACTTAACGTGGCCTACCAGGTCGCGATTGCGCAGTTGTTGCCCCTGGGCGATTACACTTCACAATAACATCGTTTACAGTTGATCGGGAGAGCTATTCAATAGCTGCAGAAGGGAAGAAATTTCCCGAAGTTACCTGATGCTAAGATGGCGTCCTATGACCATGGCAAGTTGAAAGTCACTGAGCTCTACCGTATGGGTCGTTCTACTTTTCATGCTTATCAATGACGTCCGTTTGTCACCACGTGCGTCTTTTTTACGCTTTCCAACCGTAGGTTGAAGAAGCGTATATGCTCCAGCTTTGTCCATCCGTCCGTCCGCACGATAACTCACGTGAAAATGGTTCGATTTCGACGAAATTTTAGTATGTATTAGGGGACCACCTGGGGACGAACCCTATTGAAAATGGGCGAAACAGGGTCAAAGGTCAGGACACAGGAGCAGAATCCATTCCATTGCTCTCATGCGTCATAACTTGCGTAAACATTGTTCGATTTCGATGAAATTTTAGTATGTGGTAGGGAACCACCTGGGCACGAGCCCTATTGAAAATGGGTGGAATGGGGTCAAAGGTCAGGGAGGGCATAAGAGCGGGATTTATTCCATTGCCCCTAGGCGTCATAAATTGCGTAAAAATGATTCGATTTCGATGAAATTTCTGTATGTGGTAGGGCACGAACCCTATTGAAAATGGGTGGGCACGAACCTTATTGAAAATGGGGGCAAACCCTATTGAAAATGGGTGAAATGGGGTCAAAGGTCAGGGAGGGCATAAGAGCGGGATTTATTCCATTATCCTTATGCGTCATAACTTGCGTAAAAATGGTTCGATTTCGATGAAATTTTAGTATGTGGTAGGGAGCCGCTGGGGACGAACCCTATTGAAAATGGGCGAAACGGGGTCAAAGGCCAGGGCACTGGAGTGGGATCCATTCCATTGCCCTTGCGCATCATAACTTACCTAAAATGCTTGGATTGCGACAAATCTTTATCATGTTGTTCCGGAGGTATAGTGAACCGGTTCTGTTGAATATCAACGAAATGGAGTCAAAGGTCATTGCACAAAAGCAAGATTTATTCCACGGCCATTATTCTCATAACTTGCGTAAAACTGCTTCTATTGCGACAAAACTTTAGTATGTTATTCCTGAGGTATACTGAACTGGTTCATTTGAATATCATCGAAATGGGGTCAAAGGTCAGGACACAGGAGCGAGATTTATTCCGCAGCCATTATCCACATAACATGTTGGAAAGCGTAACATAATCAATGCATTGCATGATTTTACTAATTTGTTACACCTGTATGGGCCACTGCTATAACGTAAACGGGCAAATCCACTACTCAAAATGGGTGTCCGGATGCTTTTGATCACATACACTGAAGTACCATAAAACTAGTACAGCTCTCTAATACCGCTTTGGATAACGGCAGCAACGCGACGTGGCATGGACTCTACGAGCTCTCTGTAGTACTGTGGAGACAGTTCACACCATGCTTACTGAAGAGCGTCCCACAATTCCGTGATATTCGCCGGTGGAGGATTCCTGGCATTGACGTCACGTTGAACAGTATCCCAAATGTGTTCGATGGCGTTTAAATCCAGCGAACGAGGGGGCCAAGTCAGGATGCCAAAATTCGCGGAATGTTCCTCCTGCCATGATCGGGCGACTATGGACGTGCGGCGGGAGGGGGCATTGTCGTTTTGAAACAGGTCGCACATACGAGTGGTTGCATAAAATAAAGTTTATGTTTAGTTATTTTTTCTTCAAAAGTTTGAATAATAGATCGGTGGAGCCAAAAATGTAAATTCCAAAGTGTTCATATCATTCAAAAACCCCTTGGCAAGATGAATTGATTTTTTGTCTGACTGTTCGCTATTCGTCAGAAATCCGAACACTTCCTTCAATTTATCCCAATCTTCAACAACTACACTCACTAATTTCGAAGTGGAGGACCATCGAGTTTCTGTTATGGTTGGTCTGCGTCTTGCGGTTGTTGATATAAGTGAATAAGACTGCTTCGCAGAATGGTGAACAAACGAAGCAATTCCACTGAGGCTTGCAAAAAGTATTCGACACTTAGAAATTTTAGAAAAACTCCGGTGTAATACAAGACTCAAACGATGAACTAAGCAATGAACAAAAACAGCCTGAAAAGCTTTATCCTTGGCTTTTTTTTCTGTAGCCTATTTTAGTGCCCAGACATTATACTTGCCCCATGGTAACATTGTCCTACTTATTTGTGTTGGTAATCAGACTGTTCCAAAATTTTGTCTAGCATTTTGTATAAAGCTCCTGACGTTCTATCTTCATTCACATCATGGAAACCCAAAAATCCTTCAACCAATACAACTTCCGAATCAACAATAAAAAATTATTTAATTTTTGACGTGATCGTTTATACAGTATATTCAGAAATACATTCAATTAATTCATTTTGAATATTTTTTTATCCTTTCGTATTGATTTTCAATTTCTAAAGAACTTCGTCATATCAACAATGAAAGTAATTGAATGAAATTTCCACCATTTATCGAGCCCATGCTTTCGTCATGGCCATAAAATGCTAGTTCTTTTTTGCTCAAATACAATTGTCAGTGAATCTGTCGGTCGTCCTTGAAGCAAAATGTCGCTTTTATCTTCATCTTTCCACAGATTAAATGGAGTTTGCAGTAATTTACAAACAATGTCGTCCACAGGATGCATACTAAAAACTATAAATATCAGTTAAATTGTACGCAAACCTAAAATACCAGTTAAAGCTTTGAACAAATAATCACAAAGTACAGAAGAACAAATTCCTTTCGGAAAATATTGTACCATAGTACCACAAGGAAAAAGACCTAGTAGATTGCAAGCTGCCGTGGTAGTCCGCCCGCTCCGTGATCTCTGACGAATTTACGCTCAAAAACTGAGAGATGAAGAGGTAAGGCGCCGAAGCTGAAACACTTCACTTGAACGAGCAGATTGGGGAGGGTGACGTCACGGTTACCATGACAACTCGGCCGAAAAATGCAAACTTCCAAGCATTCTCATTTCGGCTCTTCACTTGCACTGTTTTGCGTATAAGGATTTGTTTTCCGTATTATGCGCGCCATGTGAATTAATATCTAATCAAAATTTTGAGTACTTTGGAACTGAATAAAGGCAAAAAAGAATATATTATTAAAAAATACTGAATAAAACATTATTTTGAGTAAAATAGGCGAAGAGGCACTTCACCTACTTCACCTGAAAAGCCGCCACTGATCTGCCGTCGTTTGAAGGCGATACCATTTACCGCATGGGTGTGGTGGTATGTAATGGAAATGATAGCGCCCTTCCCAGTGTTTTTGGCATTACAGTGCAGTGTACATCACCTCTATACCCAACAGGTTCAGTGACTACAGTACACAATGCTGTTATTTATTGAGCGGAGCTTTCTTTACGAGACTCGAGACAATTAGTTGTTCGGGCGATTGTCTCCCACTTCCGTACGTGCCATTTCCGTACAAAAGGAATTTTATACCATTTCTGTACATAGCAGATCGGTTAGTGCCATTTCCGTACAGTTTCACCACGCCTGGTATTAGACGTGGGGAATGCTAAGGAAGAAGTAAATGCTGATCCCCTGTCCGAATTCCTCCGACATCACACAGATTCATTGTTTTCGTCAACCAATAGGAGCTCATGGTAGGGTAAGCGGGGGCAGCATTAAAAACTGAAGAGTCAGCAGGCTGCCCATTAATGTCCCCTTTACGGTCTTCGGCATTTGTCCCAGATGTTTAATTTCAAAATCGCGGAAAAAAAAATTGCTTTGCTTTTTAATATTTCCTTCAAAGCTGCCGTAAAAAATTCCGGGCTATTTCTTTAACCGGTTTCCTATGAAGTTTCCACAAAAGATTATCTTTATCCAGAAGCTAAAGGATCTTGTAGCCGTGGACAGTCCCGCAGTGCGGGGCAGACGTGGTGCGGGGGGTAACTATCAGTACGCCCCTGATCCTCTGTCTTCCTTCAAGCATATCTCACTACTTGCGGATTATCACATCTGTGTACGGAAATGGCACTAGATGACCTGAATGTGTACGGAAATGGGGCAAAAATTTCGTTTGTACGAAGTGGCACCTACGGAAGTGGGACGACACGGTTCGAGCATAGGTACGAGATGACACCCGATGACCGTGATTTTTTGCATGCTATTGGGCATTGTCCATGGTCAGGTTTTGACGCTTTCCGATTCCCGAAAGCCCGTGTCATTGAGGAATAATCGTCCAAAAGTTTGCATTTTTAGGCGGTTTTCCGGGTTTTGAGAAGAGGTCGTTTGTTACCTATCTCCTCCAAAGATCTTCAGCCGATCGCTGTGACACTTGCCACAGAGAAAGGGGAGGACATGGTGAGTGACATGGGGTTGGTATCAAAGTGATTGGTCGTGTCGTATAAATATAACGACTATTAAAAAACTGACCAATTTTAATAACAATTAAAAAATCCGCTCTCTATACGAAACTCGGAACAATTAGTTGTTCGGGCTTAGCTATCACCGTGATTTTTGGCATGCGATTGGACATCGTCCATGGTCAGGTTTTGACACCTTCCTATTCCCGAAATTTCGTGTCATTGAAGAATTTCAATTAAAACTAGATGGCCTTTTACTTGAACCGTTTCACGAAAGTCGGCTCACTAACATTAATTTTAAAAAATCCGTCTGTTAGCTAAACATTTGCTTAATCTATAATAATAAAAGGAAGTTTGTGTATGTTTGTCTTTCGCGATACAAAATGAAAAACGTGGTTCCCGATCCGAGTGTGTCTTCCCGCTTTGTTTACATGCAACCTGATCACAACCAAAGTGAAGGCGTGAAGGAAAGTAGTTCATAATAAATTTCAGGCATTTCGTTTTTAGAATGTTTTGTACTTTTGTCCTGGAAGTTATAAATTTTACGCGTTCGTTTTTTAGAATTTGTTATAATAGACGTCTTAATGAGCTTAGATTTTGTACTCAAAATTTTCCAACTGTATTTTAGTTATCGGTTACCGTTGGCTGTTTGTCCTAGTCTTAAAAGTACGACTATTGTATATCTTGCGAGCTGTGATACTTACTCAAAGGTATATACTTTCTAGAACGTTCCTTTTCTGTTACAGTAAACTTGGGAGTACTGTACACCAAAAGACACATACAAAGAATCACAGCACAGTCTCATTATATTGTGCTATAGCAACTAATATTTGTATTAATCTTTGTTGAAGCAACAAATATTTTTGTGGGGAAACATGAAAAGCACAAATTCTGTTTGCTTAGCTTTGAAATAATAGTTCGTAAACGCCCATTTCGCTAATGACAATCTCTCTAAAAAGTGCTTCTTCCTCCGGTAAAGGCGAATCGATTTTCTTTCTGTTTGCAAGCGCCGAACTTTTTTTTTAAGAAGTATTGCTTCTTACCATTTTATTTTCACTAACAAGAAATAGTCAACGAGTACTTAGAGGTAATGAAAACTCTACCTATAAATACACGTAGCATACGTTGATACTTCAGAGTTTGCTTTTTTGTCTGCACTGACGAAGAACAAAAGCTGGCAGTTGTACAATTCAGGAAAGTTTCAGGGGTTCCGCCATCTGCGTGCATCACATAATAGGAAATAAAAATTAGCGGAACAAACAGCGAAGAAAAAGCAAAATGCTTAATGCGTAAGAGAAAAAACAACAACAACAAAAACACTGAAAAGCGAGAAGTAAAAATGACATCACAAGAAGAAAGAGAAAAAAAATGGAACAAGTGAAAGAAAAGAGGAGAGTTTGAAAAAAGGAAACACAGTGAGAGAATTTTTACTAATGCACTTTTCTGTTCCCTTTCTGTGTTTGAATAATTTTATCTTGGATATCTTCTAGAGTATGAATTTCGCCTAACTAAAGAAAACAAGCCGTACGAAGGAAATACGTGGCTTGCTTTTGCTTTATATTCTCGCTTTTTTTTTTCTTGTCAAAAGCAACGTCAAAAACAAAGGAGAAAGAGTGTTTTAAAATTCCGAAAGAAACACGAAGTTGAAATTCTCCGGGAGTTGAAGCCATCATCTGACCGGAATAAATATATATCGACTTGCTACCTCGCTCCTTTGTGGCTGGAATACATAGGTAGCAGCGGCTTCTGTTTCTTGTCTTGGTAAACAAAGCTTACTATACGGCAATAAAACCCTTCCCTAACAAAAACAAAACATTCGGACAGAGAGATAAGAAATTTTCGGAGATGCAGATGTTATTCTCACTCCCGAATGAATGTGAAATTCTTATTTTGAAATACATTTTCTGCGCAAAAATATTTCAAAACTCCAACAGCACTAAAAAAAGGTGGAATTTTAGAAAAATAGTGTTACTAGCTGTGATGTGGTGAGTAGAATAGGGGAAGGGGGTAACCCTCTGAGAATAGGAAGCAAAAACATCTCGTTTGCCATGCAAACAAATGTATGAAGAATACTGACGTTCAACTTGAGGAATTCTCGTGTAGATGGTTAAACCATTTTTGTGCCTCAGTAAAAATTGTTTTCCTGCAAATTGGCTTTTGCACAATGGTGCAACCATTCACAACAGAGTTCTGCTGAATTTGGATAAAAAAAATATGGCATAGAAGGATGAATCAATAACTAGGTGATCGATGGTTTCTTGTCCAGTGCAGCAGGTGATGCAGACGTAGCCCTGAGCTTACGAGTCCCAAAAACAGAAATAAAAAGGACAACAAAAATACTTCAAAATAAATATGTTTTCAATTAGATCCTCTAGAACGCATACCTCTATTTAATTTTCCTCTTGAGTTTGTTTTCTAATTTAAATCTAGTTACTTCTCGGTTAAAGATTTTCTCACTGAACGGTACATTATTACCTCGAATATATTTTATACTTCGGTAAAGCTGACAAGATAAAATGAAATAATAGCATATGTGTGATCGACTATTGTTATCATTGGATTCAATTCTGTGTGAAGACTTGACAGTCACGTTGCATCTTGACCATTTTTTACGCTTTCCAACCTGAGGTTGAAGAAGCGTATATGCTCCAGCTTTGTCCGTCTGTCTGTCTGTCCGTCTGTCTGTCCGCCTGTCTGTCCGCCTGTCCGCACGATAACTCGCATAAAATTGGTTCGATTTTGATGAAATTTTAGTATGTGGTAGGAGATCACCTGGGGACGAACCCTATTGAAAATCGGTGAATTGGGGTCAAAGGTCACGACATAGGAGCGGGATGCATTCCATCGCCCTTATCCCATACTATTAAAAGGAGCAATTCTTGTATGTATGTAAATTTTATTTTGAAAACGGCTCTAAGGATTTTGACGAAAGTCGTTAACCTACCGTTTCTGGTACCAGAAATCGATTTAGCTTGATCTCGACTTTAGGAAAATTCGTTTAGTGGGCGAAATAACTGCCCCGAATTACCACGTTTTTAGTGGCATGGCGTCGTCCCATTAATGTTACCCATGCTTTGAAATCTTATGACGTCACACTCTCGCGATAGAGATGTTGGCGCACGGTCACGCCATCTGTCTCATTACGTCACGCGTTGTGCGTGGATCCTATTAAAGTTTTATGACGTCACACTCTTTCAAGATGTTCGCACGCGATTCCCATCTGCCTCATTACGTCACGCATTCTGTGCGTATGTCCGTCCGCACGATAACGCGCGTAAAAATCGTTCGATTTCGATGAAATTTTAGTATGTGGTAAGGGAACACCTAAGAAGGAACCCTATTTAAAGTGAACAAAGTGAGGCTAATGGTCAGGACATAGGAGCGAGATCCATTCCACTGCTCTTATGCGTCATAACTAACGTAAAAAAGGTTCGATTTTGATGAAATTTTAGTATGTGGTGGGTGACCACCTGGGGACAAACTGTATTGAAAGTGGACGAAATGGGGTCAAAGGTCAGGACATAGGAACAGAATCCCTTCCATCGCCATTATGCATCATAACTTATGTAAAAATGCTTCGATTTGGATGAAATGTTAGTATGTTGTAGGGGCCTGCCTGGGGATGTATCCTATTGAAAATAGGCGAAATGGGGTCAAAGGTTAGAACACAGGATTGGGATCTATTCCATAGCCCTTATGCATCATAACTACGCAAAAATGCTTCGATTGCGACAAAACTTTATCATGTTATTATGGCGGTATACTGTACCCGTTCTGTTGAATATCATCGAAATGGAATCAAAGGTCAGGGCACAGGACCGAGATTTATTACACAGCCATTATCCTCATAACTTGAGTAATGATTTCTGGTATGTTGGAAAGCGCATCATAATCAATGCATTGCATGATTTTACTTACTTGTTTTTCTTTTTGTTTGATTGAGGGTTTAATGACCACTGTGAACAAATCAGTGGGCTAAAGCAGCCGCCAGCTGGTCCTAATTAAAAGGCCCACTGGTTCTAGGGAAGGGGAGAACCAGTGCGTAAAACAAACACAACATCCATGCCTCACAGGGAATCGAACCCGGGCCCATCTCGGAAGAGAAGCCATCGCTTAGACCACTGAGCCATCGGGGCGGCATCTTGACTTTTCAGTGAGTGAAATAATAAATTAGTGGAATTAAGTGAAATGCTGATTCTTTTTTCTCTGGCCCTTAGCAGCTGATTATTCAAAGACCTTCAAAAAATTTTCTACCAAAGTCTTTAAGAACCTTCAGCGGAATCTTATCTGAGACTTATGCTTTTCATTTCTCTCTTCTCTTTTCACATACACGAGACTGACGAAAAAGTAAAAAAAAAGAGCTGAACTTTTAACCGGGTGAAAAATCAAAATGTGCCGCGAAAAGTGTGAATATAACGCAGCATGAGTAACACAGAATTGTTCACATTAACATATTTAAATAAACATTAAACTAGAGCACCTCACTCTATTCAAATATAAAATTACTGACTTTAACGACATCACAGAATAGAGGAAACATCACGGGGAAGTGTGGGATTATGTTAAGGGGCGAAATCATCGCTCCGTGATGCTTCTGTTTTCGGAAAAATTTTCTCCGTTTTCAAGCTGAAATACAAACATTTATGGGGAAAAAACTATATTTAACAACAATACTGGGCAGAAAAAACATCGCGAGAAAAAGAAATTATGATTACGGTAAAAATCTAGACTCCGTTTAACTTCATTTTTCGACAGTTTTGAAAGATGAAATACCGTCGTACCCTGACGGAAAATAAACCTATCCCTCAACTAATCCCTCTAAAATTTCTCTTCAGTTTTGCATCAATCTCAAGGATGATCTAAATGATAACAAAACGAAAGTGGAATTGCGCGCAAGAATCTGATGTATTTATGTTTTCAGCAGTTACCGCCAATCCTAATCCCACTGGGTATTTTTACCAAGTCCTCCGCTAAGCTGTGAGCAGATAGGCTGAGGGACGAAAATGTGGGAAAAATTGTGATCAGGTAAATCAGAATATACAGGTGGTGGTTTTTGGGGCCACTTCTTGCCAATTTTTTGCACTAGCACGAAACTCCCTCTCTTCCCCAAAAAATACAATGGAAATTTGCAAAATACGTTGTCAGCAAAACAAGTAGAATTTCCAGAAATTTTGCTGTTAAACCGTATAACTTAGCTGGTATGCTCATGGTACTCGTTAAAAACAAAAGCAAGAACAAAAACAGGATGTTATAAATACTATGAACTTAAATTTTTTTGTGCTTCACAAAAATTTCATTGGCACATTAAAATCTTACATATTTTATCTCATAAATTTATTTAGCTTTTTAAAAAAAAAACAAAATTTAAACGATGAGTCATACACTGAATAACTCCAGAAAGAAAGAAAACTTTTTAAGGAAAGTCAGTAGGAATGGTTGTGCCAGTAATTGCCCAGCGTATCACTTCCCGGCTTAGTTGAGAAGAAAACATAAGTCACTGTTTTTCAGGGGAACACAAAATATGTAAAGGCACTCATAAATGTTTAAGAAGTTAACTGACAACAAAGAAGTATTTATTGACAATCAACAACTGTACGGGATATTTAGATTAAATTTCTCTGAATCCATTCTCACGTCTGAGCATAACGCTTTCTCTGGTACTTCCGCATTTGTCAGTGACTCTGTGCCGCTTTACCCAAGATAAATTCAATTCGTCAAAGAGCTTTGGGATCTGAGGGCCTGGTGGTAGTTGGGTGGCTTTCTTGAGATCGTCCAGAACAGCGGGTAATCCTTTGTACCGGTGCAATTCAAGAATTTAGAGGGTTCGTTCCAAGGCAAGGCGTGAAAAATATCTGGAAAATTACATGCCCGGTAGTAAAAGCCAGATGTTTAGGACAATTTATCTTTTAATATAACAAATCAGAACCCTCATTTTTTTTAGCTTAAAAATTATGAACATTTTTTTTACATGTTTTGCATTTTTGTTTTAAAGGCCTGTATCAAAATGTTCAATGCACCAAAGCGTGATGATGCTGAAATTGGTATTTGGGAAATTTAATGATTCTGCTATGTTCTTTCAATTGAAATTTTCGCCCTTTGTCACTAAACAGCGGAAGCCATGTTCTTTCAACTGAAGTTTTCCCCCTTTGTCACTAAACAGCGGAAGCCATGTTCTTTCAATTGAAGTTTTCGCACTTTGTCACTAAACAGCGGAAGCCATGTTCTTTCAATTGAAGTTTTCGCCCTTTGTCACTAAACAGCGGAAGCCATGTTCTTTCAATTGAAGTTTTCGCCCTTTTGTCACTAAACAGCGGAAGCCATGTTCTTTCAATTGAAGTTTTCGCCCTTTGTCACTAAACAGCGGAAGCAATGTTCTTTCAATTGAAGTTTTCGCTCTTTGTCACTAAACACCAGAGGCTAGTTCCATCAGAGGCATGCATACCGTCGCTGACTATAAACAACATTAGGAGCAAAACTAACATATGGTTCCTATTTCTGGACCTCGAGCATAATATAATTAAAGAAATGATATTCGTCAGTCCTTGGCACTCCATAACAATAATACAACTTCAAGTGATTAGAAGTGAAATGAAACGTGACATGCGACGACTGTCCTTTTTCTTGTAGTAGGAAATTCTATTTCAAACTTTTTTGTCTTTAAATTTAGTTGCCCGAAACGGGCAACTAGATTTTTTACTTACCTGTTCAAGTCAATAGTTGACATGCCCCAGGCATCTCGGGCATGGTATTTTTCAATCGCTATCTGGCCAGATATATGGATTCAGAACCGGAGAAAAAATCTTTCGAGTTTCTTATTGTAGTCTGCTGCGTCCATAATCGCTATTTAGCCAGATTTGTCCGTATCAACATTATGGACGTGTAATTTCTAAGGATCGAAATCGGCCTCGGAATTATAAATTTACTAGGCATTTAGGTAGGATTGTACCAAGACCGCACTCTAGAAGAAAAAAGATGGCGTTGTTCGTCTCAGGCGTCTTCCGGAACTCACGATATTACGCTCTCAAATTCAGAAATAACGCTTTTTGGGTTCGATCTGGTTCGGAAACTGAAGTTTAGTCCAAGCTCCAAAATCTGTTTTCATCTAGGGAGAGCATCCGGCTAGAAATATTGACGAAGGAAATGGCGAAATCTTTATTAGATTTTAGTGTCTGAGAAGATACGGGTAATCCAGTTTTTGGCTGTATTTGAAGGATAAGGAAGATTGGGAGTCTTCCGACTAACATATCTATTCGGAAGGATCAGGTTGTTGAAATTGATCGGGTCGCAAAGTCTATGATCTAAAAGATAAATAAACTTCAACCCAAATAAATATACGAAAGCGCTGAAAACGAACTATAAGACATTTAATTTGAGAAAATGTCACTTGGACAATCTTAAACAAAAGAGAGAGAAAGAGAGAAAGAGAGAGAGAGAGGAAAAGAAAGAAAAGAAAACTTCTATTCCAATTAACATTGCCTTCACAACAAAGCTTTTACTGAATACCCAGGCAACCTTTGTTTTCCTAAATGTACAACTAACACGTCAACAGGCTGCAATTTAAATTATGCTTTTCCTCATTGCCGTCTAAGCAAGCTATCATCATTTGTTTGTGGTAGGAGACGTTGCCGATTGCAATTATAGCATATGCCTGACTGGTAGTAACATCGAATGGAAAAAATCCGAAATTAAGTTGGTAAAATCATGCAATGCATTGACTGTGATACGCTTTCCAACATACCAGAAATTGCGCGCAGACATACCTTCCTCTCTACCCTGACTATTGATTCGTTCAGTATACCTCTGAAACAACATACTAATGTTTTATCGTAATAGAAGCATTTTTACTCAAGTTATGAGGATAATGGCTGTGGAATAAATCTCGCTCCTGTGACTTTACACTCCATTTCGATGATATTAAACAGAATTGGTTCGCTATACCTCCGGAAACACGTACAAAAGTTTTGTCGCAATAGAAGCATTTTTACGCAAGTTACTACGCATAAGGGTGATGGAATGGATCCTGCTCCTATGTCCTGACCTTTGACCCCATTTCGTCCATTTTCAGCAAGGTTCGTCCCCAGGTTGTCCCCTACCACATACTAAAATTTCATCGAAATCGAACCATTTTTACGCGTTATCATGCTGACACACAGACGAACAAAGCTGGAGCGTATATGCTTCAACCTACGGTTGGAAAGCTTAAACAAGACTTGTAAACGGACGTAATTTGCATACTCTTGGCGTACGCACAGCAGATATATCTTTTACCTTTACAAAGTCGACTCAGAGGACGAATAAAAAATATGGTTACGTTTCAGATTAAATTTTTTGGTTATATGGCATATCCAATATTTGAAGAAGTAACGGGATCATACAATTCTTGAATTCATACAAAATTTTTTACTCTTTTTGAAGGCGAACGACAAAGTTAAATATTCTAAGAAAATTCATGGAAATTTTACGTTCTCTGTGGCTGGGAACGAAGTATGTACATAGTAAACAGCAAAAGAAATTAAAGTTATGAACACTTGTAATTATTCTTATCCGCTGAATGGCTAAAAGCAAGCGATTTCTGAAAATAAGTATTAAGGTAATAACCACCGTTAAATCTCAGGTAATCTCCTTTCTCCAGTTCAAGGATCTTTCTTCTTTATGTTTTTTTTTCCTCACTCGAAACATTAAAAACCTGAAACCCTTTCTCACATGTACCAACTCGCGTCTAGTTTACTAAAGGCTTTTTACAGGTAAAAGACTACTTGTAACCTCTAAAGGTAACAAAATTTGAAAGAAATACTACAGAACAGACGCTTTTTAGCGATACTTCGCACGATATTTTCCCTCGAAAGACGAAAAAAAAAAAAAAAAAAAATCTGTCAGTCCCCGACCATTTAATGACACCTCACATGATCAATAGTGAGTGACAAACGACGTTAGTTGGCAATCACGTGACTTGATAAACACAATTGCGCTACGTGGAAATGAATTCACGTTTCCTCCCCTCCCTAGCTAGTACAGCAGTGTTCATTAGAGACACCTACAAATATTGATTGATTTTCCTCTCTAAGAGTTTGGGAGCTGAATATGTAATTACTTAGAGAATGAATTCTGCACGTTCCCTGCGGCATACGAAGTAAAAACGGAATTAAATCTACCCTACACAGTCAAAAGTATGGTTACACCACATATAATGACTGTTTACAAGCAGTTTTAAAATCATACATTTCTTGATTAAAAAAAACAGAAAAACAAATAGAAAAGAAAACTGTTAGAAAACTGTTCGCCCTTTGGATTAACCTGCTAGGAATTACTGGTGTGACATTATCAGCAATTCTATTTCTCATATACATATTTGTCCGCTGAATTATAAACTTTTATTCAATGCCGGGTTGAACCTCCTTTAGCCCGAATTACAGCACTTATGCAGTTTGGTATAGATTCCACAAGGTGTTGGAGGTAGCGATGCATTCAGAGCCTTTTTTCGAGAGGGGGGGGGGGGGCAATTAAAAATTTTGAGGGGGCTGAAAATTGTTAACTGATTATAAACATAGAATCACAATTTTGTTATTTATACATACATTAATATATATATAAACATTTTAAATAGAGTAAATTTGTTTTTCTTATGCTCGTATATTGTGAATGCAAATTGCAAGAAATTACCTCATACAAGTGATTAAAAATGTGAAAATGTTATACCTTTGCTTTAATTCACTAATGCACCATGGATTTCACCATGGGCTGGTGCAAAATACTAAGGACCCTAGTAAGATAATCCTGTGCTGGAGAAAATATCCCCCCCCCCCAAAAAAAAAAAAAGCATTAGTGGTAAAAATGTTCTCGCCTTACTACAAGCGTGTTTTTTATTATTAATGAATTTGATTATTAAGGTTACTTGAAAACGTATGGTGTAAGCCATTCACCTGCCACCTGGTTTCAGCCCCTTCAGATTATTTAGATTAGCACATAGTAGTAAAAACCAAACAAACTCATTAACCGTTTGGATGCCAGTTTGAGGTGCCTTGATTTTTTTTTTTTTTTAAAAGAGTGTAAACCACCCACCGCCAGAAAAAACATTTTTATAGGAATAATTTCTGATAATTTACCATTATTAAAAATTAGGTAGCAAATATTTTTCAATGTATGTGGAAGAACTGACTTAACGTTAGCTACTCTGAGGCTTGACCATATGCATGGAAGGAAAGTCGGCATATAAGACTGAAATAAAGCTGAATGCCAGCTTACAAAATATGTGATGTATTGCAGTGCAAACATCTCTACTCTGTGGATTTAGGTTTTTATTGCGAAAGTAGTCCAAGTTTTTAGTGCTTGAAAAATTGCCTCTTCAGCAAGAACTGTTTAATGTTTTATTGAAGGATGACAGAAATTTCAAATTGAAGTCCATGTGGATGTTGTTTTTTTCTTCATTATTAAAATACTATCCCTCATTTTCCTCATTTTTTAAAAATAATTTTTCCAAATATTCAGCTATAAACGAAAATAATTAGACTAAATATAAATGGAGATCACCCAAAAGCCTACGGGGGAGCGTTCATAGATTTTCGAGGGGATGCCTGAATACATTACTGGTTAGAGGGCATCTACGTATAATACAAGGAGTTCACCAAAGTCATTTAACTAGCACAGATTTGATGGAAGAAGACTTTTCTCCCGGATCTGTTTTTCTAACAGGCTCCCGCGCAATCTCAATAATGTTCAGATCAGGGCTTTGTGGTGGCCAGGAAGGATGTTGGAAGTCGAGCACGACAGTCATGCTCGCTGAATCCCTGCTGAATACATCTTGCGCGATGGACAGTAGCTTTGGGGTCCATAGAACAGTAGCCCTCACTTGCTGGATAAAAATTCAACATTGCAGGATGGGCTTAATCGGACACAATGTTCAAATGATCCTTGGAGGACAGTCCACCTTCCAGCAATATCAGGGGACCCATTCCGTTCCAACAGAACGTGTCACATACTATGACACCAACTCCAGAATCTTGAGTTGTGTTTACAAGGCAAGCTGAATCCATTGCTTCATGGGGCTTCTGCCAAACTCCTACCGTCGGTAGAGAACAGAATGTACCGCGACTCATCGGACCACGTGACTTTTTCCGGTGTCCAGTCACAGTGTTCTTGAAACCACTGTAGACGAACTTTCCGGTGTCCAGTCACGGTGTTCTTGACACCACTGTAGACGAACTTTCCGGTTATTCAGAGGAATCAGTGGTTTCCGTATGAGCATGTGACTGTGAATGCCGATCCTTCCAATTCCCTGCGCATCGTTTGCTGAGATATGGGTCAGGAACAGCCTGCATTACGTGCTTAGATCAGTTGTTGCACACAGTAAGTCCTGCTTTTCCGTACAAGCCTTCTCAGACGACAGCGATCTCGTTCCTGATAGATTGTCGTCCCACCACAGTTACGCCTCTTAGACAAGCAATGTAGGTTAATTTTCCACTATGTAAAGACCCGGGATATTTCACCCTTTAAGAAACCAGTCAACTCTGCTGTTTTCAAAATCGTCGCACCAGCGAGACGGGCATCTATAATAAATACTTTATAGAACTCCGAAAGATCCTTTGTTTTTCCCCGTAAAAATATGGGATTCCATTGGAATCCTCACATGATTCCAGTAAAATATACAGTTTCCTGGAACCGTGTGGGGATATACAGTTTCCTGGAACCAAACGGTCTTTCAGGATCTACTTGCTGGAGCACCAGAGTGACGTTGAAAACAAGAAGCTGATCAGCTCTCAACAGGGACGTTACGTCCAGAGGGGCCACTCCTTTTTAGAGCAGCGTGCTCCCTACGATGACCCGAGAGCTACAGCCGTCAGAGTGTTGATTGAAATTCTGACGTGCGACGATACCTCAAATACGGACGTTACCACAGACATCTCCCCTATCTGGTACATGATTTTCAACATTCAGCAAAAGCACTTTCAGGGCGAGCCATGATAAAATTTTGGTTCGCGCGGATTTCGCACGTGCCATATTACAATTTTGTTTTTAAGTTTAGAGTTCCTTTTCAGATTGTGTTGTTGTTTATGTTCCACAGCCTGATGACTCTGCCCGTGTTAGCGAAAGCTTGCAATTTTAATGTCTGTAACGTATATTGTATTTTAACTTTTCTTTTGAGTTTCTTTTTCTATGTAAATTTGAGTTCGTTCTCTCAGACATTTTCAAACCTTAACGTTGTGTCTTTTCCCTCAAACGAGAATGATGTTGGCAACACGGAGGTCGGAACAAGAGTGACGTATGTGTAGCCGGATAAGAACGATAGATAAAAAGGCAATGCAGCTGTAGTTTACTGGAATTGACGTTATTGATGATAGACGTGCTACTATACTGCCATTGGATGTTAAATCACTGATACTGTATTGAGTACGCCAATAAACCGGATGTGAATGTGGAGTACAAACCATGCAAGCAAAATAAACGTATTTGTAAGTACTACAATTGACCTCTTTCTTGTAATGCGTATGAGTACCTTGTAATATTACATTGACTTTAGCACACATGACGTAATTACTGATGTAAGGACTAAGTTACAGTGGAAAGACAATTACGTTATATGTCGTAGTTGTGTTACGCGAATAATCGGAAATTGTACTAGTCGTACAAGTATATTAATAAATAAATTATTTTGAAGGTGTATCTGAACTCCTGTGTACCTCAACCTACTGAAGATTACTGATGAGGAGTAATCTTAAATAGTTACGTGGATCACATGGTGATGCACGTGACTACGTATTTTGCATATACGCTGAAACACACGATCGGCTATGGTAAACCGGGAGGATATCGTTAACATATACGACCAGCCTCGCGACGAATTAGCCTCGGAGAATCATGAACCTGACATGCGCGACATCCAAGGTTACAACGAGCGCGCCAACAGACACTGAGGAACATCTGCGAGGCAGTGGCAGCGATTACGCCGGAGCAACTGGCGCGGACTTTCCGAAATATGGAGTCTCGTGTTCAAGCCTGTCTCGATGCACAGGGCAGACACCTTGAACATCTCTTATGATATAATTCTGTTTTCCATGGATGAAGGTATGTTCTTACCAAATATCATTCAATTATTATCACGGTGTATCATTCAATTACTATAATTATTCACGATGTTAGTATTAAAAACCTGGGTAAAGTAGTGAGTGGGACACCATGTATAAGTAATAATAAATTGAAAAATATTAGCCTTCATACCCCAACGCTTAATTTAACAAACGGTTCCCGAGTTCGGATTTTAACAAACTGTTAGGTCGAACGGGCTACATATCAGCCCTGTAGATCAGCATTCTGAATCTTCTAGAGGGTCTATCAGTCTTGTGAAATCCTTCAAAAAACAGACTGAATCCACTCGCCTACAAATTCAATGCAGAATTCACTCTACTACAAATTTCACCATCTAATCTATTTTCATCATAACATAACAAAAGAAAATTTACAAAATTCAACATACGCAGTCCAACCCGTACATAAAGAAGCTAAAAGGAGAGTCAAAAACATTACATATATGAGAAAGTTTTTATAACCGCTAAGATAAAATAAACGGGCTATTTTTGGCATATTACATCTTGCCAGCAAAAAGCTAGTAAATCAAACTCCACATCAAATGGTGAATAATATTTGTTAATTAAAAACTATAAGCTAGCAAAACATCATGAGTCAGATCAATAGGCAAAATGTTTAATGAATATTAAAACTAGACTAACTGCTTTCATCTTTTACATGTTACGTCGGATATATGAACCAATTATTGCTTATTTCGTGTCACTATAGCGGTTTTAAATGTTTTTCAATTTCAGCGGACGAGGTGGTTAAGATCTTTCTAAATGGAAAATAACCTCTAAGATTTCCCTAAAGAGAGAGTAAGTGATTGAGAAGTGGCGAGGGGAGGAGGAAAGACTGTATTTGCATAGATGTATGTTTGGCAAGAGCATAGGGTGGGGAGCGCGACGTAGCAAAAAAAAAAAAAAAACTGAAACGTTCTTGTCTTCATGCGAACTGACCTATCTGTAACGGGGGAACCACGAGGTGTTGTCAACAGCAAGTAATTCCTTGCTTTCCAGCAAAACAAGATGATTCAAAAACTAGGTGAGATTGCCACTTATCCTGTTTGCTGATAACCGTGCTGAACTTCGATATTGCAGTTTCCCAAAAATGTATTGTTCGTAATATGCAGTTAAAATAACACGGGAGAACATTTCGAATTTAAACGGATCTATAAAAACTTCGATTTATGCGAAGCTTCATATTATGCGAGTTTGTTATATGCGGGTTCGGCTCTATTTTTCATTCTACACATAGCTGAAAGGAAAACAAAAAATAATATTTTTACCAGGAATGATTATGTTGGATGATGAAGAATATTGCACTTACTTTTGTTCTCATCTTTCGTTTTGCTTTCCTGGTTTTTCGAAAGAAGGTCGAGTCGGATAGTTAGTAGATACGAAAAGAAGAAAATGTCTGACAGAAAGAAGAAAAGAAAAAGAAAGACAGACCGAAAAAAAAGAAAAAGAAGAAAAAAACGCTACGTTAGAGAACTATCGTACATACAAACCCTGATACAAAGTTTTAATTTTTGAACATATTTCCCTGATGAACATACACTGTTAAAAAATTTGTAGTAAGTTGAACCAAAAAATGGTGCTAATTTCAGCTGCACCACTTTTGGAAGAAAGGCAAATTATTGTATGATGCATGAAACACACAAATATGGGGCAGTGGGTGTACATCGTTCCATTCAGGTGTAATACCATAATACGGCGCATAATTGCATCACTTTCTTATATGTTTCATGCATCACACGGTGGTTAACCTTTCTCCCAAAAGTGGTGCAGCTGGTGTAGCACCACTTTTTGGTGCAACCTGCTACAAAATTTTTAACAGTGTACGTGCTCACGCATTTTTAGTATTTTACGTCACATGGAAGCTCTTGTTTTGTGAATGAGTTAATACTGTGACAAATATTTAACTGAAGCTGACGAATGGCAAACTTGGACTTTAGGTCTGATTTTCTTCGTCTCCTTATCACATGGTACATTATTAGCACAACTGACTCTCAATTATTCGAACTTCGTTAAGTTCTCGATAACTCGAAAAAAAAAGAGATTATCTGCACATATGTCCTACGCGCTGATTTTTCCGATAGTTCGAATTTTCGATATAGCGAATTTTTTCGCAGTCCCTTCGGATTCGACTTATCGAGTGTCGACTGTATGAGGTGTGGCAATTTAATTCCCGAAATGCACCCGTAAAAATATATATATGCGTACGTGTGCACTATTCGAAGTAATCCCCTTCCGTAGCTATGAGTTTAACAACAGAAGTTTCCACGTGGAAAATTATCATCGTCTCGGAAAAATTATCATCGGCCGACGCCGGGAATCGAACCCGGGTCTTCCAGTTACGCGCCGGACATGCTACCACTACACCACAGCGGCCTCGAATTATCCAGACTCACATGTGATAAGATTGAGATGACTTCCGTTTGGTGTTCCTGATCCACGTCGAGTGTTTGAATTAATAAGCTATGAGTTTAGTTGGACGCTGTAGCCATTGCTGGAAACATACCTGGAACCAGTGACGTAGTTATAAATGAAAAAGTGCTTTAGCGGTGAACGAATTGGTAAAACACAACACGAAAAGAATTCCCTAATTTTTTTCAAAAGCCCTGTAAAACCTTGCTTACTGTTTATATTTAGCATTTTCATAAAATTTTCATTATTTACTAATTTTATCAATTTATATTAAAATTGCCGAATTTGATCAATTTAAAATGAGCACAAGAATGTTATATGCTGAAATATAAAATTTTTATTTTAATACCGCTCTCTCGCTCTACAAGATTCCTCTACCAAGAATATACATCAGTTACATTAATCAGATGCAACTAACATAGTCACATCAATATAGTGACTAGTACTAAAATTTGGAGGTGAATTTAGGGGATTTCTTTTGTGTTACCGAAAATAAATCTGAGAGTGAGCTCAGGAAATTACTTTTGCTAGAGCCGATATTCGGTGGCGAGCAGTTTAGTAGAAATGAATGCCCTTCACTTCTGTAAACGCTTATTACTCGACAGACACGAATACTTCATTTTTGTCTGTTTTCTTTTCTTTCTTTCTTTTTTTTTTTTTGCTTATTTTTTGGTTTGGGGGTTTGTCGATTTGGTTGTCGTGAGCAACTCGTTGGGCTATAAACAGTCTCCCGTCCCTAATTTAGGGCCACTGGTTTCAAGGAAGGGAGAGAGCCAGTACCGTAAGCCAAACAGAACATCCATGCCCCACCGGGGCAGCATTCGCTTATTTCTAAGATGTATCCATCGCCTATAACTTCATTTTTCACTGGCGTCAAGACAAAGGAGTCAACATGCTGTCTTTGCATATCGGCTCATCTCTACGCTATATATTCGTATAAATTTTGTTTCTGGGTTCAACGACCGCAACATGAATAACTTGCCAGACTAAAAGCAGCCGCCCGTCCCTAATTTCGAGACACTGGTTCCAGGGAAGGGACAGATCCTGCATTAGCAGACAAGCCTACCACTCACACCTCAAGCCGGGGCCAAGCTCGGACAAAAGATCAGATTACAGCGCCTCATACGACTCGACCACCGGGGCGACCATCTCTGCTGTACAAACATTCGGTTAAGATACTGGTATGCTTGCATACAGAACACAGTTTTCTCTATTTTTGGATAAATGATCATCAAAACAATTAGTGCTTTTACTTTTCAGCTAACCACCAAAAGTGCCTTAGCAGCCCTAAGCCTAGAAAAATAATGCCTTAGCGTCGCTAACGCACTTTTACATCACTGCCTGGAACTCTGTTTCTGGAATAATTTTGAGTATCTTTGTCACATTACGCTGAATGTCAGATATGTCTGATTTTATTTTTGGAAACAGCCAGAAATCACAAGGGACTAAGTCAGGTGAATAGGGTGAAGACCCAATTTGGTAATTGATTTCTCAGTCATGAAGTCGCGAACACTAAGTGCACCATGGCTTGCGGCATTGTCGGTCCACAGTTCAGCTCTTTTCCTTCGAACTGAACCTCGTAACTTTTTCAACAGCTAGCATAGCATTGTTGGTTGACCGTCTGTCTCTGTTCAACGAATTCGTGATGAAGTATCCTCCTATGATCGAAAAAATACACAAGCATGGTCTTCAATTGCGGGGGTTACATTTGTGTTGTTTTCGGCTCTTGTGCCTCTTAAAGACTACTTTTTCATAACATCTTCACCGTTTCCCCACTTTAATAGTTCTTATGTTTCAGTAGCACTTTTAACGGATCTTCACACATAGTTTGATGTTAATGCGCTGCTCCAGATATGTATCACTCATTTTTACCTCAAAACTCACACACAGGCTTGCATTGCGTTTGCAAGCGCTCGCTCACGAATGGCTCTACCGGTCCCCGGACAATGCATGCACTACTTGAAACGCGTCCAGACACGCATGCTTCTGCCAGCACGAAAGACAAGTCGAATATAGCGACCCTACGTGACTGTTCCAGGAATTAAATTTTCATACCTCGTATCTATAACTCCTGCACTTGAACAAAATTGTTGCACACTGCCGTCTTTTACCTTAGAATAATTTTATCATAAAACTTATTTTGACATTCAATTTTTCTGATGAACAGCAGCTTAAGCGTTTCAAATATTTTTACTATAAGAGTCGAAAAAATACGAATTGAAGGAAATAAATCATAAAATAGTCAACAGATTAGCAGTGAAAATATTATAAACTGTCTGCGGTTTCTCCGAATGAGTGAGACGAAATCAATTCTACCACGCGAGCTAGACATTTTTTTTCACTGTTTAGGTGCATTTTGGAAATCGCAAGAAAAAAGCAGAAAACGAAAGAATCTGTTTAACTACTGCATGCTACTATAAGAAATGGTTTCATCTTACCATTCAGGAAAACAATTTCATTTATAATTGCTTCTTATGAAGAGATTGTTTTATACATCATTCCTTCGGTCGGCTTGTTTTCTGACTAATAGTCGTATTATTTTATCTCGCAATGTTTTCTAACGGAACACACACACACAGACACACACACACAGCCATGCACATACTAATTTAACGTCTTGGATTACCAAAAGTAGTATCTTTTATTATTCAAAAAATGCCACTGATTTATTAGCACATACTTATGTACAAACCTAAATTAAATCAAGGAAGGGTAACATTACTTACTACGTTGTTTCTACAAAACAAGAAATTCATTTTTACCTGAAATAGAAAGAAAAGGAAACAGCATTTAAAACGTATTCAGAAATAAAAAGTAAAAATCAAAAACACGATTTTCAAGAAGCAGTCACAAAACATAACAAATTCATAATAATTTATTCATGTAGCAAATACGTGTAAACAATATTTAAAAGAAATTGTACTTCATTAATTACTGACTTAAACACGGCGTTATCATAAATCCAGCTTGTAGGTTTTTTTCTTTTTTTTTTTTACTGTAATAGGTACTTAAATTCAATCGTCTAATTACATGTTTAGTCCTTACACAGAGTAGATATCTATTTTCACTTTTTGTTGTCTCAAAAATATTAACAAATACACGTCGCGTAAGAGCATGTGAATTATTTTAAATAGAAATGGTGATAATTATTTTCTTCTCTAGCAGTTTTCAGCTGTAGGGCTATCAATTTGAAACGCAAATAATTAAAAACATATTTTGTATTTAAGGGAATGTGAAATATAAATTAATACTTCAACATACATAAGATTTGCTAAAAGAGTTTTTCTGGCATAGTGCCAATTAGTTCAATAAAATGAGACTTAATGCTTCGTGATACTTAGTATATCAGAATTTTGAAACTGAAAAAACAAAAAAGAAGTGTTTGAGTTATCGATGGCATGCGATGAAGGTACCAATGTCGTATTCGACAGCTTCAACCGGTACCTGGAGCGGAATTAAATGAAACAATGTTAATATCGAGGAAGAAGCGATAAAAACAGCACGGTTTAAATACTTAGGATCAGTGCTGGTGGGAGATAAAGATACGGTGGCGAGATCATCACTTGATTTCGTCATCATCAGGACCGTAGCTACGGGGAGGGGGGTGCCCTCCCATAATGGTCATTTCAAGGGCATAAATTCATGCTCTTGGGGGATATAAATAATAGAAATTGTATCTAAAATAGAAAGTTACACCCTTCAGTATTTTCTTTTTAAAGACTTTAGTTAGTCCTATACAAATTTCCATGCAGTTAACCAGGGTACAGACTAACATATACTATGAGATGTGAATATCACATATCCATCAAGGGACTTTTCCAAAACAATGGGGTTATAGAAAAAAGTATGACGATATGCCTAACCTCCATCATCTTTTCCAACATGTCACTGGGATGAAGAGGTAATTAATCATTTGTACTCTGTCACAGTAAGTCCCTCTGAGCGTTTAACCTTGAACGGAATTTTTCCAAGCCTTACTCCTTAAGCGTCTTCCTATTGTTCCGTTCACTATTCGGTACTCATTCGTTCTTCGCTGGTTTGTTTTTCATTCTATATGTCTTTGGAGAGCTGTGTTGTCGGCGTTCACATACCGTTTACGCTTTACTTGGTATTTCCTGTGGTTCTTGGGTATTTACCTAGTTATTACTCTTTTAATAAAATTCTGTCAGAAACAGGAAGTGCGATTTTTGAACGATCATAATTCTTTCCTATAACGGCGTCGTGTGAGAAAGTAAAAACCACGTATTATTTGAGTGGAACTCGAAGGGGCATAACTTTGAACTCGAAGGGGCGTAATTTTAAGTCTCGCCCTCCCAGATAAGAAAAGCTTGCTACGGTCGTGGTCGTCATACACCACCACCAGCGGCGTAACAAACACAACGTGCCCCTCCCCCTCCCCAGATTTACTTCAGCACCCCTAAGCACAGCAATTTTACCAAGATTTCGAACACGAGGGAGGAAGTGTTTTTCACGGTGTGTGTGTGGGGGGGGGAGTCAGGGAGAGTGTCTGAAAAATAAAGGTGGTACTTATAGCCCTGTAGGTTTTAACTTTTTTAAGTAATAGATTTGACAATACGTGTAATTGCTTTGTCCCAAACTAAAATAAATCACTTGAAGAAATCACCCTCTTACACATTGCACATCTGTGGCTGCTGTGAATAAATGCTGACGCCTGTCGTGCACGTAATCCTAGGCAGCGCAGAGAGAAGGCGATTGGAGAGCGGTCGTATTATTTACAACCCATTAAAGAGCAATCGTATTACAACCCGTAGTCAAAGAACCGAACACTTTCAATCTGTAGGGCACTCAGTGTTTTAAAAGTGAAACCAGGCATTTATTTAGGCAAAGCTAAATATATCTTACAGA
The DNA here is from genome assembly GCA_039090855.1 of Macrothele yani. NCBI lineage: Eukaryota > Metazoa > Arthropoda > Arachnida > Araneae > Macrothelidae > Macrothele > Macrothele yani. Next base: position 105,314,703 of record CM077024.1, read on the forward strand.
AAAATATGAATCTTTGGGTTAATTATTGTGCGTGTTCGAACTTTTTCATAAAACTAAAACTGGCAGCTGCAGTACGCCTCTTTGTTCCCTGCGCCCCTCCGGGGACTGGGGGGTGGTAGTTACACCACTGAACACCACATTGTTATTAGAACGCCTTTTTCTGGTTTAATTTATAATCAATGCCTCGAAAATGCTGATGAAAGTTCCCAAAATAAATAATAAATTGCGACTGGAAGCAGAAGTGCTAGATGATTAGCCACAAGGAAACAAACATATTTTTCTTTTTACACAAGTACATCCAAACTTTTTCCCGCACATGATTGTACAGAGCATTCGAAAAGAATGCCTACTTCAGCAGAGAACCACAGAAGGGCTTCGAACAATTTCAGCAAACGTCTCCTCATTCTCCTATAATTAATTATGCAGATCTCCAAAAACCACTGGGCTTTAAAATTAACAAGAAATTCACTGTGTATTTTTTTTTTCAGCTCCTCTCTTCTATGAACGCCTGGGGAAATCAACTGAACTGAAACCAATGAATAATAATTGTGTTTTTAGCTCCACCTGGAAAATGATACTTCAATACAGCAGAAATGCGGGTTTGTTCATTCATCAACTTCGCTTGCCATTTCTTAATTTTTGCAGACGTGATCGAGTAAAATGTCTTATTCACCTTAGCTGCTTGTAATCCGTATTCACACACTGTTAGCGAATCCTGCTTATTTTTTTTTTATTTTTTATGATGGTTAAAAACCCCGAAATTCTGCTTAACAAGCTAAAAACTCAGTCAAGCAAGAGCCTTGCATTACCGTGATAAGTTTAACCACTCGAAACAAATCTACAAAACTAAGAGAAGTGTCTCCCTCGTATTTTATTCGTCGCATTTAGAATCCTGAAGTGTGTTATCACTCACTGGAGGCATTCTTTCAGTTACGGCTCAGTGGAATTAAGACCCCATCCACGAGCTTCATTACCCTGAGGGTCAACCCCCCCCCCCTCTCCAGACACACACCAACAAAGCACAATTAACATGTTAATCACGAGCACGAGGCCGTATGAGAGTATTTCTCGCAAAACACACGAACTTTACGGATACCGCTTCTCCTAGTGAACCAAACTAAACCACTCTCCCCAACCCCCTCCACTCAAAGGTACGTCAACCAGACACGGCGTCCCCCCCCTCCCAATCTCCTACTGCTGACCCCACCACTACCTCGGTTCCTTCTGTAGATATTGATGATACATGTTTTGTCTTTAATGACAATAATTAAGAATCCTTCTCCCAATCGAACGGTTTCGCAGTAATGAGCCCACTCGAGCACGCATGTGTGTGTGTGTGTGCGTGCGTGTACGCTCGGTTGCGTCTCTAAGCCGTGTTGGCTGCTCTACAAGGGATCTAAAAACTGAATGGGGGGGGGAGGTGGATTCAGCGCAAACAACTTGGAGGGAGATAGGGATGAGTATGTTCTATACAATTTAAAACCCCCTAACCCTCCAGGAGATATGAAATAATGGCGGGGTTAAAGAACAAGACAAATTGGTAGCAAGTCTCCCAAGGTGATTTAACAACCACTCACTTCAGTTTACCCCCTTACGGCTATGATGAGACATTCAGGGGAACGAAAAAAAAAAAAAAAAACACAAATGGAGATACGAAAAACTTGCTGTAATGCTTTAGCGAAATATTAATTGCTAACACCGAGTAATTGAAATAAGGAAATATTAAGCTACGTCTCGCTTAATGGGTAGCCGCTAGGGAGCACTAAAACTCCCTCGGCGCATTTTTTTGTTGAACTCTTGCATCCCCCGAATAAAGCAGCTAAAAATTACTAACCTTACTCAGGAAAATGGAAGTAACCTTACAGATAAACTAGACACTCTGACGTTTCAACCCCTGCAGTCATATTAACACCTATTTTGGTGGTGAGGGTGGCACCAAATGTTCGTTTACAGTGTTGCTGAATGCGCAAAAAGAATCTTATTTTTCGTTCCCCGATACGGTGAAATCCCAGTTTAACGTTTCCTAGGGTGTAGATAATTATGAGTGTAAATGCAGGAAATATTACCCCTATCTTATAATTACACCCTTAAAACATGCGAACATTACATGTGCAAAATCAGTTTTTGCCTAGAACACCAACAACATTAAGTGAAGCTTGACAAATTATTGGAAACGTCGGGTAGTTTAAAACTACTTAATTTCCTTGATTAACCCCATAACCGGCTAGAACGAATTAACTCGGGGTTAGCAAAATGGGTTGATATCAGCTCGAACGAATGAATTCGCTGTCTTGGGACCGAACGCGACTGAAACGAGTGATCTTAATCATCAGAGAGCGTTGCATTTTTGAATCACTTGTTTCTACCCAATGCTATGATGTCCGCGCCAGAACACACACACACACAGAGAGAGAGAGAGAGAGAGAGAGAGAGAGAGAGAGAGAGAGAGAGAGAGACACAGACAGAGAGAGAGAAAGGGCGAAGAGAGATGGAAAGAGGAAGACAGGGACAGAAAGATAGAGAGAGAGACAGAGAAACAGGATGACAAATAGCAACGATAGCAACCATAAAATGGAAGGCAGGAAAATGTGGAAATTAGCATAAGTGCGGGATACAGTAAGACGTGTTGTGCGTATGCAAATTTTGGATTGCCGAACTTGTTCGCGACGTCATAGTGCTGATAAGAGATATAACGGATTTGACGCGTATTGACCGGTGTTGTTCAAACGCAAAGTTGAAAGGGAAAGAATCAATTGACGAACTTGCAATTTTCAGTATGTCTTCCCAACATCACCTGGATGATTTTACGCGTGGCAGTTTTATTGGGAAGATTAAAGAAGGGCGAAAAATAACATATGTTGCCAGGGAGTTCGACGTCAGCCACAGTGTTGTTTCAAGGTTTTGGAAATCATTTCAAACAAATGGAGAGTGCTGGAAACGTCACGGGGGAGGTCGTGTTCGCAGTACGACACCTGCAGAAGATCGGTACATAGTGCTATCAACAAAAAGACACCGGCGCAGCACAGCTAGTGAGATAGCAAATCAGTTTATGGCTGCTACTGGCAAGCGGATCTCCCGAAAAACTGTCGCCAGACGTTTCATGAAGGAGGACCATACGCCCGCCGTCCTGTTGTGTGCATCCCATTGTCCAGACGTCACCGTACCGCCCGTTTGCAATGGTGCCAGCAACATCGCAATTGGATTGATAACGACTGGTCTGCTGTCCTCTTCTCAGATGAGAGTAGATACAGTCTATCGTCTGATTGTCGACGACAACTGATCTGGCGTGATAGTGGTACTGCATATTGTCCAGCAAACATACAGGAAAGGGACCGATATCCGACATGTAGTGTCATGGTATGGGCTGGCATCATGATCAATGGCCGTACGTCCCTCTATGTGCTTCCTACTGGGACTATGACTGGCCAACGATACATTAATGATGTTCTGCCACCTCATGTTCGCATGTTCCGTGGTGCTGTCGGTGATAGATTCATTTTCATGGACGACAACGCAACATGTCATCGAACAGTCGCTGTCCAGGAGTGTCTTGAGAGCGAGGATATTCAACGCCTCGTATGGCCAGCAAGTTCTCCAGATCTGAATCCCATTGAAAATGTGTGGGATGCTTTGGGGAGGAGTCTTGCTGGTCGCCAATGCCCTCCAATAAACAAGGACACCCTGATCCGTGCACTGACAGAGGAATGGGATAAATTACCCCAACAGCTGCTTGATAATGTTGTGCAAAGCATGACACGACGTGTGGAATCTTGCTTTGCCCTCCATGGTGGCCATATCCCGTATTGACATCTTACGCCGGAACGCCTGCGGACGGTAATTGCATTTTTTTCACGTTTACGTATTCTGCACAAAATGGCCTGTTTGTCCCTTGAACACGTTCCAAAGCCTTCTGGATTTCAGAGCACAATAAATTGTCTTTCTTGTAATGTCCTGGCATTCTGACATTATTTTATTTCACTTGGCATCCAACCACACTTACATTTTTATGCGCTATATGGCCGTTTATGATCCGTCCTTAGCAATTGTCCAGCAGTGTATGAAGAAGCCATAAAAATATATCCGCCATATTGAAGTGTGCATCTCATGATTCATGGACGAATCCGTGTTAGCGAGAAAACGTAAAAATGCATGGTTATAAAATGGTCGCCAGTCCAGTTCTACTTACTTTGACCCCCCCCCCCCCACACTTCCCTAGTCTCCTCAGGGTTCAGCTTATTGAAATTATATCGAAGTAGTGGACAAAATAATATGACCCAAATATCATGATTGAAATGGATTCTTAATGTATGAAAATTTCCCCCCAATTACAGATGTGTACAAAAAACTTATGCAATGCTTTCGAAAGATTTGATGACGGACTGGGAGTGACTATATTTTTTGCGGTTTCCTCCTAAAATAGGAGAAAGAAATATACATTATTGTTTTCCACAATGCAGTTCAGTTTCTTATAGTTTTCACTGTGTTATATAAAAAAAACAAAAAAAAAACTGTAGAACTCTGTCAATTCTTCAAGCCTCCAGCATAAGTCTGGGGCCCCTTGAAAATGCGGGGCCCGGGGCTCCAGCCCCTAGTCCCCCTCTTAAATAAGATATGGAACTCTTCAATAGCTAAACAACACAATGGTCGTAATTTCCAAATCACATTCTCTTGAAAATAACTCAGATCCTCGACAATCAACAAATGTTATAATCAAGTAAAACAACTACAGTATAAACAGCGTCATCAAACTAACCCCTCCAAATCAGCCCGTCAACCAGCCTGACAGCTCAAAAGCTGTGAGGTGGACAACCCTCACCGGCAACCTTACAAATACAAACGTTGTTTGCAATGTAAAGTTAGTGCATTGCAAAAAAACATTCTTATCTCATCTTTTTATATACGACACACAACTTCAGGCCTCACTTGTTGCCAAAAAAAGATTCGGGCGAGAGAGAAAATGTAAACCTTAAGCGTGAAAATTGCTTAAAGAGAGCGAACGTAAGTTACATAGACATGAACTGAAACGGAAAGTTATTTTAGAGTGTACGTTCGCAAATATGAGTGTCATGAACTGAAACGGAAAGTTATTTTAGAGTGTACGTTCGCAAATATGAGTGTCCTCATATTTGCGTGCGTGCGTGCGTGCGTGTGTTTGTTTGTGCGTCCAGTTTCCGAAAACAAAATATAAGTTTAAACATTACACATGCTGGCAAACCTTACAAATACGGGAGCCATATGACATTTATTGTTCTATATTAAAATAAAAATGCTCTACAGCGATCAAACTGATGTACTAAAGCAAATAATTTGAATCATTTTCACCGTATTCTGAAAATTAACGCACACCATATTTAGAAAGTATTTACATATTTCAACCATGCCATGCTTAGAATTTCTTCCATCCATCTCAGACTTAATTTTCTGGATCTTTGACTGTCCTTGATATCCAGTACAGGTCTAGGTCCCGTCTGTAATTGATATTCAGTACAGTAGTTCAGTTGCCCAAAGATGCTCAGTTTTTACAGCAATTGAAGATCTCTCAAAGTTCGGTGAATGCCGTCGCAACGCGAATAAGAAACGGTTGTGAAAGAAGCGATAACTTCCCCGACGCTATCAAGTACATGAGCAAACATGTTCTGTAGCCGTCACGGAGCCGTGAAAAAGAGTGCGGCACAGGGAGCGAGCCGCGGTAGCAGATGTAGGTGCACGTTGTTTGCTGTCAAAACTGGAGGAAAGAACAGATATCAAATTCTTCTAGCAGGGAGAGACGCTGCTGCGTTGAATCACTCACCATGTTGGCCTGATCTGGCAACGCCAGATTACTTTCTATTTCACCTACTGAAGTCACTAAAAGAGAAGAAATTTGCGGACGTTTCGGACATTCAAGCGGACGTGACGATCCATTACAGACGATAGCAAAGGAGAATTTCTCCATAGCTTCTACAAGTTATTACATCGACATCCAACATATACTCTCTATGGGAGTGGGGGAAGTAGTTTGAAGACTATAGCACAGTAAAAAAAAATTTAATATTACCTTTTTTGCCATACATTCACAGAGCTTTATCAACACACTTTTTACGTTTCCAGCCCACTGTCACTGGGGGGTCTTTATTTAGATCATGACGTCATCAGATCTTGTTATTTTCCTGATCCACGAGTTCTTTTTTACGCTTTCCATCCAACCGTAGGTTGAAGAAGCGTATATGCTTCAGCTTTTTCCGTCCGTCCGTCTGTCTGTCGGCACGATAACTCACGTAAAAATGGTTCGATTTCGATGAAATTTTGGTATGTGGTAAAGAACCACCTGGGAACGAAACCTATTGAAAATAGGTGGAATGGGAGTCAAAGGTCAGGACATAAAAGCGGGATCCATTTCATTGCCTTTATGCATCATAACATGCGTAAATATGGTTCGATTTCGATGAAATTTTAGTATGTGGTAGGGAACCACCTGGGCACGAACCATATTGAAAATGGGCGAAATGGGGTCAAAGGTCAGGCAGGACATAAGAGCGGGATTTGTTCCATTGCCCTTATGCGTCATAACTTGGGTAAAAATGGTTCGATTTCGATGAAATTTTAGTATGTGGTAGGGAGCCACTGGGGACGAACCCTATTGAAAATGGGCGAAATGGGGTCAAAGGTCAGGACACTGGAGTGTGATCCATTCCATTGCCCTTGTGCATCATAACTTACCAACAAATGTTTCGATTGCGACAAAACGTTATCATGTTGTTCCGGAGGTATAGTGAACCGGTTCTGTTGAATATCAATGAAATGGGGTCAAAGGTCATTGCACAAAAGCAAGATTTATTCCACAGCCATTATTCTCATAACTTGCGTAAAACTGCTTCTATTGCGACAAAACTTTAGTATGTTATTCTTGAGGGGTACTGAACCGGTTCTGTTGAATATCATCGAAATGGGGTCAAAGGTCAGGACACAGGAGCGAGATTTATTCCACAGCCATTATCCTCATAATTTGAGTAATAATTTCTGGTATGTTGGAAAGCGTATCATAATCAATGCATTGCATGATTTTACTAACTTGTTTTTTTATTCTTGGTATACCAACCATGCATTTCCCGGTGATTCTTAGGGTTGTCCGCAGTCTCTAAATCTTTTTACTTAAAGTTCATGTTTCTGGTCCGCCGTAAGAACTAAGAGTTATGCATTAATTAAGCACTTTTCTTTTAAGGCAAAACAGTAAATTGCTTTTGAAAATTATACTGTTTTTCAAAACGCGCTCTCTCTCTCTCTCTCTCTCTCTCTCTCTCTCTCTCTCTCTCTCTCTATATATATATATATATATATTATCTCAGACAGAATCTGTCGGGGAGAGAGAGAGAGAGAAAATTTATACGCTCATTAATTTTTTCTCCGATGAAACCCTCACATGATATCTGTTGTCCAAAGTGGATGATCTCTGCACCGAAGAACAGCGGTTAGCCGAGGATGTCGTCGGATTTGTCTCCTGTTACAGCTCTTACGTGAGACTCATGGCCATGACAGATACTGTCCTGAGATGACCTCTGCTGTATGGTGTCGTCCGAGATCCGTACGTGCCATTTCCGTACAAATGGATTTTTGTCCCATTTCCGTATACATCCATATCGTCTAGTTCCATTTCCGTACACAGATATGCGTGAAGAAAGACAGAGGATCAGGGTTGTACTGATAACCACCCGAAACCTCCCCCTCCCCTCTCCAGTGCGGGAGGGTTCACGGCTGTAGCAGCCTCTGGTGCATGAACTCTAGCCTCAGGAAGTAGATTTTACAAAATCTTTTATGGAAACTTCATACGAAACTAGTCAAGAAATAGTCAGGAATTTTTGAGGCACGGTTGAACGAAATATTAAAAAGAAAAGCATTTTTTTTTCTCTTGCCTTAAAATTGTTGGGAGAATAGATTTCGTGTTTGCGTTTTTTAGGCTTTTACACTTTTATATTTTTGTGATTTCTGACTCTGAGCTCACAATCTAAATTTCATCTTCGGTGCACAGAGCGAATTCGCTGGCGCCTCTGCTGAGCCCGTTTATTTAAATTTAATTATTTATAATTTTTTTATGGGATTTTCTTTCAATGGGCAAAACGTTGCGGCATTACGTGCAGTTTTTAGCACGTCTTTTGTAAAAAAAGATCGTGCTTATGTTATCGGTTTGTCCGTCCGTCTGTCCGTCTGTACCCACGGTATCTCTGCAACTATTAGTCCGATTTGAAAAATTCTTTTTGCATTCGAAAGCTTGAAATGTGCGAATGATGATCCTTTATTTCGTTTTTTTTTTTTACGATGCACAATTTTGCCGCTAGAGGGCGTAAATGCAGATGATGTCGAATTCCAAAATACCTTTTATTCCACATATTTGCTTCTAAACATCCGATTGAAAAAAATCTTATCTTTCGATTCCATTTATGTCGAAGACTATTTTGGATATAGTTTCTTTTTCAAATTACGCATAGATTTTCCGCTAGGAGGCGTAAAAGTAAATTGCATTTTTTCCGATAACTCTTCTTCTAAAACTCCGATCTGAATTTTTTTTTTCAGCGGATACATCTCCTGATGCACAATCTTTTGCATATAATTTCGAATTTTTGGTAAAGAATACTTTGGCCACCAGGGGGCGTAAGAGTTAATTTTCGCTTCTGATGCATTTGCCATAAAATCTGAGCTTCTAAAATATCGATTGAAAAAATTCTTTCGTGGAGTGATGCCACTCACATCGATAAACCTTTTCGGAATATTTTCTTCCTAAAATATTCCACAGTTTCTCCGCCAGGGGACGTAGATGTATATCTTATTTTTGTCAATATCTCGACTTCTAGGAGTCCGATTTGAAAAATTCCTTCTTTGTTGGATAGTGCTTTCCGTGTGACATGCTTTTCATATAATTTCAAAATTTTCACGTAATTCATAGACTTTCCGCTAGGGGGCGTAAAGGTAAATTGCGTTTTCCCCTATATCTCTGCTTCTAAATCTCCGATCTGAAAAATTCTTTCTGCACCGGATACAGCTCCCGATGGGAAATCGTTTGCACATAATTTCTAATTTTTGTAAAAAATTGTTTGGCCACCAGGTGGCTTAAGTCTTAATTTCCGCTTCTGATGTATTTGCAGCAAAATATGAGCTTCTAAAATCTCGATTGAAAAAAAGTCTTTTGTGGACCGATACTACTTATGTCGACAAACATTTTAGGAACATTTTCTTCTTGAAATAATGCATGGTTTCCACGCCAGGGGCGCAGATGTATATCTTTTTTTTTTTTTTTTTTTGTCAATAGCTCTACTTCTAAAAGTCCGATTTGAAAAATTCCTTCTTTGTTGGATAGTGTTTCCGATGCGAAATGTTTTTCCTATAAATTCAAAATTTTCAAGTAAATCATAGACTTTCCTCTAGGGCGCACAATGGTAAATTGCGTTTTCTGCTCCTAAAACTCCGATTTGAAAAATTCTTCCTGTATCGCATACAAGACCTGACGGAAAATATTTTTCACGTAATTTCTAATGTTTGGTAAAGAATGGTTTGGCCACCAGGGGTCATAAGTGTTAATTTCTACTTCTGATGTATTTGTAGCAAAATCTGGGCTCCTGAAAACGCGACTGAAATTTTTTTCTTGGACCGATACCGCTCATATGGATAAACCTTTTGTGAATACTTTCTTCCTAAAATAATGCATGGTTTTCCCACCAAGGGACGTAAAGTCACATCTTATTTTTGTCGATAACTCTGTTTCTAAGAGTTCCGTAAGCTCATGATTCCGTTTATAGCAATATCTGAGGGATTAAAGACCCGATTGAAAAACTTCTTTCTTCCGTCAGCGACTATTGTTTTCCATACCGGTTCCATTGACGTTGAATAGCTTTGATAAATTTAATTTGCGTCAGAACGGATTCAAAAGACGTGCTTACTACACCCGAAAATTCGGTGTCATCTTTCTTGTTTTAATATTAAAGAGTATACAATTAAAGTATTTCTACTTTTTTGTGCTACAATTCTTAATTGTTATTTATTTGCTTATGAACGTTCTGTATTTTCGTACAAATTGCTAAATGTCATTAGAGAAGTGTTTTGTGTGTGTGTGACCGTGACGAATTTTAAAAGAGGCTGGTCTTATATCTTTAAGAAGAAGAATAAAAGTTGCATGATATGATTTACTCTGGTCTAACTGTCTGCAGTACTTTCTATTCATATACAACGAAGGCAGTCATTTTAATCACCACGTAAACATTTGTTTACAAGCAATAAAGTGCAGTAATTTTGGGTTTACGAAACATGCCTGTAGGTACCAAAGAATTTTAATTATTAAAACGCCCATGAAACCTATTAATAAACGCCCATAAAACCTAATATGGCTTTTTTAAAATTTCAGTAACTGAAAACTAATAGATTTTCACGGAAGAGTCGCGAAGATATTTTTTGCGGGAGGATTCAGAGTTTTTCTGCTATGCCACTGCAAGGGGTTAAGTCAAAGATCTTATCTTTCTTTTTCGTTTGAACTGTTACCATACACGGAAAAGTCCTCCCACATTTGAAAAGTCCCCATAGGAAAGTCCTCCCGCCTTTTTCAGTCAAGGGCCGTGCACAAATTACATTTTACACGAAATACCGAGTGTGGGGGAGATTTCCGGAGTCGGCATTTCCATTTTTACCGCAACTTACAGATATTTCATAAGTATATTGCCATGCTCTGCTGGTGGTTCTCTTGTTTCGCCAGTCGCTTTTCTTCTGATTCTTTATTAAGAAGATTTCGGTGAACGTAACAGTGGAATTTGTAACCTTGTTTTAAAAGGGGATCCATTTCTTCCAGGTATATTTGTGAAATAGGCTCCTCATTCTCTCTCGTCTTTTTTCTTGCGTGAAAAACGCTTTTTTTTTTTTTTTTTACCTCCGTCAACGCAATGTCTCGCTTGCAGACGTGTGGAGACACATTTACGACGATACCGTCTTTATTCTTCAATGTTTCACTGCAATGCCCTGTTTGTTTTTTCTATGCTGCCGGTACTGATGCCCTTCGTATATGTCAGCGGGTTTATTTTTAGTCGTCTGAATGATTTCGATTTAAAATAAAAAACTAAAAAAATCACACACGAAATTAAACATCTCCGACGAATGCTGAAGACTACATATGACATTAGTGTGCAGCCATGATCATGATCATAAGTAGAGGATTTTAGGAAGGGAGTGTCTGACCCCAGGTCTTAAACAACCCTTAGTAATAGGAAGCTAGGAGATTTGGGCTACAGTGCCCGATAGGAAAGTGATACGGAAGCGAGGTAGAAAGGGGGAGGAAGACGCACTTATTTATTACCGAGAGGGGGGCAGTGCCCGGGGTCTGACGGCTTAACGTGCCCATCCGACGCACGGCGGTTATTTAGTGAATCGAGCGTTCGTACCTGCCTGGGATCGAACCTGAGGTCCTTTCCGCGGCAGTCACGAATGTTGCCTACTAGGCCACCCGCGGCCCTTAGTGTGCAGCCTGTGTGCCCTTCAGTTTTTATTGCTGTTCCCGCTTGCATGAGCGCCAATTGGTTGACGAAAACAATGAATCGTGACCTCTCTCTCTCTGTTACGTCGGAGGAATTCGGACAGTGGATCGGCATTTATTTTTTCCCTTAGTATTCATTCACCCCATCTGTTACCAGGCGCGGTGAAACTGTACGGAAATGGCACTAAGCGATCTGTAATGTACGGAAATGGGACAAAATTCCTTTTGTACGGAAATGGCACGTACGGATCTGGGAGACAATCCTGTTGTATTGGGTAGCCAACTGTTGAACAGTGCTGGGCCTGTTGACGTTTGCGAGCCGTCGGACCCGGCGTTCACCTCATAACTTAACCTTCTGGTGTTCCGTGCAGTTTTGCCTTTGCGTCGTTGTTTGACGATTTTCAGGCCAGCCTTGACACACTTAAACTACGACTGCTCGCGAACAACCGACCAGTTCAGCCGTTGGGAAAATCGAAGCACCCACTCTCCGAGCTCCCACAATCTGTCCTTCACTCACACTTTATATATGTTACATCGGTCGACAAATCACGCCCTATCGGAAATCACTGGTCAACGGGCCGCATCCAATTTTGATAGAGATGGCCACAATTCAGTGATCACTCGGTGTACGTCGTCTGATTCCAACAAATCAAATATTTGCATATATTCAAATAATTTGATAACGAAGGCTATCACGTTCCTCAAGGTATTTCCCAGCCGCTGTGTTTTTGCCAACATTACGCAGAAGGAAATGAATGAACAACATGAATTTCTTATTTGGAATCTCCTAAGCACCTTAAGGGTCGCGAGTACGATGTGTGAGATGGGCGCATGAAATTCGGTATTGCATGTCCGAGTGAGATGGAAGAGAATTCCTGAGGACAGTGAGGTGTGGAAGTGACTTGGGGGAGATCTTCATCCAGCTGTGAATTGGGAATGGCTGATGCTCATGATTTATGAAAATAGCAAGCGGATAGTAGAGATGAGAGGAAACGAATAAACCAAAATTATGATGACTGAAAAAAAAACAAAAAAAAAACCCCCATCGTGTGGCATATACCATGATTTCGAAAAATTCAAAATGATCTTATAATGAACACTGCAAACTGATGAAAGTTAGCGCAGTATAGAAAAATGCATGTTTTCCAAACGTAACGTATAGCTGACAGGAAGTAACAGTTGCATTCTGTGGCACACGTCCGAAAAACTTGAGGCATGTATTTGGCTGGTCTTTCACACGATTCAGTGTTAGTATTTAGTCACATCCAAGTTTCGAAGTCAATCGCATATGCACGACACTTACTTAACTAAATTTCAAGCTTCGAACCCATGTGCCTCTCCTACTGAAACGGTCTCAAATGTTCAAGCCGCTGTACTATACTGAAATAATACCCAACACTACATCAATTTATACATACGCGTACAGACCGCGGAGAACGACTCGTTTTTATTTAAGAATAAATGAGATCTGGAACAAAAACCGGATGACAGTCTTAATATAAAACCGTGATTTTTTTTCTGTTTCTCACGATCTTCTTTTCACAGATCTCTTTTGTTTCATGGTCAAATTGTTTTTCTGTTCATTCAATTTTCTTCTTTACTATCGTAGTACCTACAGATTTTTTTTTTCGCCAAATCCCAAACTAAACACGCTTTCGAGTGAATGTTTTACACCAGCGTTTTCATTCGCTCGCAATTTCAGTTGGAAGTTGGTCTGAAAAAAAAAAAAATGGTAGTCACAGAGAGTGAGACGAATAACGTTTTTTTTTTTAAAGAATCCCCATGCGTAAAATTGAAAACGCAGAGAATATACTGTTTCGCAATAAGCACTTCCTACTTAGAGCTTTCAACACGACAACGAAATTACGTTGTAATCTTTTGAAGATTACTTTAGGCAATGTCAGTATTAAAAAAAACTTTAGCCACTTGAGAAAGTGCGAAGAGAATACACATGTTATAACCGAATTATTGGAGCACAATTATTTCACAAAACAAATGGAGAAGCATCTGACGAACGAAAATTGTCTCAAGAAGAATTTTAATACCAAGGCGAAAAACACTAACACATTTGTTACGCATCACTGAGAAGCACAGTACAGAAAACTACGCAACGTCAATGGAAAGATTTTTTTTTTGATTGGATGTTTAACGACCACCGTGAGCGACTCCCCTAATTTAGGGTCACTGGTTCCAGGGAAGGGAGAGAACCAGTGCCGTAAGACAAACACAACATGCATGCCTCACCGGGATTCGAACCCGGACCCCTTTCGGACGAATGATCAGAGGCCATCGCTTCAACCACTGCTCCACCGGGGCGGCGTGGAAGGGATGCAAAATGTTTTAATGGCGCAGATGGAGAACACATGAACAAAACTGCGCAATGACTTTGAACAGCGCCATTGGCTGGGGCAAGGGTCATCAAAATTTTCCGAATACCTCGCCACATGACCAAATGGAATAGGACTGGCGGGTCACATGGCAAAATGGAATAAGACCAGCGGTCACGTGAAAAAATGAAATAAGACTAAGGTGACAAAATGGAATAAGATTAGTGGTCACGTGACAAAATAGAATGCGTCTGGGCTGCCACAAGACAAAATGGAATAGGATGGGCAGATCATGTGACAAAATGGAGTGAGATTGCAGTTCACGTGACAAAATGGAATAAGACGGTCACATGACAAAATGCAATACGACTGGCAGGCCACTCCTGAAAGTAAAGCAAACACACATAATTTTTCCGTGATATCTGATATGCCTTTGAACATGATACTTGTATGCTTACATCATATAATTTATCCCAACAAAACTCACTGCATATTGGAAAATTTAAAATAGACACGAGGTACCAACTAAAAAAAGACCTTTAAAGTTGAACAAGAATATAAAATAATTACTCTTATAAATCTGAGGCATATGGTTAAAATAATACAGAAACATACGACTTATTAATCAAAGTGGAATCGGAATTAACGTAAAATAAAAATCACTAGGAAATTAACTGAATGAGAAAAATAATTGTTTTTACTATACCTCTTATTTATTTATTTTCCATTTTAGAATTTCTTATGAAAAAAAAAAGTCTGTCGGTCCATTAAAACGAGCTCCGGTCGCCTGCTATCACCCGTGGTCTAGGGCATTTATGAAGGCTACTTTCCCTGTTAAACATGTACGTCACTGAAAAAAAATAACTTCTGGTTTTTCTTTTTTTTTTATTAGTACCTTCTTTTATTGGTAACATAATTGCGAAACAATATGTTTATTATAAAACAATGAGTACCGCGTATTATTTCTGCTATTAATGCCCAGATTTAGACGAGTTTTACAATTCTGGGAATTTCTTGTAGATATAACTGTAGATTTATAACTTGATTGTAACTCTGGGCGATTAATAACGTTAAGCTTCATAAAGGGGTTCAAGTTCAGCCTGTATCCGTAAAAGAAACTAAAAACAAGCACCTGTGAAGTTTTTCTATCACGCATGTTTCTAAAGCCACAACGTATATATTCCGCACTTTGCGTGTTCTTTTCCATCGCAATCACAGTGTTTAATTCAAGTTCATGTTAAAATTTGCAGTTTGCGTGTACTAACTTTGCATCTACTCCAATAGAAAATTACGCCTAATGGCAATTTATGTAAATATGGCGTAATATTCTTGCAACCGCTAATCAAAAGACAAGTTAAAAATGTAAAGGGGGGGGGGGGTTCCTTCTCCCTACCTTAAGAAAAA
This sequence comes from Macrothele yani, assembly GCA_039090855.1. Lineage (NCBI taxonomy): Eukaryota > Metazoa > Arthropoda > Arachnida > Araneae > Macrothelidae > Macrothele > Macrothele yani. The sequence goes on from CM077024.1 coordinate 105,329,919, forward strand.
AAAATGAATACACAGTTTTGAAGTACCTGCTGTAGCCCAAAGGAAATAACGAGGCCTTTTAATACTATGGGGAGAACCTTTCAACCGCAAACCGCCTCCGGACATCGCGAAACAAACGATGAGCAGGTAAGAAATAAAAAAAAAAAAAAAAAAAAGATCACATGGCATACGAGACAGGTGGACGTGCAACAGAATGCACCTGTTTCGCCCAGCAGATGCAAACTGCGGAACTGAAAAAAAGGCAGGATGGAAACCTCATCAAAATAAAACAGCACTGACCTACTATTTCGTTAATTGTCATCTCGTGCACCCTAGTGGCTTCCGAAACGGTTTTCTTTTTGTTGCCTTTTTTTTTTTCTGGAGAAACAAGCAGAAGTATAAAAAAATCACACGCGATAATGAATTAGTCGGTCGTAAATTGTCCGTCATAATTTCAAAAGCGAAGTTTGAGATACGCTTTTTTTTTTTAATGGAAGCTAATAAATTTAAGTATTGCAACGCCACATCTGGCGGGAATCATTAGCAAAAAAATATCGTCAGTTATCTTAGCACCTAACAGATGTATATTTAAAAAAAAATAAAAAAAGGGAAAGAGAAAAACAGGTAATTATGAAAATGAACCATCCAAAAAATGTGCCATGGGAATGCATGTCGATGTTTAAGGATGAATTATCGAGTAGGATATAACATGATCATCTGAATTTTTTAAATTTATTCTTCTTAACCCTATGATTTGTGTGAAATATTATGCACTGAAACAAGATCTCCCAACAAATGATGATTAATATCTCAGCTAGAGAACTTCTCAGTAAATATCTGCAAAAGTGCTCTTTTTGGGATTTTCCAAATTACAACAGTATGTACCGCTGAACCCCCTTATTTTCTTGGTATGCAAATGTGCTCAGCATGTTTTCTCCTAGATTTCGTAGCAATAAATGCGTTTTTCCCCCTCCAATAACACAAAATATTAGTGAAAAAATTTTCAGTGTGCTTCTGTTGGTTTCAAAAGTTATATTAAAAGTTTGATACCGGAGAAAAATATTTTAATACCTGCCAAAATTGTTTCTGGAGAGTTATTTATTTCTATCAAGTTCTAAGCTACCAGTATGATAACAAATGTAGTGCATTATCACATGCAGACTCATGGCGCCCATACTTTGCAACCAAATGCGCAAAGGATAACTAGAATAAAAAAACAATTTTTTTTCTTGTTTTCATGAACACAGATCACAGAAATTTTATCTTGCCATGGTGCATTAAGAAAGTTCGGAAAACTTTTCTATCAACGAGGGAAAAAATCGAAAAACTTCGATATTTACCCCCCACACACACACACACTTGTTTTCTGCATTTTTAAAACAGAACAGATTTGAAACTGTATCAACTGCAATCTGATACCAAGATACAGAAACTGGCAATTTCACCAATCGTACATTATTACGCGCAAGCTCACATGACGCCCGTTCTTTAGCAGCAGGCTCGGCTCCCGAGTGGCCTGAGACACAGGCCTCTGGCTACTCGTCACAGCTGGAGAACGTAAAGGCCCTTGATACAGCATGGATAGCGCGCTGGTCCTGCGGCACTGGCTCTCCCACCCCTTCCGTGATTGTTTTAAAGGCCCGAGGGGGGAGGGGAGAGAAAGCTTTCCGGTCACCCTGAGCAATGCCGGGCAGGGAGGAGAGTCGCGGATGGCTTAGTGGTTTGCGAGTCAGACTATCAATGCAAGGTCCTTAGGTTCGAACCTGGGCTGATCTTTCAGAGATAGTGTGATTTATTAACAATCGCTGAATATCCGCCGTGCATCGGACAAGCACGTTAAGTGACGGCCCCCAGGCTCTCTCTTCCCCCCCCCTCGGGCCTTAACAACTATCCCCTTCCCTGATAGTTGTAAAGGCCCGAGGGGAGGGGAGGAGAAAGCTTTCCGGTCACCCTGAGCAAGGCCGGGCAGGGAGGAGAGTCACGGATGGCTTAGTGGTTAGCGAGTCAGACTATCAATGCAAGGTCCTCAGGTTCGAACCTGGGCTGATCTTTCAGAGATGGTGTGATTTACTAACAATCGCTGAATATCCGCCGTGCATCGGACGAGCACGTAAAGTGACGGCCCCCAGGCTGGACCCACTGGTTAAATGGGTATCCTTTCCCATGCCCCCCTGAAATTCTCTCACCCCTTTATGTGCAACATCGTACTTGTACGGTGGCGCCATCTACTGTACTCTATTCTCACTACAAACTGTTCTGTCAAAGTCGCTAGACTTGCTCTCATTCCTTCCGTTTCTGTGTCCTGCCCAAAAGGCGATCTCGCTGTAGGTGGCTGGGACCTAAACTCTACTCACTGTGGACGGAAGTCCTACAAGAAAAATGACAAATACTGTGGGGAAAAATAAGTCCGGGCTGGGTGGGCGGTTGCCCTTCCCGAAATCCCGATACCACGGGCGTAAATTCGTGCTCTGAGGGGAGTAAAAACTAGAAAGCGCAGTGTGTGAATAAATTTACTGAAAATTGTACCTGAAAAAGAAAAGTATACATTCCAGTATTTTTTCAAAGAGTTTTTAGTTAGCAGCAGACAGTATTCCGCGCAGATAGAGTACAAAGCAACCTACACTGTGAGGTAGGTATTAACCACTCATAAACATGAAAGTAATTATCAGAAGCAGTCGATAGAGGTATATAAAACAATATGCCGATATGTCTAACCTCTATGACCGCTCCAAACACGCCGTAGGGAGCTAACTAGCCATTTACACTCTTTCACAGAAAATTCCCCTTAAAGAGTTTAACCTTGAATGAAGCTTTTCCAATACCTAACGCGAAGGCATTTTCCTATTGCTAAGTTCACTACCTAATTCTTTCTCGTTCTGTGCTGGTTTGCTTTCAATTCCGCATTTCTGCGGAATGTGGTGTTGTCGGCTTTCACGTAACTTTTACTTAATAGTTACAACCGTTTGTCCCTAGTTCCAGTTTTCACCAAGTTTTTACATTTTTATCAAAATTGTCAAAAATCGAAAGTGAGATTTTTGAAATACAGGGTAATTCAAAATGATTGTCCCGATTGCAAATGACAATATCTATCATGAAAGAAATACGGGATTACGCCATATAATACAAATTTTGAAAATGACAATCCGATTTTTGGCGTAAATGTGACAAGGATGGTAAGTCAGATAATATCCGAAAACTTGAAAATTTTCATCGTCCTGGAGCGGGACTCGAGCCCGCGTCTCCCAGAAAACTCCCGGTTATGCTAACCACTACACCACCCAGAACGACCAAGTTTCAAGTTTCCGATCAATTTCAATTTAACCATCACAGGATTCGCTAGTCGAAGCAACCGGCATTCATGTTTAGCGAAACTGGAGGTTAAGTATCTTATCCCGTGTTTGCCCGGAGAAGCAGATAAATCATGAAAAGAAATACGGGAATACGCCATATAATACAAATTTTGAAGATGACAATTCGATTTTTGGCGTAAATGTGACAAGGATGGTAAGTCAGATAATATCCGAAAACTTGAAAATTTTCATCGACCTGGTGCGGGACTCGAAATAGCGTCTCCCAGAAAACGCCCGGTTATGCTAACCACTACACCACCAATATCTAGTTATGAGCATGGATACAGATATCACATTGTTGCACAATAAAAAGGAAGTTTAGTAGAAGTTCAGTCTATACATACATATATTTGAACACTAAATTACGTGGGAGATAGGCAATGTATATTAGGACAAAGTCCTCTATAATACTGTTACACACGTAGTATATGAGCTTCGAAAAAACAAGTTGACTTCAATGATAATGGAACATTTATAGTTGAACTTAAGAATATTTCTTTATGTACAGTATATATACATTTAAAGATTGAAACCTCACATAGGTTATATTCAGTGAGACATAAAAAAAAAAAAAACAGCAATGAAGCATATGGAGCAACACATATTGAACTCACCTTACTCCGGTTTCAGTCCCTCTGGCTTGCAATCAATCATGCTTCTGGTTCAAAGTTCAACACAAAATGTTCGTGTGTTTGTGTTGAACTTTGAATGTGGAATACCTTTAATGATGTGGTACAACACTGAACAAGAAGCATGATTGATTGCAAGCCAGAGGGACTGAAACCGGAGTAAGGTGAACGCAATATGTGTTGCTCCATATGCTTCATTGCTGTTTATATCTCATTGGATATAACCTATGTGAGGTTTCAACATTTAAATGTATATATACTGTACATAAAGAAATATTCTTAATTTCAACTATAAATATCCCATTACCATTGAAGTCAACTTGTCTTTTCGAAACTCATATACTACGTGTGTAACAGTATTATAGAGGACTTTGTCCTAATATACGTAAAAAAGGAAGTTTAGAATTTTGTCTCCATACCTTACAAATGTTCTATGTGACTCCCCTGGGTCACGCAGACAACATCTAAACGGTGATCCATTTCACGCCATACATTACAAAGCATGTCCGTAGTCACTGCTGATGATGACAAGCTGAATACGCATCTTTAGTTCTTGCAGTGTTCTCGGCAAAAGTGGCACACACACATTGTCTTTGACACACCCTCACAAAAAGAAGCAACAAGAAGTAAGGTCCAGAAACCTGGGGGACCTTACTCCTTAAAAAGACCTTCGAAAACGTCTTTTCTGCTGCGGTCGCCATTTCTTCCCACTGGCTTTGGCGCACGGGCAGCTCATTTTCCTAAGTCACCATAGCAGCACAGCAGTAGGTTCCAATAAAATTCTAAACTTTCTTCTTTCTTGTGTAGGGATATCAGCTGTCAATTTATCTTCAAAAACACGTTGTCATTTGTAATCGGGGCAATCATTTTGAATTACCCTGTATCATAATACTTTCCTATCATAGTGGTATGAGAACCTAAAAACTACGTGCTATTTGAGTGGAAGTAGGATGCTGTTGAACTCTAAGGGACGTAATTTTATGTCTCACGCTCCCAGAAAAGAAAAGCTCGTTCTGGCCCTGGCGTCTAATGAACAAATAGTAGTCGATCAGCGACCTATTGCCCTGCCGAGTCTGAATTTGATGACATGGATGTTGCGTTTGTGTTCGTCACACGTTAATTTCCCCACTAACCTAGATCCAGAGCACTAATTACGAATATGGGTCGTTAAACACCGAAGTAGTTGTGACGTACACTGCATTTACAGAAACCTTTCCATACATACACAATCCTATCAGAAAAATATGACCACCTATCTAATAATGGGAATAACCACCCTTGGCCCGGATGACAGTGGCGAGACGGCGTGGTATGGACGCAATGAGGCCCTGGAAGGTTGCCCGAGACATGCGTGCCCATTTGGACTGCACCAGAGCACGGAGCCCCCGGAGATGAAGTGGTTGTGGGTCGGCGCGTCGAACCTGCAGATCCAAACAGTCCAACAAGTGCGCTATGTGATTGAGGTCAGGCGATTTCGCCGGCCAAGGAAGAACGGAGCCATCGCTGCCGTGCTCCTGGAAACAGTCACCCATCCCCTCAGCGATGTGGCACAGCGCATTGTCCTGTTGGTTGACACCTTCACCACCAGGGTAAACGTCCAACATGAAGAGATGCATGTGGTCAGCGAGGACGAAGAGGTAGCTATTGGCGTTCAGGGACCCATCCAGTGGTCTCAGGTCATACCAGGAAAACATCCCACCCCCGACATGCATACTGCCACCGCCAAACTGTATTTGACGGACAAGCGTATCCGGGTGTTGGCTCTCGTGTGTCTGACGCCCTATCCACCACCGCCTGTCACTTCTGAGGAGTAGAAACCTCGATTCGTCGGAGAAGGCAACCATTTTCCACTGTCCAATGACGGTAGACCCATGCGAACTGCAGGCATCGTTGCTGATGGACCTGGGTTAACATGGACGCCTTGACGCAACGAGACCCATGCGCAACAAGGTTCGCTCTACTGTTACCGGGGACACGTAGCTGGGTGCCCCAGCGTTCATTTGCGTGGTCAATTGCTATAATGTCGCGCGTCGGTTGCCCTTTACTTCTCGACGTTCACCTCTGGAGTCCATGGCGTTTGAGGTTCCACAGTCATGACGTCGGGAGGTACGGGAGGTAATCTGTGTGACAGCGGTCCATTCTTGGTACACCCTTACTACAGCACCTCACGAACAGCCCACGAAATCTGCTATTTCTGAAATGCTTCCACCCTTGGAGCTGTAGCCGATGAACATTCCTTTTTGAACGTCCCTCAAATCACTACCTTTGCCCATTGAGCTGACGTGACGCACTAGAGCTTATCCGTCATGGGCAGCCGCTTATATATCCGTGCGGTCGACCTTGTCACATGCACTCTGCGACGCGCCTCGGCAGGTACACTGATTCCTGGGGTGGTCACATTATTCTGATACGATTGTGTACATACATATTGATACATACATACAGGCAGATAGACAGAAAGATCCGTGTGTGGGTTACACACATTCAAATAGAGGGGTGATGATATTTTGCATGGGGTGTCTGAGGAAATTCGGGATTATACGATGTGTGGTCAAAAAGGATCCAGACTGGTAGCATAAGTTCCGCATCGCGCGACACAGCGGGAAGCGGTTTGGCACAGGTTGACCTTGGAATCTACTACGCATGTGTCGTGAGACACGTCTCACCTGCTCGTCCGGGTTTTTTTTTGTTTTGTCTTTTACAGTAGTGCTTTTTTCTTACGTGTGTGAAGCTGTTCGTCGCAGGGTCCGGTACGGTAGGCCATTCGCATATATGCATCATGACGTAAGGGGGTGGGGGAGTTGGAAGGGTATAAAAGCACACGGGCGGTGTACGCTCAGCAATTCGATGAAAGCTATTGCACGGTGTACATCGGTTTGAACGACGTTGAGTTGCTGCCTCCGTGTGATATGGCCAACAGGCAATTCAGTAGACCACATCTGGATGACTTTACCCGAGGTCGCGTCATTGGGAAGTTGGGAGAAGGTCGAAGTGTGGCCGGGGAGTTCGGGATCGCTCACAGCATCGTTTCACGAGCTTGGAGAGCATTTCAAACGACAGGCACAGCTGTCCGAGAGTTTAGAAGTGGTCGTCCACGAGCAACTACGGCGGCGGACGACCGGCATATTCTCCTACAGGCGAGAAGAGACAGACGGCAGACAACGGGAGAAATCGCAAGGCACATGCAACAGACAACTGGACGTCCGTTATCGCGTTTTACCGTGGCCAGGAGGCTGCACAAAGGTGGTCTATTTGCACGACGACCAGCACGATGTGTGCCATTAACGCCTGCTCATCGGAGACAGTGGTTTCTGTGGTGCCAGGAACACAAGAACTGGACACATCAGCAATGGGGTCGAGTTCTCTTTCGGATGAGAGCCGATTTAGTCTGACGAGCGATTCTGGACGTATACACATCTGGAGAGAGCACGGAACACGCAATCACACCTCCAACATCATCGAAAGGGGCCGGTTTAGAGGTGGCGGAGTTCTCGTTTGGGGCGGTATCACGCTTGGTTGCCGTACTGACCTCCACATCTTCCAAGGAGGTTCAGTCACTGGTGTCCGCTATTGTACCGAGGTTCTCCTTCCTCACGTGCGTCTGTGTAGAGGTGCTGTGGGTCCTGAGTTCCTCTTCATGGACGACAACGCTACACCTCATTGTACAGTGGCTGTCGCAGAGCTGTTGGAGAGTGAAGATATTCAACGCATGGATTGGCCCGCTAGGTCCCCGGACCTAAATCCAATCGAACACGTGTGTGACCTTCTCGGGAGACGCTTGGCAGCACGTCATCAGCCGCCAACAACGATTCCGCAGCTGCGATTGGCGGTGCAAGAGGAATGGGCCGCGATGCCTCAACAGTTCCTCGACAACCTCGTCCTTAGCATGGACAGACGTTGTAAATCCTACAACGCAGTCAGGGGTGATCATATGTCCTACTAAAGACTGGATTTTTCTTGGCAGCAGCCTGCCATATGGGCGTTCCTGTCTTCTGTCCAGTTGTGCTCGCAGCTACCTTTTTAATAAAATGCGTTTGTATCCTTTGAATTCCTTGTTGGACGGTTTTGCTCACTTGTCCTAAATTCTTACATCTTGGGGATCGTATGGTATGATTTGAGTCGATGTGGAGCACTTTTGCACGACGTTATATTCGAAAAACCGTCTCGTCTTTAATTTTTGCACGTCAGTGTATGAGTCCTGCACAAGTTTATCAGTGGTATAAACGTTTTAAAAATGGTTATGAAAGTGTTGAGAGTGATGAACGGTCTGGGAGGCCCGGACCCAGCAAAAGTGAAGATAACGTCGAACTTATTCCCCACAGCTGTGCGGGAAAATCGCCGAATCACTATTCGTGAGATATCTGAACACTTCAGCATTAGTTTTGGTTTAGTTCAGTCGATCCTTACTGACGATTTGGGTATGAGCAGGTCCGGATTAAGGGGAGTCCTATACGGGCTATGGCCTTAGGGCCCACCATGACCAAGGGCCCAGGAAGCATGCATGGGCAAGTAATAGAGAGAGAGTGAAAGAAAGAAGTTTATAAAATAGTTTTACTTTTGTCTCGTATTATTTCCACTTGGAGGGAAACAGAGGCTGGAAGACAAACAGATTTCAAGACAGTGGATCACCAAGGGTAAAGGTTTCATGTCGCTGTGCACAGCGGAGTCGGCGAGACAGTTTTAGCTTTTTCACTACCATCCACAGACACCTCCCAATTTGTACTTGGAACCGTTAGTTGCCGAAGTCCCCTTTGGCTTCACATTGTATTTAACAAAAAAGATGAACTAAGAAAAGTATAGAATGGTAAATCAGTAGAAAATCTAAAACAAAATCTAGGAATCTTAAGCTTTTAACTCATGTTCTTCTGAGAACAATGAAAAATACAGTGACTTATTATAAAAACTGCAAATAATTTAGTAGTTACAGTTTATGTTTTAACGGACTTCCTAAGAGTTCTCCGTCATAAGTTCTTTGGGGGCCCACTCAGACGTCTTAGCCTCGGGGCCCATTCAGACGTCTTAGCTTTGGGGCCCACTCAAATTCTTCAGCCTAAGGGCCCACTAAGCCTTAATCCGGCCCTGGGTATGAGACGCGTCTCATCCAAAATTTCTCTCAAATGAGCAAAAACAGGCCCGTGACCTACAAAACAGGCGATGCTAGTGATCTGCTTGAGTGAATTGAAAACTGCAAAAACTTTTTTAAAACTAGTATGACTGGTGATAAATCGTGAGTTTCTGGGTATGACCCCGAAATTAAGACCCAGTGTTCAAAGAGGAATACCACAAACTTTCCCAGAACCGAAAAAGCACGACAGAGCGGCAGCAGTGTCAAGACGATGCTGACTGCTTTTTCAATTATGAGGGAACTGTGCATCATGAATGCTCTCCATCAGGACAGACTATCGACAAGGAGTAACTACGGTCAAGTTTTGCGGCGTTTGAGGGATGCAGTTCGTTGCAAAAGGCCGGTATTGCACGACAGTGGCGAGTTGCCACGACAACGTGCCTGTCCATGCATCGCAACTTGTGCACCAGTTTCTTGCTAAGCAGCGCACTGCACAGGTCCGACAGCCACCCTATTCGCCAGATCTCACCCCCTGCGACCCTGCGACTTTGTTTTCCTCTTCCCGAAAATGAAATACCACTTGAGAGGGAAAAGATTTCAAGATATATATATACAACAGAACGCGACGAAGCAGCTGTTCGCTATTTCGGAAGATGACTTCAAAAAATGATTCGATCAGTGGAAATAGCGCTGGGATAAATCTGTGGCTTCGGAAGAGGCTTACTTCGAAGACGATTAAGTTTCAAATCTCTAAGTCTTCTACTTTTTCTTAATAAATCCAGTCTGGATGCTTTTTTATCATACCTTGTCTATCCCTGTCTGCGCTTTTGATACTCATGGAAGCTACGACAAAATGAAAATTGATAATAATGCTGTTGTTGACTTTTCAGCAACAGCACACGCAACGAAACTCAAAACAGCATGTCTAACAAAGCGCAAGAGTGTTTGCTTGATCAATTTTCATCGTATTGCAGATGCCGAAAGCAAAAAGTATAACTATCAGTTGCAGCAAATTCAATAGAAGGATTAAAGTGCTGCAGTCACATTCATTTCTCACGAAAAGTGCTGTGATACTAATCCCAGTAAGACTGCAATATGGCTGTGGAAATTTGTTACTTGAAGACGCTATTGCTATGCATTTCTACGAACTTTTTGAGCAGAGACAAAAGGTATTTATTTCCTCTTTATCTCAGCTGAAGATGTCTTTTGAATTCTGCGTGATTTCTGTTTTTCATACAAACAATGGGAAGCTAATTTACTACAGGAACACCAAAACATTATATTGGCTTCCAAACTCAAAGCGGATTAACTCCATGCGTTCAAAAACCAGCATGTGCTGTAGTGCTCAACAAGAACCAAAATTTAAGATATTTTATTAATTGTTTTGTTGCTTCGTGTTCATTATTGCCGTCAACAAAGACTACAAGATTCCACATAGTTTAGAGACCAAACGGAATAGTAAATATTCTATTAATAATTAATTGAGATTACACTAATTTCGTTGCTGAAGTACCAGTTACCAAGCACGGATTCGGAATAACCTAAGAAATAAACAGTTTTACACCCAGAAGTAATTACACATCGACAGAGAAAAGATTGCATTTTCTCTTTTATCATGTTAGGGCGCGTCGTCTTGCGGCTAATAGCATTATACGCCCGAGCTTACGAATACCATCGTGCACAATGAATAGCGTGAAACTTACTGCTCAGTCTATTTTTCCTATTGGGGCAAAAGCATATGTTATCGCACATTACCGGACGTAATTATATCAAAACCACACTAAGTAAAACTCAGCGGGGAAAAGCCACGGCAAGATTTTCTCAAACGGTAGTATTATAATAGAGTCGCAGTTCATAAACACAAAAAAATTTATTCCCATTCTAGCAATGTATTTTAAAAAGAAAAGAAATGTGAGATTTTGTGAAAGATATGTCATATTCGAAGATAGTAAAATACATGATAGCCAATTTATGACTGGAACAAATGCTACAGTGATTATTCTGGGAAGCCCAGCTGTCAATCAACGGTAGTTCTGTTGTAGGCCGATGGTGCGCTGTAGTAGACTTCACGACTTCATGAGTTTCAGCTCAATACTGCTAGTGCACTTTCTAACTCCATGTATCCTTACTTTATTGCTCCCGTCATCCAGGTACAACTGAAAACGGGATTCATCTGATCACAAGATGCGGTGCCACTTTGCAGACGTCCAGTTTGATTACTACACCCGAGACGTCGGTCCGGGAGTTATGGACAATGCTGCAACAGGCATGGCTGAGAACATCAGATCCATGGATCCTGGACCGACGTCTCGGGTGGAGTTGTGGACAATGCTGCAACAGGCATGGCTGAGAACATCAGATCCATGGATCCTGGACCGGCGTCTCGGGTGGAGTTGTGGACAATGCTGCAACAGGCATGGCTGATAACATCAGATCCATGGATCCTGGACAGACGTCTCGGGCGGAGTTGTGGACAATGCTGCAACAGGCATGGCTGACAACATCAGATCCATGGATCTTGTACCGACGTTTCGGGCAGAGCTGTGGACAATGTGCAACAGACATGGCTGGCATTACCTCCGGAAACCCTCTGGCATCTGGTGGAGTTGAGAACATCAGATCCATGGATCCTGGACCGACGTCTCGGGTGGAGTTGGGGACAACGCTGCAATAGGCATGGCTGGGAACATCAGATTCATGGATCCTGGACCGACGTCTCGGGTGGAGTTGTGGACAATGCTGCAACAGGCATGGCTGAGAACATCAGATCCATGGATCCTGGACCGACGTCTCTGGTGGAGTTGTGGACAATGCTGCAACAGGCATGGCTGAGAACATCAGATCCATGGATCCTGGACCGACGTCTCGGGTGGAGTTGTGGACAATTCTGCAACAGGCATGGCTGAGAACATCAGATTCACGGATTCTGGACCGAGGTCTCGGGTGGAGTTGTGGACAATGCAACAGGCATGGCTGAGGACATCAGATCCATGTATTCTGGACCGACATCTCGGGTGAAGTTGTGGACAATGCTGCAACAGGCATGGCTGAAAACATCAGATCCATGGATCCTGGACCGACGTCTCGGGTGGAGTTGTGGACAATGCTGCAACAGGCATGGCTGAGAACATCAGATTCACGGATTCTGGACCGAGGTCTCGGGTGGAGTTGTGGACAATGCTGCAACAGGCATGGCTGAGAACATCAGATTCATGGATCCTGGACCGACGTCTCGGGTGGAGTTGGGGACAATGCTGCAACAGGCATAGCTGAGAACATCAGATCCATGGATCCTGGACCAACGTCTCGGGTGGAGTTGCGGACAATGCTGCAACAGGCATGGCTAGTATTAGCGCCGGACACCCTCTGGCATCTGGTGGAGTCGATGTCTCGGCGTGTAGAGGCTGTTATTCGCGCTAGAGGAAGGATAACAGCCTTTACTCGCCGAAGAGGTAGGTTGTATGTAGACGTGTATGTAGGTATAGAGGTAGGTATCTCTAGTTTTGTGCATTGAGTGTATGTCTTTTTCGTTTATAAAACAGTAAAACAAAACAACAGAGCTTGTTAAAAAATTAAATTTCAAGAAAAGCATACGAAGTTTTAACAAAGCAGCTGACAAGTAGAAAAAACATTCATTTCGAAGCAAATCCCATTGCTTTTATTAGATCGGTGCATAAGTTCCAGCTTTTTACGGTTAATATTCGATAATTTTTTATCCTGTTGAATTCATGCAACTTGTAATTGGGAGAAATTTTACGTTACATCTTGTTTTTTCCCTGCTATATTACATTTTGCGAAAATCTGAACGAACTGCTACTTATATTTCACGAAACTTTTGTCAACCAAACCCTTTCTTCATCTTAGCAAACGTATCTCCATTTAGCACTTCGAAAAATTCGGTGAAACACACGCGCACAAGATTCTCCTTGCGTGACAAAAGACGCAGTACTTTCAGTCTCGTCACATCGCATTACTTTGCAAACACAATACAGAACACTGCCCGTGTTTTGTCTGTTATTATGGCTTGAATAACAAAGTCACCATCTTTACGGTATGAATAACGAAGTCACCGTCGTTACAGTACTAAAGATTCTTGCCAATATTCAAATTTAAAATTTCGAAATTTCAGGCAATAGCACACATGGGCGATTGATTCCACAGGCTCTTGAAACTGTATAACATACTTCTCAAAAGATGCAAAAAAAAAAAAAAAAGTAGAAGCTAAGTTATGAGATCGGGAATCTCGGTGGCGAGCAGCGCTTTGGAATTAGTATGTATCCAAATACGTACGAAGCAGATTAACGGTGTCACAAGCAGTGAGCACTCTCTTAAGTCGTGAGAGTTTGCAAATCCATTTAGTGTATGCCAAAGTACACCACTTTTGACGATTTTCATACGGTGTGAGAGTGTGCACAGAGGCATTTGATCTTTCTTTTACAACTTGTTAGGCAATGAAAAGTTCTGGAAACTGGCACGCTAAAAAACTCTTGCTCTAACCTCAGTTTTCGTGAAGGGTTACTTTCAAAAAGTTTGTCGAAGTGCGCACGACCTTCTGGTTCGATGGGTACTTCTTCCATACGGATTTCCAAGCAGTTTGGCGAGATACACGGGGAATTTAGATCCCAGCTGACAATGGTAAACAACGAGTACAGGGTTTTTTGACACGATCTGTGAATTTTGCAGAGGGTTTTACATACCGATTCCACAGGACTCATGGAAACTCCTGATCCGACCAGAGCTCCAGCGGAAGTATTTACATGTGCTTCACCCACACACTTTCCATCTTCTCTGTCCTTGTGGAAAGATTTGTGTGGTTTACAAAAATAATTTTGACACACACACACACACACACTTTTTTTTTGTGAACACATTTATATACAATCTGCCTAGAGGCTAGATTTCCGCCCCTCCAGATATATTTGGAGATTGTACAGGAACTTCTGGCATGTTCTGTGTTTTCAAAAAAACATGCAGTTTGCGCAAGGTCAATTATTCTCATCATTCTTGTAAGCAAGAATAAGAAACCTTCGGCAGCATTTGAAGCCAAAAAGCACAGGAAAGCATTTAAAGAGTGGTGTTTCATCAGAATAATACTACAAGACACAAATCAAGAGTTGTCGTGGCGGCCATCCATGAATGTGCGTTTGAACTTCTACCACACCTTCCCTACTCACCTGATCATTCACCTTCCGACTACCATCTGCTCCAGATCCTCAAAAAAATTGTCTGGTGTACATTTTGGGAGTAACGAAGACGTTGCTGATGCTGTGGAAGCCTATTTTAACAGCATAGACGAATCATTTTATTTGTGACGGCATAAGAACCAAGCAGGACTGTGTACAACAATGGGATTATCATATTTTTCCATGACCGTTGACTGACTCCATGAACATTTAGGACACCCCTCGAACAATGGGTTGAAAAAACTACTATTTTTGTCCGCCCTGCACTTCTAAAAAGGAAATTTACATGCGATTTACGCAACCACTATTTACCCGCTCGTCCTTCTGGTTCACTTGTTTTACAGTTCACTGTAGAAAAAAAATAAGTGGTGTGAATTCACGGAAAATTTCTGAAAATAACGTGCAGCAAAGTTGCCGGTAGATGTCCGTGTTTTTCAAAAACTTTCGTTTTTAAAAGTGCCCGTTTATTTTAACTTCCGTATTTTCACAGATTTTCCGTAGTCAGAAATTCCGTTTATTTCAGAAAAGTCCGTTTCAGGTATTTTCGTATTTAAACTGAAATCCCGCAAAATCGACGACCCTACATTTTGAAGCCCTTTCCCCAGATAATCCTTCCGCTCTTGTCAGAATCGAACCCACGCCGCTTAGGCTGGTTGAAGAGGTAACACACGCCTTTAACCACTGAGGCACAGACTCGCAGAAACCCAAGTCACATATATCCTAAAAGAAATTGTGCGACAATGAAATTTCTTTTGCCATTAATAAGAGTGAATTAGTCATTTTATTTTCTGTTGGAGCTTATTATTTCTCTGAAAAGGTTTGTAATACATTTTTTTTTTTTGTAGGAGGTCTTTACACAAATTAAGCATTATCATCCTGATTATTCGACGCAACAAAATGCTTTGTAAGTTGATTTTTTTTTCTGAATGACTTTCAGTTATACTTCAAAAAGGTGAAATGTACTTTTTTATAGTATTATTTCACACACACACACACACACACACACACACACACACAACATCCTAAATATAAAATTTACTCTTGATACATAGCTTTCGTCTTAAGTTGTCCAAAGACTGACACACAGACTTCGTAAAACCATCTGTACAATAAGTTAAATACTCGGTTTCTTACAGTAACACAATATATATAATAAATAGCTGGTGCACAAATTAGAGAGGAGGAGAAGAAATATCCTGTGCCACAATAAACAAAATTCATGCTATATGCTATCCACACTGTCAGATCTCGATACGGAACTTCAAAATTCGGCAGACGATAGAAATTTAAAAGTTAATCAAGCCTCAAGTATTCTCACCAATGGCTGCTATTACTGGTAATTTCTCGTCATACGGATACGGAAAAAGTGAGAACGGAGTTTTTCCGCTAATATACGAAAAGAATTGCGGAAAGGTTTCTGAACATCAGAATTTTCCGTTAACACATTTTAAAACGGTAATTTACCGTCAATATAAGAAAGAAACTGCGGATAGAATTTCCCGTGCTACGAAAAATCCGTGAAATTCAGGCTTCTTTCCGTCATCATTTCACGGAAAAGGTTGTACCAGAAATATGCTTCGTTAATTCGCGAAAGAAGTGACAGAAAGTGGCTCGTGAACTTCAGAAATATTTTAAGTGTTGGAAGTTTAACGACCACTGTAAGCAGTTCAGTGGGCTACAAGCAGTCGCCCGTCCCTTATTTAGGGCCAGCGGTTCCGGTGAAGGGAGAGAACCAGTGCCGTAAGACAAACACACCATCCACGCCTCACCCGGGTTCCGAAACCCATCACGAATGAATGGTTACACATAGACTCGCTCTTCGTACCACTGGGCTACCACGGCGAGCGCCCGTCTTTCTTATAGGCAGATTTTTATGCAGTATACATACGGATTTTTGGTCGCCTTGCGCATCTTGCATGTATATTTACGTGCTGTTTGTACAGATACTTTTGGTCATCTCCATGCATCTTGCAGGAAGATTTATGCGCAGTTTGCCGGAGTGCACAGGCACTTTTGGTCCAAAGCGAATCTTTTCAGATGGACTTATAAACGAGGGTTGTACCGAAAGTAATGCAAAAGTGGGAAGTAAGTGGGCATACATTTTTTATTAACTGACAGAGGTCGTTCAAATTGCACATGTTGGTAGAGTAACTCTTCCTCTATTGTAACCCTTCTTCTTCATTGCAAGTAAATAATGGATTCCAAGCAGAAGCAACGTGCCGTCATTGAGTTCTTGACGAATGAATGGTGCAGGCTGTCCGACATCCAAAGAAGGCTACAGGATGTTTACGGACAAGACACCATTGACAAGAGCACTGTACACAGATGGATGAAGAAATTTAAAGAAGGGGAAACCAGCATTGAAGACAAACCACGCAGTGGGAGACAATCCTCTGCGACCACTGACACGAATCGTCAGCGAGTGGATGAATTGATTCGCGCGGAGAGACAGGTCACAATCCGTGAGCTTGTTGTAAAACTAGACTGTGGTCACAATGCCATGCAGAAGATGGTGGAAGACTTAGGGTATCGGAAAGTGTGTGCAAAGTGGGTACCTCGGCAGTTGACATCCGATTTGGAGAAGTCAAAGGTGGAAATCTGCTCTGATCTGCTGGAAGCGTTTAAAGCCAACAAAGACACGTTTGTTTTCCGATCTGGTGACAAGAGATGAAACGTAGGCGTATCTTTGCGATCCGGAAACGAAGAATCAATCCATGGAATGACCTCACACCTCTTCACCAATGCCTAAGAAGATCAAGAGCCAGCGATCAGCCCAGAAAGTCATGGTGACTGTTTTTTGGGATGACAGGGGTGCTATTCTCCTGGATTTTCTGGAACGTGGCCGCACCGTGACCAGCGAGCGGTACAATGAGACACTCAAGAAGCTTAGAGAAGCCATAAGGAGGAAGAGACCGAACAAGAATCCGAAAAGGATTCACATTCACCATGCCAATGCGAGACCACACACATCTTTGGCAACAAATCAGGCGATCAGCAAATTAGGCTGGTCTGTTGTCACCTATCTACCGTATAGCCCAGATCTGGCAGCCTCCGACTTCCACCTGCTTTTTCCAATGAAAGACAGTCTCCGGGGACAACGATTTGATGACATAGACGAGGTGGAAGTGGTAGTGAAGAAGTGGGTACAACAGTCCTCACCTGAATTTTTTCAAAGAGGATTCGAGAGTTGGGTTCAACGATGGCGCAAATGCATCGCTTGTGATGTAGATTATGTTGAGTAGTACCTTTGTATAAAGAAAATGTTACTCTACCAACATGTGGAATTTGAACGATCTCTGTTAGTTAAAAAAGTTTTGCATTACTTTCGGTACAACCATCGTATTTGCTGCAGTGCACGATTCTACGCTCATTGTATCTTATAGCATTCTAAAAGTGTTAAACATAGAAAAAAGGGTTCTTTAAGGAATAAAAGTGGCGGAATTATCTTGTTCTTCAAACGCTCGACCCAAGTTGTTTCATTAGAGTGTATAACGACTTCAAATAACAGTACGTAATATATATATGTCTCTCCTTACAACTTATTTTGAAGCGGGGAGAAGAAGGGGTTTTGAGAGCGAGTTGAATTCGTCGTCTGAGAAGTGCGATCTGAAAACAGGCACACTCTTGGATTAATATTGATGCTCAGTTAGATAAGGGAGTCGTCGTCTTTGATGGGAAATTGCATGGGGGTCTTTCTCAATCGGATCGAGTGCTCCTCCGCATCGAAAGAATCAGCTCCCAAACAGACAGTGCTCCTAGTATTTCAATAAGGGAGATGGAGTCTTTTGCTGATGGGCTGGGCCCGCAGGCAGAAGGCCCATAGATCACACAGGAGCGAACAACACAAAGCACTCAGCTCCAAAGGGCTTCACGAGCAAAAGGAATGAAAAGGAGATGGGAATGGGGAGGGATGAAAGATCAGATCCTGTCTCTGACCTTCCGTCGAGCAAAAGACCCCATCCCTTCAAATCCTAAATCATAATAAGAAGAGAAAACTGGGCAAACTACGGATGTCAAAATATATGGAGTTGTAACTCGAGTCCATTACATTATCCAATTCGTCGTCTGTCATAGGCTTAAGTCTCCAACGACATTTCATATAAGCAGCAGGATAATCCTCCGCACGGACGAAGATCACCATTTAGAAGATTAAATTCTTCACAGTGGCGTCAATACACTCTTCGGCTGTTCCACATCTTGTAATAAAAACTGTAAGACTAGAGGCTCCGTCTCGACCCCATTGGTATAAAATATAACACGGAACACTACCGGGAATTGTGTTTTAGAGGGTAGATTAGAAAAATAGATGATATTTCGTAAAGTTAACTTGAGTACTGAAAATTTTTCGATTACTTACAGCTGAATATAGCCATTGTAATACGAGACATTTTTTGATAAGATTGAAAAGCGGAAGCACCGACTGAAAGCAGCCAAGAAACAAAACATCTCGAGATTCATAACAGCTTATTCGGCCATCAATAAATTTTCCTTAGCTTCATTATTCAGATAGCCCAGGGTCGGTGTTCTCGTTCGTCTTTCGGAAAGAGGCTAATTACGAAAAGTTTTAAAAGATTAAAGTGGAAAAATAATTTTTAAAACTCTTTTCTAACGATGTATAGACGTACATTTGCACACAAAAATTTCCGTCCGTGATGAACATATTGGCAGATATACAACGTCCACCGAAGGGCCATTACATTATGACCACCTACCTAATAAGCTGTAGGACCCTCCTTTAGACCGCAAAACAGCGGCCACTCGGCGACGCTATAGGTATCCTGGGATATCTATAGAATTCGATGAGAAGGCAACAGGTATCCTGGGATGTCTATAGAATTCGATGAGAAGGCAACAGGTATCCTGGGATATCTATAGAATTCGATGAGAAGGCAATAGGTATCCTAGGATATCTATAGAATTCGATGAGAAGGCAACAGGTATCCTGAGATATCTATAGAATTCGATGAGAAGGCAATAGGTATCCTGGGATATCTATAGAATTCGATGAGAAGGCGATAGGTATCCTGGGATACCTATAGAATTCGATGAGAAGGCAATAGGTATCCTGGGATATCTATAGAATTCGATGAGAAGGCGATAGGTATCCTGGGATACCTATAGAATTCGATGAGAAGGCAATAGGTATCCTGGGATACCTATAGAATTCGATGAGAAGGCAATAGGTATCCTGGGATATCTATAGAAGTCGATGAGAAGGCAATAGGTATCCTGGGATATCTATAGAAGTGAATGAGAAGGTAATAGGTATCCTGGGATATCTATAGAATTCGATGAGAAGGCAATAGGTATCCTGGGATGTCTATAGAATTCGATGGGAAGGCAACAGGTATCCTGGGATATCTATAGAATTCGATGAGAAGGCAACAGGTATCCTGGGATATCTATAGAATTCGATGAGAAGGCAATAGGTATCCTGGGATATCTATAGAATTCGATGAGAAGGCAATAGGTATCCTGGGATACCTATAGAATTCGATGAGAAGGCAATAGGTATCCTGGGATATCTATAGAAGTCGATGACAAGGCAATAGGTATCCTGGGATATCTATAGAAGTCGATGACAAGGCAATAGGTATCCTGGGATATCTATAGAAGTCGATGAGAAGGTAATAGGTATCCTGGGATATTTTGCACCATAGTGTCAACAGCAGGTCCCCCAGTTCCCGTACATTTCGGGGTGGTGGTGATTTAGCACGAACCCGCTTTTCCAAGTCAAAAAGTTCCATTGGGTTCATGTCAGGTGGAGGCCAGGGTATTAACCTAAAGTCACCAGCATGTTCCTCCAACCACTCCTTGACGATTATGGCAGTGTGGCATGGCGCATTATCCTGTTGGTAATGGCCATCACCAACAGGGAACACAGTTGCCATGAATGGGTGAACTTGGTCCACAACGATGTTCAGATACCAGACAGCTGTCAGGGATTGTGCTATTGGGAAAATGGGACCTAAAGTGTTCCAAGAAAACATCGCCCACAGCATAACACCGCCGCCGCCGGTCTGTTTGCGCCCAAAAGTGCATCCACGTGCCATAGCTTCTGTTGCTAATCGGCGTATCCGAGCTCGGCAGGATACGTGATGGCCCCATGAATCTTGATTCGTTAGTTCGTTAGACCTGGCCACTTTCTTCCAATCATCCCCCGGTCCAATCTCGATGAACTTGGTTCCATTTCATGTGTTCTTGGCGATGACGTGCACTACGCATGGGGATCCGACTGGGGCTTCGGCTACGCAGGCCCATGCGCAGAAGGCTGCGATGAACTGTGTGCTGTGACACATTGCCCTGATCACCACTGCTGTCGCTGCGGGTGATTTGTCGGGAAGTGGGCCTGCAGTTGCTGTGTACAATGCGCACCAGTCTCCACTCCGCTCTGGCATCAACGAGCTGCTTTCGGCACACGGCTGGACGATGGTTCGTCGTTTGGTCATCTGTGCACCACTTTCGATACGTACTCACTAGAGCGTCACGTGAACAACCCACAAACCGCGCATTTTCCGAGATCTTAGTTCTGAGGCGCATTGCCATCCCAATTTGTCCTTTATTAAACTCCGATAAATCGGCAGCTCTTCCAATTCTGACTCCGAACACTCTACTAACCGAAAGCTGGTCCTTGGGTGGTTGTATATAGACTGCTCTGTGAACTTCACCTGCGCCACCGTTCTGTCTCCAGGCGCGCTCATTTCTCTAGATTGGGGGTGATCATAATGTAATGGCAAAGGACAAACATTGGCATTGATAGGACTCATAGTTCTTCTTTAGTTGGACTTACTGGACAGTTTTTCTCGCATAAGAAAAAATCACTTGGTTTAAATTTTTAAGTTACGTGACAATTTCCTTTTCGAAACTCTTTCAGTTACGGAAACTTCTATTTTGAACAGAATCATGTGGGTTTGGCCACAAAAATCAATACAGATATATATTTTTTTTTCGTTTACACCATTATCTCTTTCAGTGCTTGTCACTGCCTTATTGTCGTCCACATAGAATTTTGTAACTGGGTTTAACGATTCCCGTGAACATCAAAGGCTATAAGGATCCGCGTCACCCTCCAAATTTAGGGACACTGATTTCTTGGGAAGGTACACAACCAGTTCTGTAGGACAAATACACCTTAAGTGCCTAATACAATACTCAAACCTTGGTTCAACTCGATTATTAAACAGAAGCTAGCGCTTCTGACCACCCGGCAACTGCTGAAACTTCAATAGTACTAACCACAGTTGAAAACGGGTCAAAAATTTTGGACTGTGACCCGACACGGATCTGTAACTGACCCGCACCCGACCCCCAAAAAGCTGCTTTGAATTCTAATATCTACAGGGTGATTGTAAACTCCTTCAACAAAACAAGAGGGGGCGATAGTACACATCAAGATGAACAATATTTGCAATGGAACCTAGGGTCGCATTCCACTCCTAGTGCCAGAAAAGATTAAAGTTAGATATCCACGTTGAGCCTTCAATAGTGAAAGCAAAGAGACATACCTAATGTATGAGTTGCACAATTCCAATCGCATCAGAGAAAAACTCAAAGCAGCTGCTCAAACTGGCGTTCACAGAGAAGTTTGAAGACACAATTAACAATACTTCAGAATACAAGTATAATGAGCTAAACGGCGTTCTTCACGGGAATGAAAAAAAAAAAAAACAGAGACCTGTGTCGTTGTTTTTTTTTTGGTAAACGGTAAAAACACCCCCGGAGAAAATACCCCTGAAAACTGAAAAGCGGAAAAAATGTCCCCGGAAGAAATAACCCCGGAAAAAATAACCCCAGAACAAACGGTTCACTGTAAACTGCCACACATGAACACTGATGTGTGGCAATTTACCGGCAACCCTGCCACACATCTTTCCAAAATGTTAAAATGGACGTAGAGCTGTAAACATTAGAACCATGCTTTACATAATGATTCTGTACACGACCACGAATTTTCAGGAGGGGGTGGGGTGAATTCACCCTCCCCCAAGTTTCTAAGAACGCAAACAAGTGTTCAAGATAAGAGGGATTTGCTCGCAGTTTCTATGCTTCATGTTGTGTTTAATGGCAAACTATGTATGCCCTTCTCCCCTCCCCCAGAAATTTGGTGAAGCCTGTGAGGGGGATACGAGGCGCTTGGTTTGGAGGGCTCTGCCCCCAACTTCCGTAATTTTATATTCTGGACCTCTAGAGTCGGTCAGTGTATCCTCGATGTTACCCCTGAAGAGCTCTTAGAAACATGGAGGGGGGGTGAATTAACCCCACGCTCCTGAATATTCGTGGTTGTATACAGAATCAATATATAAAGCATGGTACTAATGTTTACATCTCTACGTCTATTTTGACATTTTGGGGAGAAGCCCCTCCCCAGCTCACGGACCTCGCGGACACTTCAACGGGAACTTCCTAGATACACTGCTAGACCAGCGGCCAGAGAATATATTATTACGGAAGTTCGGGGTAGAACCCCCCTCCCAACCAAGTGTACCTCGGATCTCCGGCAATGTATTTCTTAAAATTAAAGTACAATTTTCACTTGGCTTACATGGAACGTTTTCGCGAAATTCGTTTTGAGTTCCCAATCCAGTTCTCAATATAGGCCCAGAAACGGCAATCTTTATAGCACCCTCCCCCCCCCCCTTTGAACTTTTGTAGCCAAGTTGCTGAAAGATGTGTGGCAAGGTTGTCGGTAAATTGCCACACATCAGTGTTCCTGTGTGGCAGTTTAGTGAACCGTTTGTTCTGAGGGTATTTTTTCCGGGGGTATTTCTTCCGGGGGCATTTTTTCCGCTTTTCAGTTTTCAGGGGTATTTTCTCCGGGGGTATTTTTCCTTACATCCGTTTTTTTTTTTTTTTTTTTGTCATCGTCAAAAGAACAGACTTTTTCTATGGGCAAAACACTGACATTATGTTACGTGTGTTTTTTTATATTCAAGAGTAAATAATTTAAGTAATTTTACTATTTCCGTCACACAATTCTTAATTGTTACTTTTTTATTTGCTTACTTATGTCTGCATTTTCGTATAAATCGGAAAAGGTCGTTAGATACTGTCACACAGCAGCTACGTGTTTTGTATGTGTGATCGTGAGGCCTTAGTTCGCTAAGAAAATACAATTTGCATAACTTATTTATTTATTTATGCTATTACATAAACAATATTACATTACAATAAATTATGCATACAAAAGCTATTAATTGAACACCAAAGGGAACAAGAGAAAAGGCCTCTTAGGAGTCCTAACGTAGCCCTTAGTTCCCTCAAGATTGTAAGACAAGTGAGTCTGGCCTTAGTAAATGAATTTAATACTTAATAATAAATTTAGGAATAAGTTTGTAGTTTTAGTAAATAATTAGTATTTGGAATTGATTAAAGAAAGTATCTTTTATTTTTTAACTCAGTAAATGTTTTTCAAGTGTTTTTTTTAAAGAGATTTTGGTCATTGATATTTGTGAAATCTAGAGGTAATGAATTCCAATAATCTGGGCCAGCATAATTCATGCTTAAAAAAAATAATAATGTGATTAACTTTAGCCTAAGTGTTTTGTAATACTTTGTATTGGTGCAGAACTAGGGCAATCATTTTCATTACGACGTATACATTTGTGTTGTACGCAATAACGTGCAATGAATCTGGTTTTACGAAAAATACCTGTAGGTTCCAAGAAAATTGAGTTATCAAAACGTCCGTACAACCTAGTTAATATGGAATTTGAAAATTTCAGTAATTGAATGCAAATAGATTTTAGCAAAAGAGACTTGAAAATATTTTTACGGGGGGGGGGGGGAGATTTTTTCAGGTACGCCACTGCGCTGATGCCCCTATGGCAGAACTGTGTGTAATGAAGAAGTACGCAGTAAATGTACGCAAAATATTTTTCACAGTAGTGTTATATAGAAATATTCAAACTTTAATTAAATTGTAACTTTTGTCATTTTGTGCGCGAACGACATCCTCACTTAAAAAGGCGCTTAGCACAGATACATTTCGGGGAAAGCCGCCTTTCACGAACCGGAACCTCCCACGAACAAAAGGACACCCCCTTTTCCCCCGTCGTCGGACTCTCTCTCAGAGCCCGCCATGGACAATGGGAGTAGACAATTAACAGTGCGACTTCTTACGTCAAGCGAATCTAGGGGATAGATCGTGTAGGGGAATGGAACGGATAGGAGTCATAAATGAGGAATCTTCTTGGAGATCTTGAAGGGAGAAGTAGGGACGATTTTGCTCGGTCACAGGACAGGGGAAACGCTTTTGCACGGGATGAAGTAGAAAGAGCATCTAGGAGACAGATCGTGTAGGGGAATGGAACGGATAGGAGTCATAAATGGAGAATCTTCTTGGAGATCTTGAAGGAAGAAATAGGGAGGATTTTGCTCGGTCACAGGACAGGGGAAACGCTTTTGTACGGGATGAAGTAGAAACAGCATCTAGGAGACAGATCATGTAGGGGAATGGGACGGATAGGAGTCATAAATGAGGAATCTTCTTGGAGATCTTGAAGGGAGAAGTAGGGACGATTTTGCTCGGTCACAGGACAGGGGAAACGCTTTTGCACGGGATGAAGTAGAAAGAGCATCTAGGAGACAGATCGTGTAGGGGAATGGAACGGATAGGAGTCATAAATGAGGAATCTTCTTGGAGATCTTGAAGGGAGAAGTGGGGAGGATTTTGCTCGGTCACAGGACAGGAGAAACGCTTTTGCACGGGATGAAGCAGAAAGAGCATTTAGGGGACAGATCGTGTAGGGGAATGGAAATGATAGGAGTCATAAATGAGGAATCTTCTTGGAGATCTTGAAGGGAGGATTTTGCTCGGTCACAGGACAGGGGAAACGCTTTTGCACGGGATGAAGTAGAAAGAGCATTTAGGGGACAGATCGTGTAGGGGAATGGAACGGATAGGAGTCATAAATGAGGAATCTTCTTGGAGATCTTGAAGGGAGAAGTAGGGACGATTTTGCTCGGTCACAGGACAGGGGAAACACTTTTGCACGGGATGAAGTAGAAAGAGCATCTAGGAGACAGATCGTGTAGGGGAATGGAAATGATAGGAGTCATAAATGAGGAATCTTCTTGGAGATCTTGAAGGGAGGATTTTGCTCGGTCACAGGACAGGGGAAACGCTTTTGCACGGGATGAAGTAGAAAGAGCATTTAGGGGACAGATCGTGTAGGGGAATGGAACGGATAGGAGTCATAAATGAGGAATCTTCTTGGAGATCTTGAAGGGAGAAGTGGGGAGGATTTTGCTCGGTCACAGGACAGGAGAAACGCTTTTGCACGGGATGAAGTAGAAAGAGCATTTAGGGGACAGATCGTGTAGGGGAATGGAACGGATAGCAGTCATAAATGAGGAATCTTCTTGGAGATCTTGAAGGGGAAGTAGGGAGGATTTTGCTCGGTCACCGGACAGGGGAAACGCTTTTGCACGGGATGAAGTAGAAAGAGCATTTAGGGGACAGATCGTGTAGGGGAATGGAACGGATAGCAGTCATAAATGAGGAATCTTCTTGGAGATCTTGAAGGGGAAGTAGGGAGGATTTTGCTCGGTCACGGGACAGGGGAAACGCTTTTGCACGGGATGAAGTAGAAAGAGCATTTAGGGGACAGATCGTGTAGGGGAATGGAACGGATAGGAGTCATAAATGAGGAATCTTCTTGGAGATCTTGAAGGGAGAAGTAGGGAGTGTTTTGCTCGGTCACAGGACAGGGGAAACGCTTTTGCACGGGATGAAGTAGGAAGAGATTTTAGCGGGAATTACATAGAGGAAGTCGCTGTTGATATCTATCAACCCGGTGGAAGTATTCACTATTCAATCAGACCAAATAATATTCCAATATTACTCTTTTTCCCACGATTTGATGAATAAAGATACGTGCGAAAGAAAACATCTGTCATTACATTCAATTTGTTTCTCACTTATTTATTTGCTTCCCTGCTTCAATGACAGGAACCTACAAACAACTGCTCTACTGATAAGTTGGCGTCCACTACAAAAACATAAACCAAGCCAACAGTAGCAGCAAAAACTAAGCCATATGGGTGGCCTCTTGTGAATGTATCTTTGCATGCAAATACTACAATTGGGTGTATTAACGATCACCATAGAAAACTCAGCAGAACAATAAGCAGTCGCTCGTCCCAAATTTAGAAACACTGGTTCCAGGTAAGGAAGAGCGCGAGCGCCTCCAGACACCGCCATCACAAAAATGCCTCATCCGACATAAGAACACATCTCGAACGAAGTCAACGCCTCAGACCCCTCTTGACCATCGTGACGATTGAGTTCTTCGTACTCATTGTAGCTTTTATTCACAACTATTGTAGACATGTCTCCCTATGTATCAGGTTGTAAAGAAAGTTTCCGAAAAAAATCGTATGTGGCGTGTGTAATGGAAGATACTGCGGGCCTGTAGAGACGTAAACATCCCAGAGGGCTGTGTGAGAAAGAATAGATTCTCAGGGCAAAACATACGCTGTTGTGGTGAAGATTAGCTTTACGTGGCGTCAATACGATATCGAAGGAAGCTGTGCGTGCAATATTGCTCTATGAATATTTGAATGGCATGAAAGTTAACGGAAGCACTTTGAAAATTGCGAAACGCGTTTCGTGACGATATTATCAAACAAACTACCTGATATGACTGGTACATGAAATTCGGCACTGCTGTACGGGATTTGTCTGATACACCCAGAAGTGGCGGACCCGGTAAGGTTGAAGACGATACACAGCAGCACGTGCTATCCACCAAGCCGTAGGCAACCCTACGGAAACTAGCAGAGGAACTTAAGACCTTCCATACCACCATCAACACCCGACTTCGGAATTAGGGTAATCGTGTAAACTGTGCAAATAGATACCCCATGCTTCGACCAGAATCGGATGCAACGCTACCCCATTGCTGTTGCTCTGCGTAAATGAAAAAAACGAGAGGGCTTTTTGCATCGGTTGGTCACGAGTGACGAAAAGTGGGTCACATAGGTGAATGTTGCGCGACCTGGACCAAATAGGGACAATCCGCACAGAGGGTCGCTAAGCCACACCTTCATGGACGGAAGGTGATGCTGAATTGGGGGTGGGATTGTCGCGGTGTGATTCACTATGAACTCTTACCACGGAACTATACTATCACAGCGGATGCTTACATCGAACAGTTGGACCGTCTCCATTGCTGCACTGAAAGAAAAGCCCCCAGCGTTTATTAATCGCCATGGAGTTGCTCGTCCACATGTCGCTTTACGGACCCTGATAAAATTGCACGAGCTGGAACTGGAAATATTGTCGAACTTCCCTTATTCCCCAGACCTTGCCCCGTCCGACTTTCATCTCTTCCGGATTTTGTCGAATTTTCTCTCTGAGAAAAACTTTGCTAATGACGATGATGTGAAACGTTTTTTTTTTTTATTGGAGGTTTAACGACCACCGTGAGCAACTCAATGGGCTATAAGCAGTCGCCCGTCCCTAATTTAGGGTCACTGGTTCCAGGGAAGGGAGAGAGCCAGTGCCGTAAGACAAACACAACATCCATGCCTCACCGGGATTCGAACCCGGGCCCCTTACGGACGAATGATCAGAGGCCATCGCTTAGACCACTGCGCCACCGGGGCGGCATGTGAAACGTTGCATGTGCGCCTTCTTTAACTCACGCTCGCCAGACTTCTATCGCAAAGAGGTATTTTCACCCACATATCGGTGAAACAAGGCCGTCAGTTCCAATGGGGACTACCAGGACAATTAGGTTAAGTGTTTTGTACGATTTTTTAAGCTTGAAATGCATGCTTCTTTATTTCCCGGATGCTTTCTTTGCAACTTGATAAGAAATAAATAACCTTAGACGGCATAAAGTGAAGTCAGTAGGTGTGCGTGCGCATGCATATTACATAAAACGTCAAATGAAAATGAATAAAAATCCTTGATGGAAATGTTTCATATAGTAAGAAAACGATTAAAAAAGGGAAAAACTGCATAACAGAGCATCTACAATGGTAATAAATGCCGTAATAGCAGACAGTCCGTTAAAGCAAAACTACTGTTCCGAACCGACATTATGATAGTTTTGATCCTTCTTTAAATCCTATAGTTAGATTTTGAGAAAATGACATAGGAAGTTCAGAAAAATGATAGCTATAAAAATCCTTCTGCGACGTAATACACCCTTCTCTCCCCCCCGTCTTTCTGCCTAACGCAAGACAAGAAACGTGATTAGCTGAGCACAATAACAGCGACCAATGAGCGCAGTAATCACGACAGAGCTACCATTAACGGCGGTGTTCATGTCCAGTTTATGACTTCCATTCCGACAGAGGTCATAACTCTTCTCCTTCCTCATTTTTCAACTTCAGTGTCTATGATCGTCATAAATATCATCTCGTAAAGCATTAAGTCAAGAAAGGCCATCTCAAGTTTTAGTCCTTAAGCTGGTAATTCCCTCCTGCACGCGATATATATGTCTGTGTGTTCTTTTTCTATATATTATTTTCTGTGATAAACGTAAAGGTTATTTCTGTAATTTAATCTAAAAACAGGTGCCCCGTTTCAGCAGTATGAGCCATACTGTCTAGCTTTCGTCATGGATACGCCCGAGAACATATCGTCAGAATCAGCATAATGCATGAATGTTAGCGAAAACAAAGGTAAAAAAAACCCGAGAGAGCGAAACATATTAATTAATAGACGAAAGTTGTGGTACATCAATCAGGTGTTTCGACAACAGAAATAGGTACATACACACTTAACCGCAAATAACTTTCTGAAACAACATTTTTACAACAATGTGCTCAATAAATGCTTTACAACGCGATGGATTCCTTCGAAAGAAAAATAAATTCAACATTTGTGAAACACAAATTCGCTGGTGGAGATGCTCTAACCCACATCCTTCTGCTCCGGAGCCACCAATTAAACTACAACAACGAAGGCTTATCATTCCTACTTGCCGTTATGAGATGTACTAAGCACAATATCAGTATAACTGTAGTATGTCATATACAATCGTGGCCAAAAGTTCTGCACCAGTAGAATGAAAGTCAAATTTTTGATGTTTGAAGTCAACTTATCCAGCGTAATGGTAAAGTCAGGGATGCATATTATACATCGTTTTAAAGGAAATTTTATGCTGAATTCAAATATTTTTACAGAACCAGTAATAGAAGTGAAGTTACGAGCAAAAGTGCAGCGTCTAGTCATAAAAAGTAACAAGTAGTGGAATTTGTGAAATTAGTGTACAATGCATTTAACGTAAAATTACTGCACAGTACATTATTGAAACTTACAGGACACTTGAAATAACTTACCAACAAGCAAAATACGCTTTAATATTTAATTGGATAACCACGGTTACTTAGTAACAAAGTGCACCTTCTTGACATAGAACTAATGATCTTCTCTAGTTGTCCATTGGTGATAACACGGCGCTATACAGCCCTTACGCACTCAATTAAGACTTTAATTAAAGAACATAATTGTAATAACACGGTGCCATACAAGACTTTTGGCGATAACACGGTGCCATACAAGACTTTTGGCGATAACACGGCCCTTACAGACTCAATTAAGACTTTAATTGAGTATGTAAGGACTGTATGGCACCGTGTTATCACCAATGGACAACTAGAGAAGCTCATTAGCTCCATGCCAAGAAGGTGCACTTTGTTACTCTGGTTATCAAATTAAATATTAAAACCTATTTTGCTTGTTGGTCAGTTATTTCAAGTGTCCTGCAAGTGTCAATAATGTACTGTACAGTATTTTTACGTTAAATGTATTGTACACTAATTTCACAAATTCCACTATTTTTTGCTTTTTATGACTAAACACTGTTCTTTTGGTTGTAACTTCACTTCTATTACTAGTACTAACATTCTGTAAAAATATTTAAATTCAGCATAAAATTTCCTTTGAAATGATGTGTAATATGTATTCCTGACTTTACCATTACGCTGTATAAGTTGACTTCAAACATCAAAAATTTGACTTTCGGTCTAGTGGGCAACGTTCGTGACTGCCACGGAAAGGACCTCGTGTGCGATTCCAGGCAAGTACGAACGCTCGATCCACTAAATATCCGTCGTGCGTCGGATGGGCACGTTAAGCCGTCGGACCCGGGGTACTGCCCCCCCCGGTAATAAAAGAGCGTCTTCCTCCCTCTTTCTACTTCGCTTCCGTGTCCCTTTCCTATCGGGCACTCTAGCCCAAATCTCCTAGCCTCCTATTTCTAAGGGTTGTTTAAGACCAGGGGTCAGACACTCCCTTCCTAAAATCCTCTACATATGATCATGATCATCCCTTCTTGAGAAATGGCTGGGACGGAAGCGTAGGTTTCCACAGACGGAGTTCATTGTGGAAGACGGATATCTGGTTAATTCCAGACGATGTGTGGAAGAAACATCACACATTTTGAAAACGTTGAAGAAGGAATTATTACTAATTCTAGACGACGTGTGGAAGAAACATCACGCATTTGTCGAAGAACCTAACTGCCAGTAGATCCATTTTTACGTTCGGGCGCCAATACGAAACTCAAATTTGCCGGTGGCAGGGACTTGAACTAACGTCCTTCTTCAGAGACGAACGCTTTCCCAATTAAGCTACACCGACAAGGGTTTATCATTCCTAGTCGCCATCTTGACATGTGCATCTCCTCTGTGTTACGACACATACTGATTTATTAAAAAAAAACATGAATTTTTAAAATCATTAATATGTCTTCTAAAAAAAAGGCGGTTGATTACAGAATCACTAAGTCTGTACACACAACATCTTTACGTTTTTCATATCTTTGGTAAGATATGAAAAAATTAAATGAATGAAATACGGGATTACACAATTGTACAATACAAATTTAGACCATGTGAAAACTTGAAAATTTTGTCGTCCTGGTCTCGCCCGCACCAGGACGACGAAGTTTTCAAGTTTTCGGATATTACCTGACTTAACATCCATGTCATATTTACACAAATAAACGGATTCACATCTTCCAAATTTGCATTATATGAAAAATTTTGTTCTGCGTTCAACAGCGAGGATCATAAGAATAACAGCTATGGCAGTCTCCGCTTCTCGCGGTGCACACATTTCCCGAACGATGGCGTAAAAGCATGTCTCTTGTCTGCGTGATGTTTGTCGTTCCAGGAGTAGGGTTCGAAAAATTATTTTTGCACCCACACACAAAACATTTGGTATTAGGCGCAAAACCTTTTTTTCCCGTTTTGTTGCGTTTTGTTTCGGGATTTAGCGACCATTAGAGTTTTGTTTCGGGATTTAGCGACCATTAGCGTTTTGTTTCGGGATTTAGCGACCATTAGAAGGTATGCACAGGCCTAATATGGTGATCCCTAGCGTTTAAGACCCAGCCCGTTTCAAATATCAGACACTCGGCCCGCCCAGGGCCCGTTAATTGCAGCTCTTATTTAGGCCCGGCCCGTGATGTGCCATTTGGTATTATATTGTCTTTCTATTGTATTTTATTAAAATGTGAAAATTAAATAATGAAATGAGATATTATTGAAAATATTTAGTTGAATGTAAACCTAAAAATATTAACTAAACTTTGACAATTACCGTAAAATATAACCTTTAAAAAGAGAGAAATGGGAACACTAAGCGCGTTCAGAAACCCCTTTCTCTGAACTAGTAAGCGGTAACACTGCAAAAGTGAATCCCTATATAGATTAGGGATAGGAGAAAATATCCATGTCGTCCCACTCTCTCATACAAAAACACCCACACCCCACTTCACACACCCTCCTTCC
Organism: Macrothele yani; assembly: GCA_039090855.1. Taxonomy (NCBI): domain Eukaryota; kingdom Metazoa; phylum Arthropoda; class Arachnida; order Araneae; family Macrothelidae; genus Macrothele; species Macrothele yani. The sequence goes on from CM077024.1 coordinate 105,361,876, forward strand.
CCCACTCTACACAACACACACACTAGTTCGGGGTCGAATCTTTTTGCTGTCAAAAAGCCCCAAAATGGTTTTACCATCTTAATACCTACAGATTGGTAAAAACACTGAGTGCCTCTCCTTTTGTGATTACGCCCTGGGCTATGTCATGGAAGAAAGTAAAGCCAGCGAAATAGTTAAACACACCAGGAAATCGGGGAACACGACTTTTTTTTTAACCATTGCGATAAAAAGAATGGGTTGACTTGGTCCGGCCCTGCCCGGTCGTACATGTCTGGGAAAAAGCCCGTTCCTGCCCGTTGCTTTGTTCTCCAAACTACAAAAAAAAAAAAAAAAAAAGGCCCGACCCGGCCCGTGCAGACATCTAGCGACCATATGAGCAAATTTATGGACTCTAAGCGGTCACACGTCACTAATTTGTGACCACTGAGGCAATAAAGCCCGACTGGGACAATTAGCCAGAAACAAGCACCTCTGACTACTTGGCCACCATGTTTCGGGGAGATTTCACTGTATTTATGGGCTGAAAGACACCTTTGAGCATAGGATTAAGGAGGCGCCCGTCCCACACTTGGGGCCGCTCGTTCCAGGAAAAGAACAGAAAGCCAGCACCAAGCATAGGTACACCGTTTCATGACTCATCCGCGGTCTATCTCGGAACACGGATCAGAAGCCAGCCCCACTAACAACTCGGCCAGCAGGGTGGTGATTTCACTGTATCGCTTTTACTATTTGTAATATTTTTCAACAATTAGACTCCATTAGGCTATGCTGATCCATGTTCATTAGAACTAAATGCATTTACCACGGCATAAAAGGGTTAGAGATCAATAGATCGTAAACAATCCCTGGGCTCCAAGAGCGCATTAAAACAGTCCATCAGTGGTTGGCACAATCTCCAACAGTTTGGTTAGCCCGGTACATGCGAAGTCGTGACAGCTCAAGTTGGGGGAGAGTAAGGACAAGAAGCTTATCGGTGTCTTACTTTGGATCCAAACCTTGGCCCCTCGACCTGGGGCAATTTATGATACACAGTCGGATAAATTGTCCCAGCAAAACTGCAAAGGAAGGAATTATACTTGTTTATAATGAGGGGACTGTACCCCAGTAAGATCAGCTTAACATGAACCATGGACTGTGTTTGACAGCAATGGAACACAGAGGTTACCTAGACCCCAAGTAGAGCGCTCTAGCCACTATGCCATTCGCGACACAAATTGATTTGCATCCTCCAACTAGGACAGTCAATCACAGGAGAGACGTAAACTGCATTACATATGAGCACTGGCTCCTTTTTTTTTTTTTTTTTTTAAGGCACGGGTTCAGCCTGGACATTTAAGGCTCCTGTCCGTCCTAAGCTGGTTGTATCATTATTTATGACTGACCGGGGTTGGAACATCTGTGCAAATTTCCCATATGTGAATAAGGAAAAAATGAAGCATATTGTTTTACTCCTATTTGTATTTTCATCATTAGATAAAAACGTCAGTGCTTCCCGTTAATGTCGCCCCCCCCCACACACACAAAAAAGGGATATTATTATTATTATTATTTGCATGATATTCAGGTAACAAAATGTTTCATTTTGTTTCACAAGTGTATCAAGCTAATTCGTTTACCTAATAGTTTACTTTTTCATTCAAATAAGGATTTTGAACCCTTAAATTTCATTGTAAAACTACTGTAATATCACGTCATTTCTGCATGACACGCGAACTGCGCATTTCTGTTTTGCTGACGGATTAGGTCCGATTAAGTACTTAGTAAATGTGCATACATAGATCATAGTGCTTTAATATATAAAAATTTATGTTATTAGCTCCACTGGGACAGAGCTGGTTTTTGCATTTATTTTATTTATTATTTAGTGAAACTGTGACATGTACTCTTACTTATAAACGTAATAAACTTGATTAGCAAATCGTTAAATTTGACTGTTTTCCGCTAGTTAGAAGTTGTAAAATTGAATTTAATTCAGCATGGAACTCAGTGATCCAGTGGTTTGGCTTTACATGGGCTGCTCCGAATAAACAAATTATTTAAAAACACAAGTACAGCACTGAATGATTCGCAATGCAATTTACAGTTTTTTGGGCTATGTAATACGGGATGTAAGGTCAGGTGATGCGTAACATCACAGCCTCTCCTTGACAAATGTCAACCCCGCCTTCTCGTGGTGCATCCTGTTCCCACTAAAGGGGCTCTGACGACCGCCCATAGCGGTATAACTATACCATCGGGATTAGAGGAAATTCTATCCCACACTCACCAACCCGCTTGGCCAGCGTGGTGAGTTATGGCCAAACCCCTCCAAAATGACTCCACAACTTAAATCTTGGCCCTCAGTCTCCGGCAGCTGGAATGTACCTGGCCAAGGCAGCGGCCAGTGCGACATGAAGGCAGAGGGTGCTAAGAATCCCCGGAGGACCGGACTAGGCTGCCATCTGATGCTGACCTTGGCAACGTACAATGGACGCTCCCTATCTTCTGATTCAAGGCTTCTTGAATTGGAAGAGGAACTACAAAGGATCAAGTGGGACATCGTGGGGCTAAGTGAGGTAAGGAGAAAAGGAGAAGATCTCATCGAACTGAAAAGTGGACATCTCTTCTACTATCGTGGGACAGATACTGGCAGAACTAGTGGTGTTGGATTTATAATAAACAAGAAACTGAAGGATAAAGTGGTAGAAGTTGAAAGTTCCTCTGACAGAGCTGCACGACTTGTTATCCAACTCTCGAGAAGATACCAGGCTCAGATTATTCAAACTTATGCACCCACCACAAGTCATCCTGAAGAAGAAATTGAAGAATTTTATGAGGAAATTTGTCATCTAAATAATAAAGGTAAGCAGCACTTGAAAATAATTATGGGAGATTTCAATGCAAAAATAGGGCAACGGCAACAGAATGAAACTTCAGTAGGTAAATTCGGTCACGGCAACAGAAACCAGCGTGGAAATACTCTCGTTGAGTTTGCAGAGGCAGAAGGGTTTTTCATCTTGAACTCCTTCTTCAAGAAAAAGCCACACAGGAAATGGACATGGAGACATCCAAATGGGACGACAAGTGAAATTGATTTTATTATGTGTAACAAAAAATGCGTCATAGAAGACTGCAGTGTGCTAAACAAGTTCAACACAGGTAGTGACCATAGATTGGTGAGATGTAAGATGCACCTCAACACTAAACTTGAACGTGGCAAGCTCATAAGACAAACAAAATCTATTGACATAACCAACCTTAAAAAACACCATAATACCTTCAAGTTGGAACTGAAGAACAGGTTCTCTGCTTTAGAAGGCCTAATATCGGAAGAAGTGGACATCTCTGAAGTTAACAGAAAAGTAACCAAAGCTCTTATGGAAACAGCAACAAAATTAGCTGGGTCTAAGAACAAGTTGCATTCTTTTTTGCATCAACATTTTCGTTTTTCCTGATAAATAAATTATCAGGAAAAACGAAAATGTTGATGCAAAAAAGAAGAGAGATGAGGAAAACTAAAGAAGATGTGACTTCCAAAGTGGAATATATAGAGCTATGCAAGACAGTACGAAAAAGTATCACTGAAGACGTAAGAAAATTCAACTGTGAACTAGTGAGGAAAGCAATTGAAAACAACCAAAGCCTAAAGATAGCAAAGGGACATCTCAGTAAGGGAAGAAAACAGATTATGGCACTGAGAAAAGAAGATGGTTCTGTAACAAGAAATAGAGGCGAAATTTTGACAAGAGTGAAAGATTTCTACTCCAAATTATATGAAAGGGATGATACATGTACTCCAGACACCATGAAAGATACCAGTACCAGAGTTCCTCCAGTCCTTCCAGCAGAAGTTGCACATGCAATCAAGAACATGAAGCGGGGAAAAGCTCCAGGAGAAGATGGAATTACTGTAGACATCATGCAAGAAGCAAGTGGAGAAATCGAAACAGTACTCGCCCAAATCTTCACTCGATGCCTTAATGAAGGAAAGATTCCTGAGGATTGGAACACCGCTACAATGATCCTGCTACATAAGAAAGGTGACATTGAGGATCTCGGAAACTACAGACCTATCAGCCTCCTATCAGTAGTTTATAAAATCTTCACTAAAGTTCTTTCACACCGCTTGAAGGTGACACTGGACATGGCTCAACCGAGAGAACAAGCAGGATTCAGGAGTGGCTACAGCACAATAGATCATATCCACGTACTGAGAGAACTAATTGAAAGAGCGAGGGAATATGAACTTCCATTGTGCATGGCTTTTATCGATTATGAAAAAGCCTTTGATTCGGTGAAACCATCAGCAGTTACAATGGCTCTGAAAACCTGCGGTATTGAAGATGCATACATTAATATTATTAATAACATCTATGAAAATGCAAGTGCAAAGATTAGGCTGTTTGAAAATACAACACACATAAAAATTGGAAAAGGAGTGAGACAAGGTGACACCATATCTCCATAGCTCTTTAATGCCACATTGGAGGGTGTTTTTCAGTCACTGAGCTGGGAAACCAAGGGGATAAAGATTAATGGAGATTATCTAACCCACCTTCGTTTTGCTGATGACGTAGTCATTTTTGCAACTACCCCATCAGAGCTACAGAGTATGATCCAGGAACTTGCTGACAAGAGTAAAGAAGTGGGATTAAAAATGAACTTTCAGAAGACAAAAGTGATGTTCAATGCTTTTACAAGAAATAATTAATTCAAGATTTATCGATTGATGGAGAAAAGCTGGAGATAACAGACACGTACGTTTATCTTGAACAGCAGATGTCAAGTGAGGGTCACATTGGTGAAGAAATTAATCGGCGTACAAAACTTGCCTGGAGAGCTTTTGGAAGAAACAGCATAATTTTCAAGAGCAATATGCCATTATGTCATTATGTCTTAAAAGAAAAGTGTTTGATCAATGCATCCTTCCAGTGCTTACGTATGGTGCAGAGACGTGGACCTTAGCTAAAAGAGACATACAAAGGCTGCAGACAACTCAAAGCAGCATGGAGAGGTGCATGCTTGGTGTAACCAGGAGAGATAAGAAGAGGAACACGTGGATCCGAAAAATGACAAGAGTGGAAGACATCATGATCAGAGTTAAATCCCTGAAATGGCAATGGGCTGGACATACTGCCAGAAGGACAGACCATCGATGGACAGCCGAAATTTTAGATTGGATTCCAAGGGACAGGAAAAGACCCAGAAGAAAACCACATGGGAGATGGGTGGATGAAATTCGAAAGTATGCGGGAATGACATGGAGGAGACTGGCACAAGACAGACCGTTGTGGAGGAAACTTGGGGAGACCTTCGTCCAGCAGTGGATTGATAATGGTTGACAATGATGATGATGATGATATATAATACTGGATTTCCTTTTTCCTCGAAGTCAGATGCACTATACAATGTACGTAGTAAAACGGAAAATTAACTTGAGCCCGGGCTCGTACCGACCCGGTTTTACTCAAAGATTTGATATAAGAGCGCGGGCCTGGATCCGTTTCCGGGATTTTGTCCTATCCCGGGTCTGTGCTCATCTCTAAACTGCACACGAAGAGCTTCGGTAGTCGAATTGATTGAGGCGTTGGCTTCTGACCATTTGTCCGAGCTGGGCCTGGATTAGAGTCACGGATGTGCTTATCTTAACCCCACCCCCTTCCCATGAACCAATGGCACCGATTTAGGAATAGTTGAATACTTATAACTTTAAAAGCTTAGGTGCCAGCAATACTTTATGGGCGTTTTGCAAGTGTGGGTCACGTCTTCAGACATTTCCTATGTGCACTATCTTGACAAAAGTCACCGGACATCCCTTCAAGATCCGTTCATTTGCTTTTGAAGCAAATGAACGGATCCGCTGCGTTGTTAGGATGCGCAGTACAGCTGCAAACGCTATGAAAAGAAGCCTGCAGCTGACCGCGATCATATCACACTGTAAGGTTGAGTGAAAATGTCGCGGCGGGAGACAACTGACATTGAGAAAAGAAAGATTGTCGGGTGTTATATTAGCGGGTTATCCATAAGAGAAACCGAGAGACGTTTAAACATACCCAAGTCAACTGTTTTGGATGTAATCAATGAGACACATGGCGTGCCTGAAGTAGCAAAACGTACTGACAGACTAAAGAGAATCAGTGATAGAGGACGTCATAACGAAGTAAATTTCTCCGTCATTTTTGGTCCACGCCGGGGATCGAACCCGAGTCCTCTTATTCCGGAACAAGTCGATCTACCAACTGAGAAACGTTCGTTCTCGCTGCTATCTGCCTTTATGTCGTGTGCGGCCTGCCGGGCAGGCACGTCACAACTTCGAAGCCTCAGGAGAGCAGTTACAGCTAATCGACAGAGTACTGCACAAGACCTCAGTGTACAGGTGAGTAAAAATGCTGGAACCTCGGTATGTACACGTAGCATTAGCAAAGGACTTCATTCCATGGGTTACCGTGATCGTGCTGCTGCAAAAAAGCCTTTCACCTCCACTCGGAATGCTACTCGTCGTTTAGCATGGTGTAAAGAACATTTATCGTGGATCGTAGATCAATGGAAACGGGTCCAATGGAATGATGAATCCAGATACACGATCCATCAGTCTGATGGCCGTGTGTTGGTATGGCGGCAGCCGGGGAAACGCTATTTACCGCAGTGTACTGTTTTTACGGTAAAGTTTGGAGCTGGCAGTGTACTCGTGTGGGGGTGTTTTTCGTGGTATGGTCCCGGCCCATTGGTTATCGTGGACAAACCTGTTAACCAGCAGGTCTTCCTTGATATTCTGGACAATTATGCCGTGCCAACTATGTGACATTACTATGGAACCGAGCCTTGTTGGTACCAGCAGGATAATGCACCGAGCCATAAAGCAAGGACTGTTACGGTGTGGTATGACGATACTTCCATATCGTGTGCGGACTGGCCAGCACAGAGCCGTGATCTTAATCCCACAGAGCATCTATGGGATGAATTAAAGCGCCGCATAAGAAGTTTGGAACCAAAGCCTACTACTAAGCGAAAGTTAGCGGCAGCATTAGGTACTGAATGGAAGCTCATACCTATTGCTGTGTGCCAAAACCTTGTCGAAAGCATGTCTCGAAGGGTCAGTGCATGCATTACGGCCAAAGGTGGACCAATCCGTATTAATGTATGCCAATAAATGCTATCTTGTGTTTCTCTTCTTGGTGTCCGGTGACTTTTGTCAATATAGTGTATATTACCTAAATAACTTTCCATTTTTGTTCACGGTATCTTATGTAAATTTCGTTTATCTCCCACAATAATTTCTCAACGTAACGTCATGTCTGAACTACCACGAGTTTCTTTTAAATGTGGCATAGCAGTCAGTCAGGTGAGGACTCAGCTAAAGTAAATACGACGTGTACAAAAATTGAGTGTGGTAGGCGTTAGGAATCTTCAACACTAAACTTACTTGACATTTGCTACCTAAGATATACGACGTTATCTTGTTACATTGTTCTTCGTTAGTTGCTCAGTATGACGGTACCTTGTTCTTTGTTAGTTACTCAGTATGACGTTATCTTGTTGTTCGTTAGTTACTCAGTATGACGTTACCTTGGTGTTCGTTAGTTACTCAGTATGACGTTACCTTGCTGTTCGTTAGTTACTCAATATGACGTTGCCTCGTTCTTCGCTAGTTTCTCAGTAACCATGTTAATGTGTTATCTTCTTCGTTTACTAATCAGCTTCTTAATTCATCATATTACTTAGTATGCGTCTTCAAACTTCTCTGTGAAAGTACAGCGTTACAGTCTTCAAGAAAACAAAAACAAAAAAAAGACGTTCAAGGAAATGAAGTCGTAAAGCTGAATACCGGAAAATGCTTTTTGGTTATATTCATTATTCTGAATGCATTAAAACATTATACACTGAAGAGTAATTGAATTAGAGAGAGCTGGCGTTATGCAACTGTGGCGCTGTGGGCGGCCCTGTAAACGGAAACGACATGACGTATGCAGCGATCCGACAATATAAGGAGTGATGTGACGGGAATCGGTAAGAGTCGGGCGCAGTATGGGTAAGACGAAGGATCTAAGCTCATTTGATCATGGGCAAATTGTCGGGCCCTGACGAATGGGTCCATCTCGGAAGTCGTGCAGGCACAGGAATTTTCCCGAGCCACTGTGCCACGGGTGCACCGTGAGTACATCGAATCCGGTAAAACCATCCCTGCAAGGGCCAACTGCCGTGAACAACAGCGTGTGGATGAGGTTGGTCATCGTCGGCTAGTTCACATTATAACAGCGGATAGACGGGCCACAGTGCAAGAAATCACTCGGCAGTTTCACGCTGGTGCACAAAAACGTGTAAACAGCCACACCATCCAGAACTATCTCCTCGCTATGGGGTACAGAAGCCATCGTCTCACGAGGGTACCGCTGCTGACCGCACATCACAGGGTGCAAAGATTAGCATGGGCGCGGGAACATCGCCACTTGACCCTAGACACGTGGGAAAATGTTGCCTGGACTGATGAGTCGAGATTCACGTTGGTACATGCGAATGGCAGGATACGAGTACGGCGCAAACCACATGAAGCGATGGATCCTTCTTGCCAGCAGGGTACTCTTCAAGCTGGTTGGGGGGGGGGGGGCATACTCGTCTGGGGACTGTTCACGTGGACTGAAATGGGACACCTGGTACGTGTGACATCGTCACTCACAGGTCAACGTTACCGGGATATACTGGACGACCATTTGCTCCCGTTTGTGCGTCTTCAACATCCAACTGGGGACCTCATCGTGCAACAAGACAATGAATGCACCGTACCATCGCTCCCGAATTGTATCCGAATGGTTGTATGAACACTCCACCGACGTGATCTCGCTTCCTTGGCCAGCTAAGTCACCTGACCTCAATCCCATCGAGCACATCTGGGATGCCATCGAGAGAGATGTTCGAGACTCTGACCCCCCCCCCCCCCCATCAAATCTTCGTGAACTGTGGGAGCTTGATCAGGGGTCGTGGATCCGTATGGCTTCCCTACGATTCCGGTGTCTTGTCGAGTCCTGCGGAGACGAATCGCCGCCGTCATCAGGGCGGAAGGTGGTGCTACACGTTACTAGACAGGTATCTCTAATTCAATTGCTCTTCAGTGTATATTCTTTTCATAGAAGCATAAACGTCTTTCAGAAAGTATAACATTCATATTATTTATTACGTGCTGCTTATATGTAGTATATATAAATAAGGTCTGCCCTAGTAAATAATGCTGCTTTCAGGTCCTACAATCTGTTACACGAAAATTCTTTGATCCAGTGTACTGGTGGCGATTTGCATCTGAAAATTTTTTAATACTATAGCAAATTAAATTCTATATATAACACACCTTCTTTGCAAAGAACGCGTGTGAGTAACAGAGTACCTACTTTTCTCATGAATTTTGGTTAACGTGTTCGTAACATTAAGGTAATGTTTTATAATTGACTTTATATTCTTACTTCGTAACTCCGTGCCTTCTTTGGTTTTGATAACCAATGCAATTTCCTTCGTTTGAACTTCAAGAAGGAAACATTTTTAAATGCATTAGAAGAGCAAGAGAGAACAAAACAAAAGGAGAGAAAAAAAAAAAGATTGGTTGACTGTTACTGACTCTAATGAAAAGCTAGAGAGGTATGTAATACCTCTCTACCTCGCCAAGTCGGCATATTTAGGAGACGCGTTTCATCGTTTAAACAAGGTCAACAACCAACATGCTGGGAAGAAAAGAAAACCTTCTCGGTTCGTCAGGCGGAGCTCCGTATTTTCAAAGAAAAGATAAATCCATGGGGAACCAGTTTAAATGAGGGAAAAATAAGATCTTTCCTTTTATATTCGCTACAGAGAATAAAGAAAGAAAGAAAACGGCTTACATTAGAGACCTAGAACAGAAAACGAAACAGAACTTCCAGACTTGGTTCGTTAAGACAGAATCCGAAATCTTTTCTGCAGAATACGCGATTCGTACAGTGAAATTCAGCCTACAACAAGAGCCCTTCGAATTAAGCATTAAATACAGTGAAGTGCCGTGTGGGCAAATTCTTCTGGATAGACAATGAAACAAAACAGAAAAAGAAAGTCCTATTTGAATAACCATACTACTAGCTGAAGTTTTGAGTTCCACGATCCTGGGTTTTCATTATCGTATTTATTCATGTAGATCTTGAGAAACACAACTAAAGGAACGAATGCTACAGATACACAACTAAAGGAACAAATGCTACCTGGTCACAGAATATCCTAGGTTTTCAAACGATAATGCAGTGTGACTAGTTTAATTTTTTTTTCTGTTATCAAACTCTTTTGAGGGAGAATCAGGTAATAATATATTTATTTAAAAATCAAACTATTTTGTTTCGCACGAACAACATGTCTAATAAACTGTGAAACCCAATACTTAACTGCGTTTTAATTTGATTTGCCTAAAACTTAACGTTTTTGTTACGTATCGACGAATTACATTCTATCTTGCTATTCAAAACTTGCATTCCGAATAAATCACATAGATAAATCACATCAGAGAATTTTTTCAACTGAAAAAAAAAATGGGGCCAACAGCAGGAAATGCTTAATCATGAAAGCGTCGCTTTTCTATGATTCAACTAAAAAAATCAAACGTTGTAGAATCCAGCCTGCTCTTAGCAAAGAAATGCAATGTTTTGGGGATCGAAATGGCAATGGATCTTTAACTGAAAATAATGAGGAAATGGCAATCTTTTTAACTGAAAACAACGGGGCCGGCAGCAGGGAATTTTTAATATGAAAGGGCCCTTCCATGAACTAAAACAATCAAACGTTGTATTAGGTGTACAAAAAAGTTTTAAAGCGTTTTAAGACACAGCAATATGTAATTTGAGAGAAAACAACAATGTCTTTACAAATCAAAATGGGCGCCGTCGTTATCTATAACCTTACGTCATCAGTCGGGCAGCTGACGGATTCCAGCCACAAAGAATACTTTGTCGTGTGACGGGATGAGTCGTCAACCCATTCTTGCACTTCGTCGCATGTAAGGAACCGTACAGCAGACAAACCACGTTGCATCGATCGGAACAAATGATAGTCTGCAGGGGCTATGTCGGGACTATACGCTGGGCGCTCCAAAACTTCCCAGCCAAACATCAATAACGTTTCCTTCACCGATTTTGCGACATGTTGCCTAGCGTTGTCATAAATAATTTTCACGGGACGCAATTCTTTCCCTGTGAATGGACGTTTCCGACAGACTTCCTGGTTCAATCGAAGCAATTGTTGCATGTCGAGATCAGAAGTAACAGTTTGACCTTGTTCCAATAGTTCATAATAGAGTACACCCTTCATATCCCACCAGATGCACAGAAGAACTATCTTGGAGTGAATATTGCGTTTCGGTGTCGACGTCGTTGCTGCACCAGGGTCTACTCAATGTTTTTTGAGTTTGAGATTGTCGTACCATATCCACTTTTCATCACCTGTAACGATTTTCCACAGGAAAGGCTTCCTGTGTTGTTTATTCAACATATTCAAACCCTTCATGACACGCTCATCCTTGTTCCTCTGGCTCAGGTCATGTGGCACCCATTTTCCTTCCTTCTGAATCTTTCCCATTGCGCGTAAACGATTGGAAATGGTTTGTTGAGTTACCACTAGTTGTTCAATTAGTTCTTCTTGCATTTGAGACGAATCTTCATTCAGTAATGCGTGCTGTTCCTCATGTGCAACCTTCTGCCGGCGCCGCTAAGTTCTCGATCGCTAACGTCAAAACCACCTGCTTTAAACAGTCTAAACCAAAACTCGCACGTACTTTTCGATGCAATATTCTCCCCAGAACAGATAAATTCACGTGCTTTTGCAATATTTTTTCCTTGATGAGATTCGTAACGAATGCAGTACCGCTTGCCATATTTCACCTACCGATGTGCAAGTGAGTATGACTGTAGGGCAAACTTCTGTGTCACATTTTATACTCCGGACCAGCTACGGTCACATGACAACAACGCGGGGGAATGTCGGATATGTAAATTAGCGGTATACGTCACACAAGAAATGCTTTAAAACTTATTTGTACATCTAATAGTACCCAGTCTGCTCTTAGCAAAGAAATACAATTTTTTGGGATCAAAATGGCAATGGATCAGACACAAAAAACAGCAAAACTGCTCTAAGATGAATGGAACGAGCTCACAGGTGAAACAAGCAGGATACTTACATCTGGGAGCCAGTTCGCTATTAGAAGAAACGGCTGGGCTGTACGCCATCGTTAAGTGGATTTCGAATTAGTTTTCGAAGCTGTCCTCCCTACTCACTCGACCATCAAAAAATTACTACACAAATCAGTTAAGAATACAAGTCCCAAACACTGCATTAGGAGTTTAATTTTGAAATCAGACTTGAGATGTTGTCAATACCATAAATGTAATAAACTTAATTAAGCACCAAGAAATCAATGTATTATATCGTATGTGATAAGTTAACGAAGTTAAAAAAATTTTTAAAAACGGAGGAGGCTAACTTGTAGAATGCTCACACATGCAGAGGAGGGGGGGGGGCAAAAAGATCGTGGGAATGACTCTGGCGATATCCAAGGAAGGCGGAGAACTTGGTGATAGAATGAAGTAAAGAAGAAATTCAAGGAGAGAGAACGAAGAGGCAAGGAGATCAACCAGGGTTTGGAAAACGCCAGCCCACTTGGGTTTTTTTCGGGTTTTATTGTTTTTTTTTTGGGGGTGGGTAGTATTGATTTTTCTTCGGGTTTTATTGGGTTTTTTTCGGAGGGGTAGCATTGTTTTTTTGGGGGAGTAGCATTGTTTGGGGGGGGGGTATTTTTTTTTTTTTGGGGGGGGGGTATTTTTGGGGGGTAGTATTGTTTGGGGGGCAGTATTGTTTGGGGGGCAGTATTGTTTGGGAGGTAGTATTGTTTGGGGGTTAGCATTGTTTTGGGGGTGGGTCCATTTTCTTTTATTTCTAATTTGCATAGCTGGAATTTATTTGAAACAGCATTGAACATTCCAATTTATCCTACTTTATCAGTACATATTTTTTTAAACTAAGTGATATATAAAAATACTTAAGGTGCGGTGGAGTGTGTACAAAAATTACGTTACGATTCGAAAATTTTTTAAACATTCCCTAAAAGTCTATTGAATCACGGGAAAGTCCACTATTTTTGTTTTCTTTTTACTCTGTAAAATATATCACTTGTTCACTTCTCTTTTCGCTTCAGCAAATTCACTTTAGTGTTTTTTCGACATTTTTCATTTGCCATAGATTCATCAAATCACAACAAATCCACTGCGAAAGGGCGGGGGTGCACAAAAGGTGCTATTCAAGATCAAAGTAACAAAATCTATATAGCGGAAGAGAGGAAATTTTAAAACCACAGTGCAAGGTTGATGATAGAGAATAAAATGATGCAAAAAAAAGGAAAATCTAAATCTCACTGACGAAACAAATAACAATAGTGGCTTTTAAGTCTGGTCTCACTCTTAAATTTTATGTTCGTATGAATCGGTAATATCAACACAGAATATTATATTTAGTAAAATTAGTTTAATGCTATTGAAAAACTGTTCCAATTGCTGATTGCTGAAAATTTGCAAATAATCCCCCCCCCGGCGTTATCAGTTGAAAATCCTTTAAGTAACATATTAGCGAAGAGCTCGGAAAGTAGATTTTCCATGCTATTATTGGCATATTTTCATTGTATTCCATGTAACCACTTCCTTCAAAAAACTTGAGAATTTTCATCGTCCTGGAAGGGGAATCGAACCCGCACCTCCCGATTTCCGGTTAAGCATGCTAGTCATTACGCTACCCAGGACAAGGAAATTCCAAGCAACTGAACATAGATTTCTGAGAAACTTCAGATTTGCGCTAGTCGAACCTATTCCTTCAGATTTGGCTATTCGTTCATGATCGCAAACCTTCAGATTTGCGCTAGTCGGAGCTATTCCTTCAGATTTGGCTATTCGTTCATGATTGCAAACCTTCAGATTTGCGCTAGTTGAAGCAATTTTTGCACATCCAAGGTCGGATGTAGGTCACAAATTCCAGCGATGAAAGTACGTCATATACAATTGGGAAACAAATTTCCCCGAAGAAATAAATTCTTCATAAATACATGGTAGGCATTGTAATGCTATTATTGGCATATTTTCACTGTATTCCATGTAACCACTTCCTTCAGAAAACTTGAAAATTTTCATCGTAATGACTAGCATGCTCAACCGGAAATCGGGAGGTGCGGGTTCGATTCCCGCTCCAGGAGGATGAAAACTTTCAAGTTTTCTGAAGGAAATGGTTACATGGAATACAGTGAAAATATGCCAATAACAGGATTACAACCTACCATGTATTTATGAAAAATTATTTCTTCGGGGAAATTCGTTTCCATATTGTATATGACGTAGATTTTTCATGTTTCACGAGAGCTAGCCGAAAACAGCTAGCGGTTATATCCCACAGATAGAAAAATTAATAACTAATAGTTTTTTATGAAAAAAGCACCTCCCCTCCAAAGGCCCCAGTGTGCCGAGCGAACAGATACAACAATACAAATTTTGAAGATGACAATCCGATTTTTGGCGTAAATGTGACAAGGATGGTAAGTCAGATAATTTTTGAAAACTTGAAAATTTTCATCGTCCTGGAGCGGGACTCGAACCCGCGTCTCCCAGAAAACGCCTAGGTATGCTAACCACTACACCACCCAGAACGACCAAGTTTCAAGTTTACGATCAATTTGAATTTAACCATCACAGGATTCGCTAGTCGAAGCAACCGGCATTCATGTTTAGCGAATCTGGAGGTTAATAATCCTATCCCGTGATTGCCCGGAGAAGCAGATAAATCATGAAAGAAATACGGGATTACGCCATATAATACAAATTTTGAAGATGACAATCCGATTTTTGGCGTAAATGTGACAAGGATGGTAAGTCAGATAATTTTTGAAAACTTGAAAATTTTCATCGTCCTGGAGCGGGACTCGAACCCGCGTCTCCCATCAAAAATTATCTGACTTACCATCCTTGTCACATTTACGCCAAAAATCGGATTGTCATCTTCAAAATTTGTATTATATGGCGTAATCCCGTATTTCTTTCATGAGATACAACAATGTTCGCCATCTCTCTCCTAAATTTAATCTCAGTCTCTCAGCTGGTAATGCATGAACTTGGTCGGCCAAACTAAATGTCAAACTAATTGTAAAAGAAAATATTACATTGGGTGTGATTAAATTTAGAATATTGTAGAAGCAAAAAATAGAATCTAAGTTTGAAAAAACCCAGGTGGGTTTTTTCAACTGATCCCAGTCCGAAAAAACCCGGTGGGTTTTTCAAGCTGGGCCCACCTTGGCGAACCTTGAGGTCAACAGACGTCAACCAAAACATAAGATAAACAGGACTAGAAAATCATTGAAACTAAAAGGCAGCTAAAAATTCCGTTGCATGCCTGCTACCTGAATGGATTTAAAAACAACCCTAAGCGAAACAGGAAAAAAATAAAAGGAGCATCCTGAAAGTAATGCCTCCTAACTTAATAACTTTTGAAGTGATTTTAATGAAACTGCTCTGGCATGTGTATACTATGATATGTTACCAATGTGGGAACAATTTTTTTTCAGAGTCGGAAATAAAGATCATGAATGACAGCGAAAAGCAGCGAGCCGTAATTGAATTCCTGGAAAAGGAGGGATGAGAGGCTCCAGAAATCTACAGATGACTCCTAGCGGTGTATGGAGCTGCTACAATCGATATCAGTAATGTCCGAAGATGGATGAAGAGGTTTCGAGAGGGAGAAAGGTCAGTGTCGGTCACACAACGGAGTGAAAGACCCGCAACTGCAGTGACAGATGCCAACAGGCAACGAGTCAAAGATCTCAACACAGCTGATCGTCATGTCACCATCCAGAAGTTGCAACAATAAGCAGTGCTCACTATGTGGAAGCACTGTAGAAGCTAAAGGAAGCTATCAGAAGGAAAAGACGTGTCATTCCACTTCATAGTGTTGTTTTACACCATGATAATGCACGTCCCCACACCTCAATGGAGACTTCACAGGCTAATGCCAAAATGGAGAGGACGGTGATTCCCCAACTTCCCTAGAGTCCTGATCTGGCTCCTCCTTTTTCCTGTTTGCTCCTTTGAAAAACACCCTTCGTGGGGAACGTTTCGACGATGGGACAGACGTCAAACTGGCTGTGAACTTATGGGTGAAACGACAGCCGCGGGAATTTTTCCAAAATGGATTTTACCAATGGGTTCAAAGATTGCGGAAATGTATAGAAAGAGATGGACAACACTTTGAATAGGCTAGCATTATTAACAATATGTCCAAGTATTTTGCCACCAAGTTTCACATTTTTGCTGCTACAAACAAAAATCTTCTGAGGGACGAGGCATTACTTTCAGGATGCCCTTTGTAAAATATTCAAAAATATATAAGCACCAAATAAGGTAACGCATCACAACACGGCTATTCGGTTAATCGTGCCAACAACTGACTGACCACGGCATGATGATTGAAGAAAAAGATTATTACGAAACAAAGCCAAACAACAGGAGTCGAAGAATATTAACTAAAAGGGACAACCTAAATGAAGATGCAAATATAAGTACTAATACGAAATGACAAGATGCCTTAAAAAGAATGAAAAAATGGAACAGACAGTACATTTCTGGAAGCTTTTGATGCGGAGGTTATTGACATCTTATGAGATCTCATGAGGAACATATCTGAGCAGGAAGTTAATCCTGATAAATCCAGGTACACTATGTTGTACACATTTACAAGGCAAAGGGGGATGTTCAGAATTGCAACAACTACAACGTTCTATAGTTCACCATGAAGAACAGAAAAGACTACTGGATAAGAGATTACAGACAGATGGACAAAGCTGGAGCATAAAACACTTGTTCAACCTACGGTTGGAAAGCGTAAAAAGGGATCTCAAGTTCCAAAGCATTCTGTTGCTTCGAAATATCACATTAAAAGAAATACTTAATTTGTGATAAGTCCTCCTACAAACAAAATCACAAACGTATTAAAAATAATAATAAGTTCCAACAGAAATTAAAATGACAAATCACTCGCATTAATGAAAGCAAATTCATCATCGCGAGATTAGTTTTACCATAAACGTGAGTGCAGTTCCTAAGACTTTCTGGCTCAGTGGTTAAGCCCCTCACATTGTGTAGACGCAACCCAATCGACCTAAGTCCGATCCCAGACACCGGCGCGAAAGTATACTCTTACGTTTGGGCTGAAAATTTCAGCTTCTTCGATTTTGCAAAATTTCTGCAAAAATACGGAAAATTTTGAAACGGATTTTTCTGAAATAAACGGAACTTCTGACTACGGAAGATGTGTGAATATATGGAAGTTAAAAAAATAACCGAGCAGTTTTAAAAACGGGAATTTCGTTAAAAGATTGACACTTACTAGCAAATTTGCTGCACGTTATTTTCTGGAATTTTCCGTGAATTCACCCCCTTATTTTCATTTTTTTTTTTTTTACAGTGAATAAACCAGCTGTTCAGTACAAAAGAGCGAATCTTTCTATTTACTTGGTATTTTATTTGTTTTCATCACTGGAGGTAAAACATTATTGAAATCCCGGAAACTTCTAAACGCATCCCACGTAGAAGAACTACAACAAACACTTATTTATATATACTTACTTTGAAAGAAACCTACGCAGAAACACAGACAAGGTTTAGCATCAAAGCACATGTATCTTAGAGATGTGGAGAAGGAATGTGCGTTGCACAGAGTGTATTGAATTCGGAACGAACAACAATGAACAGCTGCGCTAATAATGCTTCAGAGCTGGAAGAATGGGGATTTACATACAGTGCCAAATACTTTAGTAGTTTAGAGTTTCCGAAAAAGATTTTGCAATGGAAAAACTGCGGCCTTTGTACCTAACACTGCTTGTTTAAAGGGTTTTGGGATGTGACAGCAGAAAGAAAATACTTGTCATATACAATACTAGTTACAAAGACTACGAGAATTAGGTGTCTGAAAAGTAGGGGGGGGGGTTGCCAAAAGCCCTGTAGTTTTAAATTTCAGTAATTTTTGGAACAGAAATAAATAATGCAAGTTTATTAATCAGCCAATCAGGATTAACATGGTGCGCTGACCGATTCATGAACATGAATATACATTTCATCGCAAGAAACGAATTCGGTAAAATATATATAAATGGTTAAGGTAAGGAGACTTCATAATCACCCATTTTACTTTCACTTGTTTCTGAAGTGCTTGGTTTTTTGTAAAATCACTGCTTTCAAACTTTAAACAGTCGGCGTGCTAAATAAATCACAATTCTTTTCATCAGAAATGGCACTTGAGTTTGCTTGACCCTGAGCAAAAAAGAACTGGTCCAGTTTTGGAAGTTTCTTCGCGCGCTCTCTTTTTTTTTTTTCTCCCCCGCCGATGCTCTGTTCCAGTTGGACACTTTTGTGACGTTTTGCAGATGAATGTCGTTCGCTTGTTTATATTATAGTTTTCACACAGTGAATGAGATTGACGTACTATGAGGAAAAACTAAATGATATAGCACGTTTAGTTGTTTAGTCCAAAATTAAAATAAATAACTTGAAGAGATCACTCTTCTATGCATCGTAAATCTGCGGCTGGCTGCTGTAAATAAACATTGACGCCTGTCGTGTACGTAATTCTACGTAACAAACTGTTTTTCCACATCCTCCACGGGGAACCGCCATTTGGCCTCGCATTTTTCCATAGCAGCCTAGAGAGAGGGCGACCGCATTACAACATATTGCAGAGAGATCGTATTATAACCCATTGCAAAGCAATCGTATTACAACCTACTGCAGAGACATCGTATTACAACCCACTGCATACCAATCGTATCATAACCTCGAGCCAAACAACGGCCGAATAACTTCAATCTGTAGGGCATTCAGTGTTTTAGAAATGAAACTTGATATTTATTTAGAAGCTTTTTTTTTTTTTTTTATTGGGGGTTTAACGACCACTGTGAGCAACTCAATGGGCTATAACCAGTTGACCGTCCCTATTTTAGGGCCACTGGTTCCAGGAAAGAGAGAAAGCCAGTGCCGTGAGGCAAACAATATCCGAGCTTCACCGGGATTCGAACCCGGGCCCATCTCAGAGGAATGGTTATATAAGCTATCGCTTAGACCACTGCGCCACGGCTAGGAAAAGCTAAATATATCTTAAAGGAAAATATGGATTTTCGGGTTAATTATTTGTTTGTTTGTTTGTTTTTGTGCGTGCTCGGATTTTGTCATAAAACTAACTGTCAGCTACAGTACGCCACTTCGTTACCTGCTCCTCCCGCAGCCACAGGACCTGCGGGGATGGTAGTTACACCACTGCAAGAACATACAAATACAGTGATCGTAAAATTTCCGAACTATGAATTAGGAAAATAAAAAAAGGCGCATCTTGTAAGCGGAATCTTAGCCAGTCGATGTGGCCGCACGAGTCAGCAACTCGTCCAAGTCAAACATTGCGCGTGTCGAATCTGATGGAAATTGGCAGAGTGCCAGAAATGAATAACTGGTTCCCTGTCTGCTACGAAGTTTGCCCATTTTAGCGTCGCCATTCGCACAGACACATATGTTTGAAGAGGGAGCAGAGAATGTTTTTACTTGAAGCTTATTTGCAAACGGAGTCTTACCAACAGTGTATAGCAGTTCGGGAAAAAATTTCCGCGGCATACTGTTTGGTAAGTAAATCATCGATACACAGTTTACTCGTACAATTTCGAAAAACTGAGAGCGTTGAGAGATTTTTTTTTCTTTGATTGGAGGTTTAACGACCACCGTGAGCAACTCAACGGGCTATAAGCAGTCACCCGGAGTGGTTTCCACGGCCCCGGGCCGTGGAAACTTAGAAATGAGCAACGGCCCGACCTTAGAAAGAAATGAGCGACGGCCCGACCCGGGCCGTTGCTCATTTCTAAGTTGGGAAAACGGGCCAGGCCGGGCCTTCAATATTTAATGCAATGATGATGAGTCTATTATCCTGCACCGTCCACTTGCGGACTCCGCAGGGTTATTCGAACTCGCTTTGCACGTTTACTTTGACGTAAGCGTTACGGTAACAATCCCCCTTGATAAGCCACAGATTCGGACACACCGACAGGTGGTGCGAACTAGGGAGGTCGCACACGTTGGACCATGTGGACTATCGAGCAAACAGACACGGGCCGAGCAGGGTTTTTTTTTATGAGCAAAACAATCGCTGTACGATGCCTTTCTTGTTTGGAAAACTCGCAACATACAGCAGCAGGATAAGATTGAATAATTTCCGCTGATGGAAAAAATATAAGTTTTACGACATCCTCTCCTCCTACAAAACAATTGGTGTGGTTCAGCTCCCTTAGTTTTTCAAAGTGAATGTGGGTCCCTTCTCTTTGTAACTTTCACCCCATCCCCCCTATCATGCTTCAAGGAAACCTAACTGCAGCTTTTTTTTTTTTTTTTGGTTGGAGGTTTAACGACCACCGTGAGCAACTCAATGGGCTATAAGCAGTCGCCCGTCCCTAATTTAGGGTCACTGGTTCCAGGGAAGGGAGAGAGCCAGTGCCGTAAGACAAAAACAACATCCATGCCTCACCGGGATTCGAACCCGGACCCCGTTCGGACGAATGATCAGAGGCCATCGCTGAGACCACTGCGCCACCGGGGCGGCCTGCAGCATTTCTAAACCAAGCGACCAGCTCGCAGACCAGGGCTGTCGCAGACGATCTCTTTTATTGTTCTGGTCGGCGGCACTTTGTTCTCTAGATGTGTGAAAAGCTTTTAAGTTGTCTTAAATGGCACTGGAGAAATGCGCTGGAAGAAACTTACTTCTGCGTATAAATCTTTGACGTATTTTTCCCCTTTTGTACTTTCAGGGAGTCAGCAGATGGCAAATGAGCCCTTAGGTATCCCAGCCCAGTCGTTTTCAAAACTTCTGTGACACTGGTTAGCTGGGCAGTCTGTCGTTGTTTACCCTTAGCATATGCTCAGTTCAGTGTAGCTGATAAATATTCTTCCATACTTATTATGGAGTTTAAGAAAGCGAAAGACTTTCGCGAAAAAATCGCTTCCGGAGAATATGTGCTTGTAGACAATGTAAAGGGGGAAAACGATATTTGGAAATATTTTAAATTACTGTACCGTTCTGAAACTAGTCGGCCGGTAAACGTTGTGCAGTGCACTAAATGCAAAAACCTTTTGAGTTACGGTAGCACAAAGTCTGAAACTTCGCATCTTAAGCGGCACAAATGTGCTCACCCCCCCCCCCCACACACACACACGAGAGACATATTGGTTTCCAGCGATATGATATGCGAGTAGAGATAGGTGCAGTTTATAAAGTCATAAAATCTCCCAGTAGAACGATCGGACTCATAATTCTGTATATTTCGTACTTTTCGAATTAACCCCCTCCTTATCCCCAAGGATATTTCCGGGTCCGGCGGTAGGGAATGATAATTTGAAAACCCAGAAAATTTGAAAGGCATGGAAATTGTCCTTTTCATGCAATATTTTTTAGTATACAAGCCCCCACCCCCACCACCCCTCGGACGTCGCGTTACTTATACAGAGCCTCAGAAATATTCTGAATTAACGTTTATTGTAATAGAATACGTGTAGTAATTAAGGAAACGAAATCTCTTCAGGAGTCGAATGACCGGGTGCACCAGGTGTCAAATTCGTGTTTTGGTAATTGTTGAAATTTTACGGGCCGGGCTTTAATTAAAAAATTTGAAACGGGCCCCGCGGGCTTGGTCGTGCGGGCTTTCCAAATTAAGGCCCGTGCAGACCTCTATTCGCCCATCCTTAATTTATGGTCATTGGTTCCAGGGAAGGAAGAGAGCCAGCGCCGTAAGACAAACACAACATACCTCACCGGGATTCGAACCCGGACCCATCTCGGACGAATGATCGCCATCGCTTAGACCACTGGGCCAAAGGGGCGGCTGATAGATTTTATAAATGACTATATGCCTAGAAGTAGCCGTCCAAGTGTGTTAACGTGGGAAGTGATTAACGACGTTGTAAAACGTTTGTAACAGTCATTTATACGAAAGTTGTATCGAGAGTAATACAAAAGTGGGCATAACTTTTTTATTAACGGCCAGAGCTCGTTCAAATGCACATGTTGATATAGTAACCCTTCTTCTTCATTGCAAGAAAATAATGTATTCCAAGCAGAAGCAACGTGTCGTCACTGAGTTCTTGATGAAGGAATGGTGCAGGCAGTTCGACATTCACAGAAGCCAACAGAATGTTGACGAAGATTACGCCATCGACAAGATCAATGTGTACAAATGAATGAATAAGTTTAAAGAAGGGGAAACCAGCATTGAAGACAAACTACGCAGTGGGAAACCATCATCTGCGACCACTCAAACGAGTCGTCAGCGGCGGATGAATTGATTCGCGCCGAGAGAAGAGTTAGGATCCGTGAGTTGGTTCCACAACTGGACTGTGATCACAATGAAATACAGAAGATGGTGGAAAATTTAGGGTATCGGAAAGTGCGTGCAAAGTGGGTACCTTGGCAGTTGACACCCGATTTGAAGGACAGAAGGGTGGGAATCTAGTCTGGTTTGCTGGAAGCGTTTGAAGCCAATGAAGATAAGTTTTTTTTTCTATTTGGTGACAGGGGATGAAACATGAGCGTATGTTTACGATCCGAAAACGAAGAATCAATCCATGGAACGGTGTCACACCTCTTCACCAATGCCTAAGAAGTTCAAGAGCCAGCGATGAGCACAGAATGTCATGGAGACTGTTTTTTGGGATGACAGGGGTGTTATTCTCCTGGACTTTCTGGAACGTGGCCGTACCATGACCAGCGAGCGGTACGTTGAGACACTCATGAAGCTTAGAGAAGCCCTAAGGAGGAAGAGACCGAACAAGAATCCGAAAAGGATTCACATTCACCATGACAATGCGACACCACACACATCTTTGGCAACAAATCAGGCGATCAGCAAATTAGACTGGTAGGTGGTCCCTCCATCCACCGTACAACCCAGATTTGGCACCCTCCGGCTGCCACCTGTTTGGTTCAATGAAAGAGAGTCTCCGGGGACATCGATCTGATGACACAGACGAGGGGGAAGTGGCTGCGAAGAAGTGGGTACAACAGTCCACACCTGATTTTTTCAAAGAGGATTCGATAGTTGGGTTCAACGAAGGCACAAATGCATCGCTTGTGATGGAGACTATGTTGAGTAGTACCTTTGCATAGAGAAAATTACTTTACCAACATGTGCAATTTGAATGACCTCTGTCAGTTATTAAAAAAGTTATGTCCACTTTTGCCTTATTTTCGGTACAACCGTCGTGTAATCGCTTCGCCGTTTATCTTAGCAAGTGAAACTGTCTTACGGCTGAGTGCAGAAAGCGACTAAATGATTGCAGCTTCATGCATTCCGAAAAAAATCGGTGTGTGGTGTGTCATAGTGTGGACCACTGTTTTT
Source organism: Macrothele yani (assembly GCA_039090855.1). NCBI lineage: Eukaryota > Metazoa > Arthropoda > Arachnida > Araneae > Macrothelidae > Macrothele > Macrothele yani. The sequence continues at coordinate 105,385,301 of CM077024.1, forward strand.
AACAGCACTGTAAATACAGATATTTATCAAGATTTGGTTTTTCAGTTTGTGTCTCTATTGCAAGAAAACGAACGTTTCGCATGGCTTCATCAGAACTGACAGACATGTGACACAGTTACCGCGACAACAGAACTTTTGCAAAGTTTCTTTGGTGACCGCGTTATTTCTAAAGAAATTTGGCCTCCACGTTCACCGGATCTCTCCTCCTGATTTTTTTCCGCTGTGGAGATCTTTAAATGACCATGTTTATGCAAACAAAAAAAACCGCATGACTTGCCGTCCTTGAAAACAAACATTTTTCGGGTTAAACGGAAATCACGCCATCTATGCTGAAACGCGTTACAAAAAAAACATGAGCCATCACGTGGGTATTTGCCTCCAGCAACATGGAGGTCATTTTCAGCACCTTTTTTACGTCAACATCAGTTGCTCAAAAATCGATGGCTACTTTTTGTATTTGCATAACGCCAATAAAAATTATTCAAATAAGAGTTCAGGAATTTTTTCTATCACCCTGCATTTCAGGATACATTAAATAAATTGCATGAAGAATTCTATCCTCAACAAAATTGCGATTGCGGAACTTAAGAAGAGAGAGAGAGAGTGTTGATAAGCAAGGGCAGAACTCAATCTCTCCTGATGCGCAGGCATGCTCCATAACTAAGGAATGGACGATTCCGAGAACAGTATCGACTATTTGGTAAGCACAAAGTAAGTTTCCAGAAGTTCGTGATCAAGTGGAGAGATGCAGACTTTGTTTCAAAAAATATCGCAGGAATGTATTTCCTGAAACTTCGTGTCATTAAAGACGTCTGACTGCAAATTTTAACAGCAATTTTTTCGCAGCATCTTCTTTTACAGTTCTTCATCCGTAAATTCAACAGTGAGAACGGACACAAACAAACACAGAGTCACTCCCTTTCCTTCCTCTTTCCAGACCTCCGCGGGATTGGAGGAGTTTGGAGATGGCGTTGGCGAATGTACTTGTTGATCTCCTGCTTCACGGTCTACAAATCAGACCGAAAGCTGTTCGTATTTTTTCCATCAATAAAAAAGGGAACGAAAAAAATTGCTAGACATTTCTTTTTTCTCTCCCGTAGCTAGGTATCCTGTATCTTCACAATGGGCAATCCACAGCTACTATCGGCTAAGGTTTTGGTATCTCTCCCTCTCCCTCTCTCGTTCTTTTTCTGTCTGCCTCTTGCTATCATCTATCATCATCTGTCTTGGCCAGTAGGGAGCCCGTGTTGGATGAACTCCTAAACCCATGAATTATCCTCATATCCATTCCCTCCCCCGTCTCTATCCTCAGGAACTTCATCTCACTCCTCCTCTTCTAGGAAATATCTACTTTCGCCAGCGTCATAGAAATATCGGTCAAAAACAACAAGCACATAGCATCCTTATATCCTTCCTACTTATCGGAGCAATCCTCTTCGATTTTTCGGAGAAAACGGTACGAGAAGCAAAACATTTAGTCTTGCAGAGTATAAACTAACAAAAGTACTCCAACAGTTAATAAAAAAAGTTTTAAGCGCGCTACAGCAAGAAAAGAAACAACTTTTATATAAGGGGAAATCTCTCAAAAGCAAAACAGACCTCCCCGGGTAATCGATCAAGGAGGTGAAGAGCGAATACATATATCAGTGCTAGCATTTGTTCTCTTTAAAATACGTAACATTTTCCTGTTATACATCATGAAAAGCCACATCATTGAGAAGAAAAAAAAAGGCTAAAGTAAAGGAGCTGAGAGGCAAAGGGTTTTTATTTGCTGCTAAAAAGGATAGTGAAGATAAAGCATATGACATTTAATACACCCATTTTGATGAACGATGACGTTTTTGTTTTTCAACTGATGATACAAAAACGTGAATCTTTCATCAAAAGACGGTTTGTTGAGCATGAACTGCTTTGTTCTCTAACTGACAAGCGACCTTTCACCCGCTGATTTTAGTGAACGGTAGCCATTTTCGCTTCATCTGAGGATAAAAAAAGTTAGCACGCCTCGTTCATGTAACCCATTTATGGTGAGGTGGCCATCCGAATGACAGAAGTGATCAAGCGACCTCTATTGTTTTTATAATTTACGAACGTCAACGATTTTCTTTTTCTTAAAACAACCAAAATAGTCGGAAACAGAGGTCGCCATTTTTTCATGTGCTGCAAAGTCGTTTTGTTTACGCTTTCCAACCGTAGATTGAAGAAGCTTATATGCTCCAGCTTTGTCCGTCTGTCTGTCTGTCTGTCTACACGATAACTCGCGTAAAAATAGTTCGATTTCGATGAAATTTTAGTATGTGGTAGGGGACAACCTGGAGACGAATCCTATTGAAAATGGACGAAATGGGGTCAAAGGTCAGGACATAGCAGTGGGATCCATTCCATCGCCTTTATGCGTATTAACTTACGTAAAAATGCTTCGATTGCGACCAAACTTTAGTATGCTGTTCCGGAGGTATGCTGAACTAATTCTGTTTTAATATCATGGAAATGAGGTCAAAGGTCAGGGCACAGGAGCGAGACTTATTCCGCAGCCATTATCCTCATAACTTGATTAAAAATGCTCCTATTGCGACAAAACTTTAGCATGTTGTTCCGGAGGTATACTGAACCGATTCTGTTGAATATCATCGAAATGGGGCCAAAGGTCGGGGCACAGGAGCGAGATTCATTCCACAGCCCTTATCCTCATAACTTGAGGAATGATTTCTGGTATGTTGAAAAACGTATCATAACCAATGCATTGCATGATTTTACTAACATGTTATTGCACTTTCTATTTCGATATACAAGCCTAGATGCAACTCATGTCTAGATGCCTGTGCACATGTCTTGATGCAACTCATTGAGGAAAACGTACGGCAAATCACAAATGAATAGTACCTCACGACAAGCATCAAGATTATTTGCGGCATTGAATCTGTTCTCTATTACTATCTAATTTCTCTATTGGGTATGTTCTGGAATTATACCGACTGCTGAATTAATTATGATTACTTTATTTTCCGCTTGTTATCTGTATTTTCTATCTAAACCTCGTCTATTTCATTTCCTTATCACTCACTCTTCCTAGTTCTAACGGAAGACATCGTCCTTCCTAGCTCACCTCCCGAAGTAGTCTCTTCCTTTAGGAAGGCTGTCTTGTCTGCCTGCCTCACTCACTCACTCACTCACTTTCTCTCTCTCTCTCTCTCTCTCTCTCTCTCTCTCTCTCTCGATGCAATAAAACAATTTAGCAGTCTCGAATTCGCATTGCAGCTCACGTAGGCCAGTAAAACGATTTAAGCACTCAAAGGCTACCCGTGAATACTACCTTACAACCTCTTAATTACCCTTACCGACGTTGAAAGCGTTCCCCGAACACCCCTACGCCGGCTGAGCTTGCTAGAAAATGAATTAATACTAAAATCCTTTAAAATCTTCAAAATCTCAGTAACATATGATTGAAAAAACACGTCACTCAATTTCTATACCTTTTATGGGTAAGGATAACTTTTCCCTCTCTCTTTGCTACTCCAATTATTTTTTTAATACACTACAATTAAAAAAAATCGCTTTTGTTTCGTATACTGTTGTACACGAAATAAAATAACGCACTGATCCACAGTCCAATCATTTCCATAGTCCAATCATTGTTTTAGGTCTGCGTTTAGAAAGCACTCTTTTTAGCAGTCCGAAGGCACAGTAGCTCATTGGTGACACATCAGGGGACTTTGAAGGAACATGAGCAAAAGATATAAACCTGATACCCGTCCCTTTTTTTCATTTTTTCATGAAATAGAGTGGTAGATTTGGATGTATGTCTGGTAGCTTTATCCTGACAGAGTTCTAGGCTTTGAAGGCTCTGTGGATAAAGGAATGCTATTTTCTCTTTTTTAGCACGTCTTTCGCAAAAAAAAAAAAAAAAAGAACGTGCTAATGTTATCGGTTAGTCCGTCCGTCTGTACCCACGATATCTCTGCAACTATTAGTCCGATTTGAAAAATTCTTTTTGCATTAGGAAGCTTGAAATATGCGAATGATGATCCTTTATTTCGGTTTTTTTTTTTTTTTTTTACGATGTACAATTTCTACGCAAGGGGCGTAAACGCAGATGATGTCGAATTCAAAAATACGTTTTATTCCACATATTTGCTTCTAAACATCCGATTGAAAAAATTCTTTTATCTTTCGATTCCATTTATGTCGAAAAGTATTTTAGATGTAGTTACTTTTTCAAATTACGCATAGATTTTCCGCTAGGGGCGTAAAAGTAAATTACATTTTTCCCTATAACTCTTCTTCTAAAACTCCGATTTGAAAAATGTTTTCTTCAGCGGATACACCTCCTGATGGAAACTTTTTTGCATATAATTTCGAATTTTTGGTAAAGAATACTTTAACCGCCAGGGGGCGTAAGTGTTAATTTTTGCTTCTGATGTATTTGCCATAAAAACTGAGCTCCTAAAATAAAGATTGAAAAAATTATTTTGTGGACTGATGCCACTCACATCGATAAACATTTTCGGAATATTTTCTTCTTAAAATATTCCACAGTTTCTCCGCCAGGGGGCATAGACGTATATCTTATTTTTGTCAATATCTCTACTTCTAGGAGTCCGATTTAAAAACTTCCTTCTTTGTTGGATACTGTTTCCAGTGTGACATATTTTTCATGTAATTTCAAAATTTTTAATTACTTCACAGACTTTCCGCTAGGGGTCGTAAAAGTAAATTGCTTTCCGCCCTATATCTCTGCTTCTAAATCTCCTATTTGAAAAAATCTTTCTGCACCTGATACAGCACCTGATGGGAAATCGTTTGCACATAATTTCTAATTTTTGTAAAAAATGGTTTGGCCACCAGGGGGCGTAAATCTTAATTTCCGCTTCTGATGTATTTGCAGCAAAATATGAGCTTCTAAATTCTCGATTGAAAAAATTCGTCGTTAGTAGACCGACAGTAATCATGTCGACAAACCATTTAGAAACATTTTCTTCTTAAAATGATGCATGGTTTCTACGCCAGGAGGCGTATATGTATATCTTATTTTTGTCAATCTCTCTACTTCTAGGAGTCCGCTTTGAAAAATACCTTCTTTGTTGGATAGTGTTTCCAGTATGATATGGTTTTCATATAACTTCAAAATTTTCAATTAATTCATAGACTTTCCGCTAGGGGGCGTAAAGGTAAATTGCTTCCTCCCTATATCTCTGCTTCTAAATCTCTGATTTGAAAAATTCTTTCTGCACCGGATACAGCACCTGATGGGAACTTCTTTGCACACAATTTCTCATTTTTGTAAAAACTGGTTTGGCCACCAGGTGGTGTAAGTTTTAATTTCCGCTTCTGATGCATTTGCTGCAAAATATGAGCTTCTAAAATCTCGATTGAAAAAAAAGTGGTTTGTTGACCGATACTACTCACGTTGACAAACCTTTTAGGAACATTTTCTTCTTGATATAATGCATGGTTTCTACGCCAGGGGCGTAGATGTATATCTTATTTTTGTCAATATCTCTACTTCTAGGAGTCCGATTTGAAAAATTCCTTCTTTGTTCGATAGTATTTCCGATGCGAAATGTTTTTCCTATAAATTGAAAATTTTCAAGTAAATCATAGACTTTCCGCTAGGGGGCAGAAAGGTAAATTGCGTTTTCTGCGTTATTTCTGCTTCTAAAACTCCGATTTGAAAAAATCTTCCTGTATCGCATACAAGACCTGATGGAAAATATTTTTTCACATAATTTCTAATGTTTGGTAAAGAATGGTTTGGTCACCAGGGGGCATAAGTGTCAATTTCTGCTTCTGATGTATTTGTAGCAAAATCTGGGCTCCTGAAAACTCGACTAAATTTTTTTTTCTTGTATGCGATATTATTTTAGGAAGAAAGTATTCTCAAAAACCATTTGAGAATACTTTCTTCCTAAAATAATGCATGGTTTTCCTGCCAATAGACGTAAAGCCACATCATATTTTTTGTTGATATCTCTGTTTCTAAGAGTCCGATTTGAAAAAAATGTCTGTGTTGGAGAGCGTTTCCGGTGCGAAATGTTTCTCATATAAATTGATGTTTTTCTTAACGCACAAGTCTGCAACCAGAGGGCGTAAGCTCAGGATTCCGTTTACAGCAATATCTGAGGGATTAAAACCCCGATTGCAAACCTTCTTTCTTCCGTCAGATACTATTGTTTTCCATAACGGTTCCATTGACTTTGATAAATTTAATTTGCGTCAGAACGGATTCAAAAAACGTGCTTATTACCCTCGAAAATTCGGTTTCATCTTTCCTGTTTTTTCTTTTGATTGGAGGTTTAGCGACCACGGTGAGCAACTCAATGGGCTATAAGCAGTCGCCCGTCCCTAATTTTCGACCACTGGTTCCAGGGAAGGGTGAGAGAGCCATTTCCTTAAGACAGTTATAACATCCATGCGTCACCGGAATAGAAATAATCATGAATCCTTTGCTGTAACTTTCTTTGGATTCTCGAAAATAAGTTTGCAAGTCTTTTTCTGCTCTAGCAGATATCAAGCGAGGGTCACTTCAGTTACAAAAAAAAAAAAAAAAAAAAATATTAATAGGCGCATGAAACTTAGCTGGAAAACATTTGAATTAAACGCAACAATTCTTAAGAGCAATTAACCATTACATTTTAAAAAGGACTTGAAAATTATATTTCCCGAGATGCCCGGGACATGTAAAAATTCTGTCCGGGCATGCAAAAAATTTAGCTCTGTTCAGGACAAAAGTTATTTTTTTTTTAAAGTAGCTTTCTTTAATTTCCCAGTCAATTTTCTTATTACTTAAGAGACTTCCCTCTCTGCTTTATTTAATAAAATTAATCGTGTATATTTTGAAATTAAAGGATGATTTGAAAACTGAATTGTCCATATTATGACTGTGATATCTCAGCAGAAAGCTGATGTGTGTAATAAGCTTTTAAATGGGCCCAACATGAGCTCTGCTGGCCAATTAGGTCTACAGTTATTGTAATGCTAAAGTTGCCTCCCACAATTTTTAACTGTTAACTAACTTTAACACCTATGGGATGAGATCCTCATCCATTGGTGTTAATTCGTAACAGAGATCCTTCTCCAGTGAACATGATCCCATTGGCAATAGATATCCTCCTCCAGTGAACACGATCCCATTGGTAACAGAGATCTGTTAGAAGAAAAATCACATTCATAACACAGATGCTCCTCCGGTGAACATGATCCCATTCGAAACAGAGATCCTCGTCCAGTGTACATGATCCCATTCGTAAGAGATCCTCGTCCAGTGTACATGATCCCATTCGTAAGAGATCCTCGTCCAGTGTACATGATCCCATTCGTAAGAGATCCTCGTCCAGTGTACATGATCCCATTCGTAAGAGATCCTCGTCCAGTGTACATGATCCCATTCGTAAGAGATCCTCCTCCAGTGAACATGATCCCATTCGTAACAGAGATCCTCCTCCAGTGAACATGATCCCATTCGTAACAGAGATCCTCCTCCAGTGAACATGATCCCATTCGTAACAGAGATCGTCTTACAGTGAACATGATCCCATTCGTAACAGAGATCCTGCTCCAATAAACATGATGCCACTCCTAATAGAGATCCTCCTCCAGTGAACACGATCCCATTGGTAACAGATATCTGTTAGAACAAAAATCACATTCATAACACAGATGCTCCTCCGGTGAACATGATCCCATTCGAAACAGAGATCCTCGTCCAGTGTACATGATCCCATTCGTAAGAGATCCTCCTCCAGTGAATATGATCCCATTCGTAACAGAAATCCTCCTCCAGTGCACACGATCCCATTCGTAACAGAGATCCTCCTCCAGTGCACATGATCCCATTCGTAACAGAGATCGTCCTCCAGTGAACATGATCCCATTCGTAACAGAGATCGTCCTCCAGTGAACATGATCCCATTCGTAACAGAGATCCTGCTCCAATAAACATGATGCCACTCCTAATAGAGATCCTGCTCCAGTGAACATGATTCCATTCGTAACCGAAATCCTCCTCCAGTGAACATGATTCCATTCGTAACAGAGATCGTCCTCCAGTGAACATGATCCTATTCGTAACAGAGATCCATTAGAACAGAGATACCATTCGTACCAGTGAACATTCGGCAATTGACAGACGCCATTACATCCGTTTCGGTGAGCATGTCTGTAGAATTGATATTGGGGTGCCCGTAAAGAAACGGCGTTTTTGCATAGGACAGTTCCTCGACGTAAATATGGATATTTTCTGCGGAACAGTTCTCCTGTGCTACTGATGACTGAAAGCGCGTACTGTGGGGAATCAAACGAGGCGTGAAGCACATGTCGCGGCGTTGAACTTGTACCGTGGTATATTGCAATGGCTACAAAGTTTGGGGTATTGGTTCTATTACGACATTACTGAAAACGGGGATTTAAAGCTGCTGAAGCAGTCCGAAAATTTTACGAAGTTGGAGGTGTAGGTCTAACGGTTACTCGGAGAGAGCAAACATGATTCAAGAAATTCGCGGCTGCTGACTTGCCCTTGAAAAGACAAGAACGTTCGGGCATGTCGTGTGCTGTTGATTCGCATGCCCTGGAAGCGGCTGTGGAAGACGATCTACGAACAAGCACTCGCAAATTGTCATAAGAATTAGAGTTTCTAAATCTACCATCACTGAGCACCTCCACATGATTAGGAAGATTTACAGACGATGCCATGAGGTGCCTCATGAGCTTACATCGGCTCAAGCTCAACGACGTGTCGAGGTATGCAGGGAACTGCTTAGAAATCCGCACGATAGTCAATTTATCAAACGAATAGTTACTGGGATGAAAAGTGGATATACATATCTCCGTAATCCAGATTCTTCACAACAATGGCTGAATAGAGGTGATCTAGCTTTACACGTACCCCCAAACGCCGACGTTTTGAGAAACAGTTCATGCTGTGAGTCTGGTGGAATTATGAAAGTGTAATCCACTTTGAGTTCATTCCGAATGGTCGGCCTGTCAATGCCGAACTGTATTCTCAGTAACTGGACAGGACGTTACATAAACTTCAGCGGAAGTATCCTGCCTTAATCAACGAAAGCAAGCACTTCTGCAACAAGACAATGCAAAACCTCATATCGCTAATCAGACCCAAGTTAAACTTTGAAGGGGGCAAGGTCAGGGCTGTATGCTAGATCAGGCAGCAGCTTGATTCCAAACTACCACTTGTTTTGATTCTCAGCAATTGGACAGGATGTATGACAAACTTCAGAGGAAGTACCCTGCCCCAATCAACCGAAAGCAAGCACTGCTGCAACAAGACAACGGACCTCATATCGCTAATCAGACCTAAGTTAAACTTCAAGAACTGTATGGAATCGAGCTGCTGCCTCATCCAGCCCTTACTTTACCCTTTCAGACTTGCACTTGTTTCGGGAGACGGCGCATTTCCTCCGTGGTAAGCAGTTGACTACTTTGGACGATGTCGAAAGCAAGTGCCAAGAGTTCTTTGCTTTTAAACCGAGAGCTTGGTACCGTGCAGGAATTGAACTATTGGAGCAGGTTTGAATTATTGAACCTGATGGCATGTACTTTGCAATGTAGCTTGGATTTTCCGGACTGGATAAGTGAAACAGTTTTATCAAAAACCGCGGGGTATTTTTCGGATACCGCAATAATACCACCTGGATGCCAAGGGCGACCCAACACTTTATTATGTAGGTGTTCCTAATGATTTGCTACTTAAATGTACTTAAGCAGTTTGAGATGATTGTGGAAGCTCAGCTTCTGCATAATATAAATTAACAGGATATCTATTTTTATCATCCACTTTTGTAGACATAGAGCTCAATCCTTTTCAAGAAGGATCCAAATCCAGAGCAACTATTAAAGCGCAGCACTGCAGCGCCTCTAAGAATGCACTTTCAGCACTGCAATGCTTGAAAACCGATTACTTGCTCAAGAGGAAATTTAAGCACTTAAGGAAGACGATACATTGTCGCAATATCCATATTTTAGGTAAAAAATGAATGATAATACCCATCTTAAGTAACTTGCTTCCCCCCCCCTTTTTTTTTCCCTTTTTTTTTTAATGCAAGTTTTATGTACGTTTTAGCTTAACATGTCCCAAGTGAAAATGGCTATCAGCTACTCTTCCAGGCTACGTTAATGGGTAATTAGTTTTATGCATAAAAACTATCTTGATGCAACCCTTCTCTGAACACACACACACACACACACTTAAAAACATCTCGCGATATTCTTAATACGTTATGAAAAGAAAAGGAGGGGGAGAAAGGGGCTTTAATTCGTTTAACAAACTCGTGCATGAACAAGATCTTGCGTTTTTTTGTTCATATATTGAAGGGGATAACATCGTTTTTTTACAAGAGTCAAAAAGTCGAAGAACAAACCTAATGTGCGTTTCTACCTAAAAAACGTGAAAATCATTTCCCACTAATTTACGATTCCGTGACGTTACATTTGTACTTCTTTTCCTGCTTCCTTCATTTTGTAAATCAAAGCCTTAAGAATCAAGGACTGGATTTTTATAAAATGGTCGAGCAAACACACGACGCGCCAAACAAAATTAAAAACGCAGAAAGAAGCACTTTTCTTTTTTCATTCTGGAGAATAAATTTTTTAAATTAATTATCAACACTGAGAGACTTTGCCCTGAAAGGATTTTAAGAGGCATTTTGAAGGAAGGCTTGCGATGTATCTGTAACAATTTACTTCAGTATTTCTCTTCCTCCTTATCTTTCCGTACTTCTTTTTTTTTTTTTTTTTTTTTTTAAGTTGGATGGTCGGCAATATCTAATTTAGATTTCATACTAAAAATTAAACGTAATCAAGAAGTCTAAGAAAATCACGAGACTGAAAACAACCGTAGTTTCTCTTCTAGATTGACTTCCGTGTATTTAAATTCTAACTGCAATTAAGTCTAAATAAATCACGAGATCGAAAGCAATCGTAGTTTAACTTCCAGATGTGTATTTTAATTCTGAAAAAACTTTGCAGTCGCTATATACTAAACTTACTAGATAAATATTGACATGTAGTTATTTAATGAGATATCATTGAAACTGACAACGATATTATTTCTGATGACTCTTTATTTTCTACCGTCTGAACAAATTTGCGATGGAAAACCTTAAGGTGTCATTGGTGAAGGAGATTCCTTCTGAAAAAACAACGAAATTTCTTCGTATGATTTCATTGAAACTCACGATGTTTCGCTTTTACGTGAATTCATTTAAACTAAAGAATCTTTGCTATCCTTCATCTAGACCAGTGCTCCGCAACCGTTTTTTACTTGAAGCACACCATAAATTATCCATGACTGAACACTGCACACCAAAATGTTAATCTCCTCACAAACGCATGATATCACACTATTAATATAAATACGTTAATGTAATCAACCTATTATTATATTATATTATATCATTATCTTATATATAAAATACAAAACGTCTGTTTGTCTGAAGCAGCAAAATCCCTCAAACGCCGAACTGTGGCATCGTGAAATTTGCATAGCTTATTAATACTGGAACTTCTAGGTCAACGCAACTATTTTAAGATCTCTACGTTCTTCCGTTCGCGTTTTATGAATTAATTAATAAGCTAATCAATAAAGTCAGCGTCGTTTGCTACGTCATCGTTATCCTGGTTCAAATTTGAAAGCACGTGACTGCATTCATCGCCGCGGCACATCCACAGGTATTTCTATTTTTTGAGAACTGTGCATAAAAAAATGTCAAAACGAACTTTTCGAAATCTTAACGAAACGGGCTGAAATTTTTATCAACACCATGAATTGGTAATAAGAGGAGTCCCTCAAAATTTTACCGGAATCCAGTCAAAACTTTTTAAAATAGGCATGGAATTTTTAATCCAAAACTTTTTAAAATTGGCATGGAATTTTTAATCCAAAATCTTGACGGCCAATTTAAAAAGTTATTTACCGATTCAAGCGAAATTTGGAGGTCATGTTCCTATTAACGATTTATGGTGTACATTAAAATTTCAGCCAGTTTCATAAAATATTCGAAAAGATACGTTCTTAACTTTGTTATCCCAGCGATTCGCCCCTCAAAGACGTCTGAAACTGAAAACACGTAATGCATTTGATCGTCGATAGCAAAGTGTTAACGAGTTTTGTTCAGTCAGTATTCTAATGCCGTGTCTCCTGGACGCGTGTTAAATAATTCGTAACGCTTTTGGTCCGTTTGATTCTACAGATTCCATACATTCTGTACATTTCGTTGCTTTATTTCTCGACAAAAATTTGTGACAGCAATGTACGGCCAAGTGCTGAAATAATCATACTATAAATAAATAATTTGTAATGACCGAATTTGTGAAATCAGCATTTTTCTTTCCTGCAAACATCATTTTTCCCACCGGCTTTTTCAGTGACATATAAGGGAATATGAAATTAATAAGCCTAAATAAATAAAAGCCGGGTAGTAAAGGTAGTGCTATTATATTAGTATTAAACAGAAATCGACTTGTGCATTTATTAACAATTTAAGAACTTTAATTCACTGTAGAAAATACAAGAAAATACACTTTTCCATTACTATTAAAGTAAATACACTGCTGGCCACCCAAAATTCAACACCAAGAAGGAAGCATCCGATTGGCCTGAAATTCGCAGCATTCGTCACCCTCGAGAGGACATGCAAACGATTAGCATTGCAGGGAATATGCAAATCATGTGCGCCCGGCACGCCACGGAGAAGCACTAAAAGAAGGCTGCAGAGAAGGCGGGATGTAAGTAGTGGAAGTGTGTTGTTCTGTCCGGCCTGCGCGTGGGAAGCTTCCTGATGCCTCGTCGCAGAATACGGCAGTCATTCCAGCACGTTTCGGAGTTCGACAGAGGACGAATAGTGGCTTATCGCGACAGCGGTTTATCGTACAGAGACATCGGCGCCCGTGTGATCCAGCCACAGTGAGGAGAGTATGGATTCGGTGGATGCAGGAGGGACGGACGGACGGATCGACGTGAGCGATTGCCGCGGCACACCACCGAACCACAGGACCGGCATGTTGTGCGGCGGGCATTGACGGCTCGCACCGCCACATCACGAACGTTAGCGCAGCAATTAAGGTGTGTTGGCCGCCCCGGTGGCGCAGTGGTCTAAGGCGTTGGCCTCTGATCATTCGTCCGAAGGGGTCCGGGTTCGAATCCCGGTGAGGCATGGATGTTGTGTTTGTCTTACGGCACTGGCTCTCTCCCTTCCCTGGAACCAGTGACCCTAAATTAGGGACGGGCGACTGCTTATAGCCCATTGAGTTACTCACGGTGGTCTTTAAACCTCCAATCAAAAAAAACGTGTGTTGCGCAACAACTGTGTCAGCACGTACCGTTCGACGTCGTCTGTAGGAGCGGGGACTTGTCGCACGGCGTCGATTGCTCGGATTACCATTGACGTTACACCACAGGCGAGTGCGGCGGCAGTGGGTCGTTGAACGCCGCACCTGCACTACGAAATGGCACGACATTGTCTTCTCCGACGAATCCCGCTTCTGTCTGCAACACCACGATGGTTGGATCCGCGTGTGGCGGCACCGCGGCGAGAGACTGTATGACGCCTGCATTATGCATCGCCATACTGGTTGGTCGCCTGGCGTTATGGTTTGGGGCGCAATTGGATATGACTCCCGCACCCCTCTTATACGCTTCGCCGGTACACTCAACAGCCACCGCTATATATCCGACGTTTTGGAGCCTGTGGTCCTCCCTTACCTGCAGGAGCTGCCAGTGGCCACGTTACAACATGACAATGCGCGCCCTCACATGGCACGCATCGTGCAACACTTCTTCACGGCCCACCAGGTGCCACTGCTGCCGTGGCCCGCCTGTTCTCCCGATATGTCGCCCATCGAACACGTCTGGTGGCTGATTGGCAACCGAGTGGTCCTGCAAGCACCACCCGCAGCTACGCCTGATGAACTGTGGCAACGTGTGGAAGCAGCCTGGACCGACATACCCCAAGCCCACATCCAAAGCCTCTTTCGATGCCGCGGCGTGTAGCGGCCGTTATTGCCAGGTATGGGGGCCACACGAACTATTGATATCTGCGTGTTCCGCAAGTCGCACGGGACTGTCAGCTCAATCGTTTCATCTTTGTATCTGTTGTTATGTGTCCAGTAAATCTGGCTTTGCTATCTCGTGTCCTTCTTGGTGTTGCATTTTGGGTGGCCAGCAGTGTAATTCCACTCATACATTTAATGTGACACTTGCGCCTGCTTAGCTGTACACCTACAGAAATGAGACTTACAGTGTCAATGATTCCGTGGCGGAATCGTTGACACTGCAAGTCTCATTTCTTCATCGACGTATTTGAGTCTCTCCCTCTTTGATGTTTTAATTTCAGTCAACGTCGAGAAGCCCAATTTACACAAATGTGTAGTTGCAAATGGCAAATTAACTGCCATCTCGGAGATAGCCGGGTATTCCCTCCTTATTGCCAACCAAAATGTACCCAAAGGCACTTCGAGAAGTTTTAATTTTAATGTTATGTCTCCTTTTAAATCTGCGATTTCCTCCTTTATATCAATCGGAAAAGGTTTTGAATACGCAACGAATAGATCACGAACCCAGTTGAAATCTTGAACACTCTCTCCACAATACTTCTTGAAATTCTACTGCAAAATTTCTAAATGCTCTTTAATTCGGTCCATCACCATTTTATTACCGTCAGCAAGTGGCCATAGAGTCGGGAACATCTCAAACGACGCAGTTTCAATTCTCTGTATCCACAAATTCAGCTTATTCACAAATCCTTGAATCTTATCTATACTAGTCAGAATATTTTCGTTCCTGCCTTGCATTTTTCTGTTCAGCTCATTCAAGTGTACGAAAATACCGGAAAGATATGCCAACTTACATACCCATTCATCATCTGCAAATAAATCCGCGTACTCATGCCCTTCAGTCAAAAATGCATGTACCTCCTCTTTAAGTACAAATATTCTCGTTTACACTTTCCCTCGTGATAACCACCGTACTTCTGTATGTAGCAGGAGTGTAGTGTGTTCTGATTCCATTTCCTGATACAAAACGGAAAAAAAAAAAACGCGAATTTAGGGGCCTGATTTGATGAGGTTCACGACTTTTACTACTTCGTTCAGCACAACTTTCAGAAAATGTGACAAAGACTTAGCAACAATAGCTTCGCGGTGAATGAGACAATGATTGCATCGTATGTTACGATTTACTTCGCGTACTTTAGCTACAAATCCTTTCAATCGGCCTGCCATAAAAGCGTCTCTGTCTGTACAAACACTAACGCAATCCTTCGATTTTAATTAATTATGGAGTACATATTCATTAGTAACGCGAAATATTTCTTCACCGGTGGCTCGCTCGGGAAGTTCTTTGCCAAAAAAGAAATTAGTTGCAATTACATCTCCATCGATGTACCGAATGTAGGCAAGAACTTGTGCGTGACCGCTAATATCGGTGGACTCGTAGATCTGAAGTGAGAACTTTTGACTGCTGTTGATTTTCTTCTTCATAATGTCTTCAGTGTCACTGGACATGTCACTAACTCGAAGACTGATTCTGTCAGCAGAGAAAGGAATTTTTGAAATTTCACTAGCAGCTTCTGAACCCAGTTCTATTTTCACCATTTCTTTACAGCTATTGCGTGTTTTTATTTATTTATTTATTTATTTATTTTTGGCCTTTACGATAAGTTCGGCTGCCTTAAAGCTAAGTTTCTGTATTTTTTCCGAAACACGTACTGTCGCAGTCATGAACGTTGCTTGTTTTTTACGCTTTCCAACCGTAGGTTGAAGAAGCGTATATGCTCCAGCTTTTTCCGACCGTACGTACGATAACTGCAGTAAAAATGGTTAGATTTCGATAAAATTTTAGTATGTGGTAGGGGACCAGCTGGGGACGAACCCTATTGAAAATGGGACAAATTGGGTCAAAGGTCACGACGTGGCAGCGGGATCCATTCCATTGCCCTTATGCCTCATGACTTGCGTAAATATGGTTCGATTTCAATGACATTTTACTGTGTGGTAGGGGACCGCCTGGGGACGAAACCTATTCAAAATGGGTAAAGTGGGGTCAAAAGTCAGGACATAAGAGCGGGATGCATTCCATTGCCCTTATGCGTCATAACGTGCGTAAATATGGTTGATTTCGATGAAAATTTAGTATGTGGTAGGGGACTGCCTGGGGACGAACCCTACTGAAAATGGACAAAATTGGGTTAAAGGTCAGGACATAGGACTGGGATCCATTCCATCGCCCTTATCCCATATTAATAAGGTGGACGTCAAGTAATTTTGCTTCCTATACTTCCAATGGAAAAACTTTTGTACACATTTCCTTCATAATTAATGCGTCCCCAAGGATTAAAATTTGAACATCGACTAAAATAACTTCATATTATAACTTGGAATAATAAATATTTTCTAAAACATAACCATAATTATATTAAAAATCAATAACTTTTCCTTTGGTGGTGTTGAAACCAGAAAAAGGATGGCGCGACCTGTACTTTGATGACGTCAGTAGACAAACAAATGTTGGATTGCATAATTATGGTTATGTTTTAGAACATATTAAGTATTCCAAGTTATAAAATGAAGCTATTTTAATCGATGTTCAAAATTTAATCCTTGTGAACGTATTAATTGTCCAGGAAAAAGATGGCGCGACCTGTACTTTCATGACGTCAGTAGACAAACAAATGTTAGATTGCATAAGCGATGTTCAAATTTTCATCCTTGGGAACGCATTAATTGGGAAGAAAATGTTTACAGAAATTTTTCCATTCGAAGTACAGGAAGCAAAATTACTTGACACGTTCACCTTAAAGGAGCAATTCTTGTATGTATGTAAATTTTATTTTGAAAACGGCTCTAAGGATTTTGATTAAAGTCGTTAACCTACCATTTTTTGGTACTAGAAATCGATTTAGCTTGATCTCGACTTTAGGAAAATTCGTTTAGTGGGTTAAATAACCACCCCGAATTACCGAGTTTTTAGTGTCATGGCATTATCCATGCTTAGAAATCTTATGACGTCACACTCTCGCAATTCAGATGTGGGCGCGCGGTCACGCCATCTGTCTCATTACGTCACGCGTTGTGTGTGGATCCTATTTAAGTTTTATGAAGTCACACTCTTGCGAGCAGATGGTCGCGATTCTCATCTGCCTCATTACGTCACGCGTTGTGTGCGCATGTTCGTCCTCACGGTAACTCGCGTAAAAATCGTTTGATTTCCATGAAGTTTTAGTATGTGGTAGGGGAACACCTGGGAAGGAACCCTATTTTGAAAGTGAACGAAATGGGGTCAAAGTCCAGGACATAGGAGCGGGAACTATTCCACTGTTCTTATGCGTCATAACTTACGTAAAAAAAGTTCGATTTCGATTAAATTTTAGTATGTGGTAGGGGACCACCTAGGAACAAACCCTGTTGAAAATGGGCGATCAAAGGTCAGGACATAGGAGCGGAATCGCTTCCATCGCCATTATGCGTCATAACTTAAGTAAAAATGTTTTGATTTGGATGAAATGTTAGTATGTTGTAGGGGCTTGCCTGGGGACGAATCCTATTAAAAATGGGCGAAATGGGGTCAAAGGTTAGGACACAGGAGCGGGATCTATTCCCTTATGCATCATAACTTACGTAAAATTGCTTCGATTGCGACAAAACTTTATCATATTATTTCGTAGGTACTCTGAACCAGTTCTGTTGAATACCATCGAAATGGGATCAAAGGTCAGGGCACAGGAGCGAGATTTATTCCACAGCCATTATCGTCATAACTTGAGTAATGATTTCTGGTATGTTAGAAAGCGTATCATAATCAATGCATTGCATGATTTTACTAACTTGTTTGTTTTGTTCCAACAACCGACGAAAATAATTGATATCTTCGCTTGACAGAGAAGAATGTTTTGTTGACAAATTTCGGTTCAATTTACTGAGAACCATAGCAGCACTGCTGAGTTTATCACCACAAACGATACACTCGGGGATTGGGCATGTTTTATCGCCACACCAGAAAAAATAAAAAAAAAAATAAAAAACGTAAGAAAATTAATTATCACTATACTGCCGGTGTACTAATATTTGTTTCTTTTTTCGGGCTTGACTACTTGCACTCGTTAACGGAACACTCTGTACAAGGAACTTGTCCATCTTGAAAAAATAAAATAGTTTAATAGTAATAGAAAATAGCAAAACTGACTAGCAATCACAATTGTCGGACTAATTCAGAGCACAGCTGTGATAGAACGGAAATAATTGTAAGACGCGGGCCCTATACTCTTCAAAGGGAAGAAGGAGAAGGGACACATATACCGACTTGTTTAAAATAAAGTCTAACAATGGGTGGGTGCATCGGTACAGGAAAAAGTAATAAAATTGAATAAGCACTAACAAACAGGGACTAATACCAAAACAATGTAATAAAATAATAAACGACAGGGAAAGTTTTGCTAATACCGCACTTTTAGGGAAAAGCGTACACAGGACAAGCGTCAAGTGTAACAAAGAAGCCGCATAGCGCAGCGGTAGAGGCGAGAAATACAAATATATCAATAAGCAAAACTACGATGTAACAACAACTGTGAGTAAATAATTTACATTTTCTTTCTTAGAATACATAACAATTCTCGGCATGTAATAAAGAATAAACAAGCATTATCTTATTTAATCAGTGCGGCGGCAGAGAATGAAATACAAGCACATGAAACACAGTAACTGGGATAAAATTAAAAAATAAAACTCGGCAATTAATTTCTTACAATTGGATAATAGGTAAAAGTTCGCGTCACACCTTTCAGCTTGAGGGGACACACCAGTTGCGGGACACTGATCTAGACTAATGGTTCTCAAAAAGCGTTCCGGGAAGACTTTCAAATAGGTAAACATTTGTGTATAACCACTAGGATAAAGAATTTTTCGGTGTGCTTTTTACGCTTTTCATGGAGTTAAAAAATCTAATAAAGATTTATATTCTAACAATTTTATTTTTTTGTTTAGTTATTTGACTATATTTTAATGTAACAACACTCGAATGAGATTCAGCAAAATATCACAAAATAATTTTAGGGTGCCAAAAGCTGTTAAGCACCACTGATTAGATAATTTTTGTGATGCAAGATTTCTGCGTTTGATTGACTTCCTAGTGATTTAAACTGAACCGATAAAGACTGATCGCCGCCAAGCTGACTGAGTGGTTGGAGGAGATGGTTTCAAACCATTCGTCCGAGTGAAGCCTGCGTGGGTCCCACGTGAAAGGCAAGAGTGATGCGTTTGTCTGGTGACTTTGGCTCTGTCCCTTCCCTCGAATCATTAAATTAAATTAAGATAGGTGACTGCTATAAATATTAGAGCTGCTCATGGTGGTCGTTAAACCCAGAAATAAATCAATAATAAAAACTGATGCGATTTCATTCAAACTATCAATGATTGTCCTCAACGCGATTTCATTCAAACTATCAATGATTGTCCTCAACGCGATTTCACTCAAACTGGCGAATCTCCTCGAATCTCTTAAAGATATTGCGATGAACATCTCTAATTTAACCTTCCTTTTGAGTTCCTAATTTCTATGTTAATTTTGCTAGTTTTCCCGTAATATTTTCTTTCTGAACGGCACATTACTTTCCCAACTTTCCCTTACGTTTCGGCAACGCTGACACTGAGTTAATGAAAACAAACATCGTCGAGAGCAAAAAGTGTAGTAGTGTACAGACTGTTGCGAGACCGCAGAGATTGTACAAAGTTTTGCTACTTTTATCAGATGATTTTTTGATTGTTGCTCTGAATTGTGTACAACGAAAATTGTGTGATTGCTGCAGCATAAGATGTTATATATGATGTTATATAAAGCAAAATGCGAATGTTTCCATCAGCGAATTGTTTGACCACTTCTAAATGACCAGCCGCTACGATGGCGCAGTGGTCTAAGAGCTGGCATATAACTCGTCCGTGAAGCGTTCTGGTTCGAATCCCACTGAGACATGGATGTTGTGTTTGTCTCAGGGCACTGGATCTCTCCCTTCCCTGAAACCAGTAGACCTAAATTAGAGACGGGAAACTGCTTATAGTTGATCACGGTGGTCGCTAAACCTTCAATAAAAAAAATGACCTAGAGATCTGAAAATTGGCATGCTGATAGGTTTTAACGTCCGTAAAGCTAAAAAAAGTCCGAAAACTAAAAAAAATCAAAATGGCGGTTTTGGGACAGGGTTTTGGAACACTTCCTGCTTGGATGTTTCGCGTATTGTTCGACCACTTCTAAATGACCTAGAGATCTGAAAATTGTATGCTGATAGATAGGTCTTAAGGTCCAAACACCTAGAATAGTACGAAAACTAAAAGTAAATCAAAATGGCGGCTTTGGAACATGGTCTGCTTGAATTTTTCGCGAATTGTACGCCCACTTCTAAATGACCTGAAGATCTGAAATTTGGCATGCTGATAGGTCTTAACGTCGTATACCTAAAAAAGTACCAAAACCGGAAAAAAATTAAAATGGCGGTTTTGGAGCACTGCCTACTTGAATTTTTCTACCACATCTAAACGTCAGAGAAGTCTCAAGAACAAAACATTCAAAAGGGTGGCTTAGGGGTACTGTCTGTTTGAATTTTTCTACCACATCTACACCTAGAAAAGTCTGAAAACCAAAAATTTCAAAAGGTGGCTTAGCTTTACTGTTCAAAAAGCTGATAGGTTTAAAGATATTTATATCAGAAACGTTGAAATACTGTAAGAATTCCATGAAATTTTGATTTGAAATTAAGGAGTGCCAAAGCCTGCTAACGTTTGCTAACGATCCTGTTCTAAGTCGTAAAACTGTTACTGATCTTAAGTTACTTTTCTTTCCCTTAATTACTTTTCCCCTTCTTTAATTTTACGCTCAGAAAATGATTTTATAGATTCATCAGTCTGAGAAAGGGCATGAGTGCTACTTAATTTCTATAACAACGCGGCTGTTACGACTTTTGATGAATGATTTGTTTTTACGTTTGATCATTTCTATGACGTTGCTACAATTAGTTACCTTTTTAGTTAAAGACGCAATTCAATCTTCAAAGTAACTAAAATACTAGAATATGAACTCAATGGACAAATTATTATATACACCTAGCTAATAACATGTTGCTCCACCTTTTGCCCTCACAACAACAGCCAGACATCAAGGAATCAATGAAGTGCTGAAAACCTGGAGGTGGTATTGCCGAACATGAAGTAAAGATCGCTTGCCGTAGAGCATTCACTTTTGCTGGTGGGGGTTCGCGGGCTTAAACAGATATTTTCAATTCATTCCACAAATTCTGAATTGGGTTGAGATCCGGTGATCGAGGGCGGAACTCAACCATATGACCACAACTCGGTAAGCTGAATGACCCAACTTGGCAAACTATCGTTTGGTTTATTCTACGCACGCACTCTCCTATAAGCGTGAGAGAGTTGAATCAGTGATCCATCAGACCAGATGACGTGTTTCCAGTGCTCCGCCCTCCAGTTGCGATAGGCCTTTCAAACTGTTGCCTAATCTTTCGGTGCCTCGCACTCAACAGGGGAACAAGAAGTGAAAATCGATGGCCATAAATTATTTTTGCCATGGCACGACGGACAGTCTTTGCGCGTAAACTTGTGGACGCGCCCTCATTAACCCTTTAAAGCGGCCTTTGTACCCAAACCAAAAATTGCCCAAATTTTCTGCGCCCCTCAATTAGAAGTGTTCTCATAATGACCGGGTTATACGAACGCTACGGCAAAACAAATCCTTTCCCGCTTTCATCTCAGGAGTAACGACAATAAATCTGTCGCTGATTGCAATAAGTGCTTCCCTTCAGTCCTTAGTCTTACAGTATGGACTCTGATTCCCTTATACAGTCTTTATTCTCTGTTCTATCACCCAAGGAATGCTTCGGAAGGAATAGTCCTCCGGACATTGAAATCATGGCACAGGTTAAGAAAATTTACTCAAACCTCTTTCTTCTTCTTTCTTAAGTTCGTAACCCCTTCTGTAGTATTTTTACTGAAAAGATAATGAGACAGGGAGGATTAATGACAATCATACCCCCAAATGATCTCTTAAAATGACAAACCTCAGATAAAAGCAGCGCTTTCTAATGCGTTGGTTTACTCGTTTCTGTCGAGTTCGGACCACTTTTTAGACAGCAAATACGTTCATTCGAGCTGATCTCAGCCCGTTTTGTTAACCCCGAGTTAATTCGTTCCAGCCGGTTAATGGATTAAATTCTGACTTTACCTGCTCTGCGGTAGCCGCGCGATTCCTTATAACAATGCAGGACAGTGGCTGCTTTCCAACGCATGCAGACCTGCTCTATTTGCCACTGCCAGCTTTTGCGTCACACATGACCGGACGCGATGTTTCTGCTTTGTATCAGCGGAAAATAATGGCAGATTTTTTGAGGTCCCACGTTCAACTCTCCCACAATGCTTGCAGACCAAACTGCTAGCAGCAACATTCTTACGAGTTGAAAGACGACTCAAACACCACATACACGCCATAATTGGTTCAGCTGCGGTTGTTGCTAGTGTGAGAGTGGTCTGCAAAACATGTTAGGAAGGAATGAGTTGCGGGTGATTCTGCTTCATGAGTTCAAATTGGGTTCTAATGCGGAACAAACCTACCGTAATGTGGTCGAGGCATGGAGCGAGCATGCAACATCTGAAAGTACTGTTCTTCGGTGATTTGGAAAGTTTCGTTCCGGTAACACGAGCCTACAAGATGAGAAGAGCCGGGGACGACATTCGGTCATTGATAACGACGCTCTGAAGCCAAATCCTCGCGTCACAGTCAGAGATCTCGCCAAACAGTATAATGTGTCAGTCAGTGTCCACCATTTCCGAACATCTGCACCAAATTGGTAAGGTCAAGAAGCTCGCGGTACGTGTGTCCCAGACTAATTAAAGGAGCATCAAAAACAACAACTGTTCGAGATGTACAGTAAACTTTTGCTTCGCAACGAAACGCAGTCCCTACTTAATGGCATTTCAACCTGTGATGAAAAGTGCGTGCTATACGATAACTGTAAGCGATCTGGATAGTGGCTGAACCATGCTGAACCACCGTAACAACACCCTAAACCAAGGTTGACGCCAAAGGAGGTTTTGTTGACAGTGTGGTGTACTGTTCAGGGTGTCATATACTGCAGGTCCTTGAATGCTGGTGAAAACACTACCTCAGTCCCATACTCCGAAGAAGTTGACTGAATGCACCAGAAGTTGTGTTCCAAAAAGCCATCTTTGTTGAACAGGAAGCGTCGTATCCTCCTTCATTATAACGCAAGACCACACGTGTCACAATTGACGAAGCAAAACCCACACGAACTGAGGTTCGAAATTCTCCCACACCCAGTCTATACCCGCCTGACTTGGAACTTAGTTATTTCCACCTGTTCATGCATTTTAGTAATTACATCAAGAACAGGACCTTCAGAAACCGAGACGAGGCCGAAACTGCATTCCGGGACTTTCTTGCATCCAAGGAGCCGCATTTCTTCGGGTCTGGCATTGAAGTACTTGTTACTTGCTGGCAGAGGTGTATAGCTGGCAGAGGTATATAGCTGGCAGAGGTGTATAGCTGCTGAAGATGCCTATTTCGAATAAATCAAGGTTGTGTACTATGAGGTATGTCTCTTTCATTTTTACTCTCCAAATCGGCCATTATTTTCCGAACGACGTGGTATATTGTTATTGTGCTGTAAAAAAATAATTTGTCCATTCACTGTATGTGCTTGCGTGGATAGTACGATTTCAGAGGCATCACACTTGTTTTTAGCTATACTGGCACCCTACCTAGGCGATGCAGGATTCTTTCCACAGAAACTTTTAACTACGATTTTTGCACACTTTTGAGAATTTCAGATCTTACTGTGCTTTACATGGCTGTTCGTTCCCAGCATCAGCATGATGAGGGCTCAATTTTACAATATCTGTGCGAACGAGTAAATGGGATTTTTCCCGCTGGAAACCGTGGTCTTTCGGTTTTCAGCTTCAGGGAGTTGAAGCCGACCACCCTGAAACGTTCAAGCGGTTTGTTCCCAGAGGGCAAGAGAAGGAACGCAGGTAGTTTCACGGAAAGAGCAACGAAGCTGAAGTCAAGGAATAGGATAGCCAGATCATGAATCTTTTAGAATACAAATAAGAAACTCGATTTTAAGATCTGTTCGACGGCATACAGATAGATATCCACCGATAAGTTTCCAAAACTGAATAACAGATTAAAATGGTGTATGTGTCATATAGCGTGTGTAACATAGAAGTTATTTTACTGGGAATTGTAGACTTGACCTCAACGCTTCATTTAACTTGGTTTAACTTCAGCTTTAATTTAACTTGGAAGTTAAGTGAAATAACTTGAACTAAAAAAGCCTTAACTTATCGTTGAACGCGGATTACTTCTTAGGCGTATGTAGCACCTTAAACTCTTAATTAAACAAACACTTATGTCACTTTAGCGATACGGCCAGGATTCAGTGATAAAAGCTACTTAAAAGTTACCAAACCACTTTCTTTATTAGGTAATCAAGTACGTCGCCAATTCCAGTATCAAAACGTCTTTCACAACATGCTAGATAGATTTTAATCACAATTAACTATATTGACAAAAGTCACCGGACATCCCTTCAAAAGCAAATGAACGGATCCGCTGCGTTGTTAAGATGCGCAGTACAGCTGCAAACGGTATAAAAACAAGCCTGCAGCTCGCCGCGATCACATCGTACTGTGAGGATGTGAGAAACTGCGGCGGCGGGAGAGAAATAACTTTGAGAAAGGAAAGATTATTGGGTGTTTTATTAGTGGGTAGTCCATAAGAGAAACTGAGTGGCGTTTAAACATACCCAAGTCAACTGTTTTGGATGTACTGAATAAGTGGAAGACACATGGCGTGCCTGCAGCAGCAAAACGTACCGGCAGAAAAAAGAAAATCAGTGATAGAGGACGTCGAAGATTCAAGAGAGTCGTTACAGCTAATCGACGGAGTATTGCGCAAGACCTCAATCTACAGTAAAAATGCTGGAACCTCGGTATGTACACGTATCATTCGCAGATAACTTCATTCCATGGGTTACTGTGGTCGTGCGGCTGCTCATAAGTCTTTCATCTCACTCGGAATGCTACCCGTCGTTTAGCATTGTGTAAAGAACATTTATCGTGGACCGTAGATCAATGGAAACGGGTCCTATGGACTGATGAATGCAGATAAACGATCCATCAGTCTGATGGCCGTTTGTGGGTATGGCGGCAGCCGGGGGAACGCTGCTTACCACAGTGTGCTGTTCCGACGGTCAAGTTTGGAGCTGGCAGTTGTACTCGTGTGGAGGTGTTTTTCGTGGTATGATCCCGGCTCATTGGTTATCGTGGGCAAACCTGTTAACCAGCACGTCTACCTCGATATTCTGGACAATTATGCCCTACCAACTGTGTGGCAATAATACTGTGGAACCGAGTCTTGTTGGTACCAGCAGGATAATGCACCGAGCCATAAAGCAAGGACTGTTGCGGCGTGGTTTGCCGATAATTCAGTATCGTGTGTGGACTGGCCAGCACAGAGCCCTGATCTTAATCCCTTAGAGCACCAATGGGAAGAATTAGAGCGACGCATAAGAAGTTTGGAACCAAGGCCTACTACAAAGCAACAGTTAGCGACATCATTATGTGCTGAATGGAAGCGCATACCTATCGCTGTGTTCCAAAACCTTGTCGAAAGCCTGTCTCGAAGGGTCAGTGCATGCATTAAGGCCAAAGGTGGACCGACACCGTACTAATGTATGTCAATAAATGCTATGTTGTGTTTCTCTTCTAGGGCAGTCAAAAAGTTAGTTGCACTCGCATGTAGAAAAAAAAAATGTTTTAGGAAATGTTTATACTTACGTAGAAAACACAATAGAACAGCTATTTTTTGATGTCATCTCCTAGTTTATTTAAACATTTATCATAGTGTGCCACCAGTTTGTTTATCCCTTCTTGAAAAAAATGTCGTCCAACCTGCGATAACCGTTCCCGCGTCGCATTTTTGATGTCTTCATCGGAGTGATATTACTGCTTCGCAAAGTCATTTCCCACGGAGCCGAACACATGGAAATCAAAATGCGAAAGAACCAAACTATAGGGAGGGTGTTCCTACATCTCCCATTCTAATGTGTCAAGAAGGGCCTTCGTTTCTCATGTTATGCCCCAATGTCATACAGAAGGACAGACAGTTTTCCTGGCAGTCGATCTCAATCGCCTTTCGCAGCCTCTTAAGAGTTTCACAATACGATGCCACATTAATCGTGGTGCTGAATTCATAATGTACACCACCTTCATTGTCGCAGAAAAGAGTGAACATAACCTTTCCGGCGGAAGGAATAATTCGGTAGTTTTTCGGAGGCGGAAAATGTTAATGTTTCCACTCAGATGAAGTCTGCTTCGTTTCTGGTGAGAAGTGATGGACCCAAATCTCGTCTCCGGTCACGATATGGTACAAAAATTCATTTTCTTCTCTATGACGATAATGATCCAAAAAGAGCCAGAACTGCTTAAAAATGTTGCACCTTGTGATGTTGTTCTGTAAGTAAGCGAGGCACTCATCGTGCAGAAACTTTTCGAAACTCAAGAAGCTTGGTGATGAGATGTGGTGTACACTTCCATGCGAAATATTCAATTCATCCCCGATCTCGTCCACTGTGATTCGCCTGTTTGCGTGAATCAATTCGTTTATGGTCCACGTTTTCATTCGTCGTCGAAGTTGACGGCCTTCCCTCCCGGTAATCGTCCGTCTTCGATATCCGTTCGCCCTTTCTCGAACAACATTTCGCGATCGCCTGCAGTGAAAATGATTGGTCACCGTGCGTTTCGATTAACTGGCGTTGAATTTCAGGGGGATTCAACTTTTTGGTCCTCAAAAAACGAATCATTGCGTGGATGTCAAATTTGGACGCTACTTCCAACGGGCACGACATCTTTCACAAGCGATAACAGACGAACTGTTCCCGTCACGTCGACAAAGTTAACAGGGCGGCTTCGAGGAGGAAGTACAAGTAGCAGCGCATCCAAATAACGTTTATACATTAAAAAAAAAATGTGGGCGCATGCAACTAACTTTTTGACTGCCCCTCGTAAATCGCTCAATTCACATTGCCCATGGTCAGAATTGCCAACAGCCAACTTCAAATTCATAGGGCGAAACTCTGTGGCGTTACGTCAGAAAATATTAAATTTACATAAGAAGACGAACTCAAAAGAAAGGCTAAATTAGAGATATACGACACACGCGGTTTTTTTTTTTTTTTTTTTTGGTTGGAGGTTTAACGACCACCGTGAGCAACTCAATGGGCTATAAGCAGTCGCCAGTCCTTAATTTAGGGTCACTGGTTCCAGGGAAGGGAAAGAGCCAGTGCCGTAAGACAAACACAACATCCATGCCTCACCGGGATTCGAACCCGGACCCCTTTCGAACGAATGATCAGAGGCCATCGCTTAGACCACTGCGCCACCGGGGCAGCCACACGCGGTTGAGCTCGCTCTTCAATCAGTATTTGGGAACAGCATTACGCAGTAATTTGAATTAAGCATTACTACCAGAAAATAATGTCTTTCTTTTTTTAATAAGCTGAATTTTTTTTTCTATTTTATTTTATTTTATTTATTTATTTCGTAATCAGTTTTGTAATGATTGTCAAGGAATTAAATTTCCCGCTTTAGAGGATTTCCAATTCCCTGCACTGTTAAAAATTTTGTAATAGGTTGCACCACATTATTGCGCAAGATTTCCACCTGTTGTTATGTTCTGTTTGCACCACACAATGGTGTATCGTTTCTCGAAAAAGGGTGTGGCTGGGGTAGCCGCACATTTTGGTGCAAGCTACCACAAAATTTTCATGAATGGAAGGTGGGAAAAGAATTCTGAGGGAAGTTTTGGTGTCGCAAGCTATTCTGAATATCTTGACACGAAGGAAGTGTTTCAGTCCACAATCTCTTATGCGCATTAAGCTCAGTTCCATCAATCACAATGAGCCAAATTATCAAAAGTGCTAATATACAGTGGAACCCAAACATAACGAGCTCATATAAACCGAAGTTCAGCAGTTTTTTACGCTTTCCAACCGTAGGTTGAAGAAGCGCATATGCTCCAGCTTTATCCGTCTGTCCGCACGATAACTCGCGTAAAAATGGTTCGATTTCGATGAAATTTTAGCATGTGGTAGGGGACCGCCTGGGGACGAACCCTATTGAAAATGGGATAAATGGGGTCAAAGGTCAGGACATAGGAGCGGGATCCATTCCATTGCCCTTATGCGTCACAACTTGCGTAAATATGGTTCGATTTCAATGCAATTTTAGTATGTGGTAGGGGACCACCTGGGAACGAGCCCT
Source organism: Macrothele yani (assembly GCA_039090855.1). NCBI lineage: Eukaryota > Metazoa > Arthropoda > Arachnida > Araneae > Macrothelidae > Macrothele > Macrothele yani. The sequence goes on from CM077024.1 coordinate 105,413,648, forward strand.
TTTGAAAATGGGTGAAGTGGGATCAAAGCTCAGAACATAGGAGCGGGATGCATTCCATTGGCCTTATGCGTCATAACTTGCGTAAATATGGTTCGATTTCGATGAAATTTTAGTATGTCGTAGAGGACCACCTGGGGACGAACCCTATTTAAAATGGGTGAAGTGTGGTCAAAGATCAGGACATAGGAGCGGGATGCATTCCATCACATCTTATTAAAGGAGCAATTCTTGTATATATGTAAATTTTATTTTGAAAACGGCTCTAAGGATTTTGATGAAAGTTGTTAACCTACCGTTTTCTGGTACTAGAAATCGATTTAGCTTGATCTCGACTTTGGAAAAATTCGTTTAGTGGGTTCAATAACCACCCCGAGTTACCACGTTTTTGGTGTCATGGCGTCGTCCTATTAATGTTTCCCATTCTTAGAAATCTTATGAGGTCACACTCTCGCAATCGACTCGCGATTGAGATGTTGGCGCGGGATCACGCTATCTGCCTCATTACGTCACGCGTTGTTTGTGGATCCTATTAGTTTTATGACGTCACACTCTCGCGACCATCTGCCTCATTACGTCACGCGTTGTTTGTGGATCCTATTAGTTTTATGACGTCACACTCTCGCGACCATCTGCCTCATTACGTCACGCGTTGTGTGCGTATTACGCATTACTTCTATTTTCTTCTAGAACAAAAAGTGAGTTGCACCAGTTGCTTGGAGTCGATGCGTAGTACAGTATAAGCAGCGGAACGCTTATTTCGCATGTTTTTTTTTTTTCCTTCAAAATTTAAACTTAATACAGCATTTTTTTTTGTTACATTTTTGAATAGTCACTTCATGACGAGCGTATCCGCTGTGCTAAAATATGATTAGTTCATTTTTATTAATTACTATTAACAGAGTCACGTGGATGGTAAAACAATATAAAAAATGTGGCTGGTCGACCCCCTACGAAACGTGCACCTTTATACTTTAATAAGAAAAATAAGAATACGGCACTGTTGGAACAAGAACAAGGGGAAGAAGTAAATATGTAACAGCCTGGACATTCAAGAACCTATGGTTTCCGACCACATTCCAGTCTCGAAACACATGACCTTCCATCGGAAGAAGATCAGCCTACAAAAAGACCATTCCAAGCAGCTAAGGCGAGGAGCATGGAAATAATGTCCGACGTTATTATAACCCTCAATGAATCTATATCGGAAGAAAACCTCAATCAAATGCGGCGAATAAATAGACAGCGATGAAGAACCAATTTTACCATGGGGTTCGATGAAGAACCCCATGTTAACATTTATTGTTTGGTGTTTCATGTTCGGAAACAATAAAAACAATTTTAAAAAATTTCTTACTCTGACACAAATTAAAAATTACCATTCATTTTTGTTTTGATATTTATTCTGAATTAATTTGTCTCTAATTCGTCTATCATTATTAATCTTGATGGTTTAGACTTAGCATTACAATACTTCGAAATAACTATCAAAATAAAAAAATTTTGTGCCCGCATCCCCCTTTACCCGAGCGAGGCTCGGTGTTCTTGATACTTGCCCTTATGCGTCATAACTTGCGTAAAAATGGTTCGATTCGGATGAAATTCTAGTATGTGGTAGAGGACCATCTGGGGACGAACCATATTGAAAATGGGTGAAATGGGGTCAAAGGTCAGGACATAAGATCGGGATTCATTCCATTGCCCTTATGCGTTATAACTTAGGTAAAAATGCTTCGATTAAGACAAAACTTTATCATGTTGTTCCGGAAGTATACTTTACCGGTTCTGTTGAATATCATCGAAATGGGGTCAGAGGTCGGGTCAGAGGAGCGAGATTTACTCTACAGCCATTATCCTCATAACTTGAGTAATGATTTCTGGTATGTTGGAAAGCGTATCATAATCAATGCATTGCATGATTTTACTAACTTGTTAAAAATCTCTTGAACTTCGAAATATTTCCCTTCGTTACTTTAACCTCATATTACGAACAACAAGTTTTGGAGAAACTGTGTATATCGAAGTTCAGCACGGTTCTCCGTAAACATAAATAAGCAGCATTCACCTAGTTTTTCAATTTTCTTTCACTAAAATAAAAGGAATTACTTTCTGTTGACAAAACCCTGTAATTCTACTTACACAGATAGATCACTTCGTATTAGATAAGAATGCTTCAGTTGTTTCTTTACTACCTTCCGCTCCCTAGTCCACGCTTGCCAAGCCTACATCTCCTGGGCAAATGCTGTCTTTTCTCCTCCTCTCCTGGCCATCTTTCAGTCACCTAATCTATGTTTTAGAAAATCTTAGTTTATTTTCTACCTAGAAACATCTGAACCACCGCATCGGTTGAATACCATTAAGAACGGCGATCACGATAAGCACGAAACCATTAAGAATTAGCTCATACGGACATCCGACGTAACATGTAACAAACAGGTGAAATTTCAAATTTCTGGCAGTTACTTTAATTATTACATTCGCTAAATAGTTTGCTTATTGCACATCTAACTGATATTATTTTTCGAGTTATAATTTTAATTTAGAAAGTACTATTTACCTTCGATTAATTAATAAATAGTTCATATTTGACTAGTAATGTAATAAACCAAAATAGCGAACATTTTTTTTTTTTTTAATCTGTCCGTCTATAACAATGTTCGTGTATATCGAATATTTCTGGCCTTCCCTTCAACTTCGTTACATACGGATTGTACTGTATTTACCAACGCGATTGTTTTACTACAGTAGCTGATTGAACATCGGAATTTAAGAGGACAATCTGTGCCTCGTTTCTCCAGCCAACACAGAGTTGTTTGGGAACGGTTTAGGACTTTCTGTATCAGAAAGTATGGCTGAAACTCTAAAAAATAAAATGGCGAAATTCAAAACCTAAAACCGGGTGAAACATTAGTTCAGAAGTCAGGAAACCTACGCTCAGCTTTTGTCGTGTTCCTTCTTATTTTCTTTTGCATGGAAAAAAGAACAGATTGAAAGAAAAGGGGTGAATTACATTCATAATACACTATTTTGATGCAAATACACTCAATGGATCTAGAGACGGTATATTTTTTTGTGTACCTTTTATGTGCTTTCTTATCAGCAAAGCAAAAATGCACGTTCACCTGTGGTTGAAGGGTTGGTTGGGGAGAATGTTTCATCCAAAATGTGCGAGAGAAAGCAAGAAAGATCTTTAGAGGAGTGATATTGTGGTATAAATGGACGGGTCGGTCATTCGGAGAACTTGGAAACCGTGTCTACATAAATCGAAGTCGTGATTTTCGCGAGCATAATTATATCCCCCGCGTTTCGTGGCCACGGCAGGTAGACAGACATCGTCTGACGCGGCCATCCGAGGGGTCTTGGCGTGAGAACCACCAGAGGAACTCGTGCTAAAGGTCGTTGCAATTAGGACGATCCATCAACGGGTTTTATCGGCTTAACTCATGCGGGGAGCTCTTTCGCAAGGGGCTGGGGCTCTGTCTTGGTTCTGTGGTGCAACTCACCGTAGAAGCACGTTGCGTGATCGATGGTCAACAGTTGGGTCTTATCTGCGGGTCACCTGACCTACCGGTCCATCAAAAATGCTGCCTCCGCAAGGAATGCCGGCAGACATCATTCTGCAACATTCTTAAACTGCGAGAGATCACTCAAATCTCAGAGTACATTTTGGAGCGCAAGTGCCACGGTCTCTTGATACCACATTTTTTACCTTCCACCGGAGAGCTGAACAATTCATTTTATGCCGTACTCTCGATTTTTTTATTCCACCTTACTTATTTTATTTTCCTTTAAAAAAAAAAGAGAAAAAAAGCCATTATTGCAAGATCTTGGTGAAAAAAAAATCCATATGGTCTTTCTGCCAACTTAAACCTCACGTAAAGTAAGATGCAACTTCGTATTTTGCGAAAACAGGAATACACTAGAATTACTTAAAGAACAACCCGTCCTTCCATATTCAAAGAAAGCATAACATGAAAATAAATCAAACGCAAAAACATTGCTTTTGCACAGAATACAGTTAGAACCAATTTATTAAGTTTGGAATAGATCCAGTGGCTTTTTTCATATGGAAGAATACATTACATCCTAATGGTAATTAAAAAGAAAAAAGCCACTACGCCATACATCCTTCTGTCAACAGAACAAGATAACGGAAATCGGCATATCCTGCGATACAAAAAAAGCAGATCGGCATATTCTGCGATGCAAAGTAGAACATGTACAACGTTATAAACAAGGAAATTAGAACAAAGTTAACAAATTTAGTAAGAAAAAATCCCCGATATAGGAAATCACTAGGACATCTAAGACATACAATACTAGCAAAATAAAAACACAAAGCACTGCAACAAAAACATGAAACATTGTGGCAGTACGCGAGGGACAACAGAAACAGTGTCTGGCTGGGAAGAAGCGCTAAATGTCATCGGCTACAGGAAGCACGGTATCCCAAATTAGTTTCTCAGCGAGTTCTTTCAACGAGGAGAGACGGCGGATGTATCGTCTCATGAAGACCTGGTATCTAGGATCGGTGACACTCAGAGATTTGAAAAAGGACCCATACGCTTAAAATTGCATCACCGTTGCATACAGATCAAGATCAGGTGAACGGAGAATTTCTAAATTCTTCGGTACAGACAACCGTACGAGCAGATTGGAAGAGGCGTGCAAGTTGTTGTCTAGACAGTGGGCCGCGAACAAGAAGAAACTTATCAATGGCCTGTATAACCTCTTCATCGCCGCCCCGGTGACGCAGTGGTCTAAGGCGCTGGCCTCTGATCATTCGTCCGTAAGGGGTCCGGGTTCGAATCCCGGTCAGGCATGGATGTTGTGTTTGTCTTACGGCACTGGCTCTCTCCCTTCCCTGGAACCAGTGACCCTAAATTAGGGACGGGCGACTGCTTATAGCCCATTGAGTTGCTAACGGTGGTCATTAAACCTCAAAAAAAAAAAAAAAAAAAAAAAAACCTCTTCATCTGAGAGAGGATTGACAGGGCCAGAACGAAGATGCAAACTGTTCGAAGAGTCATCAGGCGGAGAAACATATGAAGTGGAAACATGGAAACATCGGGAACACTAGATGAGGCCACAGAAGTAGTAACAGAAAGATGTTTCACCTTTTTCTGTTTCAAAAAGCTTTTGGAAGTACCAGTCCGTTTCGAAGACGAAGTTGAGGTGGAGAAATCCATTGGTGGATCTGGATAAGCACCAGAATCAGGAGATGAGGACTGAAGTTGCATCAAGGAATCAGTATGTTCCCGATCAGCATCGGTGAACGCAGGAACATCATCCGAGGCAGCAGGAAGGTGCTGCAACAGGGGAACATCAGACACGGTCGTAGTTGAAGTTCCGATATGCGAGGGACACAGAGGAGAGGGCCCGTCTGTCGGAGTGTTGAAGCACCACTCGACACATCCGAGACGGCACACTCAGCCGGAGACACATCAGTAGTGGATAACTTCGCTACTGACCCAGAAGGAGGATGCACGTCCGTACGGTGCGGAAGAGGAGGAAAGGGATCATTACCCTTGACTGGAAGATGCGCCTGACGGAGAGAAGGAGAGGTCGCTTCTGGCAAAACACTAGAAGAGAGGATGGTAGAAGAACCAGTATGATCGGCACTGGGAGGCGAACTAGAAGAAAGACCACGGCATATGCGCACACAGGAGGCAGTGGTATGATTCTGTGTAAGATAGTGAGTGGTGAAAACCTTGAAACTGTACGTGCGGGAGCCAATTTCTACAGTAGCGTCTGTAGGACAATCCGCCGAGGCATTCTCAGTGGGAAAAACGACCAACAACTGACGGCGAGGTCCCGAAGTATGTGCAAATTGAGTTCCACGTGAAGTGTCAGAAAGGCGACGGATCTTGCCAACGATTTTACAAACACGATTGACAAGGAGAGGAAGCGCAGTGTCAGGCCCTTCCCGTGGAACAACATAGAACGTGATGTTCACCGGACGCTTGGAAAGAGGCGAAGGGATGAGATGATATGTTCCAATTGAAAGCCCGTGTGCAAGAAAAAAATCAGCATCCTCCTTTTGCTTGAACTGCACTGAGATACCCCGAGGGGTATGAGAAATTCCAGCAGTAGACGCACACGTCACATGACCAGAGAACGCTTCCATGCAGCGTGCCGAAGGAGTATTTGTTAAAGCATGAAAGAGCACACCTCTATCCAGGAGGTTATGGAACTGACGGCCAATCTGCGAATTGTCATCAATCGTTACCTTCACTTTGTGGTTGGATACCTGAATAATAGGTGTTGATTGCAATTTTTTTTTCTTTTTTATGTTTAACGACCACCGTGAGCAACTCAATGGGCTATAAGCAGTCGCCCGTCCCTAATTTAGGGCCACTGGTTCCAGGGAAGGGAGAGAGCCAGTGCCGTAAGAAAAACACAACATCCATGCCTCACCGGGATTCGAACCCGGACCCCTTTCGGATGAATGATCAGAGGCCGCCGCTTAGACCACTGCGCCACCGGGGCGGCTGATTGCAAATGACCATCAGGTTGAGAAGAATTTAACGTAGAAGTAGCGCCTCGTTGCACTGTAGAGGCAAATGACATCCTCGGAAGAGAAGTCTCTGCTGAGTCGGCAGGCACAGAAGGCTGTGAGGGAAGAGAAGCACAGGCAGAAGGCAAGGCAGTAGTATCAGTAGTACCCAGGGAGGGCACCGAGGCAGAGGCAGATTCAGAAGCAGGAAGCACAGCCAAGTCCAGTGAAGACACCAGAGCAGGAGTACTAGGAAGCTGGGAAGGCATCTGAGCAGACACATCTGATGACGAGAGTATGTCAACTTCCATGGACGTGGGAAATGTGGCGTGACGTGCATCGCCACGCCCAGAGAGGATAAGGAAAGACCGGAAGCCGCCATGTTGGCAGCTTCCAAATGTAAACAAACGAGAAAACGATAAGAAAACAGATGAATGTGAACTAATACAAGGACGATAATGCCAGAAAAGTAGCTCAAAACGTACACAGTACCTTTAGACAGGCGTACCACGCAACAGGTGAGTGAGAGATGAGGTATTCCACACTAAAATGAATAAAACATTGAAGCAACCAACACTACGTCTGTCAAGAACGGGCAATGAGCTAGACATATTGCCGGAAGCAGACCATCGATGGACAACCGAAATTTTTGACCGGATTCCAAGGGACAGGAAAAGACTCAGAAGAAAACCACATGGGAGATGGGTGGATGGAATTCGAAGGTATGCGGGAGTAACATAGAGGAGACCGGCGCAAGACAGACCGTTGTGGAAGAAACTTGGGGAGAATTTCATCCAGCTGTAGATTGATAATGGTTGACAATGATGGTGATGATGATATATATATAGTTGTCCAGACCGGCAATTTTTTACCTGTCCAGGCCAATAATTTACATGCCTCAAGCATCTCAGGCATGGTATTTTTTTTTTTTTTTTTTGATTGGAGGTTTAACGACCACCGTGAGCAACTCAATAGGCTATAGGCAGTCGCCCGTCCCTAGTATAGGGTCACTGGTTCCAGGGAAGGGAGAGAGCCAGTGCCGTAAGACAAACACAACATCCATGCCTCACCGGAATTCGAACCCGGACCCCTTTCGGACGAATGATCAGAGGCCATCGCCTTAGACCATTGCGCCACCGGAGCGGCTGGTATTTTTCAAGCCCTGACTCTAGGAAATCAAAACTAAATAGGACCCCCACCAATCTTTAACATCAACGCCACTAAACATCTGGTAAGTTATCACCAAACGTACGCAGGAGGAGATGTTCCCCGAAGCTACTTTTTGTAAAGGAATAATTATAAAAAAAAAGGAATACTTAAGCAATATTTCCACTTTCCCGGAATTATCATGGTGAAATCCTAAACTATCAAAAATCATTTACTATCAAAAATCTCAAGAGATCAACCACCAAAAACAAGTGTAAGGAAGAAGCTAAAAGCATCCATTTATGAGAGGATTTTAGCTCCTTCCTTAATCATGAGCTGCACAAACATGCTCATGGGAGAAATGAAGTTTTTTCTTCGTTTAATGACATTTTAATATTCGAAGACCACGAACATCTGTTCCCAGTGTGCAGTTGGTGAACCCAAAGGGAGCCGACGATCAGGAATGAAGAATAAATGCCGTATCACACTCTCAACTGGAACTCAAACGATGCAAGAACCAAGCGCTAACAGAGAAAGATTTCTTCTTACAAGAGGGGTTCTTCTCTTGACTGCGTTTGAAAATTGTTTTATTTTATTCATTTTAAAGATCCCGTACTCAGTGGCGTAACCAAAAGTTTTAACTCCCTTTCTCCCCCGCATCTCCTCTTTTAGCAAAACTATCAAAGAAAATTAAAATACGCATATTTTAACTTGATTTTTTTTAGTAGAAGAATGTTGTTGTATTTTTATAGTCAGGTAAGATATTCAAATATTTTGCATTGGCAGTCTCTAATTAAATATATGGTATTTAATTTATCTGCCGCTTGAACTTCAATGATAATTAGTGAAAAACATTTTAGTGGTTCCTGGCACACTGTATTTCGCAAAAAACGTTTGACTACTTTCAGCCAGCTGAATGATCTTCCAGAAGTAGCTACTGTAACAGGTAGTGTTAGATATGCACACGGCAAGTGCTCCAGAGGCGTGAGTAATTGTTAAATTTTATTATAAACAATTCGGCGAGTTCTTTTATTGAATTTATTGATATGATTTCTTCTTTTATAAAGCTATTTGAAATTACTGGCAAAAGTTGAATGGGGAAATGTTTACTCAGATCTTTTGGACTATAAGCAGTCGCCCGTCCCTAATTTAGGGTCACTGGTTCCAGGGAAGGGAGAGAACCAGTGCCATAAGACAAACACAACATCCATACCTCACCGGGATTCGAACCAGGACCCCTTTCAAACGAATGATCAGAGGCCATCGCTTAGACCACTGCGCCACCGGGGCGGCACTCTCAGATCTTAATTATATATATATATATATATACACACTATATTGGAAAGTCACCGGACACCTATAAAAAAAAAACGCAACATAGCATTTATTGAAATATCTTTGTACGGTGCCGGTCCACCTTTAGCCATAATGCATGCACTGACCCTTCGAGACATGTTTTCGACAAAGTTTTGGAACACAGCGATAGGTATGAGCTTTCATTCAGTACATAATGTTGCCGCTAACTGTTGCTTAGTAGCAGGCCTTCGTTCCAAACTTCTTACGTAGGGCTGTAATTCATCCCATAGGTGCTCTATGGGATAAAGATCAGAGATCTGTGCAGGCCAGTCCACACACGATACGGAATTATCGTCAAACCACACCGTAACAGTCCTTGCTTTATGGCTGGGTGCATTATCCTGCTAGTACCAATAAGGCTCGATTCCATAGTATTGCCACAGAGTTGGTAGGACATAATTGTCCAGAATATCGAAGTAGACGTGTTGGTTAACAGGTTTGTCCACGATAGCCAATGGGCCGGGACCATACCACGAAAAACACTCGCACACGAGTACACTGCCAACTCCAAACTTGACCGTCGGAACAGCACACTGTGGTAAATAGCGTTCCACCTGCTGCCGCCATACAGGCAATTCTATCAGCGTCCGGTGAACAACACGTTCTATCCACACGGCCATCAGACTGATGGATCGTGTATCTGGATTCAACAGTCCATAGGACCCATTTCCAGTGTTCTACAGTCCATGATAAATGTTCTTTACACCATGCTAAACGACGAGTAGCATTACGAGTGGAGATGAAAGGCTTATGAGCAGTGGCACGACTACGGTAACCCATGGAATGAAGTTCTTTGCGAATGCTACATGTACATACCGAGGTTCCAGCATTTTTCTCACCTGTACACTGAGGTCTTGTGCAGTACTCTGTCGATTAGCTGTAACGACTCTTCTGAGGCTTCGACGTCCTCTATCACTGATTTTCTTTAGTCTGTCAGTACGTTTTGCTACTTCAGGAACGCCATGTGTCTTCCACTTATTCAGTACATCCAAAACAGTTGACTTCGGTATGTTTAAACGCCTCGTGGTTTCTCTTATGGACAACCCACTAATATAACACCCGACAATCTTTCCTTTCTCAAAGTCAGTTCTCTCCCGCCGAGACATTTTCACTCAACCTCACAGTGCGATATGATCGCGGTCAGCTGCAGTCTTGTTTTTATACCGTTTGTAGCTGTACCGTGCATCTTAACAACGCAATGGATCCGTTCATTTGCTTTTGAAGGGGTTTCCGGTTACTTTTATCAGTATAGTATATATATATTGCAATTTGTCTGCATGGAGATCACTTTGCATTAGTGTAGGCAAATTCGGAGGCATTACGAGTGGAGATGAAAGGTACCCAGTTATTCACAATTTTTTGCATACCCATAAAGCTTTTTCTAATTTGTGTTATACATATGTCGGAAATTCTGCACAACACATGTACCCCAAATAAGTCTTTAGCTCTTTTAAATCTGTAATACTATTTTGGCATCGTGCCAACGACGTCCCTTTCACTGCTGACACCATAGCATACGTACAAATATCCCTTCGCTGCCGTAGTTTGCAGGTACGTTTCTCCTCAACCTTCACCGCATCTCACATCTTTCTTTTTTGTTGGTGGATTTCAGTTAAAATTTTATTTTCTTAATCCCCTTTGGATGACACACCACTCCATTCTGACCTTCCACCCACAGTGGTGTAGCTAATCTGCTGTGATCCTTTTAACATTACTTCACTAAGATTTTCAATATTCATCGCATGTACAGTCGAACCCGGATATAACGAGCTCTCATAAATCGAAGTTTGTATATAGATCCATTGAACTTCGTTATATTCTCCTTTGTTATTCTAACCTCATGTTACGAACAAAATTTTTTGGAGAAACCGAATATATCGAAGTTTAGCACAGTTATCGGCAAGCAAAATAAATGCAATTCACCCTGTCCTTAACTCTTCCCGTTTCCTTGGAAGACTAGGGAGAATCAGCTATTAACAACACTTAGTGATCCCACTTGCAGTGTAAACAAAAAAGTTTCAGTTTTTTTAAATTCCTTCTTTTTTTTACTACACACACACACACACACGTGCTGAGACGGGCTGAAACCGGGCTCACGCTGCATGCATAATGTTTACTATGGTTCGGGCTCTGGGGGAGAGAGAGCGAATGACTAAGCGTACGAAAGTTTTCTTGCACTTTCTAGCTGGTATAGAGAATTGTTCGGCATCTAGGTCTACGTGGAGAGTGGAGACTCTGGAGCGCTATTTATTCCGGGCTTGGATAGCAAATTTCATTGGTCATACTTAGTGGATTTCTGCGGAGAAAAAAAAACTTTCTTCAAAAGTTATAGATACTAGGGAGTAAATAGCTCCCCGACTAAACTTTGCTCCCCTACCAACAAGCAGTAGCTTTCTGCTAATTTTATTGGGCAAAGTATGTAGACTGCAGTGCCGCCCAAACTTTCCGGATACCCAGCGGCCTAAAGCATCTCAGGTGGAAACTAATGATAAACAAAAAATCGTTCTGCTATGCTGTAGAAACGGATAGAGATTTCTTCTCTTCCCAGTTCAGAAAAATATTGATTAATTGCAGGGAGATGAAGGAGTGGAAGTCTGGTAAAGAGATTATTTTTAAATGCCTTAAACGGGTTAGTCATAGCTTTCGGGCTCGATCGGGCTCTGTCTTGCAATATAAAATTCGGGGTTGGGCTGGCATATTTCGGGCTCGGCTATTGAATTTAAGCCTAAAATCAGCGTGCGCGCACACACACACACCTGGATTAAGGCAACTGACAACTGTTAATCACATTCCTCCTAACAAACACAGATCCCAAATGGATTAGCGAATAATAGAAAATATGAAAGTTCCTTACAGAAAAAGCATACTCTTGCAAAGTTCTAATTTATTAGTTCTTTAGAATACCGTGTCATATGTTAAGCTATGCTTGGAAAGCTGTTTTATCTCTTAAAACAACTTTCCAAGCTGTTTTATCCAAGCTTTTTATCTTTCAAAGCTGTTTTATCCAAGCTTTTTATCTTCCAAAGCTGTTTTATATCTTAAAACAGCTTTCCAAGCATAGCTTAGCATATGACAAACCATTCTAACAAACTAAAAAATTAGAACTTTCCAGAGTATGCTGTTTCTGTAAAGAACTTTCATATCTTCTAACAGTTCAAAACTGCGGGTAACATGCCAGTTTTGGAATGGTCTTCTAGACGATCAATGAATACGTATCTATAAATAAATGAGATCGAAGATCGAGGAAATGAAAGTGAATGAAATTTTTTGGGTCGTCTGAGGTAAAGGGAGTCATTGCCTCTGATTTTTCTTTCAAGAGTATGAGAACACTGACGAGAAGTTTTCAGTAGAATTGCTAAACATTGATGTGCGCATAATGGACAACATTTCAGGGCATGGACAACATGAAGAAGAAATCTCCGTAGAAAATGAAACAATTTCACACCTACTTTCTTTTGAAAGTTTAGAAAATCTTAGAGTTCAGACGATGTCATCGCTCTGTCCACGTTATTTTATAAACAACGCATAGGAACTGAAAAATTGTTGTTGCGACACCGCTGGGATCGAACCCCAGATCTCTCGGTAACTAGCCGAGTGCGTTCGCTTTACGCTACGGTGCCAACAATTCACAGCGCTATTCGTGGTTTAACAGTCAGCATCTGAATATACAAATCCGTTAATGCCACCAGATGGCGACATATCAGTTGCTGACTGATAAACCACACATAGCACTGTGAATTGTTGGCATCGTAGCGTAAAGCGAACGCACTCGGCTAGTTATAAAGAGATCTGGGGTTCGATCCCAGCGGTGTCGCAACAACAATTTTTCAGTTGCTATGAGTTGTTTATAAAATAACGTGGACAGAGCAATAACATCGTCTATTTACATTATCTCCACGTATTTCAAATATATTCATCTTAGAGTTTATTTTGCCTCTAGAAAGATTCCAATCACGACGTCAAAGGAAGTGGAAAAAAAAAAAAAATAACGGCTTCTATCAAAACAAGTACACAAAACTAGCAACCATTAACTCATATTTTCAACGTAGCGTGTTAATAGCAAAACAAATGGCATTCATATTTTTATTATTAACTATACACCGAAGAGCCAATACATTATGGCCTACGCATTTTTATGCAAATCGAAGCAACACAGGTAAACGATGTCACGTGTGAAGGCCATGAAACGGTATAAATAACACCTGATACTGAGCTATATTAATCAGTGTTGTTCTTCACAGAGATAAGGCAGCGAACTCAAGAGAGTTTGACAAAGACCAAATCGTAATAGCCAGACGAATAGGTCAGATTATTTCTGAGGCGGCAAGGCTCACGCGGTCAACCATGAATAGTACCTTCAACAAGTGGTCCGACGAGAAAAAAAAATTAAAAACCTTCGTTAAGCTATGGGCCGAACACGGCTCTTCGATGCTAGAGGTACAGGCACTGTACTAGAGGTGAGCGAAGATACGGGTCAACAGAAAGGACACATGCCAATGTGGCGTAACTTGCCGAAAATTTTATTGCTGGTGACGAGAGAAATGTGTCACAACACACAGTACATCGAATCTTGCCGAAAATGGTTCTGCGCAGCCGCAGAAGGCTCCGAGTGGCTACGCTAGACTTGGTTCAGTGTCGAAAGTGCGTGCTTACAATGGGCACGAGAGCATCAAAACTGGACCTTGAATGATTGGAAGAAGGCCGTCTGGACCGATGATCTCGTTTTCTATTCTACTCAGTGGCGTAAACTACCACCTCCGGAGACCCCGCAGCTGCAGGGGGGCAGCTAACGAGGAGGGGGGTGCGGCTTCCAGTTATAGTCTTATAAAAAAATTCGAACACGCACAATATAATTAACCCAAACATCCATAATTTCTTTTAAGATATATTTAGCTTTGCCTAAATAAATGCCTAGTTTCACTTTTTAAAACACTGAATGCCTTACAGATTGAAAGTGTTCGGCTCTTTGACTTCGGGTTGTAATACGATTGCTCTGCAATGTGTTGTAAATAATACGATCGCTCTCCAATCGCCCTCTCTATGCGCTGCTGAGGAAAAGCGCGAGGCCACAGTGGGATTCCCCGTGGAAGATGTGGGAAAACAGACAGTTACTTAGGATTACGTGCAAGACAGGTTTCAATATTTATTCACAGCAGCCGCAGATGTGCGGTGTGTAAGAAGGTGATTTCTTCAAGTGATTTATTTTAGTTTTGGACAAAGCAATTGCACGTATTGTCAAATCTATTACTTAAAAAGTTGAAACTACAGAGCTCTAGGTACCCCCATTACTTTTGCAGACACTCTCCCTGACTTCTTACCCCCCCCCCGCCTCCCGTCCCCCATCCACCACATACACACACCGCAAAAAATGCATCCTCCCTCGTGTTCGAATACCTGGGAAAATTACTGTGCTTAGGGGGGCTGAAGTAAATGTTGCGTGGAGGCGCACGTTGTGCTAGTTACGCCACTGATGTCCACTACGTGGACATCTCGATACGCATGCGTCGTTTACCTGGGGTACTGTCGGCGCTAGGATGTATCGTAGGACAAAAACAAGTCGGTGAAGTAAGTGTAATGCTTTGAGCAACGTTCTGCTGAAAAACCCTGGGTCTCGTCATTCATGTGCAGGGAACTATGACGTCTACCACATATGTAAATATCACTGCACACCAGGTACATCCCTTCATGGCAACGGTATTCGCCTTTAATAGTGCCTTCTCTCAGCAGGATAATAAACATTTTTAAAAATCTTGTAACCGGGTAAGAGTTTTTTGGCGGCAGGTGGTTATAATGTTTTGCCTCTTCGGTATAGTTTTTAATCAGCAAGCATTATTTACCGTCGATTACCTGATAGGAAGTTTATGATTGACTAGTCTTAGCATAACATAACGTAATGCAATATGCCAAAAATAGCTGTTTTGCAAGTTCGATTATAACGAATGTTCGCTTATACACAGTAAAAAATAAGTGGTGTGAATTCGCGGAAAATTTCTGAAAATAACATACAGCAAAGTTGCCGGTAGGTATCAGTGTTTTCCAGAAATTTCCGTTTTTAAAAGTGCCCGTTCATTTTAACTTCCGTATTTTCACAGATCTTCCATAGTCAGAAATTCCGTATATTTCAGAAAAATCAATTTCACGTTTTTCCGTATTTAAACTGAAATTCGCAAAACCGACGACCCTGCAATTTTCAGCCCTTTCCTCAGATAATACTCCCGCTCCAATCACGATCGAATCCCCGTCGCTTTTGTTTTTTGAACAGGTAACACACGCTTTTAACCACTGAGCCAAAGACACTCGAAAATTCAAATCACGTACATCGCAAAACAAACTGCGCGACAATGAATTTTTTTTTTTTTTTTTGTCACTAATACGAGTGATTTAGTCATTTTATTTTCTGTTGGAGCTTATTATTTTTCTGAATAGGCTTATAATATATTTTTTTTTCTAGGAGGACTTTTCACAAATTAAGCATTTTTCATCCTGATTTTTCCAAGCAACAAAATGCTTTGCAACTTGATTTTTTTTAAACAGACAATGACTTTCAATTATGTTTAAAAAAAGATTAAATATACTTTTTTACAGTATTATTTCACAAAAAAAAAACCCTCCTAAATATAAAATTTACACTTACAGCTATAATAGCTTTTGTCTTAAGTTGTCCAAAGACTGATACATAGACATCGTATTACCCTCTGTACAATAAGTTAAGTACTCGGTTTCTTACAGTAACAGAATATATAATAAATAGCTGGTGCACAAATTAGGGGAGAGGAGAAGAAATATCGAGATAAACAAAATTCATGCGATATGCTATCCACAATATCCGATCTTGCTACGCAACTTCAAAATTCGACAGACGATTGAAATTTAAAAGTAAGTCAAACCTCAAGAATTCTCACCAATCGCTCCCATTACCGGCAATTTCTCGTCATACGGATACGAAAAAGTGAGAAGAGAATTTTTCCATTAATATACGAAAGGAATTGTGGAAAGGTTTCTGGAAATTCAGAATTTTCCGTTAACACATCTTGAAAACTGTAATTTACTACCAACATAGGAATGAAACTGCTGAAAGGTTTATGAAAGTTCAGAATTTTCTGTTAATATATCTCTAAAACGGTAATTTACCGTCAATATAGGAATGAAACTGTGGAAAGGTTTCTGAAAATTCAAAATTTCCCGTGGTACGAAAAATCCGTAAAATTCAGGTTTCTTTCCACCATTTCACGGAGAAGGTATCAGAAATATGCTTCGTCAATTCACGAAAGAAATGAGGGAAAGTGGCTCCTGAATTTCAGACTTTTTTTACAATGTATCGAATGTTTTTCACTCTCCCTGCAAGTACGTTATACACGGGTTCCATTGTATTCACTTTCTGGTGCTTTATAGCTGACCAACGATTTTTGTGGTTACTACGGAGAATCCGTCGCACTTGGACTGTCTGCGTCTTTTCCGAAACAATACTGAGGAACGTGACGGAGTTTATCGAATCAAGTCTGTTGCTCACCCCGTCAGGAGAAAACCGAATGTATGTCAGCTTGGAAAGGTGAAATCCAAATAGCTTTCACAACAAGAAAGATAATCGCAAATTTCGAGAAAAAATAAAAGAGAAACGTTTATCTACCGTCCGCTAAATGCGCATTGGAAGACATTGAAAACGTTCGAAGTACAATTATTTCAAGGAGTCAAAATTTAATTTTAGGGCTTTCTCCGGAGTCTGAGAGGATGTAAGGAGAAAAAAAGAAACAAATGATCAAATGTAGAGGATTTTAGGAAGGCAGTGTCTGACCCCAGGTCTTAAACAACCTTCGGAAGCTAGGAGATTTGGGCTAGAATGCCAGACAGGAAAGTGACACGGAAGCGAAGTAGAAAGGGGAGGAAGACGCCCTTATTCATTACCGGGGCCAGTACCCGGGGTCTGACGGCTTAACGTGCCCATCCGACGCACGGCGGATATTTAGTAGATCGAGCGTTCGTACCTGCCTGGGATAGAACCTAAGGTCCTTTCCGTGGCGGTCACGAACGTTGCCCACTAGGCCACCCGCGGCCCGAAAAAGAAACATTTAAGGAGTTATTCTTAAATTCCAAAAAACGTACGAACCCTGTTTACACCAAATGGTGTAAATAAAAAATAAACGTATATGATTAGTTTTTTTTTTTTTTTTTTTAATTTTTGAGGTGCGTTATACAGAGTTCTTTGTATCGCCTTTCGTTACTGAGCGTTTTTCTGTCACTTTCGTGAGGTGTCCCTTTACGAGCCTGTTTCCGTATTCCTCTCTATAAGTCACCACTGGTTCTGGAATAAAACATTCTGTCAAAACCTGAAATAGCAAACCAGTTACACTGAAACTTATAGTCAGGAAACGTTTTCGCAAAAGTGGCAAGGCACATGTTGAGTTTATCCTTGTGTTCAACAAATGCAATGCAGAACATTAGCAGCAAAGAGCAAAGCTAGCCTGAAAAAAAAAAAAGAAAATGGTTGTTTGTTTCGAGAGATTGCCGGAAAAGAATTGAATGCACTTAACACGGGGTTGCTAAAGAAATGATTCGGAAATAATGCCTCCAGAATCTCTCCAAAATGCACATTTTACAGTTTCTCTTCTTCTACGCTTACCCGCTGGCTGGAAACGAAACAAAAGCATCACACAAAAGAAATGCAGCTTATAGGCGGAAAAAAAACACAAAAAAAGCATCCGACGCTTCCTTTCTTTGATGATATCAGTTTCAAAGTGTCGTAAATAGCCCACGAAATCGAAGCAGAAAAGGAGAATAAAAGAGATATCGTGTTTGGCGTGAGCACTAGAAACACTGAGGCGATGCAGAGATTCTCTTCTAGGGGACAGAAAAGAAGATCTTATGGAATGAAGGTGTTTCCAGCTCCCTGTACCGAAGGAGATGTTAAAAAAATTGAAACAAGTTAAAAAGAAAGAAGTGTGGCGGTTCGAGACAAGGGGTTTTTTAGAAATCCAGAGCTATCCACGAAACGCGCCAACCGGAGATACAACTAGCGTCATCCATTCCACACTAGTGCAGCTGGCATTTCCTCGATGGATCTCACGGCTGAAGTAGATAGCACGATATACCCAATGGCAGCACATGAAGGGGAATTGTTCACAGAATCTTACTGCACGCCAACTGAGCCAAACGCATTTCCTCGAACAACCAATATCTGTTTACACGAAGTCCCATGAGATGTAGAAAGCCCAAATTCCGTTCAACATCCCCAATTAGCCACCGCAACACCTTCACAACTGTTCCCCTGGGGGTTTGCTACATTGTTCTCAGAGATTCAGACATTGATGCAACAAAGACGGAAACTCCCCTTTCATGACAACGTCAAGTAACGTTAGTGATGCTTTTTTTTTATTATTATTCCTTTCCTATGAAGCCGTAGACTGTCCCTCAGAATTATGGTCTCACTGCAGCATTCAAAACGCTTCATTGCAGTGTCTAAAACCTTTACAGTATAGCTATAGTTGGCATTCTTTAAGGTTTAACTGAATTGCGAAGTGCAGATGAGTTAATCATTCCACTTAAGCTGCAACTTTTCAACACAAAACACACTTTATCTCAACTGAACATGAAAAAGAGGCTGTGGGCACTTTACGAGTTATGTCTCTCATGTAATTATTATTGCGTGATAGTGATTTTACCTGAACCAAATTTTGGCAATTATAGCGAAGTATCTGCGTTCAGTTTTTCTTTATGAATAATATTTTATGATCCATTTTGCTGTTAAAATAACCATTTATTCTGAATTTGTTATGCCCACCAAAATAATTTTCTACGTAACGTTTTCCTTATAATTACTATAACATAACACTGATCTAATAGCCCAGATAGAATAAACACCAAGTTGATAACGAGGAACAGTACACCAATTATGTAGAAAATAGTAACTATACTATTGATGTTTCTGTCTAACTTCCTTGAAAAAGCCATCTGGTTGATGTGCGAAAGCTTGGAAACGTTTATGTATATATTCCTACGTCAATAAATCGGATCACTAGTATAGTTACTATTTTAAACACCAAGTTTTACATCTCAAAGTTACGCAACAAAATTTCATGTAAATTTTTCTCATACCAATAATTAAGTTTTATTTGTAATCGTACATGCCACCAAATTAGAAACGTTTCTTTAATACCGCACTGGACTAAAGGAAGTCAAAGTAGTATTGAAGAAACATTTCAAATTTGGTGGCAGATACGATTGCAATATATGCACTTCCACACCACAAGATGTGGAAGTGCATATCCCAAAAAAAAAAAAAACACCACAAGGTGTGGAAGTGCATATACGTTGTATAACGTAATGTCGTTTTCGTGAGTAAGATTGGTTATACGTTATGCATAAACCATGATTAAGGAATGCTGAAATAAAATAAGAACACGATGCAATAGTTCTTAAATTAAGCTTTTACGGCCAGACGAAACATAAACAGAAGTCAGACTTACTGTAACCTTTTATTGGTGCAGCACGAATTTCAGTAGAACTCCACAATATAAGACAGCAGACATCAGATTACATTTACCTAATTGAACGTCTACACCCACACATCCACGCGAGCAACTGACGTATCGTCCTTTTTATCTATAGTTCTTATCGCAGTCATACGTCACTTTCTCTCTGACCTCAAATGTGTTGCCAACAGTATTCTCGCGAGAGAGAAAAGAGATAACGTTAAGTTTGGAAGTAAAAAGGAGAACTAACTCAAATTTACATAGGAAAAGGAACTGAAAATGAAAGTTATATTAGAATATACACTGAAGAGCCAAAAAAAACTGGTACAGACGAGCTTATGCAAAATACATAGCAACGTCACCTATGAGCGTACTCGGTTGCGTCCGCCAGTGCGTATATAAAGCGACAGACATCCTTGCCAGATGTCAGAGCTGTTTTCGGCATGAGAATGACAAGTAATAACGATTTAAGCGATTTTCAACGCAGTGTCATAGTTGGCACTCGTGAGATGGTCCATAGTATTTCGGAGGTAGAAACAAAGTTCGGATTTTCACGGACGACCATTGCAAGGGTGCACCGTGACTACAAGAATTCCGGCAAAACCTCCAACCTACGATGCCAGTGTGGCCGTAAAAAGATATTGGGTGAACGTGACCATCGTCGGTTGTCAAGAATCGTTTCACGCGATAGGCGTGCAACACTCTTGCAGGTATCATCGGAATTCAATGCTGGAGACCCAATAAGCATCAGCGTCCGGGCTGTGCAACGTACCCTGCACGATATGGGCTTTGGAAACCGACGCCCAACTCGAATCCCCTTGATGGGTGCACGACACAGAGCTATGCGCCTCGCTTGGGCACAGCAACACTGCCACTGGACACTTGATGACTGGAAACAAGTAGCCTGGTCTGACGAGTCGCGTTTCCAACTGTATCGGGCAGATGGGAGGAATCGTATGTGGCGCACACCCCATGAAGCCATGGATCCCGCCTGTCAACAGGGAACTGTACCGGCTGGTGGGGGAGTCCGTAATGTTATGGGGTGTGTTTAGTTGGACTTCACTGGGACCCCTGGTACGTCAACAAACGTCTTTGACTGGCCCCAACCTATGTGCGCACCGTTTCTGACGAGGTACACTCGTTCATGTCCTGCATTCATGCTGATGGGTTGGGCCTGTTCCAACAGGACAATGCACCTCCACACAAGTGTCGGGACGCCACATTATGGTTAGAGGAGCATTCATCTGAGTTTGGGGTGTTGCCATTCCCACCCAAGTCCCCAGATCTGAACGTGATAGAACACATTTGGGATGCCATGCTATCGAACACAGGAATCCGAGACCTCGGAATACACCGGAATTGTGGAACGCTCTGCAGGAAGTATGGTGCGCATTGCCCACAGCATATTTCCAGAAGCTAGTGGAGTCCATGCCCCGTCGTATTTCTGCAGTCCTGCGCTCCCGTGGAGGACCTACCAAGTATTAGGCTGTTTTTCTGGCACTTCAGTGTACGTCAGAATTGACAAAATACTAGGCGTTCGCCATGTAGTCACTTAACAGGTTCAGAATTGACGGAAGAGGACTTTTCTCCCGGATCTGTTTTTCTAACATGTCTCATACACGCTCAATAGGGTTAAAACCCGGGCGGTCATAAAAGATGATTAAAGTCGTTGCCTTGCTCTCTGAACCACTGCTGAACATATCGTGCGCGACGAAAGTAGCATTGTCGTCCGTGAAACAGCAGTCACCTGTTGGATAACAAGTGAACACTGCAAGATGGACTTGAACTACAACAATGTTCAGATAATTCTTGTAGGACACCCAACCTTCCAGCAATATCAGGGTCCTGTTCCGTACCAACAAAGCGTGATCCAGAGATGCCTACTATCCATACAGAATAACGTCTACGGCAACACGTCGGACCACATCACTTTTCTCCCCAGTCTTCCAGTGCCCAGTCATGGTGTTCCTGACACTACTATAGACGAACTTTCCGGTTCTCCGCAGAAATCAGTGGTTTCCATATTGGCATGGAGTGCCATTACCGGTTATCTTCAACTGCCCTGCGTTCTTGGGAGATATGGATGAGTAACAGCCTTCATTAAATGCTTCGGTCAACTGCTGCACACAAGAAGTCATGCTTCTCCGTACAAGCCTTCTCAGACGACGGCGATTTCGTTCCCGATAGATTGTCGTCGCGCCACGATTACGCATCTTGGACAAGCAATATGCGGTTTTTTCCCACTGATTACCCCATGAAGCCATGGATCCCGCCTGTTAACAGGGAACTGTACCGGCTGGTGGGGGGTCCGTATCTTACCTTTTGAGAAAGCAGTCAGGTCTGCTGTTTTCAAATCGCCGCTCCAGCCAGATGATGCACCCACATAACGCCCTTCATCAAACACCGAAAGATCCTTAAGTTTTTCGCATTTTGATCATCACTACTGACGGTTACAGACGAGCAGCAGTCTTAAACACTTGCCTAGATCACGTGGTACCGCACGTAACCACGTATTTCGCATATTAGCTGCGGAAGATTAGCACACCTACCCGTATTTGCAAGAAAACGCTTGCAATTAAAAATCTGAAGTGTATAGAAAGAACATTTCTGGTTTTAGCTACAGCCTGTCTATATTCCAAGCCAACCTCAGAGCGTAGTATTATGGAAGATGCGGAACAGCTATCTCAGCCAAGAAAAATAATCCCTAGTGCTTAGAGAAAAAAGAGAAAGAACAACTCTATACGATATTTTTTTTTTTTTTTTTACGTCAATGAAATCACTATTTACTCCTTATCAAATTGTGTCATTTCAAAATTCACAAATTTGAAGGTGAGAACCATCGAAACCGCATCTCTCTGCTCCGGAGCCGAATGTCTTAGCATTAGGCTACACCGACGGAATCTGTTGCTGCAGGTCTGCAGTCTTGACATGTGTTTCACTTTTGTATATATTAACACGTCATCTCATTAAGTACCTGAAAAATACTAAAACACCTCAACTCTAAATTTTTGTTTTCCTATATAAATGCATGCACTTCAAATTCGAACACATTGTATAACTTTTCTCCAAAGAAAAGTTTACAAAGGGCAGCTTAAATGACATTTCGCATCGGGATGGACACATGACTTGAGCCAAAGCTGGTTGCAACGATGCAGTCTAGTGGAAAACCTTTCTGTCGGCAAGCGCCAGATCCAAGCATATCAATTGGAAACACCGAGAAGCGTGATTCGTCGATACACAGAACACTTTTGGATTCCTATCCAGGAACTGCGGGAAAGACACCAGCTCAAACGTCAAACGGTCGAGCTCCTGATGTTTTCGCGCACAGTAGTTGCAAGGGTTTACCATGCATACTGCGACACACGGAAAACTTCTAGCACGAGGATTATGTGGACGAAAACACCTGTTGGATCAGAAGAGCCAAAGCAGACACCAGCTCAAACGTCAAACGGTCGAGCTCCTGATCTTTTCGCGCACAGTAGTTGCAAGGGTTTACCATGCATACTGCGACACACGGAAAACTTCTAGCACGAGGATTATGTGGACGAAAACACCTGTTGGATCAGAAGAGCCAAAGCAGACACCAGCTCAAACGTCAAACGGTCGAGCTCCTGATCTTTTCGCGCACAGTAGTTGCAAGGGTTTACCATGCATACTGCGACACACGGAAAACTTCTAGCACGAGGATTATGTGGACGAAAACACCTGTTGGATCAGAAGAGCCAAAGCAGACAGGCGACATGGCCGACGGCTGTTGTGGCCCATTCGCGACATGACCCGATTACGTGTTGCATTCGGAGATAAACCTCGGCACACTAGTGCAGAATTCTGCAGTGATTCGCTCGGTTGCGTCCCGTTTATTATCTTGCCCAATACTAGCGAGTCTTCTTTGACCTTTCTCATACATAAACTATTTTCATTCACAGGATCGTCGAGTTATGGATGTTCTTTAGCGTATGGCACCACGCACACTGAACCTTGCTACAGTTATGCGTGAAAGGCTCATCGGGACGGCCATTTAAGAGATTCTCGACTCGGCACACCAGGAGCCAACTACCAAACAACGTTCAAAGCTGCTCATATCACTAGTTTTACCCGCTTTGATTAACAGTCATACGCTGCCTGATGTTCGAAATCGTGAAATCAGAAAATCCCAACAAGAAAAGTTGTCTGAACGATCACTGTACCCAGTTCAGTCAGACGGCAAGGGCGTGACGCAGTAGGTCCAACCGCCGCTGAAAGGAGGAATGAACTGGTGTTCGAGAGGAAAGATTATAATTCAGGTATTGTAAAATCGAGTGGTAGAGGGTATGCATTGCTTTTGGGTAAATGCAAAATGATGAAGGAAGCTATGCCTCATACTTTAGAAACATTAGACTATTTTAATTATTAATCAATTTAATTTAATGTCTGGCGGGATTTACTTGTTTTGCTATTTTTATTAGCAAAGGGCTTTAGTTCAATTTTAATGTTTAAGTTCATCTCCAGGGTACTTTTCCTGTGTTCTTGATTGAAGGTTTAAATACCACCGTGAGCAACCCAATGTGCTATAAGAAGTCACCCGTCCCTAATTTAAGGCCACTGACTTCAAAGAAGGGTGAGAACCAGTGCCGTAAGACAAGCACAACATCCATGCCTGACAGGGATTCGAACCCGGACCCATCTAGGGCGAATGGTCAGAAACCATCGCTTAGACCACTGCGCCACCGGGGCGGCATCTCCAGTGTATCAAGTATATACATATTAGAACAATATATTGTAATATCTTGCTTTTATATTACCATATGGTTTAAATTTATTTTATTTTATTTTTGCTCTGTTTTATGCTTGTTTTATTTATTCAAATTATATTTTTATTCTAATTTTATTTATAAATATTTTTATTCCGGTCTTATCTAGTGCTGTCATAAAGTGCATTTGCTATGGCTGTTGGAGGTTGTTTATCCATAGGTAAATTACGTTTCTTTTAAGGGCTAAGTTTTATTATATTTTCCTTTACTAATTTTTAGTTTACAAAAATTCCTAAAAAGTAGTTGTTGTACCACTTATTACACTGGCTGCAGATTTTTTTTGTATCTGATGTTCCTCTAGCTTCCATTCTTTACATTACACTAACTGCATTTCACGCTGATATCATCGCTTCTTGCTTAAAACTTTTTTGTAGTGTAACTGAAACAGAAGTCGGATGAAATTGTTTCTATTAACGGTTCAATTCATTTTGCTCTAAATGGTAATGTTGCACTACACGTAACAGTAGCATTGCAACATGCACAGAGATATCTCAACTCAACATAGATAGTATTACACCGAACACATGATATCATAACTCAACTAAATGAAAATGATAATTATTAATATGTTTATGATGATAATGATAATTATATTGGGTGCATGTAATATTACTACATCTATTGGACTGTAACTTTTACTTGTTTAATATATTTTTTGCTCTCACTTTTATTTGCTTATTATCTTTAATAAAAATCCCAGCGAAGTTTTTTCTGCTAGATTTATTTCCACTATTGGGTCGCAGTAACTTGATCTGTGTAGCATTTGTCGAGTCCCTGTGTGAAGATTTTACGTGAAAGGTTTACTCTTTCTACCCTGTCTCACTGCCTATTTATTATTCTATGGAGGCAACATCACCTACGTTGATGGAATATTTCCAGTGAACAAGGACGTTAAAAGGGTCTTAAAAAAGAGAAAATTCACCTTCTTAGTTTAAAAACCTCATTTGTTTTCATCCGGATGAAACAGAAAAAAACATCGCAAAATTTCCAATTCAAACAGCTAACTAACCCAGTGAGTTGTCCAATGAGAGTTTATTTATGATAAGAAATTCGGTAAAACTCAGTTTGTCAAAAAAAATAAAAACAAAAATGTGACAGCGGTACTTGCTTTTCAAGTGCGCATCACTGTGCGCGCACATTTTGTAACTCAGTGCTTTACGTTACGGATAATGATAATTGTATTCGAATGAAAATCATATAAAGGCCGCCCCGGTGGCGCAGTGGTCTAAGCGATGGCCTCTGATCATTCGTCCGAACGGGGTTCGGGTTCGAATCCCGGTGAGGCATGGATGTTGTGTTTGTCCTACGGCACTGGCTCTCTCCCTTCCCTGGAGCCAGTGACCCTAAATTAGGGACGGGCGACTGCTTATAGCCCATTGAGTTGCTCACGGTGGTCGTTAAACCTCCAATCAAAAAAAAAAATCATATAAAGTAAAAATGTAGTCTGAAAATGGACGGTGAAAATGCATGTTAGTAACTGAGTGCCTTCCCGATCTGAGTGATTTTTATTAAAAAAATCAGTCTCACTACTTAATTGCAGTGCTGTGCGTGTTAAAGAAAACGAGAGAGAGAGTAAAAAATACTGTATGACGTCTTGCCAACTTTCAAGAATTGAAATCCATTAGAAACGTTCAGTGAAAATCGATATTTTGGGCCGACTAACGTATTGAACGCATCGACGAAACTAAATAATTCACTTACACTCACGGACAATGAAATTTGCGTACCAAGAAGAAAACATGCTACAACCGCGAAACTTTTCAAATGGCTAGAGTGCGTGCTGGTATGCAAATGATCCGCGTTAGGTGTGGTTGCGCATGACCGCACACCCTATGGTGGCGCTGCAAGCATGAACCGGCAGCCTCATAAACCGGCGTGTAGTCGATTGCCCCATGAAAGCGAAAAGCACCAACCGACGCAAGCAAGAGTACAGAGTGATAAGAATGCCGGGTAGACGCCAGAGACGTCGATTTACGCAACTTACGGGCTTTCAGAGAGGCCTGATCATCGGGTTGAAAACCGCAGGGTGGTCAGCGCCCCGTATAACCCGCCACGTGGATCGTTCTGACCATACCGTACGACTGTGTTGGGAACAGTGGACACGTGACGTCACTGCCACACGGCGGAGTGGCTCCGGACGGACCAGGAGGACCGCCGGTAGAGAGGATCGACGGATCCCACGGGGACCCGGTACACTATACAGGCAGATGTAGCGGCTCCTGTGTGCCCACGAACCGTTTCCCGACACCTCGTGGAAACGAATCTGCGATCCCAGTGTCCCTTACGTGTGCTGCCATTAACACCGGAACATCGCAAGCTCCGTGTACAGTGGTGCCAGGCCAGAGCGACGTAGAACGGCACAGGCTGGCGACTTGTGGTGTTTAAGGATGAGTGCCGCTTCGTTTTGGAGACAGATGATAATCGTCTCCGGGTGTGGAGGTCCCCGGGTCAACGGCACAATCCCAACCTCGCTATCGAGCACGACACCTCCCTCACTGCAGACATTATGGTCTGGGGAGCCATTCCCTACGATAGCCGAACAGCTCTAGTAGTGGTACGTGGAACGCTGACGGGCGTTCCACGTGGATGAGATCCTACGGCCCCATGTGCCCCCATTCCTGCCCGGGATTCCAGGAGCGCTATAAGAGCCGGATAATACCCGCCCGCACACGGCTCGGGTTGCCCAGGACTGCCTACGTCGTTTCCAGAAACTTCCATAGCCAGCCCGCTCCCCGGACATCTCTATCGAGCATGTATGGGACCAGTTGAAACGCCAGCTGCCGCCGTGCCGCACTATCCGGAATTTGGAGCACACCGTCCAACACGTGTAGGCCAGTCTGCCACAGGACAACATCAGGCGTCTGTTCGCCTCCATGCCGGACCGTATTGCAGAATGCATCGCCGCACGAGGAGGTGCGACACGCTATTGAATATGACCAGACTGCGTGCCACAGATCTCTCTGTAATTGTCCTGCAGCTCTGTTTTTGCCATCGTGTGTATCATTCATCTGCGTCATTACTTCCATACAATTTCAGTTCAATCCGTTGCTTCCTTCTGAGGTGCTGAAATTTCATTTTCTGTGAGTGTACATACAACGGCCGTTCCATAAAAACAGAGTAAAATCACACAAAATGAAGAAGAAATATAGGTACAGCAAAATATATGTTATTCTTTTTCAAAGTATCTTCCCTCAGATGATATGCAACAGTCCCACTGTTCAATTCACTTTTCAAAGCATGGGGCGAAGGCATTTTGTGGAAGCTGCTTTACCAACCCCTGTACAGCTTGAATAACGTCAGCATCTGTGTTGAATGTTGTGACACGAAACTTCTTCATTGTTGGAAACAACCACAAATCACACGGGGGCGAGATCAGGACTGTAAGCAGGCGGTGGCATGATTTCAATACTTCATTTCGTAAGAAACTGTTGAACACAAGTAGCCACATGTGGGCGGGCGTTATCATGGTGCAGGGTCCACTTGCCCACCAGTTCCGGTCGTTTAATCGATATGTGTCGTCGCAGACGCTTCAAGACTGAAGTGTAATACTCATCATTGACAGTAATTTGTAGAAAAACGGTATGCTTGTGTACTACGCCTTTACGATCAGAGAAAATTATCATCATGACCTGCCCAGCTTATTTGGTTTCGTGGACTTTTGTTCGGAGGAGGCGAGCCTGTGTGTTTCCAGACACTCGTCTCGCTTCGTGAGGGGGTCAAAATAGTCGACTCGTGTTTCATCAGCAGTTATTACTGTGTTTAGAAAGTTTAGATCCTTTGCAATCATTTGTTTCCGCTCATGAGACACTTGAACTCTGGCTAAGAATTGTTCTTTCGTCAGGTGATGAGGTAGGTGCCCATCTGGAACACACACGATGCATCAGTAATTTGTCGCGTAGAACGGGGAACGCAGACGTTTTTGAAATATCAGTGGACGCCACCATTCGCCGATCTCCTTGCAATATTGCCTAAACAGTGTTAACAATACGCTCCGTAACAACACTTCCATGTCGACCAGCCCTAGGGGCGAGTTCTGCCGACAAACGCCCTTTTTTAAAATCATGGGGATATCTAAAAATCGTTGACTTATCCAAACATTTATCTTTGTAAAGTTTTCTCATTAAATCAACGTTTCTGGAGCCGTTTTACCCAAACGATAGCAAAATTTTATCGCACAACGCATTTCGCTTCTAAACTCGGAATCACTTACCTCCATAGCTGTATGGCGAAATGCAGACGAACCTTAAACAACTGCGCAATAACAAAACCAGAATAGTCTACCATGGCTATTAACTGTTGCCATAAATACTATCTTAATTCAGTTAGTCATCTGTGTAGTTATTTTCCCCCTTCGCACTGTTGCCAACTCAAAAAAATTTATTCTCAATTTTTATGGAACGGCTTTTGTACCACCTATCTTTTGAATAGTCATCTATATTTCATATTACACACCATATACACATTTAAAAATAAATATATTGTCATTAAATAATGACCCATTTTGATACATTATTATGTACTTGAATAACCATTTAAAAACTGGAAATTGCAGGTCATGGCAAATCCTATGTTTTTCATCTGGAATTTTGATGGAATTTGGTTGGAACATGAATTTCAGACGGCAACCAAAATTTATGGTAACTAGTTTTTAATTTTTTTAATTTTAGACTGTAAATAACAATTTTAAAGAATTTTAAGACTGTTTTAAAGTACTGGGACAAGTGTGGTTCATGTATTCCCAATGAGATTCAGCAAGAACATAAGAATTGGAAGTGATAAACCAGTATTTCCAGTAATATAAATAGTAGTTTTGAACTGTAAATTTTTTTAGGAATCATTATACACAATCCTTATGCTTATAAAAGTATAAGCAAAATGATTGTGTAATATAATAGAATTATATTGATTAAAGTTTTGCAAGAGGAAGTCATGCATGTTTCTTGTTGAATTCTTGGCGAAAATGCCAGATAAGGAGGAAAATAATCTCACACCAAAAATGTGAAATGGTTATCCAAATACGTAATAACGTATCAAAATGGGCCATTATCAAATGACAATATGTATTTTTGATGAAATGGATCGATCACATTGATTAAAACTGACATGCGAATGATATATCGATAAAGATGTCTGGCAGTATTTCACATTTGCAACGATTAAAATGTAGTGCAATCGATAATAATTTTTTTTTTTTTTTTTTAGATTGGAGGTTTAACGACCACCGTGAGCAACTCAATGGGCTATTAGCAGTCGCCCGTCCCTAATTTAGGGTCACTGGTTCCAGGGAAGGGAGAGAACCAGTGCCGTAAGACAAACACAACATCCATGCCTGATCGGGATTCGAACCCGGACCCCTTACGGACGAACGATCAGAGGCCAACGCCTTAGACCACTGCGCCACCGGGGTGGCCGATAATAATTCATTAGTACAGAATCATTAGGCTACATATACGGAATTTTTTTTTATATTTAGCGGCGAAATTATAGCTATAAGCGATATATTGCAGTGAAGTTTTACTTAAAGTTACCAATAGTTTGAACTTAAATTTTTGTGTTAGTGTGCTAAAATACATTAAAAAAAAGCAATTTCCTCTGGGTTTTTTTACAGTTCTCGCCAAACTTAATCGTACAAAGTTTATTTTCAAGTTTTCCCAGATTGGTTGAAAGTAGAGTGTAGGGGTTAATTTGTGATCAGGAAATCATAACATTCAGATGCCGTAGTCCTTTGGGCTCTAATCCTTCTGCATTCGATTCCTTTTTTTTTTTTTTAGATGATACACTGCTGGCCACCAAAAATGCAACACCAAGAAGGAAGCATCCGATTGGCCTGAAATTCGCAGCATGCGTTGCCCGTGAGAGGACATGCAAACGATTAGCATTGCAGGTCATATGCAAATCATGTGCGCCCGGCACGCCACCGAGAAGCACTATCAGAAGGGTGCACAGTAAGTGTGGACGTGTGTTGTGCTGCCGGACCTGTGCGTGGGAAGCTTCCTGTTGCCTTGTCGCAGAATACGGCAGTCATTCCAGCACGTTTCGGAGTTCGACAGAGGACGAATAGTGGCTTATCGCGACAGCGGTTTATCGTACCAAAACATCGGCGCCAGTGTTGGACGCCATTTATTAACAGTGAGGCGAGTATGGATTCGGTGGGTGCAGTAGGGACGGACAGACCGACGTGAGCGATTGCCGCTGCACACCACCGCACAAGAGCACCGGCATTTTGTACGGCGGGCATTGACGGCTCGCACCGTCACATCACGAACGTTAGCGCAGGAATTAGGGTGTGTTGCGCAACAACCTGTATCAGCACGTACCGTTCGACGTCGTCTGCAGGAGCGGGGACTTGTCGCACGGCGTCCATTGCTCCGATTACCATTGACGTTACACCACCTGCGAGTGCGGCGGCAGTGGGCCGTTGAACGCCACACCTAGACTACGGAATTGCACGACAATGTCTTCTCCGACGAACCCCGCTTCCGCCTGCAACACCACGATGGTCGGATCTGCGTGTGGCAGCACCGCGGCGAGAGACTGTATGACACCTGCATTATGCATCACCATACGGAGCCGTCGCCTGGCGTTATGGTTTGGGGAGAAATTGGATATGATACGCGCACTCCTCTGGTACGCATCGCCGGTACACTCAACAGCCACCGCTACATCTCCGACGTTTTGGAGACTGTAGTCCTTCCTTACCTGCAGGACCTGCCAGCGGCCACGCTTCAACAGGACAATGCGCGCCCGCACGTGGCACGCATCGTGCAACAATTCTTCGCGGCCCACCAGGTGTCACAGCTGCCGTGGCCCGCCTGTTCTCCCGATATGTCGCCCATCGAACACGTCTGGTCGCTGATCGGCAACCGAGTGGTCCGGCAAGCACCACCCGCGGCTACGCCTGATGAACTGTGGCAACGTGTGGAAGCAGCCTGGACCGACATATCCCAAGCCCACATCCAAAGCATCTTTCGTTCGATGCCGCGGCGTGTAGCGGCCGTTATTGCCAGCCATGGGGGGCCACACGAACTATTGATGTCTGCGTGTTCCTCAAGTCGCACGGGCCTGTAAACTGAATCGTTTCATCTTTGTATCTGTTGTTATGTGTCCAGTAAATCTGGCTTTGCAATCTCGTGCCCTTCTTGGTGTTACATTTTGGATAGCCAGCAGTGTATGTATAAAAATTTACTGTACATCTCACCCTTGCCCTATCTAAAAAAATATCGTAAAATATATCACCGTAAAATAACAGTAAAACAAGTACAATTTCCGGGAATAATATTTTTAAGCAGGTATTTTTTTTTTCTGGCAGAAATGTGTATGGGTTTATACACATTAAAAATAGCTTTTGGACTTCACTTTTTTCCCATTCTAACATAACTGTCATTGATTTTCTTCATTCACCTGTGTTGTACTGAAAGACCAAAATATCCACACACACAGAGAGGAAGATCAGGAAAATCACAGAAAATTTACGCAGAAATATTCGGAAACTGAAATATCTCCACAAAAATAAAAGTGAAAGAGAAGGTAGTAATTTTGAAACCTTTCCTCATAGAAACAGATGCGTTTTAAAATGCCTCCGATGTTATAAACATCTTGCCTGCTGACTCCAAAATGTAAAGAAACCTCTGAAAATCGGCAACGTGAAAAATAGAACAAGACCTAATAGCCTTGTTTTACTTCAAAGAAAAGAAAACCGTAAATAAGATTTCTAGTGCGTGAGGCGAAGGTTTACTTTGATACGTAAACCACATACCTAGATAGCCCTTCTTCCTGTATAAATTACTTTGATTTGGTTTAGAAAATTGAGTTAGTAAGGCTAAAAACGGGGGAATTTTTTTTTTTTTTTTTGCCATTTTGTTTTGAATCCGTGAAATAAGATTCACTTTCTGTTTATGTCCCTTGAGACAGTAACAGATTTTTCAAAGGGATCTCACGCAGTTAGATATCACCTTCTACTTTTAACTTCAACACAGCCGTACACACACCCAGTTGTGTTTTTTTAGAAAGATGTAATAATGCAAAACAGATCAACGAATTTAAAGGCTTAAAAGTGAAGACGAATTTCCATACCTTGATTCTGTTTCTTGCATTTATGATTCGCAGTTTTCGGTGCAAAGAAAGATTTATACCAAAGCAAAAATATATAACAGCCATAGTTTTCTCCTCAGATTTCGTCTTCTCTGAGTTTTAGCAAGAAAAAATATTCGAGATATCTTAGACATCTCATTTTTTCATAGAATTACACTGGGCTAACGTATGCTTTTAAAAGTTCCACTCACTTTTCCCGCATGGTTACTAAAGGCAGAAGCTTTCATCTACGGAAATTCGAGAAGAAATGTGAAAACGAGACATGCGAAAGAAGATATCCCACAGCACATAAAAGATACCCTTATACCGCAATGTTCAGTGGTAGCTGCTGTTTTTTTTAGAAATCAGTATTGTCACTAAAGCAATCACCTACCAAAGAAGAAGTGAAGGACGGTAAGTTTCATATATAAGTTTTTTCGATGATCCGCAGGTAAATGAATTGCAGAGGTAAATTAGACTTCTAATAACTTGGATGCTACATAGAATCAGTCAGCATGAGTAACACTTAAATTATACATACACTGAGTTGGCTTTGCATTAGGAGCATCACCCGTTTTACATAATCGGAGCGATAACAAAGTATACCTCGTGGCAACAACGTCACGTGCAACTACCAGAAACTCTGCACATCTATCCTCTGTACGTAAGCAGCAAATGTTTGCTAGTAATGGGGAAACGTAATAACGTAAGCCAATTTGACAGCGGACAGACAGTTGAGTCCCGAAGAGACGGGTGCCAGTATTTCGAAAACAGCCAATTCGGCAGCGGACAGACAGTTGAGCCCCGAAGGGAAGGTGCCAGTATTTCGAAAACAGCCAATTTGACAGCGGACAGACAGTTGAGTCCCGAAGGGAAGGTGCCAGTATTTCGGAAACAGCCAATTTGACAGCGGACAGACAGTTGAGCCCCGAAGGGCAGGTGCCAGTATTTCGGAAATAGCCAATTTGACAGCGAGCAGACAGTCGAGTCCCGAAGGGCAGGTGCCAGTATTTCGGAAACAGCCAATTCGGCAGCGGACAGACAGTTGAGCCCCGAAGGGCAGGTGCCAGTATTTCGGAAACAGCCAATTTGACAGCGGACAGACAGTCAGGTCCCGAAGGGCAGGTGCCAGTATTTCGGAAACAGCCGCACTTGCTCACTGTAAAAAACTTTTTGAAATCCGCGAGCCACTTTCCATCATTTCTTTCGTGAATTAACGAAGCACATTTCTGATACAACACTTTCCGTAAAATGACGGAAAGAAAGCAGAATTTCACGGATTTTTCATACCACGGGAAAATTCTGAATTTTCAGAAAACCTTTCCGCAGTTTCTTTCTTACATTGACGGTAAATTACTGTTTTAGAGGTGTGCTAACGGAAAATTCTGAATTTTCAGAAACCTTTCTGCAATTCC
Source organism: Macrothele yani (assembly GCA_039090855.1). NCBI lineage: Eukaryota > Metazoa > Arthropoda > Arachnida > Araneae > Macrothelidae > Macrothele > Macrothele yani. The sequence continues at coordinate 105,447,384 of CM077024.1, forward strand.
TTTCGTATATTAACGGAAAATCTCCGTTCTCACTTTTCCGTATCCGTATGACGAGAAATTACCTGTAATAGGACCGACTGGCGACAATACTTGAGGTTTGATTAACTTTTAAATTTCAATCGTCTGTTGAATTTTCAAGTTCCGTAGCGAGATCGGATATGTGGACAGCATATCGCATGAATTTTGTTTATTGTGGCACAGGACATTTCTTCCCCTCTTCGCTATTTTGTGCACCAGCTATTGATTATATATATTGTGTTAGTGTAAAAAACCGGGTATTTAACTTATTGTAAGATTTATCGATTGATGGAGAAAAGCTGGAGATAACAGACACGTACGTTTATCTTGGACAGCAGATATCAAGTGAGGGTCACATTGGTGAAGAAATTAATCGGCGTACAAAACTTGCCTGGAGAGCTTTTGGAAGAAACAGCATAATTTTCAAGAGCAATATGCCATTATGTCTTAAAAGAAAAGTGTTTGATCAATGCATCCTTCCAGTGCTTACGTATGGTGCAGAGACGTGGACCTTAGCTAAAAGAGACATACAAAGGCTGCAGACAACTCAAAGCAGCATGGAGAGGTGCATGCTTGGTGTAACCAGGAGAGATAAGAAGAGGAACACGTGGATCCGAAAAATGACAAGAGTGGAAGACATCATGATCAGAGTTAAATCCCTGAAATGGCAATGGGCTGGACATACTGCCAGAAGAACAGACCATCGATGGACAGCCGAAATTTTAGATTGGATTCCAAGGGACAGGAAAAGACCCTGAAGAAGACCACATGGAAGATGGGTGGATGAAATTCGAAAGTATGCGGGAGTGACATGGAGGAGACTGGCACAAGACAGACCGTTGTGGAGGAAACTTGGGGAGACCTTCGTCCAGCAGTGGATTGATAATGGTTGACAATGATGATGATGATGATGACAGATGGTTATACGATGTCTATGTATCAACCTTTTGACAACTTAAAACAAAAGCTATTGTAGCTATCAAGAGTATATTTCATATTTAGGAGGGGTTTTTTTCTTTATAAAAAAGTGCGTACACTATAAACTTTTTTATTTTAACACTATAAAAAAGTGCGTTTCACTTTTTAAAGATAACCGAAAATCATTTTCAGTTTAAAAAAATCAAGATGAGCATTTTGTTGCTTCGAAAAATCAGAATGAAAAATGCTCAACTTGTGAAAAGTCCTCCTACAGAAAAAAAAATTACAAACTGGTTCAGAAAAATAATAAGCTCTAACAGAAAATAAAATGACTAAATTACTCGTATTAACGAGGGAAAAAATTATTGTAGCGAATGTGTTGTACGATGAACGTGATTTCAATTTCCAAGTGCCTATGGCTCAGTGGTTAAAGGCGTTCGTTACCTGTCCAACCACCAAAAGTGGCGGTGGTTCGATCCTGACTGGAGCGGAAATGTTACCTGGGAAAAGGGCTGAAAAATGCAGGGTCGTCAATTTTGCGGAATTTCAGTTTAAATGCGGAAAAGCCTCAAACGGATTTTTCTGATATAAACGGAATTTCTGACTACTGAAAATACGGAAGTTAAAATAAACGGGCACTTTTACAAACGGAAACTTCTGAAAAAGATGGATACCTACCGGCCACTTTGCTGCACTTTATTTTCAGAAATGTTCCGTGAATTCACACCACTTATTTTTTTACAGTGTTGGATGCTCCAATACTACTGCATCAAGAGTGTACTAGGCCTGGATTAACTATGCACAGACATCCAGCAGAAAAGCTTACATTGGTCAGCCACGCGCGGTTGATTCCAGAGGTGAGCATCGGGTATCACGACTGGTAATCTCAGCAACTATACGTGAAACAGTCACCAGTACAACAACGGTGCAGTTCGACCTATTTACACATACACCATGCACCTTACCTTCTTCACTTGGGGTTCCACAACCGGAGACCATCCAAACAACGCATGGAAGGAGGTCGTCTAGAGTGATAAGTCCCGTTTTCTTCTGCAGTGAGCTTATGGCGGGATTAGCATATGGCGTAAACAGCATGAAGACCTATCCCCTGGTTGCACAGTTGAGATTCTACAGTCTGGTGGAGGTGATTTTCTGGTTTGGGAAGCTTTTCCCTGCAAAGCCCAAGGGACGTTGGTTATCATCATCCCTCAAACACTGAATGGTGGACGCTACAGGAACAGCATGTTAGCCGATCATCCATACCTGCAGGAGGTTAACTCGGACCACGGCGCCATCTTTCAACAGGACAACGCATCGTGTCATCGAGCTCATATACCTATTGAGTAGTTGGAGGAACAGGCCAATGAGTTCGCCACATCGCCTCTACCCCAAAACTCCCCTAACTGTAAAACAATTGAGCATTTGTCGAATATGCTAGAACGGGAGATGAGAACTGATGATCCTCCTCAACGAAACGAGCGTGAATTGACAAAGCTGCTGCAGCGGACATGGATCAAGTTAAGCATGGAGATGTTCAAAACCTTGTAGAATCTGTTTCTAGGAGTCTGTGGGCCGTGACTGCACAGAAAGCTGGACCAGCACGTTATTATGTAGGAGTTCCTAATGCAAAGCTAACTCAGTGGTAAGTTCAAAAAGTTTCTAGAATGGTTCCCCCAACTGTGAGAATGAAGAATCACACGGGGGATTATTCAGTTTCACAACTTGGGAGCACCCATGACGTCGTCTGACGGCGAGTGGCGCCATCATATTTCTTTGTTTGAGTGGAACACCTGTAGTTTATTTGTTTATTGTGGGTTTAGTAACGTCGCAGCTGAAAATATCGGCAAGTGAGCAAAGCGCAAACGTTTTGTATTTAGCTTCGAAAATCGACGTTAGAGACATTATCCATGATTCAGAAAGCTTGCGGGGAAATGGCAATGAAGAAATTGCAAGTTTCCTCGTGGAATAAACGTTTCCGTGATGGTCACTTTAATGTCGCTGATGATCGGTGCCCGTGTACCTTGGTCTTTAACAGGGTGTACGCAACATTGTCCGACGTGACGACAGAGAAACTGCTAAGGAAACAGCGTGAGAGGTAGGAATATCGGTTAGAAGTGTTCACAGCATTCTTCCGTAATGATTTGAACAAGCATTACGTTTGTAAACACTTCCTTCCAAATATGCTGACTCTCAAACAACAAAAAACACAAACGAACCATACCGGAATTCTAATAACGACGGCTGATCACGATGACAATTTTCTGAGCAAAATATTCACAGGAAACGAAGATATGGTGCTTTTTGTACGATCCACGGATGAAACGTTAATCCTGTGAATATAAATCATCATCATCACCTCGAAAACAGAAATCCCGTTTGGACAAGAGTAAAGGAAAAGTAATGATGGAAGCTTTGTTTTGTGCTTTTGACTCTCAGGGCACTAGGGACTTATTCCAGAAGGGAAGACTATAAATAAGACACCTCAGAGATGCAATCCGAAAGAAAAGCCCGGAAAAATACACAAAACTTCTGTTGCTGTTTTTTTTTTTTTTTTTCCTTTCATGACAACGTGCTTCTACGTCGATCTCTAATGGTCAAACAGTACTTCACAAAGCACAATGTTGTGACTTCCTCCATATTCTCCTGCCTTGGAAACACCCGATTTTTACTAGATTCTGTGGTTGAAATCAGAGATGGAAACGGGTCAACGGGTCGACAATTTTTAGCGGGTCCAAAGAGTCGCGTCAAGGTGTTCCTTACCCGATTTCAACCAGGTTTAATTTCAGTTTGATTCTTGAAAAGGAAAAGAACAAAAAAAATTCGAAGAAAACTGTGCAATTTTGTGTTCGCTACAGGCGGTGCTTGCGGAATGAAAAATGATTTGTCATGCAAAATGAAGGAAGAGCGTCCTCAGAAGGAAAAAAAGTCCATTCCTTCTGAGTGGCAATGAGGAAAACACCCACATTTTGAAAACTTTCAACTGATCAGAGACTTGTGGAAATCGGTGCGGCTGCGAAACATATTCTGCAGCTCGATATGCTATCAAGAAAAAGCAAAACCTGAAATTAAACATACAAGTCGCTTAATTAAAAAATTCTGACTGTAGCCCCATCAAAATTAGATGGAACAGCCTTACCATTACTGCGGAGGGACTTCTTGGCTTTCGCAGATGTGTTTTAAAACATGTGTAAAACAGTTAGGTTATGTCTTGCAAATGAAGGACGACAGTTTCAATACTTCCTGTAATTAAGTGAGGAAATTATACGTTCCTACAATACATTTGTTTTATTTCCATATAACCTAAGATGCCCAATGCGGAGATACTTTTCGAACGTCCTATATACGCTGAAGAGCAATTGAATTAGAGATACCTGTCTAGTAACGTGTAGCACCACCTTTCGCCCTGATGACGGCGGCGATTCGTCTCGGCATGGACTCGACAAGACACCGGAAGCGTTGGAAAGCCATACGGATCCACGACCCCTGAACAAGCTCCCACAATTCACGAAGATTTTATGGAGGGGGTCAGAGCCTCTAACATCTCTCTCGATGGCATCCCAGATGTGCTCGATGGGATTGAGGTCAGGTGACCTAGCTGGCCAAGGAAGCGAGGTCACGTCGGTGGAGCGTTCATCCAACCATTCGGATTCAATTCGGGAGCTGCATTGTCTTGTTGCAGGATAAGGTCCCCAGTGGGATGTTGAAGACGCACAAACGGGAGCAAATGGTCGTCCAGGACATCCCGGTAACGTTGACCTGTTTGGGACAATGTCACACGTACCAGAGGTCCCATTTCAGTCCCTAGACGAGAATGCAACCCCCACCAGCTTGAAGAGTACCCTGCTGGCAAGAAAGATCCATCGCATCATGTGGTTTGCACCGTACTCGTATCCTGCCATCCGCATGTACCAACGTGAATATCGACTCATCAGTCCAGGCAACATTTTTCCACATGTCTAGGGTCCAGTGGCGATGTTCCCGCGCCCATGCTAATCTTTGCACCCTGTGATGTGCGGTCAGCAGCGGTACCCAAGTGGGACGATGGCTTCTGTACCCCATAGAGAGGAGATGGTTCTGGATGGTGTGGCTGCTTACACGTTTTTGTGCACCAGCGTTGAATTGCCGAGTGATTTCTTGTCGTGTGGCCCGTCTATCCGCTATTACAATGCGAACTAGCCGAAGATGACCCCGCTCATGCACACGCTGTTGTCGACAGCAGTTGGCCCTTGCAGGGATGGTATTACCGGATTCGATGTACTCACGGTGCACCCGTGACACAGTGGCTCGTGAAAATCCCAGTGCCTGCACGAATTCCGAGATGGAGTGACCCATTCGTCGGGCCCCGACAATTTGCTCACGATCAAATGCGCTTAGATCCTTCGTCTTACCCATACTGCGTCCGTCTCTTATTGATTCCTGTCGCATCACTCCTTATATTGACGGATCGCTGCATAAGTCATGTCGTTTCCGTTTACAGAGCGGCCCACAGCGCCACATTTGGATAACGCCAGCTGTCTCTAATTCAAATGCTCTTCAGTGTATATTATAGTTCAAAGCAGATTTGTCCGGGTTTGGTCTGGTTCTGGTCCAGGTCGGGTCAAATTATATGACGTCATGGTCCGGGTTGGATTCAGGTCCAAAATCTTTGACCCGTTTCCAAAAAACATAAAAGGACCTGGTTGAAATATGCTCTGAAAGGCAGTGCCGGATTAAGGGGAGAGATCTATAGGGGCTATTTTGCTGTAGCCCACCATGACCAAGGGCCCAAGAGACATGCCTGGGCAAATAATACGTAGATAGGTAGAGAGAGAGATTTTTAAAATAGTTTTACTTTTGTCTCGTAGGTTTCCCACTTGGTCAGAAACAAAAGCTGGAAGATGAACAGATTTCAAGGCAGTGTCTCACCAAGGATAAAGGTTTCATGTCGCTGAGTACAGCGCGGTTGACGAGACAGTTTCAGCTTTTTAACTACCATCCACCCACCCCACACTTCCTAATTTACACTTGGAACCGTTAATGGTCGAAGTCCTCTGTGGCTTCACATTGTATAACAAAAAAGATGCTCTAAGTACATAATGGTAAATTATTAGAAAATCTAAGACAAAATCTAGGAATTTTAAGCTTTTGACTCGTGTTCTTATGAGAACAACGGAAAATCCAGTGACTTAAGAAAATTCTGTAGAAGTTTGAAGAATGCACTACATATTAATTTTCGCAAGCGTGTTTAACTGACTTCATAATGATTCCCCGTCATAATTCTTTGATGGCCCACTCAGGTGTTTTAGCCTTGGGGCCCACTAAAATGTCTCAGACTAGTCCTGCCAAAAGGATGATTCCCGAGTTCAAGGCGCTGGAAAAGGTTTCATAGAACGGATTTAATGAATGCTTCAAAGAGCTTTACAGATTTTGGCAAAAGTGGACAGCTGCTCAAGGAAACTATTTCGAAGGAGATTTGGTGCAAATTAAGGGGATGTGATTGCTTTCTGTATAAAAGGAATTTCTGAGAACCACTTTGTATATCTACAACGAATTTCTGAAACAGCTCTCTACGCACAAGGTATAATGCAAGCAAAACCTCTTTCACGTCACATTAGTTATGAAAAAAAGTGACTTTCCAGGTTCAAGACAGGCCAATTCCTACCAAATCCGCGATGGTACCGAGGCTGTAAATAAAACAGCACCTGCAGCACCTCGCGGAAGTGATGAAATGAGTGCCTTCGTAATCATAAAAGAGAAAAGTCAATTTTTCAAAGGAAGCAGAAAATGCATTCCCTTCCTGGGAGAGCGGAAGAGTAATCCAGTGATGGCATATCTCGGCTTCCGCGAGACTCGCCCTAACGACAGCGTATAAATCTCTGCAAACAGTTTTGCAAGTAGTAACAACGTATAATGTGAGTAAGTGTTTTTTTTTTTTTTTGTTTTTTTTCGGAGCTGAGCGCAGCTTAACAAACGCAATCTTCGAAATGACCGCCAGAGGGTAATCATCTTCCCAGCTGATTGAAGTCAGTCGTGGATTGCCTATCTGCGTTTGCGAGGTTTTTTGCAGATTTCTTCAGGTACCCCCCAGTGATTAACGTCGATTAAAGCAAAGGAAAACGGACAAACCAATAAGAGCAGTTCTCAGAAAGATCATATTTATCATATCCCACGTCGTCTACCTCAGCGCTAGTAAAATAAATTCTGAATGCAAAGCTCAAGCAACGCGCATATTGCATTTTATGAAACTGAGATTTTAATTTAAAATTTTGGCAGTATTTTTTTTAAGCCATAACGCGATCTCAAAGAAAAAAAACTGTCTCATTGCACGACTAGTGAGAAACTGAGGAACTATTCAGGAGAGGCTATAAGTATATGGATGAGACCACTAAGAAACAAGAAAACTGAACTTTTAAACCGGGTGAAAAAATAGAACGTGCGACACGAGAATGTGTGGATATAACGCAACAAGAGCAAGATGGAATTTTTCATTGTAATTTATTTATGTAAATACTATTAGTCATGCTTTTTGTCTGAACGGTGAGTCTATAAAATCATTTTTCAAACATTAAAGAAAAGAAAAAGTAATTTTGGGGAAGAAAAGTAATTTAAGATCCGTAACGGTTTTACGATCTAGAGCAGGGTCGTGACGTCAACGCATACGGTTTGAGGTTAAACGGAGCAGGCTTTGGCGCCCCTTTTAAATCAAATTTCCTTAAAATTTTAAATCAAAATTTCATGGAATTTTCACAGCATTTCAACGTTTCTGCTAACATTAAACCAATCAGCATTTTGATTTGAACAGTAAAGCTAAACTACTCTTTTGAAGTTTTTGGTTTTCAGACTTTTCTAGGGGTACAAAAGTTCAAGCAGACAATATTCCAAAGTAATGATTTTTATTTATTTTTTATTTTATTTTATTTTTCGTTTTCGGACCTTTCTAGGTATGTTTAAGGATCAGGGACCTTCAGTAAGAAAGAAAAAGAGACGATGCGTACAACTCAAAGGAGCATGGAGAAATGGAGAATGCATGCTTGGCGTAATCACGGAAGATAGGAAAAAGAACTCGAGGCTCAGGAAAATGACAAAGTGTGCGGCATCATGATCAAAGTAAAAACCCTGAAATGGCGATGAGCTGCTATGTTTCGTTAGAAAAACTGACTACCGTTGGGAAACTGAAATATCAGATTGGATACCAATTGACAGGAAAGGATCCAGAAGAAGATCGTGTGAATATGGGTCGCGTGAATATGGGTAAGCCGCCCAGGTAGCGTAGTGGTCTAAGCGATGGCTGATGACCATTCGTCCGAGAAGGAAACGGGTTCGAATCCCGTTGAAGCATGGATGTTGTGTTTGTCTTACGGCACTGGCTCTCTCCCTTCCATGGAACCAGTGATCCTAAATTAGGGACGGGCGACTGCTTATAGCCCATTGAGTTGCTCAAGAAAAGAATATCTCTCTATATATAAAAGTGAAAGCTTGTATGTTTGTTCCGCATACGTTCCTAAACAGTTTGATGGATTTGCACCAAAATTGGCATACATACTCATCACCCAGATTAAAATACAGGCAGGACGATTTTTAGAAATTCCATCAAGGGGGTGTGTGTTTTTACGGGGTCCTCTACAGACACCCAGTCTGCAAGTCGGCTGCTGCGGTATTACTCCGCATGTCAGAGCAACGGTCGTCAGGTGATGCCTCACTCTCTCAAGCTTCCACGGTTCAGACATACGGGGAAGAATCCGATTTTTGAAAACACAACGCACCGGCGGAACATATTGCCATAAGTATTTTTTTGTTTATGTTACCATGACATTTTCTTTGTAAGGATTAGGTTTCATTACACTCCCAACAATTGGCGCAGGTGTCTCAAATATGGATGGAGCTACAGATTCCCGCCAATAGACGTGGTACTCTCAAATATTGATAGCATCAAGGTTAAGTTGAAGTTAAAACAGACGGTCTTCATACGTAAAATTTAAATACAAGATTAGTATTGGTATTAATATAGATAAAAGAAATAGCCTATGTCCACCGGAAAGAGCTAAGCTTCTCAATGGTGAAAGAATTATCCGAATGGGTTTAGTTTTCGAGATTAGTAAAAAACATTCCGTATATTATCGTGAACTACTTTATTTCACGTTGGGTGTGATCAGATTGTATGTGAAAAAGTGGAGCGATAATGGGAAATTGGAAACTACTTGAAAGCGATGTTATTCGGTAGTACAGTCAAAAATAATAATAATAAATAATAATAAATAAACGAAATAGCCTATGTCCTCCGGAAAGCTTCCAATGGTGAAAGAATTATCCGAATCGGTTTAATTTTTTAGATTAGTAAAAAAAAAAAATTCTTATTTGAACTACTTTCTTTCACGTTGGGTGTGATCAGGTTGTATATCTACATGTATATCTACACCCTAGAAAGCTGAATGCGGAATTTCGAGTTTTTAGGGCTCAGAACGGTCATTCTAAATTGGGATTTTTATATTTTATAACAAAATTATCATCAAGTGTGGTGAAATGCCTCCAAAAAAAAAAAAAAAAAAAAAAAAAAAAAAAGAAAGAAGCAAACCCATTAGACAAGTTCAAGCGAAAGCAAAGACAGTAAAATTACTTTGAGAGAGTGAGACAACCGAGCAACGTGTTCGAAGACTTATAGATCAGCAAAAATAGAGCCAGTGGCCAGTGTATCTAGGGCGGCAGAGACCTTGGAACAGCGTGAGGCCCGACTTGAGCTTTCTTCATCATGGTAGGATTTTTTTATATATATATAGTGCGATTTACATTGTTACTTGAAAACAAACTTTATTTCTATCCCGGGCAACGCCGGGTAACTCCTCTGGTGGGTGAATAAAATTCGAAAGCATGTGGGTTGGCTGAGAATTTCTCAAAACAGATTTGTGAAAGAGACTTTGGGAGACCTTCATCCAGCAGTGGATTGAGAATAACTGTTGATGATGAATTCTTATCCACAGCAGATGGCATAGTCCACAGCGCAGGATTTTTGTTTTGTTTTACGCAATACCTTCACTTCGAAACCTCCGGTTAAAAAAATATTTTTTTGATTTTGATGAGTGCCAATGTATTTTCCTGAAACGCATAATGTTGGCAATAAGTGGGATAAATATACATTTCTGCGAGATTACACGAATTCATATTTGCATTTTCCATTTCACTACATATGTTCGAATCTAATATTCATTATTCGGAAAGTGCTTTTCTGTCCGAAAGCCACATTTTTTTTAAGCTAAGATAAAAAAAAAATTCATGTATATCCGATTTTTTTTTTTTTTATGGAAAATATTTCCGACAGGTGGCATAAATTCAGATTTCCGATTCTAACAGTCGAATTGGAAAAAAAAAAAAAAAAAAAAGCGTTCGCCTACACTGGCCTTGTTCAATGCAATGCACATATCACGAAAATTAGAATGTAATTCTAATTTTCGTGATGCTCTTTTTTCTCGCAATGGGAGAGTTATCGTTTAAAATAACATATGCTTTTCATTAAGTCTGGCTGAACAAATTATTTTTGCGTATCAGTCGCAAAACAGCGCCCGTGAACACATTTTTTGAGCTTTTACATTTCGACATCAACTTCTTGGAAAAAGAACTAGAGGGATTTATTTTCACCATAAAAAAAAACGTTTAGTGCAGTAAGTCTCTTTCTAATGTAATACAGCTGAAGTCTTTCTCTAATATAACGTTACATGTACGTGATTTTCCATTTTTACAGCAACAAAAATACGTGAAAATAAATAAGGTTCAATTTTTAGACAACATTAGAACCATGTATGTATTGCGAAATAACTACAGTTCGGTAAATGCATGCAAAAAAATTCGCATTGAGTTCTACATATTCAACTAATTTGTATATATCGAACTATTTAGTATATCAGACAATTATGGCTGTCGTCCTTTTCGATATAAACGGGATTGGCCGTGTCGAATTGGAGCATCCTACCTAAAGTAAAAAATTGAAAGTTGTGACGTATATTCTAATTTAACTTTCATTTTTTATTTCCCTTTCCTATGTAAATTTAAGTTTGTTCTCTTTTGCACTTTCCAAACTTAACGTGATATCTTCTGTCTCACATGAATGAGGTTGACAACACCTTTGTGGTCAGAGAGAGTGACGTATGAATGTGATAAGAACATTAGATAAAAAGGACGATACAGCAGTTGCTTAGAGCGCGCGCGCGCGTGTGTGTATGTGTGTGTGTGTGTGTGTAGATGTTCGATCGTTGCTAAGATAGATTATATTATACGACAGATAATTAAGGCATTATATGTGAAGTGTAAAACTCGCAGTGCTATATGTTGGATTTCATCAAATATTGCTGGAGTAATAAAAGGTTACCGTAAGTTTGACTTTTGTATAAGTTTCGTCTGGCCGTAAAAACTTAATCCCGTGCAACTATTGCATCGTATTCTCATTTAAGTTCAACATTTCCTTAGTCATGGTTTTAGACATAGCGTAACACCAATCTAGCACACGAGAAAAGGGTTAAGTTATAAGGTGTAAAAAAGAAAACTTATTTTTCAGACCAAAACTTTCCTTTTAAGTGCAACAGGTCAAAAAAAGATGCTAGTTTTACTTCTTTATAAGAAATGGACAAAAGAAAAAAGCAACTAAAAACAGATTTTTGAAACAAAACATTTAAACCTATTACTCCTATTACGTGAGATCAGATGCGTTGATCAAGAAAAGACTTTCGGAATATCAAACCTATCACGAATGAGATTAACTTTGAAATCGATTAGGATTCACATTTGGCGATTTAAACCAGTAAAAGGAGCATAAGTATGCTAACGTCTTTCTCCATTCGGTAATAAGTGATTATACATTCTAAGATTTACCTAGGAACCATCTTCTTAAGAAATTGTTATCATGCTCCTTCGATTATGGTTGAACTCAGGGTTACTGGCATCCGATAAAGAAAAGGACCAGATCTTTCCTGTAGCTTATAACCCCAAACTCGGGTCGTGAACCTCATGTTTCATGCGAGACTATACTCCAATTCACCCTAAAAGTGTACTACTGGGAATGGCAGGAGAAAGCCTTATCACATCTCGTCGTGGAACGCAAGAACGGTATCTATCCGCGTTAATGTGCTCTTCTACTGTTTTCTTTCTGATCTTCCCACCCACCCACACATCTCACAAGCAGTGGGGATTGTGAGTGGGGGATCTGGTGGAGTCCGAACTGCTTCCCCTACTGCCCCCTTCCACCCCTTCCCCATGTCCGAGTTGTATCCCAAGAGGGCAGAAATAGCCGAAAGTGCGAAGCTTTGATTCAGAAACTTCTCAGAACGAATTTATTTCTAAAAGCGCTCTAACTTCTAGAATTTTTTTTTTTTTAGATAGCAATTTTGTCTGATAAACTGTTGAGCAAACAAAAATGGATTCTAAGCAATAATTCTGATGCTTTTCGCTCTAAATGCTAGGGACTATTTTTCGTAGCGGAGGTAGCTGTTTCGTACCCTTCATAGTGGTTCACTCTTAGGTTGACTCGGAGTATAGAACCCAAGCCCTTAGTAAGAGAACATAACTCTTAAATCATTATAATCACTAGTGGTGACAAATATAATCCATATATTTTATTCAAGTAAAAGGGTCTTCTAAAAAAAATATGTTCCTAGCCTTAAGTAAAACTAATTATCGCCACAAAGCAACAAAACATGAGGAAACGAAATAGACTGCATCCATCATGTCTTATAACAAGATTCCAACTCCAACAACAAAGAAAAAAATTTCTCAAATAAATATGCACATTAAAAAAAAAAAAAAAGAAAGAATAAGAAAGGTGAATATGCGCTTGTACAACTTTCAGCAAAATGAAAGGAAGTCCTTTTCCAATTTTTCTTTCAAGTTCTTTCACTCTTCATCTCAAAAGCTAATTGTCACGGATGGCAAGTCACAGAAGTCTCAAGAGTCAAGAGACAAGGCAAAAAAGAGAGTTGATTTATAATTTATAAATACAATCTAATCTACATATTTTATTCAAATTAAGGAACTCTTTTTCACTAAATGAACAAAACATCGTATGAAGTGATACTTCGAAAGTCGTGACGACGTCCCAGTGGGGCCTAGCCCCCCCCCCCTCAGTGCCAAAAAGAATTGTAATCTACCCGCCAACCTCTCAGAAAAAAAAATTATTTCTACATCTGAAATATTACAGGATGTCGCGAGAATGGAATTTGAAGGTTGTTACCATCGTATGAAAAAAAAAAAAAGCAGGTAAAAAAATGTAGTAGTGGGGGTACAAGAAGAGACAGGATTTCGCGAGAAATATATGAGCGTGAACGTTGCGTCAAATAAGTCAATTTTCATAAGTAATTTGCATGCATCGCAGAAAAAGAATGAGTCACCCAGAGGAGTATATCTTCGTGAGCGACACAAAACAATGATAACATATTCTCGTTTTACTTTGATGTTTTACGCATATTGAAGTTCGCCAAATGCATAAATAAATTCAGCAAACAGACAGAAGTAGAGAAAACAGCAGCTTGTAATCCACAGTTGGGTATTTGGCTTAGCCTCATAACACGAAAGGTTGAAAAATTTCTTTGTTTAGGTCCCCTCTTAACTACTACGAAAAAATCTAAACCTGTTCAATGGCGGAAAACGCGAACTAAGAAATTTGCCAAATTAAATTCAAATGGCATTACTCGTACTCGACGAAATGAATTTAGAACTGTGCAAAGACTGGACATGACAAGACACTCAGAAATTTCTCGCAGGATTTACAATCACGAAGAAAGCTGAAAGGGGACACGTACCCAACGTTTCTTGGTTGGGGGATGAGAAAGAAGAACACAAATGCTCTGGCGTTTTAGGAGAGCGGGATCAGGTTCACCTCTCTCGGAAGACGAAGTAAAAAATTAGAGATTGAGAATGTCCAATGCCGAGATGGGAGATCGAGGCAGTAATTAAGTTGGAAAAGGGAACTTGGTAGTCGAGTAACCGAGCAAAACACGCCTGATTGAATAAGCAGGAACAGATCAACGTGTGTAAAAAAAAAAAAAAGAATAAAAAGAGGAACAATATAGAAATCAGAATAAGAAAATCCGTGACATTCCACATAATGCTACTGCATTAAATAAAGAGCACCACTGCAAATGAGGGAGTTATCATTTAGCTAGCCATGCGTTCATTTCAACATCGGAGAAGAACAGCTAGAAGTACAAAACTGCTTAATTTCCTTGTAAGCAAGAACTGGAGAGCCCACGCGACAGGAAACTGAAAGAAATCTAGTGAGCAGTGTTGTAACAATTTCTCCTACTCGCAGATTTTATTCTTTCGGGAAAATTTAGACTTAAATGGGGGCGGTTTAACTCGGGACGCTGTAGACTGAAGAGAAACCGTCGCTCAAAGTTTGAATCAGCGTGGGGGAGTACTTAATGCATTGACGTTATGTTTCTCCTTCCAGCGTCGACTGTCTCCGTCCCTGGAACCCAGCTCTAAATTCGGGATGGGCGACTCTGTGGCCTATGAAATACGAAGCTGCTAACTGGGTTTGTTGAATTGTACTTTACATTAACTTCACTTACAGCTCAGTGAATTGGCTTCACTTTTTACCCGGATTACAAGTTCCTCACAGTATAAAGTTCCTCCCGACGAGTTTCAAGTTCGTATTCTGAGAGGGAGTCAAGGACAGTCACCGCAAGTAAGACAGACGTTCTGAGATAAGAGCTCAAGGTGCAATGCAAATAAAGAGAGAATTTTTGCAAGAGCATATTATATTCGATGAGCGATGCTTTTATAAACAATGTTGATGTGAGCAGACTGTAAAAATTGATTGAGCAGATTGTATTCGAAGGTTGATAAGTGTCCACGTTTCTTTATGAGACATCATTGACTGACTTCTATTGAGCATATTATGTTAGGAAAGATTTGTTTATGGAAGAACTACCTAACGTGCTTGGATACAAATAAAGTGGAATTGGGTTTCAGTAAGTATGTAAAATTCTGTTGTTATTGAACTCTGGCGATTTTCTTGAAATTGATATTATTATGTCGTTAAGATTTCCAGCAACCACACGGACGACTGATAAAAACTTTATTTAAGCTTAGTGAATTAGATATAACTTATAATATATATATATATATATAGTGAATTAGATACAATGGTACAACTTCACTTAAAGTTTAATTAATTAGCTTCATTTTGTTAGCCGGATTGTTCTTAGTCCTTCGTATCTTTGCTAAAAATCTTAACTATTGTACATATGAATATATGAAAATCTTAACTACTAAGAGCACATGTTCAAGACAATGTCCAGATTTCAATAACAACAGAGCTCTACTTGCTGAAACCCAATTCCACTTTATTTGTATCCAAGCACGTTAGGTAAGTTCTGCCATAAACAAGTCTTTTGTAACACAATACGTTGAATAGGACTCAATCAATGATATTTCACAATAAACGTGGACACTCCCCTCTATGTGAAATTCACAAATTTGTTAGTGACAGGGATAGAATTCGCGTCTCCTAGCTCCGGAGTGAGTTGCTCTAACTGACTAAGCTACACCGCCAGAATGTATCGCTGCAGATTTGTCGTATTGACACGTGCTGTACCTCTGCAGTACGTCACAACTCTTCGAATACAATCTGCTCACTCAATACAATCTGCTCACTCAATACGGTCTGCTCACATCAACATTTCTCACACAATATTCGCTTGCCGAATACAATCTGCTCTTAAAAGATTCGCTCTCTGTCTGCACTGCACATTGAGCTCCAGTAATATAGAAGGGGCTTGGTGGTTAGCTTGTAAGGAAAGCAGGGTAAAGGAATTTGTTTAGATGATCACGTACACAAAAATAGAGAAAACTTTGTTCTGTATAAAAGTATGCCAGCATCTTAACCGAATGTTCGTAGTGTAGAGATGGCCGAGTGGTCTGAGATACTGTCCACTGATTTTTGTCCCAGAAGGGTCCCGGATGAGGGTATGAGTGGTGTGTTTGACTAATGGTGCAGGATCTGTCCCTTTTCTGGAACATGCTTATAAGCCCCACAATGCACTCATGGTGGTCTTCAACCCCAGAAACAAAACTGATGCAAATGTGCATTACTGTTCGTGAACATTGCAACACCGTGAAGGACCACTGGTACTAGCTTGAAACTTTTAGGATATGTACAACAGGTTGGGACATTCAAATGATTAAAATGTCAGCGAAAATGATTAATGATTAAATGATTAATATGTAAATGATTAAATGTCAGCGAAAATGATTAAATGTCAGCGAAAAAAATTAAATGTCAGCGAAAATGATTAAATGTCATTCAAATGATCTAAATGTCAGCGAAAATTATTAAATGTAAAATGATTAAATGTCAGCGAAAATGATTAAATGTAAAATGGTTTAATATCAGCAAAAATGATTAATGATTAAATGTCAGCGAAAATGATTAAATGTAAAATGATTTAATATCAGCGAAAATGATTAATGATTAAATGTCAGCGAAAATGATTAAATGTCATTCAAATTACCTAAATGTCAGCGATAATGATAAATTATTAATATGTAAATGATTAAATGCCAGCGAAAATGATTAAATGTCCTTCAAATGATTTAAATGTCAGCGAAAATGATTAACTGATTAAATGTAAAATGATTTAATATCAGCGAAAATGATAATGATTAAATGCCAACGAAAATGATTAAATGTCATAAATGCCAACGAAAATGATTAAATGTCATTCAAATTATCTAAATGTCAGCGAAAATGAATAAATGTAAAATGATTAAATGTCAGCGAAAATGATTAATGATTAAATGTCAGCGAAAATGATTAAATGTCATTCAAATGATTTAAATGTCAGCGAAAATGATTAAATGTCAGCGAAAATGATTAAATGTCATTCAAATGATTAAATGTCATTCAAATGATTTAAATGTCAGCGAAAATGATTAAATGCCAGCGAAAAAAATGTTGTGTTTCTCTTCTAGATCTTTCCTAAAGCTATTTCCTCAGCTACGGAGCAGCGCCATTTGAACTGTCCGGTCTTGGGTATAAAGAGCTGGTTCAATCGAAATGTTGCAATGAGTGAAGAGCCGATATTGAATCGAAAGGAAGTTTGTTTCCTATGACTCCCTATGCCAGTCGCCGAAGAAGGTCGCGTTATGAACATGTGACGGACTTTAAGCCAGGAAGGGTTCTTGAGATGAGAGAAGCTAAATTTCCCTACCGCGAAATATTGCCACTGGTATGGGACGAAACGCCAGTACAGTGACGCGAACGTGACGTCAGTGGACAGGTGAAGCTCAGATGCACAGAAATCAGGGAAATGGATCGCAAAAGCGCACATCTGCAAGGAATGAAAGACACTGTGACGTATATTCAAAAATAACTTTCACTTTTAGTTCTTTTTCCTATGTAAATTTGAGTTTGTTCTTTTTTATACTTTCCAAACTTAACGTGATATCTTCTCTCTCACAAGAATGAGCTTGGCAACACATTTGAGGTCAGAGAAAGTAACGTATGAATGTGATAAGAACAATAGATAAAAAGGACGATACGGCAGTTTCTCGGTGGATGTGTGTAGATGTTCGGTCGCTAAGATAAATGTGAAGTTTACCTGCTGTGTTACATGTTGGATCTACTGAAATATTGCTGGACCAATAAAAAGTTATCGTAAGTTGACTTCTGTTTATGTTTCCTCAGGCCGTAAACTGTTGCATGGCATTCTTATTTAGTTCAACATTCCTTAGTCATGGTTTAGACATAGCGTAACACCAATCTTGCTCAAGAAAAAGGTCTTACGTTATAACACATCTACTGCATGGCAGTGACCGATCGCACGGCGACATTCATGGTGTTAGTGCAGCAGTGGAGCACTGTCACAAGTCAGGCTTTTTTCAGCACAGGCAGACGTCTGCTTAACAGTGGATTGGTCGCTAGCAACCCATCGCTGCACATTCCTTTGACCCTCAACACCTTAGGCTGCAATGGGGTCTTGAACGCAGACATTAGCGAGCTGATTAGCAACAAGTCATGTTTTCCGACGAGTCACGATTCAACTTGATGCACCATGATGGTCGCATATATGTGCGAAGACATCATGGTGAACGGCGCCTTGTAGCGTCATGCCAGCCCAACGTCATGTTGTTGTTGTTGTTTTTGGGAGTCATTGGGGTTCAGTTAGCGATTTCGCCTGGTACGAATTGAAGGAACCCTCAACAGCCAGCGATTCATCTGGGATGTTTTAGAGGCAGACGTGGTATCCTTCCTTCAGAGTTGTCCTGGCGCTGTATTCCAGAAGGATAATGTTCGGTCATATGTGGATCTGAATGTACAAGACCTCTTCCATGCACGGCAGATTACCGCTTCTTCCCTGGCCAGCACGTTCACCGGATATGTCTCCGATCGAACATATCTGGGATATGGTGGCTAAGTGACTGGCCCGTCAAGCGCCTCCGTCAGTGACCATAAATAAACTCTGGTCTTGCATTGTAGAAGCAGTTATTGTTGCTCGCGGTAGCTCTATACGATACTGAGTTTTGAAGCAAAAAAATCCTGTATAATTCTACAAATGTAATCTGTTATCTCCTGTAAGATAAGAATTCTGCAATGTAAATTTCATTTGAATAGCGCGATTATTTCTTAGTGCTGCAGTTTTCGCAAACAGTACATTGTGGAGATGAGACGATGCACGGGAATAAAACAGTAGCATCTCACGAATCATAGGGGTACTAATGCAAAGAACATCTGAACTTTGTCTTGACGTCAGTTAAAAGGAAGTAATGGGAGGTGGACATTCCGTGGGATTAAGAGTAAAAACAACATAAGAATTAAGCAATCGTGAAGGCTGAGTGAGAAGCGTTTGAAATAGTTAAGGGTATTTCAACTGAACTGCTGGCTACTATTAAAAGTAATCCTTTTAACTCCATCTGATTCCTTCTGGATAACACCTAAGAAATCTCCTAAAGTCAGCTCATAATTTTAGGAAAACTACGTATTAGTCACCAATGTGACTATTACAATAATAGAACTTACACCTTAGTATTATACAGGGGGATTCATAAAGAAGTATACAGTTTCAACGCACTATAAAACAGGAACAATGTACGATATTTTATGTTACGTGTAACAGAATTGTAGGGGAATGTTTCAAGTGTTTTCAGAGACAGTCACAGATGTTCTATGTGTGCACCTTTAGTCACACGACACACATCGAGCCGGTAATCCATTTCCGCCTAAATGCGAGATAAGATATCTGAATCAAATGCAGTGATAGTGGCTGTGAAACGCTGCTTCAGCTCAGCTAGATCAACAGGAAGGGGAGGGGCGAAAGCCTTGTCCTTTACGTACCCCCACAGGAAAAAGTCACAAGGTGTTAAGTAAGGACTTCTGGGTGGCCATTAGGTCAGTGGCATGTTGTAGTCTGCGGCTCGTCCAATCAATCGGACAGACGCTGCCATTTTGACTGACTAGTCACGTGACACGCGCGCTATCGCCTACGTCTCTTCCTTCAGTAGCGGGACACAAATTGTATGAGTACATCTACCTAACGGTTCGCAGTTGTGGTCCGTGTCTTTTTTTTTTGATTGGAGGTTTAACGACCACCGTGAGCAACTCAATGGGCTATAAGCAGTCGCCCGTCCCTAATTTAGGGTCACTGGCTCCAGGGAAGGGAGAGAGCCAGTGCCGTAAGACAAACACAACATCCATGCCTCACCGGGATTCGAACCCGGACCCCGTTCGGACGAATGATCAGAGGCCATCGCTTAGACCATTGCGCCACCGGGGCGGCGGTCCGTGTCTTCAACTGTTACTGTTTTACAGCATCTGGAATTTGATTCACCCTGTACAACTTGAAGTATTTTATTCTGTATTTAATGGTGTAACAATTTATAAAAACGCACAACGGCTAAGTGCCTAGCTTTCACACTCCGAACGGAGGGCTTTCTCAAGGCCAATGAACACAAAAATGTCTTCGGGAACGACGATAATTTGAAATCTTGGAGTGCGTATCTACTGTGCGTCCAGGGGATATTGCGACTCGCGGAAGGTGGTGTCTCGCGACCTACCTTTCAAACACTCTTTTTTTATCCCTAAGATCCTACTGACATAGGTTATTAGGGGGAGAGGAGAGGGAGGGAGAGAGAGAGAGAGAGAGAGAGAGAGAGAGAGAGAGAGAGAGAGAGAGAGAGAGAGAGAGAGAGAGTGTTTGAAAGGTAGGTCGCGAGACACCACCTTCTGCAAGACGCAATATCACCTGGACGCACAGTAGATACGCGCTTAAAGATTGCAAATTATTGTCGTTTCCGAAGACATTCTTGTGTTCAGCGACCTTGAGAAAGCTTCCCGTTCGGAGTGTGAAAGCTCGGCACTTAGCCGTTGTGTGTTTTTATAAATTGTTACGCCAATAAATACGGAATAAAATACTTCAAGTTGTATAATGTGACTATGTTACTTCCAGTTTCCCCCTCAAAAGTTAAAAAAAAAAAAAAATTCCTGACTTTTCCAGATTTTCCAGGTGGTTCCGAGTTTTTCCAGAATGGCGAACCGAATCATGCTGCGACGAAACTTTCACACTCCGAACGGGGGCTTTCTGAAAGGTTTTTCACCAAAGCACATATTTGGTAATTCTTTAAATTTAACTGCTCTTTATATAGCTACCTACTTTTCAGTAATAACAATTAAATTCATGAGGAACATTGTTTTTGGTACTGTAATTCCATGATATTTACTGAACTTGAGTGGCATACTGCTCACGTAGAATTTCATGGTTAAGTCACACATTAAAAAAAAAAAAAAAATACCTGAGTTTTTCAGATGGCTTTGAAAGTTTTATCAGAACGGCAACATTTTTTTATTTTTTTTTTTTTTGATTGGAGGTTTAACGACCACCGTGAGCAACTCAATGGGCTATAAGCAGTCGCCCGTCCCTAATTTAGGGTCACTGGTTCCAGGGAAGGGAGAGGGCCAGTGCCGTAAGACAAACACAACATCCATGCCTGACCGGGATTCGAACCCGGACCCCGTACGGACGAATGATCAGAGGCCAACGGCAACATCAAATCATGTTACGGTGAATAATTACATTTTCCTTCCATTCCTGAATTTTTTAACCAAAGCATACATTTCTAAATTCTTTAAATAACTGATCTTTATACAAATACGTGCTTTTCATTAGCAACAACTAAATGTATTATTATTTTTGATCTTTTCTGTACTTGAGTGGTATACTGCCAATTACACTGGTCCACAAGGTTTTTATAACATGAACAAATGCAGTTGTTTTAAACTAATTTTTGGCTGCTGGTTTCAGATCTGACCTTAAAAAATGACCACCACGTCACGTGTTTTTGTTATGGGGCATTAAATATGTACTATTGTTCCACGTTGGCGTTTGTAGGCATGTTAAAGGACACTATCTCTTTTTATTGTCATATTTCGCTAGCGGACATGTCATGGGTAGCAACACTGATTTTTTCACAAGTGGAGAATATGTAACCGCAACCGAACCACCACTGCTGTTTTTTACATTGAAAGAAAAACACGTGCTGCATGTCTATGAGCAAAAGTTGGCGAAATGGAGAAAAGAGATCGTCGCGGATGTATTAATGTTCCGGATAAGTTTGACTGTCTGCGGACAGTATATTATAAAATCACAGAGTCGTCCATTGACAAAGACTGTGAGGAAAGCCTACTATTTGTACTTTGGATGTCATGTTGGAGATCAAAATAAATCGTGGGTTCCTCACGTCTGCTGCATTTCCTGCTTTGTTGGCCTGGGTGAATGGTTGAAAGGTAAGCTGATATCCATGCCTTTTTTTTTTTGCAGTTACGGTGATTTGGCGTGAGCCAACTGATCACGTGGAAGATTGTTATTTTTGTTTAACCAAAGTGAGTGGCTTTTCAAAGAAGAATAAAAGTAAAACACAGTTTCTAAATTTGCCATCAGCCTTAAGGCCTGTTCCACATGGGGAAGATCTTCCTATACCGAAATCTCCATTGAATAGTGAAGAGATCGATTCAAATCCATCCGATGAAAACACGGACGCACACGAAGATCCGGATCCTACATACACTCCGAAACACTTAGGACTGAGCAAAATGAACTGAATGATATCGTTCGAAACCTACATTTTTCCAAACAACAAGCTGAACTTTTGGTTTCCAGACTGCAATAGTGGAACCTGCTGGCGTAGAACACACGTGATTCTGTGTTCAGAAATAGAAATTTGGGTCTGTGTTCGTTCTATGAAATGCAGGATGGTACGTGTTTTTGTTCCGATATTCCGGGGCTGATGACAGAATTAGGAATATCTCATGATACTACGGAATAGCGTCTATTTATCGACTCATCTGAGGTTAGTTTAAAGGCTGTCCTTTTGTCCAACGGAAACCAGCAGCCTTCCATTCCAGTAACACATGCTGTAGGAATGAAGGAGACTTATGCAAGCCTGGACAAAATTCTCACTGCAACACAATATGACCAGTTTAGGTGGTCAATATGCGGTGATCTGAAAGCGAAGCTGTAATATGTACATCTTGCATTGTACTGTATATATGTATCTGGAAATATAGCAAATGTTCATGCATAAAAATTGTATGTGATGGAGAGTTTTTACAGTCATATTTGAATTCAGCACCCCGAAATTAGTTTAAAACACTTTATTCACCCATGCCATGAATACAAAGTTTAAAAATGTTTACTAGTGTTATCATTTTGTGAACCTGAGTGGTATACTGCCAATGATCTTTCGTGAACCTGAGTGGTACACTGTCAATGTTCAAGAAGTTAACACATTCCCCTACAAATGGTTCATATGGAAGGAAAACTTTATCAGTTCATTAGTGTCGGTTCGTTTTTCTTTAACATAATGCAGCTAAGCTTTAATGACTGATTGGGTTCCTGTTCAGAGAAACACGTCACAAGAGAACCAACCAAGAAAGAGCTTTGATCAGCTGGTTGCTTAGTTCTCCTGTAAAGTGTTTTTAAAAGCAGGAAGGTGTCAGGGCAATGGGCCTAAATGTTCCATGTTAAAGACATGAAGCCAACTGTCTGCAGAAACCGAAATTAATAACAGGTAGTATTGATCTTTTTTTAGAGAATTAAAACAATGTAATATATTGAAAGTAAGATTTATCAAATGCTAGGAAAACAGTGATTGTAAGCGAAGGATGGAAAACTGAAAAAAGAAAATTCTGGCAAAATAAAAAAAAAATAAGAAAGCCCTGACAAAAAAAATGCCCTGATTTTCTTTAAAAAATACAATTTTCCCTGAGTTTTCCCCGATCTTTTTCAACCATTTCGAAATTCCCTGAGAATTCCAGGTTTTCCTGTTTTTCCGGTTGCGTGATACCCCTGGCTTCCATCTGTTCAATGTAATTAATGCATTATTCTTGGTAGAGGAATCGTGTAGAACGAGAAAGCGGTGTTAAAATACTTTTTTTTTTTTTGTATTTCAGCATATAACTCTCATATAACATTCTAGCCTTTATTTAAAATAGATCGAATTCACCAATTTTAATACATTTTGATATAAGTACTTAGTAATGAAAATACAATAAAAATGCTAAATAAAACAACAAACAAGATTTTACAGAGCTTTAAAAAAATGAGAGAATTCTTATCGATTTGTGTTTTCCTAATCTGTTCACTGCTAAGGTACTTCCTTTTTTTTTTCTTTTAATTTAGAACTACATCACTACTGAGCGCTCATATCAGAACACTTTATTTACGTTGATTGCCCCTCTTTGACCCACTGTGAGGATGCCAATTTTAAACTTGTAAGGAGGAAGTCTGTGCCGTTAAGTTAGAAAATATTTAACAAGGAGAAGCCAAATTTATATAAGAGCACGGAAACTAAAAAAGGTTAAATTACCAGTATACGTGACAGGCCTCAGATGCCAAGTGACCTTTGGTCAGTTGATCAGATATCCTTTTTGACTTCTGATATTGAAAAGTTTTTTATATCCGAATTTGAAGCAATTCTTACCGGGTTGTGTTTTCTTAATCCGTTCACGGCTAAGGAACTTTTTTTTTTTTAATTTAGAACTACATTACTGCTGAGGTCTCATTTCAGAACCTTTTATTTACGTTGGTTGCCCTGCTTTGACCAGGTGTCAGGATGCCAACTTCAAACTCGTCGGGAGGAACTTTGTGTCGTAAAGTTAAAAATATTTATCGAGAAGCCAAATTTACATAAGAACACCGAAACTAAAAAAAAGGTTAAATTACATATATACAACGGCCGTTCCATAAAAACAGAGACGGCCGTTCCATAAAAACAGAGACGGCTGTTCCATAAAAACAGAGATGCCTTCGCCACATGCTTTAATCATACAAAATAAAGAAACATAGGTACAGCAAAATATATGTTATTCTTTCTCAAAGTATCTTCCCTCGAATGATATGCAACGGTCCCAACGTGCAGTCCACTTTTCAAAGCATGTGGCGAAGGCATTTTGTGGAAGTTGCTTTAGCGACCCTTTGCAATCATTTCTTTTCACACATGGCACACCTGAACTCTGGCTAACAATTGTTCTTTCGTCAGGTGATGTGGTACCCATCTGGAATACACACACATGATGCAGCAGTGATTTGTAGCGTTGAATGCGGAATGCCGAAGTTTTTGGAATATTAGTTGATGCTGCTATCTATGTCTTCACACGTCATTCGTAGATTTTCTTTACGGGATTGCCCAAACTGTGTTAACAATACGCTCCGTAACAACACTTTCATGTCGATCAGTCCTAGGAGCGAGTTCTGCCCACAAACGCCCATTTTCGAAAACATGGTGCCATCTAAAAATTGTTGACTCACCCAGACATTTATCTTTGTAAGCTTTTTCACTAAATCAACTGTTTCTGGAGCAGCTTTACCCAAACGATAGCAAAATTTTATCGCACAGCGAATTTCACTTCTTAACTCTGAATCACTCACCTTCATAGCTGTATGACGAAATGCAGACTTACCTTAAACAACTGCGCAATAACAAAAACCAGAATCGTCTGCCACGGCTAATAACTGTTGCCATAGGTACTTCCTTAATTCAGTTACTCGTCTGCGTGGTTATTTTATCCCTTCGCATAGTTGCAAACTCAAAAAAATTAATCTTAGTTTTTACAGGGTTCCCACTCAAAAGTAATAAAAAAATTCCCTGACTTTTCCAGGTTCTCCTGTTGGTTTTTAAAGTTTTCCAGAGTGGCATGTTGCAAAGAATTGTTACATTTCATTCCATTCATTTTTCTCACCAAAGCACACACTTGTAAATTCTTTAAGTAATTTGTCTTTATAAAATTACCTGCTTTTCATTAATAACAACTGTGCGCATTATTTTCTGAACCAAAGTTCCGTGAACTTTTGTGAATACTACCCACACGGAATTTGTAAATACATTCTCATAGAAACAGGCCATATATGTAAGAAAAAATCTGTCATTTGAATAGTTTCAGTTTTTTTATAACACAATGCAGCTAAGCCTAATGATGGAATGGTTCTGTTCAAAGAAACATGTTTCAAGAGAACCAACAGACAGGACTTTGATCCATCATTTGGTTGGTTCTCTTGTGAAGTGTTTCTTCAAGCAGGAGCCATTGTGCCCAATTGTTCCATGTTATAACAACTGCCTGCAGAAATTGAACAAAAGCTTAATAACTGTCAATTTTAAAAATTCAATTTTGCATCTTTTTTTAGAGAATAAAGGAAATACTTAATATAACTGAAAGTAAGAATCTACCAAATTCTAGGCAGGCAGTAATTGCAAGCAAAAGTTTGAAATCTTGAAAAAATAAGTTTTTTTTTGGCAAAATAAAGTATCCATTGATTTTTACAAAAAAAAGGGTAATTTTCTTGAGTTTTTCCTGATTTTTACAAAAAAGGGTAATTTTCCCTGATTTTTGGAACCATTTTCAAATTCCCTGAGAATTCCAGGTTGAGTGGGAACCCTGTTTTATGAAACGGCCTCTGTATATACTGTATGACAGCCCTCAGGTGCCAATGACCCTTGGTTAGTTCACCAGTCACACGTTTTCACTTCTGACGCTGAAAAGTGTTTCATATCCGAATTACAGACACGGCCTATCAGTGAACACAGATATCCTTTCTCACAAATAAAATAAACAAATGAAGATCGAAATCTTTATTAAATTTGATATCTCGGGGAAAAAATTTTCGAACATGACTGTTTTGCGAGTAGCACATATCAAAATAGCACACCCCAGAGACATTGCTAATGCATTCATTTTTCGCAATGACTTCAGAAACTCAAGTATATACTCTTTATTAAGAGCGATTTTTTATTTTAACTTTTCAACGATACTGCAACTTTCCGGGTATTTAAAGTATCGCATTCCTCATTTGCCTGCCATTTGCTGGAGTAACACTTTGGTAAACAAAGAAGACAATCTGTCAGGAAAAAAAAAAAAAAAGAAATGAAAGAAAGACGGAAGTCGAATAAAATAAAAGATCATTAATCCGTGGAATGTTAGCCAACAAGACAACAAAAATGCCGGGACACTTGCTCCGAAATGTAAATCTCGGAAAAAACGCCCTTCTAAATGGAGTCAATGGAGACGGAAACGGCGCTCCGGCTAGGTAATGAAAGACGACAACTGCAGTCTAGTCAAGTTGCCTATCTGAATCACGTGAAGAAAGCGGCGGTCGGGTGAAAGGCCTGTTTCAAGCAAACAAAAACCAAAAAAAAAAAAAAAAAAAAAAAAAAAAGAATAAAAAATAAGAGCATCCGGAGCGAAAAAAGCAAATGGATAGAAAATGCACTCCTGTTTAGAAAAAAATATATATAAATAAATAAATAAACATCAAAACAAAGCAAAGTGAGCGCTGAAAGAAACTGATGAAAACCCAATCCATAAGAATTGCGATAGACAGAAGCTTTTAAGAGGTCAAACTTCCTACTTACACGATTCAAATGCAACGGAAATTGCAAAAGAAAGCGGTTCTCTCTCTCTCTCTCTCTCTCTCTCTGCCTCTGCAGCCAGAATAAAAGGAATTCCATTTCAGAATTATAATTTTAAGATAGAAATATCTCTGCAGTTAGGACTGAGCAATTTAGAATAGAAGCACGTTGTTTACAACTGAACAACCCTTAAATGGAGCAACAAAATCGTATAGCGACAAACAGCCTTTTATCAATAGATTTTTCAGCTGAAAAACAAAAAAAAAAAGAAGGATGTAACGAAAACAATGATATCTCATGTTAAAACTTGCAAAGCAAAGAAAGAATTCATTTCTTAGAAACGAGAAGAATGAAGCAAAAGCATGAATATCACATATGGCTGTTCAGTAGAATCTATTTAGCAGCTGCTTCTGAATTTTGATTTTAACCCTTTAAGCGGCCGACGTACCAGAAACATGATACCTCGCAATTTCTGCGCTCCCCAAATAGAAACGTTCATACAGCGGCCGGGTTTTACGAAAGCTACGGAAAAACAATTCCTTTTGCTCTCTCATTTAAAAAATACCGACCTGTGACAACCAACCGTCGTCAGTACCCGTCAGCTCAGTATTTGATGAAATATTCTTTTATAAATACGCCATTAATATTTTACACAGCAACTGGCGATGGCCTTTCAAAATTTTAGAGTTAGCCGGCGATGTCCTGTGTTTATTACCTTGTCCAGTCGTAGTTCAAGAAACGCGCGTGTCAGCAAACTGCTTATAAAAATCGAGATTTGTTTTTTTCATTGGGAGTTTAACGACCACCGTGAGCCTCTACTCTACTCACTCACTAAGCTGTTCTCTGAGATCCAGAGGTTAGTTCCACAAAGAAATACAAACTACCAGATAATTTTTACTTACTGTTGCCGTATCAAACGACTCCATTTACAGCGATTTTGACATACAACTCGGGCTTCACTAACATCCTTCACACGACGTACACAAGACCTTCTATACTTCACACTCATAATCTTTTTCTCATGCAGGCACTCCTGAATCTGATCCTCCCATGACTTCCTTGGCCTTCCTTCCTACCACTTGGGCTAAAAAGATTTTCTTAGTAAGCATCTCATCACTCATTCTTTCAACATGGGAAAACCACCGAAGGATATTAATTTCCACCTTGCTAACAACATTTTGCTTCACATTACACAACTGCAACACATCTTCATTCCTCACACAATCGGAACGTGTCTTGCCACAAAACCCCTGTAAGTAACGCACAAACGACTCCTGCGTTTCTTCTCCAGTACCCAGGTTACACTGCCATACATCAGAGTAGGAACGATTACACTTTCATACACAGCCATGCGAGACTGTCTTGAAAATGCATCATTCGTGTGAAAACTTCCAAAAGCAGCCATGACTTTCAAAGAAGAATTCACTCGCTTACTAATTTCACCATCCAATTTGTTCTTTCTGTCAAACATGCTTCCTAAATACACAAACTCGTTCACCTGGTCAATCACTGTGCCATTTAGATATACACTGACGGAAAAAAATCCCAACACCAAGAAGAGGTTGTGTTAGATAAACGACAGTTGGTAGGCGGTGAGAGTACATCTGTAAGATGACGTCTATGCAAATTTCGCGCTCGGCGCATACGTGTGGCGCTAGTAGCGCCCCTCGGAACATGCAAAGCAGGTTTGCTGTAAATACGCGCTGTAACGTTCGTGAGCGTTAGTTATCGTTGAGATTCGACGTAGGATGTTGATGTTAGTCAAGAATGCTTTTAAGAAGACGAAGAAGCCATTATCAACAGCTCACGGAATTTGAACGAGGTCGTGTAATAGGGCTACGAGAAGGTGGATTTTCTTTCCGCCATATTGCAGAACGATTTGGCAGGAATGTAGCCACTGTGCATGATTGTTGGCAGCGGTGGTCAAGGGAAGGTACTGCCTCAAGAAGACCGGGTTCCGGCCGACCACGTGGCACTACTGAGAGGGAAGACCGCCGTGTACGGCGTATGGCCATGGCGCATCGTACCGCGTCTGCGGCAGCAATTCGAGCTGCAGTTTCCACCACAGTGACACAACGAACTGTTACAAATCGGTTACTTGAAGGACAGCTCCGAGCCAGACGCCCTGCAGCGTGCATTCCACTTATTCCAAACCACTGCCGTTTGCGACGTCAGTGGTGTCAAACTAGAGCTCATCGGAGGACGGAGTGGAGATCTGTTGTGTTTTCTGATGAAAGCCGGTTCTGCCTGGGTGCCAGCGATGGCCGTGTGTTGGTTAGAAGGAGGCCAGGTGAGCGCCTGCAACCAACCTGTCTGCGGCCGAGACGCACTGGACCTACACCTGGAGTTATGGTCTGGGGAGCAATTTCCTATGACAGCAGGAGCACTATCGTGGTTATCCCACGCACCCTGACGGCACAGTTGTACGTCGGTCTTGTGATTCAACCTGTTGTGTTGCCATTCATGAACAGCATTCCAGTGGGTGTTTTCCAACAGGATAACGCTGGCCCGCAACGCGCTGTTGTAACTCAACATGCTCTACAGAGTGTCGACATGTTGCCGTGGCCTACTAGATCACCAGATCTTTCACCAATCGAGCACGTATGGGACATCATTGGACGACAACTCCAGCGTCACCCCCAACCAGCATTAACCGTCCCTGTATTGACCGACCAAGTGCAACAGGCATGGAACTCCATCCCACAAACTGACATCCAGCACCTGTACGACCCAATGCATGAACGTTTGCGTGCTTGCATTTAACATTCTGGCGGTTACACCGGTTATTAATGTACCAGCATTTCACATTTAAAATGGATCTTCTCGCGCTTACAATAAGCTGTGATCTTGAAACCTTAATCGATTAAATATGTTACCTATACAAATGTATTACCGCCATTTCATTCATCTACAACTATTTTTTCGTGGTGTTGGGATTTTTTTTTCCGTCAGTGTATATTACAATCAGTACTACCAGTTCCTTTCTCAAAAACCGTAACTTTGGTTTTTCCATTGTGGGCTATAAGCAGTAGTCCTTCTCTAATTCAGGGCTACTGATTCCAGGGAAGGAAGAGAGCCAGTGGCGTAAGACAAACATAAAATCTCTGCCTCACTGGGATTCGAACCCGGACCAATCGAGGGCGAATGGTCTTAAGTCAGCGCTAAGGCTACTGCGCCACCAGGGCGGCTAAAATCGAAACTAGCATTAGCTTTATTTGAAATTTCTTTAGTTCTGCAAATTAAATTTTGGCTACTTTCAAATAATATTTTTTCAAAAACTTCACTCCAGTTCAATCTTGTAAAGTTACAAATACAACGAAAATTCATCGTTGAAACGATATAAAATGAGAATTAAAAATATTTTTAAAATTGTATCATATACAGTGGTTGGACGGAATAATGTGAACATCTAGGAAAAGAAGGTTTTACGTACTTAATAAGGTGTGTGACCACCTTTGGCATTCAAAACTGCCTGAATCCTCCTTGGAATGGACGCATATAAATCTTGGATGGTAGTTAGTAGGATGTTACACCATTCTTCATGCAGAAACTGCTCCAGGTCCTTGAAAGATGCAGGAGGAGGATAGCGGAATCCTTACTCTATTTTCGAACACAAACCACAATGGCTCGATGATGTTTACGTGTCGTGATTGGGGAGGCCAAGGAAGGTGTGAAAGTTCGTCCTCATGTACCTCAAATCATGACTGGACATTCCAAGCTCTGTGAATTGGAGCGTTATCATCTTGATAAATGGCAACCCCTGCAGGAAAAAATGGTTTAGTCGTTGGA
Organism: Macrothele yani; assembly: GCA_039090855.1. Classification (NCBI taxonomy): domain Eukaryota; kingdom Metazoa; phylum Arthropoda; class Arachnida; order Araneae; family Macrothelidae; genus Macrothele; species Macrothele yani. The sequence continues at coordinate 105,477,966 of CM077024.1, forward strand.
TGGACTTGGTCGGCAAAAATGGTTTCATACGCCCTCCTGGTCATCTCTCCTTTCAAGGTGATCAGGAAACCTGCTGAAAACCACAATATGACCACCCACAGCATGACAGAACCACCACCATGACCTATTGGGAGCAGATAGTCTGGGTTGTACGCTTCTGACGGTGTTCTTCACACGCAAACATGTCCTGCGGTAGGGAATAGTGTGAATGTGGATTCATCCGACCACATTACACGCTTCCATGCATCGGCAGTTCACGTTCTATGCTCCTGGCACTACTGTCGTCGCCGTTGTACATTCAAGAGGTTTTGGAACAGCGGGTCTGTCATGAATATCTTGTTTATGCAGTTCCCTGCGTACTGTTTTCTTTGATACTTGAGTCAGGAGATGCAGATTGAGCTCCGCAACAATTTTCGGCGCCTTGGTCTTCTTATTAAGGGTAACAATCCTCTTTAATGCTCTCCTGTCCATATCACTCAGGGTCGTTTTCCGGCCGCTCTTGTGTTTCGCAGATGAGGTTTTGCCACGAACACTGTATGCTGTCATGATGCTAGGCACTGTAGCATCATGACAGTCTCCCTCTACCCTGGCGACTGTCGTCAATTACCTTGCGATGAGTTCCGTAAGGAGCACTCGTTCCTCAAGTAGCCGGCCACCGAAAATTAGCCGTCTTTCGAAGTCTGTTAGGTCGCTCATTTCGTCGTCACCCTGACAGAAATTTTGCAACAAGACACTTTAAATGCATAATACATAGAGATTCAGTACCTCTTTAAGAATTGCTATGACGCACGTTAAAATACGCACATGTGATTATGGTGTTGCAGTTAATTATGACGTTTATTATTGAAAAACTAAAGACTAAAAGAAAGCAAAAGCAATTACTCACATATATTCGTCCAGAGGTCGTTTTCTAAAAGAAAGCAAGATCATTACTCACATATATACGACCTCTGGACGAATATATGTGAGTAATTGCTCTTGCTTTCTTTTAGTCTTTATTTTTTCAATAATAAACGTCATAATTAACTGCACCACCATAATCACATGTCCGTATTTTAACGTGCGTAATAGCAATTCTAAAAGAGGTACTGAATCTCTGTGCATTATGTATTTTAACCACGTATAACTTGTGACTTCCTTATACGGAAGATATACATGAAGTATCTACTTTAAATGCACTTAAACAGGACCTTGAGGTTCTAAACAAAGCTATTACAACCAAAAAGTGGCGGATACCTTTGCGTATTGCGACGTACGCAGTTGCATTAAAAAGTCACGTCTCTGAGCGTAGTGTTCACATTACACTGTCCAGCCGCTGTATGTTGTTTGATTTCCAAAGAAAATTGGCTCAGGTTTATGCCTCTGATTAACTTGAAGGTTAACAAAGTGGAAGAAATGACCACTTAGAGCGGAATGACGATATGGAATAACAGGAGCAGAAAAACTGGGTAGACACTAATTAAACAGGAGCAGAAAAACTGGGTAGACACTAACTAAACAGGAGCTAAAAGTTAGTACAGGCAAATCTGACCAGCAATCAGTCAACACAAGTGAACGAAGAGGAAAATAATGAACTCCAACAGATTCTAGTTAACAAAATGAAACGCGTGACGTATCGACACCATGAGAAAAACATCAGAAACAGCTGGGGAAAATAATTCTGCGAATAAGCTGTAGTTACTCTGCATTGAAAGCCATCTTATCTGGAAGTTCATAATAAAATTCGAACCAAATTAAAAGCTGCTGCTCTAAAAATATAATCGGTTTACCAATATAGTAATTAACGTTTTTTGGTTTCTTTCAGCAACAAAATATCGACCTTACGTGCCATAAATTTAATATGTCTTTTATCAGATGTTTTTTCAGGACATGATTTATTAATTTGCCATCTTAATATTGGACTTTATGTTGTTGTATAATCTAAGTAAATTTTTCGCAATGAGGCTGCTTTTCCTGTGATTTTCGGTTCATATAACAGATGTTTAATATGTGATGTTCTATCGTGATCGCAATAATTGGCACTTGAATAACCCCCAAAAGGAAAAAAAAAAAAAAAAAGTGCAGTAGCACAGAACAAAAAAAAAAAAAAAAAAAAAAAAAAAAAAAAAACATGAATAAACACAAAACAAAACGTGCGGGAAAATAATGTTTACGCTAAACATAGATTGGGAGAACGCAATGAGCATTTGAAAAAAAAAACATAAACGAATTTGTGAACATATACAACTGAGAAACAAATTTCCCCGAAGGAATAATTCTTCCTAAATACATGATAGGCACTGTAATGCTATAATTGGCATATTTTCACTTTATTCTATGTATCCACTTCCTTCAGAAAACTTGAAAAACTTTCATCGTCCTGGAGCCAGTAGCGTAACAAGCACAACGACCCCCCCCCCCAGATTTACTTCAGCAACCCTAAGCACAGTAATTTACCCAGGATTTCGAAGAACACGAGGGGGATGCATTTTTCGCGGTGTTTGTGTGTGTGTGTGGTGGTTGGGGGGGCGGTGTTAGGAAGTCAGGGAGAGTATCTGCAAAAGTAATGGTGGTACCTAGAAAGCTCCGCAGTTTTAACTTTTTAAGTAATAGATTTTACAATATGTGTAATTGCTTTGTCCAAAACTAAAATAAAGCACCCTTTTCTTACACATGGCGGATCTGCGGCTGCTGTTAATAAACGTTGACTCCTGTCGTGCATGTAATCTTAGGTAACAGATTGTTTTCTCCACATTCTCCACGGAGAATCCCACGGAGGCCTCGCGCTTTTCCTCAGCAGCGCAGAAGAGAGGGCGATTGGAGAGCGATCGTATTATTTACAACCCATTGCAGAGCAATCGTATTACAACCCGAAGTCAAAGAGCCGAACACTTTCGATCTGTAGGACATTCAGTGTATTAAAAGTGAAACGGCATTTATTGAGGCAAAGCTAAATATATCTTGAGACAAAATATAAATCTTTGGATTAATTATTGTGCGTGTTGGAATTTTTCAATCTATAACTGGGCCGGCCCCGGTGGCGCAGTGGTCTAAGCGATGGTCTCTGATCATTCGTCCGAAAGGGGTCCGGGTTCGAATCCCGGTGAGGCACGGATGTTGTGTTTGTCTTATGGCACTGGCTCTCTCCCTTCGCTGGAACCAGTGACCCTAAATTAGGGACGGGCGACTGCTTATAGCCCATTGAGTTGCTCACGGTGGTTGTTAAACCTCCAATCCAAAAAAAAAAAAAAAAAAAAAAACTAACTGGCGACTGCAGTACCCCCTTTATTACCAGCCCCCTCCCCATCCCGGCAGCTGCGGGGGTGGTAGTTACGTCACTGCCTGGTACGGAAATCGAACCCGAAACCTCCCAATTTTCGGTCGAGCATGCTAGTCATTACACTACCCAGGATATGGAAATTCCAAGCAACTGAAAGTAGATATCTGAGAACCTTCAGATTTGCGCTAGGCGAAGCTGTTCCTGACCCATCGTAGCGTCTCACGTATATGACGTACTTTCATACTTGTATATATTTCTTTGTGTATGACGTACTTTCATCACTGGAATTTGTGACCTACATCCGACCCTGAATGTGAGAAAAGGTCGTGAGACGCTACTATGGGTCAGGAATGGCTTCGACGAGCGCAAATTTTTCTCAGATATCTACGTTCAGTTGCTTGGAATTTCCTTGTCCTGGGTACTGTAATTCCTAGCGTGCTCGACCGGAAATCGTGAGGTGCGGATTCGATTCCAGCTCCAGGACGATGAAAATTCTCAAGTTTTCTGAAGGAAGTAGATACATGGAATACAGTGAAAATATGCCAATTATTGCACGATTTGTGAAATTATTTAGAAGAGTTCAAAAACAGCAGCTGGAAGTGAATTTCATGTTGATTAAATTAGTAGAGCCCAACTTAACGAAAAAATTTTCCTTTCGATTAGTTCCGTAACGAGCAATCGTTCCTCAATAACTTTTCCGCGTACCATAAATGTCAAATGTTTTTCATTATCGCGAATCAGTGCTTCCAACTAATTCCCACTGAAATCAAAGCGTTAAGAATCCAGTGAAATAATTCCAGTGATGCCAGCTGTTATACTGTAGAATGATAATCATTACTGCCAAATGAAGCAGCTGTTACTAAGGGATATTTTGAAGTTTTGAATGTCGGAAATACATATCTGAATTCCAGTAAAGGCTGAGGTGGGGGTGGGGGAGGGTTAGTCAGTTTGAATTTAATGCTTCTTCGGAGGAAGTCCGCCAAAAGAGTGCCTCCAGTTAAAAAAGGGCGTGAAATCTACAGAAATCACCAAAGTGAAAAAAAAACAAAAAAAAAACCTGGGATACTTCTCAAATACTGCATTGGTCATCCTCGCGATCGGATAACGACAGCAACGCGACAGGCATGGACTCCACGAGCTCTCTGTAGTACTCTAGAGACAATGTACACCATGCTTCCTGAAGAGCGTCCCACAATTCCGTAATACTCGCCGGTGGAGGATTCCAGGCATTGACGTCACGTTGAACAGCATCCTAAATGTTATACCAATGAGCCATTCCATTACAACCACCTCCATCCTAGAGAAAGGAGCGCGCCTGGTGACCGAACGGTGGCGTAGGTGTAGTTTACAGAGCAGTACATATACAACCCGAGGACCGGCTTTCGGTTAGTAGAGTGTTCGGAGTCAGAATGGGAAAAGCTTCCGATTTATTGGAGTTTGATAAAGGGCAAATTGTGATTGCACGGCACCTCGGAACTACGATCTCAGAAACTGCGCGGCTTGTGGGTTGTTCACGTGCCGCTGTAGTGAGCACGAAACAAAAGTGGTGCACACATGGCCAAACGACGAACCCTCGTTCAGCCGTGTGTCGTCCGAAGTTCATTCATGCCAGTGGGGAAGCGGAGACTGTCGGGCATTGTTCACCGCGACCGCAGGGCCACATTGCGACAAATCACCCGCAGCTACAACAGTGGTGTTCATGGCAATGTGTCACAGCACGCAGTTCATCGCAGTCTTCTGCGCATGGCCCTGCGTAGCCGAAGACCTAGCCGGGTCCCCATGCTCACTGCACGTCATCGCCAACAACGCAAGAAATGCCCAAGTTCATCGAGATTGTACCATGATTCGAAAAAAGTGGCCTGGTCTGACGAATCCTGGTCCATCACGTAGAGAGTGATGGATCACGAAGATTCTTGGCCCATCACGTAGAGAGTGATGGATCACGAAGATTCCTGGTCCATCACGTAGAAGGCCGAGTGGGAATACGCCGATTACCAACGGAAGCTATAGCACCTGGATGCACAGTTGGGCGGAAACAGCCCGTCGTCGGCGGTGTTATGCTGTGGACGATGTTTTCTTGGGACACTTTACGCCCCATTATCCCAACAGCACAATCCTTGATATCTGACAGGTATCTGAACATCATTGCGGACCAAGTTCACCCATTCATGGCAACTGTGTTCCCTGCTGGTGATGGCAATTACATATAGGATAGGTGACGCACTGCCAGAACCGTCAAGGAGTGGTTCGAGGAACATGCTGGTGACATTCTGCTAATGCCCTGGCCTCCAAATTCACCTGATATGAAGCCAATCGAACATTTGTGGTTCGACTTGGAAAAATGGGTTCGCGCTAAATCACCACAACCCCGAAATGTACGGGAACTGGAGGACCTGATATTGACATTATGGTACCAGATACCCCAGCATACCTATTGCCAACTCATCGAATCGATGCCTCGCCAAGTAACCGCTGTTTTGCTGGCTATAGGCAGACCTACAGCTTATTAGGTAGGTGGTCATGATGTAATGGCTCCTCAGTATATGTTCGATGGCGTTTAAGTCCGACGAACGAGGGAGACAAGTCAGGATGCCAAACTTCGTGGAATGTTCCTCCGAAAATAATCGGGCGACTGTGGACATGTGCGGTAGCGCATTGTCGTATTGAAAGGGGCCGCGTTATATGAACGGGTGCAAATGATCTCCAAGAATGGTTACGTAGCATCCAGTGGTCAGAGTGGTCTGCAGACGAACACAGTGAACACACCCCACACCATAACAGAGCCACCGCCGGCGTGCACTGTCCCTTGCGGGCATACGAGATTCATTGCCTCATAGGGTTGTCGCCACACCAGGAGTTAGCCCACTTTTAGTGATCTTGCGTCTAATGCCAGTGTTCCAGAGCCAAGGCGAAGCACAGCATTGAGTCCTCGGGTCAGCAATGGCATCCAGGTAAGCCGTCAGTTTCGGAACCCCATAGAACACATGGAACGTTGTATTGTCTGAACGTAAATGCTACTACTGGCACCAGCATTGAATTGCGCTGTGATTTGCAGCAATTTGCATGCAGGGCGGATGTTACGATGCGTGACAAACGCCGCTGTCCACGATCGTCTAGGTATTTTCTACGGCCAGACGCCGCTGTCCACGATAGTCTAGGTATTTTCTACGGCCAGACGCCGCTGTCCACGATAGTCTAGGTATTTTCTACGGCCAGACGCCGCTGTCCACGATCGTCTAGGTATTTTCTACGGCCAGACGCCGCTGTCCACGATCGTCTAGGTATTTTCTACGGCCAGGCGCCGCTGTCCACGACCGTCTAGGTATTTTCTACGGCCAGGCGCCGCTGTTCACGATCGTCTAGGTATTTTCTACGGGCAGGCGCCGCTGTCCACGATCGTCTAGGTATTTTCTACGGCCAGACGCCGCTGTCCACGATCGTCTTGCTATTTTCTACGGCCAGACGCCGCTGTCCACGATCGTCTTGCTATTTTCTATGGCCAGACGCCGCTGTCCACGATCGTCTTGCTATTTTCTACGGCCAGACGCCGCTGTCCACGATCGTCTAGGTATTTTCTACGGCCAGGTGTCACTGTCCACGAACGTCTAGGCATTTTCTACGGCCAGACGCAGCTGTCCACGATCGTCTAGGTATTTTCTACGGCCAGAGGTGTCGCTGTCCACGATCGTCTAGGTATTTTCTACGGCCAGGTGTCGCTGTCCACGAACGTCTAGGCATTTTCTACGGCCAGACGCTGCTGTCCACGATCGTCTTGCTATTTTCTACGGCCAGACGCCGCTGTCCACGATCGTCTAGGTATTTTCTACGGCCAGACGCCGCTGTCCACGATCGTCTAGGTATTTTCTACCGCCAGGTGTCGCTGTCCACGGACGTCTAGGCATTTTCTACGGCCAGACGCAGCTGTTCACGATCGTTTAGGTATTTTCTACATCCACACCAATCTCACAGTCTGTGTGTTTTACTTGAGTTCGTGCACACCCTAGAAATTGTTGACCGTGTCAATCGAAATTTCCGACATAGAGTGACCCATGTTCCGGGCGCAGATTATCATACCACGTTCGAAATCGCATAAATCCTGATAAGCTGCCATCTGAACTGCGAATGCTACTACCTGAGCTTGAGGAGATATCTGCCTCTATATAACACTACATTAACAAAAGTCACGGAACACCTAGAAGAGAAAAACAACATAGCATTTATTGAGCATTTATTGACATACATTAGTACAGTGTCGGTCCACCTTTGGCCTTAATGCATGCACTGACCCGTCGAGATATGCTTTCGACAAGGTTTTGGAACACAGCGATAGGTATGCGCTACCATTCAGTACATAAAGCTGCCGCTAACTGTTGGTTAGTAGTAGGACTTGGTTCCAAATTTCTTATGCGGCGCTCTAATTCATCCCATAGGTGCTCTATGGGATTAAGATCAGAGCTCTGTGCTTGCCAGTCCACACAAGATACACAATTATCGTCAAACACGCCGTAACAGTCCTTGTTTTTTGGCTCGTTGCATTATCCTTCTGGTACCAACAAGATTCGGTTCCATAGTATTAGGGCATAATTGTCCAGAATATCGAGGTAGACGTACTGGTTAACAGGTCTGTCCACGATAACCAATGAGCCGAGACGGGACCATACCACGTAAAACATCCCTACAGTACACTGCCAGCTCCAAACTTGACGGTAGGAACACTATACTGTGGTAAATAGCGGTCCCCCGGCTGCCGCCATACCCACACACGGCCATCAGACTGATGGATCGTGTATCTGGATTCATCAGTCCATAGGACCCGTTTCCATTGATCTACGGTCCACGACAAATGTTCTTTACACCATGCTAAACGACGAGTAGCAATCCGAGTGGAGATGAAAGGCTTATGAGCAGCCGCACGACCACGGTAACCCATGGAATGAAGTTTTCTGCGAATGGTGCGTGTACATACCGAGGTTCTAGCACTTTTGCTCACCTGTACATTGAGGCCTTGTGCAGTACTCCGTCGATTAGCTGTAACGACTCACCCGAGGCTTCGACGTCCTCTATCACTAATTTTCTTTCGTCTGCCGGTATGTTTTGCTGCTTCAGGCACGCCATGTGTCTTTCCACTTATTCAGTACATCCAAAACAGTTGACTTGGGTATGTTAAAACGCCTCTTGGTTTTTCTTACGGACAACCCACTAATATAACACCCAACAATCTTTCCTTTCGCAAAGTCGGTTCTCTCCCGCCGCGACATTTTCACTCAACTTCACAGTGCGATATGATCGCGGTCAGCTGCAGGCTTGTTTTTACACCGTTTGCAGCTGAATCGCGCATCTTAACAACGCAGCGGATCCGTTCATTTGCTTTTCAAGGGGTATCTGGTGACTTTTGCCATTATAGTGTATACGTTGTTTGCCGACGATATCATTTACCGCATGGGTAAGGAAATGGTAGCGCTCTTCTCAGTTTTTTTTTTTTTTTTTGGCACCTCAGTGTAAATTCATGGACCTAGAAGTCACGAGATGTGTAAATCTGTGACTTAGTGTTCTGCATATGTAGTCTTCCAAGTAAATAAATCTTAGAATTTTTTCTGACCCGCTGTTCATTTTGATGACAGCAATACACATCTTTTTGTACAGGTTGGGATATATGCTGATGATAACGGAGAAAAAGAAAAACATCCCAAATCAGATTTTTTGTTGTTCATTTCATTTCATTTCCTTTATTTGCTTTGTTATACAGTCATTTGAAAAGTTTAAGACCACCTGATGGTGTTAGGAGGCTTCTGCCGATTGCGTCAGCTACTGTCTGTATTACTCAACTTCCAGTCGGTGTTGCAACATCCTACAGCGGCAGCTGCTGATAGATTTGGGGGAAGCGCGCGAGCGTCAGTTTGCTTCTGGTTTTCATGCTGAGAGGTTTTGTACGTATTTTCTATACAGCGAAAAATGGGCAAAAAAAAAGCGTCCTTAAGTGTTTACTCAGAGGGCACGAAGAGTGACTTTATACCAAGAAGGATACTCCGAACGTGAAATAAACAGAAAGGTGAATGTGAGTAAGATTGCTATTCATAATACGATCATGACATATCGATTACGGGTGAATTTAACGACCGAAAGGGAACAACCCCACGTGACGACAATACCATAAGGCGAATAGTTATGCATTCTCCGGGGATTTCATGCAAGAAAATCAGGGCCTTTGTACATTTAAAAGGGTCTGATATTAGTATCAGCACGGTTTCCCGATAGCTTAGCAGAGATTTTGATTAAAGTCTTATAAAGCTGCACATAAGCTTTAGACTAACCTCTCTCATGAAAAAGAAGAAACTCCAGTTTGCGAAGCGTCATCAGTCGTGGACTGCTCAAAATTGAAAGTTCTTTTTCCGATGAACCAATGTGCGTCAATGTGAATCACATGTTTGATGACCAAAAGGCAAAAGGTTTGATGAAAAATATACTTCTAGCACCGTGAGACATCCGCCCAAGTAAGATAATATGGGGTGCTATGTCAGCATCCGGTACTGCTTCATTATCCTTTTTGCCGACAGGCACTACCATGAGTAGTCCTTTTTATGTGGAAATGTTTACGTGAGAAGCTGTTAACTCACATGCAAGTGCGCACAATCTTTATGCATGATGGTGCTCCATGCCACAGATCAAAGACAGTAAAGGACTACCTGCAGAGGAAAAACATAACTGTGCTTGACTGGTCCAGTAATAGTCCCGACCTTAACCCCATCGAAACTCTAATGAGGGATCTGCAGTAGTCATTTCAAGTGACTACTGCAGATCCCTCATTAGAGTATGCCACATCGTATTCTGTCCGTTATAAAAAACAAAGGTAGCCACACAAAGTGTTGATTTCGGTCTTTTTGTGTTCTAAGGAATGTAAGTATTCATCTGGGGTGACATTTCTTCAAATGTTTCTGACTAGTAATTAGTTGTTTCTTTGAAAATCTTAATTTTCAATAAGTCGGCAGGTGGTCTTAAACTTTTGCAAACGACTGTACATAAAAGAAGAAAAACCAAGTTATAAAAAACAGAGCACAACAAGGAAGCAAAGGGAAAAGGCCAACAAGGCCTGACAATGCCCCAAGCTCCCTGTACCGCAGTGTTAAATAAGAAAGAAAAAAAGAAAAGGATACATTAAAGGGAATACAAAACAAACCAAAGCATCAAACATGATCAGTGGTGCGTATAGAAATGAGAACGAAAACAGGATTAATAGGTTAAAGTGTAATTTATTTAGAAATCAGTAATTCCTTTTTTTTAATAATGGGTTAAGAACTGTGGTTCATTATATAGCCTTTTAATTTCTTTTTAGAAAGATTAAAACAATTAAGTACTGCAAGTTCAGTTGGTAATGAATTCCAGTAATGAGGTGCAATGTAATTTAGACTTTGTTTCATAATTTCCGTTTTTGGCTGAATCGGTCGAATATTTGTTTCAATTCTTGTGTCGTCAACGACATGACGTGCACTCCATTTCTTTCATGCGCGTGCAAACAACTCACCATAAACCGTGACCGTCAGAACTCTGATGATATCATAATGATTTGAAAGTTTATGCTCCATTCGTCCTGATGATGCCGAACCAAACGCTCTGCGAAACTATAGTGGATGGTTTGTTGTTTTTTTATAGAGCATCATTACAGACAACCTGAAGTAGAAGTAATAACAAGATTAGAGGACAACTGCATAAAATAGAACATTTTTGCTTTCTGTGGAACGTTTTATGAACAGACTGAAGTTCTATCCATGGGCAGCCCACTGTCACCTACATTATGTGAAATCTACATGCGTCGATTCGAAGAAAAACTTTTCAAACTCGTGAAATTTGACTTATGGATACGATATGTAGACGATACTTTCGTTCTATGCGGAAGAGAAAACATTCTGAAATTCCGGAATTAGTCAAACTTATAAATTCCATTGATCCTCACATTCAGTTCAGCTACGAAACTAAAAATAACGAATGCCTACACCATTCCTTGACGTCCTGGTTACTAGCTCAAACGGATCCTTCGCAACCACAATTTATCGGAAGCCTTTCGCTGTTTCCTCACATCCACATGCCAAATCCAATCACCCTTGGCAACAAAAACTCAGCGCTTCTTACAGTTGCGTATATCGCGCGATACACATATCTTCACATAAAAGACAGTTTGGAAAAAAGAACTCTGTTTCCTTAAACGTGTTGCAATACAGCGAGGATACAACCCTTCCATTATAGACAAGGCTGTAACAAAATTCCGGAAACCGAAGCCTATCTTAACGCTAACTCCTGTGACGGGCCCATTGCGAGGGAATTTTGCCATTATTCCATTTTCCCGTGACATTGCCTACATAATTCCAAAAATTCTCAAAACCTTTAATTTTAAAGTGATTTTTTTAACCCATAAACAAAATGAACTTTTTAGGATAAAAGGACTATGTTGAAGACAAAAACTCGTGGGGAATTTATCGAATTCCATGCGAATGTGGCGCTTCGTATATAGGACAGACCAGTAGATCCTTGCGTTTTTCGATTGAAGGTACACAAGACCTGCATTCAGAATTGTGACCTAAAGAAGTCATCGATGGCTAAACACTTACGAAAAGGACCATAAATTTCTCTTTGAAGAAGTAAAACTAATTGACGAGCCAGATTCAACCACCAAACTTGATATTTTGGAAGCTTTCCATGTATATCACAAGTCTTCACAACTTGTTAATGACATGGCATCCACCACATTTCTATGAAGCGCGTGGAAGCATCTAACCTAAACCCGTGACTGTAAACACCATTTATGATGTCATACACAATTTGAATATTTACGTGTCATTCGTCCTGATGAAGCTAGGTCAATACCCAGCGAAACAACCATGGTCGACTTCAAAAAATTAATATGTGACAAATTACGTTGCATAATTTTAATATACCAGGTATACAGTCGATGTATAATAAACCTTTGACTGTGGTAAACGTTGGTACTTTTATTTTGAAACAAGATATACTTAAACCTTTTGCTTCGAATACTTAAGTTTCCAGAACACCACTTTGGCCCTCATTACTTAGTTTAACAACACCTTTAGAAATCCAACCAGTTTCTATTCATTCAGATTTCTAACGTACTGTTAGGTTTATAGATTTGCAGAACTGTCAATGGTTATTTAAAGAAATCCACCGAGCCGTAATATTTCCGAGGTTGTGTTTTTAAGCAATGCAACGGTATACTCGTACAAAATGAACCGTTATCATTCTCTGTTCTGACAGGGTACAAGGACTCGTTTACGTTATAACGTAGGAATGCGAGTATGGATGGTACGAAAGTAAAAGCTATACCATGGATGCCAGAAGAGGAAGATCCAGAGTAGGGGGGGAGGGGGTAAAGAATCACGCTTTCTGACACGAAGCAGCTTCGTGCATTCATTTTGCCGACAGACAGCTATTAATTTCAGCCGTACTCCGGATTCCGAACACATCCAATAAAAGACTGATCTTGCATTGGACTTGTCCTCTCTTTCTCTCTCCCGCTTTTCCTTGCTTCTGCAGATTCTCCCTGATAAACTCTGTTGTGGGAAACGAAGAATGCGGGGTGCTTACCCAAAAGGCATTTTCAACGATCCTTTTGATCCCTCAACGGAACGCCAGCGATAGATGCGGGAAGCTGCGTTTTCTTCTTTGATGCTTTCCTTACATGGCTTTTAAGCTCGGAGCTGTACAATATTCCTTTGAGGAAACTGAAACTTCACTCAAGAAGAGACCTGTGCTCGAAATTACGAATGCTAGTTCCACGTCCGACATTGACAAACAACGCCTAGTAAACGTTAAAATCCGTTGCTGCGGCGAAGTTCAATATCCAGTGTCAGCCTGCCTAGAAAACATGCTATTAAAATCGCACAACCACACCGTAAAATTGCTGGAAACAGAAAACGCATTCACCCTTATTTGACAACACAGATGTTTAATCAAAGCCAGAACTTCATGTCGAGATGCTTTTAAATTTAGCTGCACGTTTAGAACATTCCCTGATTTTACATTTTCAAAATGGTGAACCACGAAATATAAACCTTTATTTGATGACTTTTATGAAGTATCGAATATCAGAGATGTGAAAAACATCACTTGAAAGGAGTTCCACAATATTTTTTCTCCATGACTAATTACAGCTCATACAAATGTTTTTTCAAAAACTCAATCTTATTTTAGTGGAGGAAATTTATTCAACAAAAGCAGGCATAAATATCTATTGAAAATTAAAATCATTAAGATAACAGGATTTTCACAATGTAAAGAATCGAGGGTACGTAAAAGTCATTAGCCAGAACAAATTACTATACGCAAAACTACGATACATGAATTCCGCATAAGCATTTCAATTCCAAAACAAGATGCCACAGTAAAATGCAACCTACCGAGCCTCCTGGCTGTACGGTAGGTGGCGTGTTGGGGGGCTCATATGTTATCTACAAAGGCCGTTTCATAAAAACAGAGCAATTTTTTTTTTGAGTTGGCAACAGTACGAAGGGGAAAAAAATAACTACGCAGATGACTAACTGAATTAACATAGTATCTATGGCAACAGTTATTAGCCGTGGCAGACGATTCTGGTTTTGTTATTGCACAAGTGTTTAAGATACATCTGCATTTCGCCATACAGCTATAGAGGTAAGTTGTTCCGAGTTAAGAAGTGAAATGCCTTGTGCGATAAAATTTTGCTATCGTTTGCTCCAGAAACAGTTGATTTAATGAAAAAAGCTTACAAAGATAAATGTTTGGGTGGTGTCAAACGATATTTAGATGGCACCATGATTTCAAAAAAGGGCGTTTGTCCGCAGAACTCGCTCCTAGGACTGGTCAACCCGAAAGTGTTGTTACGGAGCGTATTGTTAATACTGTTTGCGCAATCCTACAAAAAAATCGAGGAATGACGTGTGAAGACATAGCGGCGACAGCTAATATTTCAAAAACTTCGGCATTCCGTATTCTACGCGACAAATTACTGCTACATCATGTGTGTTCCAGATGGGTACCTCATCACCTAACGAGAGAACAATTGTTAGCCAGAGTTCAGGTGTGTCATGAGTGGAAACAAATTATTGCAAAGGATCTAAACTTTCTAAAGACAGTAAGAACTTCCGATTAAACATGTGTCCACTATTTCGACCCCCTCACGAAGCGCGCAACGAGTGTCTGGAAACACACAGGCTCTCCTCCTCCGAAAAAAGTCCGCCAAACTAAATCAGCTGGGATGTTGATGACGATAATTTTCTTTGATCATAAAGATGTATTTTACAAGCATGCCATTCCTTCACAAATTTCTGTCAATGCTGAGTATTACATTTAAGTCTTGAAGCGTCTGCGACGACACATATCGATTAAGCGACCGGAACTCGTTGACAAGTGAACCCTACACCATGATAACGCCCGCCCGCATGTGGCTGCTTGTGTTCAACAGTTTTTTACGAAATGCAGTGTTGAAATAATGCCTGCCTACAGTCCTGACTCACCCCGTGCGATTTGAGGTTGTTTCCAACAATGAAGGGGAAGTTCCGTGGCGCATCATTCAACACAGATGCTGACGTTATTCAAGTTGTACAGGAGCTTTCATAAAATGCCTTCGCCACATGCTTTGAAAAGTGGACTGAACGATGGGACCGTTGCATCCCAGGGAAAAGTGGACTGAACGATGGGACCATATCATCCCAGGGAAAAGTGGACTGAACGATGGGACCATATCATCCCAGGGAAGATACTTTGAAGAAGAATAACATATATTTTGCTGTACCTATATTTCTTCATTTTGTGTGATTCTACTCTCAGTTTTTACGGAACGGATGTTGTAGTTAGCGGTTTTCCAGATTTTCTGCAAATGTGGCATGCATAGGTAGATGGAACCCAACGATGCCTTGGGTGTACAGATCCTTTCTGGCTGTCACCATGCGATCCCCTGTAGGATACTTCGCCACTGCCGGTCTTAACTCCGGGTGAGAAAGAAGGAAAGTCTGCGTCAACAAGATCATGCTGCTTTTTTTTTTTTATTATTATTTAGAGGGGGGGGGGGGATAACGACCACCAAGGGAAACCTTGAGGGCTATAAGCAATCGCTCTTTCCTAATTTGAGGCCACTGGTTCCTGGAAGGGACACAATCAGAACCATCGGACGAACACATCATCTGGAGCTCGAACCTGAGCCCATCTCCTACGGATGGTCAGAAGACATTCACTGCAGACTACTCGGCCACCGGAGTGGCTATGCGGCTGTAAAACTCTTCCCAAATCACATGTGCAAAAAAGAAAACTTCAAAAGTTGGAAAAATTCACAAAAGCGACCCCACTTGAAATTGGATAAATTCAGCTGAGGGAAAAAAATAGAATTCAATTATGAAGCAAGCAAGCAAGCAAGCAAGCCAAAGGTAGGTTCCACAGCATTAAAAGTTATTTTGCTTATTTTTTTATTTTTCTAGTTATATTCTTGATTATGATGGAAAATATAATTCCCACCTGTCTATTTTCAATGTTTCTGCGTAACAAAATACAGCAATCAGTTTTTTGGTGTAAATATGACAAGGATGGTAAGTCAGAAAATATCCGAAAACTTGAAAATTTCTTCCTCCTGGAGCTGGAATCGAACCCGCGTCACCCAGATAGCGCCCGGGAGTGCTAACCACTACACCACCCAGAACGACCGAGTCTCAAGTTTCCGATTAATTTGAATATAACCATCACAGGATTCGGGAGTCGAAGCAACCTGCATTCATTGTTTAGCGAATCTGGAAGTTAAGAATCCTATCCCGTGACTGCCCGGAGGAGCAGATAAATCCTGTGATGGGCTATATTCAAATTAATCGGAAACTTGAGACTTGGTCGTTCTGGGTGGTGTAGTGGTTAGCATACCCGGGCGCTATCTGGGAGACGCGAGTTCGATTTCCGCTCGAGGAAGACGAAATTTTCAAGTTTTCGGATATTATCTGACTTACCATTCTTGTCATATTTACACCAAAAAACAGATTGTAATCTTCAAAATTTGTATTGTATGGTGTCATCCCGTATTCAATTCATAATTTATCTGCTCCTCCGGGAAATCACGGGAATGAATTCTAGACCTCCAGATTAGCTGTATATGAATGCCGGTTGCTTCGCTTAGCGAATCCTGTGATGGTTATATTCAAATTAACCGGAAACTTGAGACTTGGTCGTTCTGGGTGGGGTGTTTTTTTTTTTTTTTTTTTTTTTTTTTTTTTTTATTGAAGGTTTAACGACCACCGTGAGCAACTCAATGGGCTATAAGCAGTCGCCCGTCCCTAATTTAGGGTCACTGGTTCCAGAGAAGGGTTAGAGCCAGTGCCGTAAGACAAACACAACATCCATGCCTCACCGGGATTCGAACCCGGACCCCTTTCCGACGAATGATCAGAGGCCATCGCTTAGACCACTGCGCCACCGGGGCGGCATTCTGGGTGGTGTAGCGGTTAGCATACCCGGGCACTATCTGGGAGACGCGGATTCAATTCCCGCTCCAGGACGACGATTTTGCGATGAGAAATTCGAAACGGAGCAAACCTGTGACTTCTTTGAATGAAATACGGAATTACACCATTTTTTCGGATATTATCTGACTTACCATCCTTGTCATATTTACACCAAAAAACGGACTGTCATCTTCAAAATTTGTATTGTATGGTGCAATCTCGCATTCCATTCATTATATTTACAAGTTCAACTTTAGAAGAATAAAAAGAATGAAAGTTGAAATGAATACCATAGTATCCGTATTAAAAAGACTACCTAGTTATTGAAAAATTACTCATCTTATTTTCACTCGTCATTATTTGACAGGCAGTAATCATTACATGATACTGCCTGTCAAATAATGACGAGTGAAAATAAGATGAGTAATTTTTCCAGTATCATGTTATGATCTACGCAAAACGGATAAACTTAGCAAGACGCGGAAAGAACTGATATGTATAACAGCATATTAATGCTCTGAATGTAGGCATAACAGTAAATGCATTGTTACGCCCTCTAGTGGTAAAATAGTGCATCTAGGAAATAAAGCGCATGTGAAAAACATGCGAAAACTGCTAGAACTACTCAGTGATACAACGATCTTATCAATTTGATCTGCAGGTGAGGAGTCGTCAATTAAAAAGATGGAAATTTACGACATGCATAAAAAAACAGAGCTGCGAAATGGTACGGAGGAATGATTCTCGAGCCCGAAATATTACCCTACATAAAGAGAAAGAATTTTCGAAATCTTTTTTTTTTTTTTTTTTTTTTAAAGTGCAGGTAAGTTCGAAGTGCTGATATACAAGTTGCACCTTTCCCAGGAGGGGAAAAAGTGCAGATAAGAAATATGTATATTTCAATGACCACAGTCAAAAAGCTAGCCAAAGTTTCAAGTATTTTTCCAATACGGCAGTCAGAAACGCATACATCGGTAAACTAAGAAACTAAATGTACGTTACCTATTGAAAATATTGGTACTAAAATAGGTTCTGAAATGCAAGAAATATTTTTTTGTGATTACAGGAACCATACGTGAGAAATGTGTGTGTGTTTAATGACCTTCAAAAGCAGAGATGTACTGTCAAATGCAAATTTAAGCAACCTTCCAAAAATAAGCATTAGCACCACCAAAACGTCAGTTAAGCTGTGCTTCGCACATCGCATAAGTGCACCATAGTTTTAGCAGATAGATTCACCTGCCAAGTGCAAAAATAATTTTTCCAATCTGACCTTTAGAAATGTTGTACACATTGTGCAAAATTCTAATTCACTTTCACGCCATCAAACCGAACAAGAACGGTGACACCGAATTCTCGGCTGCAATGAGCAGGTGTCTTGAATCCTTTCCGGCACGGAAAATATTTAACAAAGCACAGTTTTTTACAAAAAAAAAAAAAAAAAAAAAAAAAATCAGAGTTCGTTCACATGCCTTACTGGGAAATCTGTACATTTAAAATTTCAAATACACAATGTATACGGTGTTTTCAGTAAATAAAACGAGTAACAAAAAAATAAAATCGCCCAGATTTGTAGAATCAGTAGAACATAGACAATTAGAAATAGCTACTTAGGCCGACTAGCGGCAAAAAATTGAATTACGTAAAATCACAAATCGTACACAGAATATTTTTCACACCAGAAGTTTTCCGAAGCAAAAGAAATTTTCAAATCCAAAAATAAAAGAAAAGATTTAGAGGATATAACTTTAAACCCCTTAGCAGGAAAGCTGTCGTCATTTGAAGAACAAAATGGGAGCCAAATATTCTTCCTGGTGAAGAGAATCAAGAAAGAATTTTCCCAGTGGATTTTTAGAAACGGAGACCCTCTTTCGGATCGAAATACAGTAGCCTCTCGATAATCCGGCCTCTCCATAATCTGGCCTCCTTCTCCTTGCGTGGTTTTTGGTTGCAGAAATCGTGTTATCAGACCGAAATGAATTATACTTCATACACGAATGAAGTTTTCAATTTTAACGTTATGTTTTGTTTTGAATTAGCACTAACGTTCATGCAATTAAATTTAAAAAAAAAAGTAGGAAGAATAGTAGAGGGAATATGAGAGTTCTAGCACAGTGCGGCAGTGCCGCATGCAGCACTGTGCTAGAACTCTTATATTTACTCTACTAAGAATCCTCAAAATAATTAAGAATATTACAAAAAGCATCTTCATTAAAGCAGACAAAAATCTGTGACATGTTTCGAAGTGACCACACTGAGTAGGAAATGCAAGATTTCATCTGTGCTGTATTGCAATTGTACGTTTCTTTTGCTGTGTATAGTACGTACACATACATATTGTGCTTTACTGTACTGATAATATGAAAAGATCATTTCATTGTTGCAAATGAGACAGTATAATACGTACTGATCGTGTTCTTTTACTATTATCATATGCTCGTCTCTTATTTGTTTTTTGTTTTTTTTAAATACATATGTATACACATAGTAAACTTGTAATTGTAACATTAAATTTAATGAAGAATTAAACTGAATTTTTATGCACTCTCAGTAATCTGGCACCCCTCTGTGCAAGGAATGGCCGGATTAGCGGGAGTCTACTGTATATGCTGATGCCCCTGGAGGCAGAAATGTGAGTTGCGAAAAAGTGAAAAATATGCGCAAATATTCTTCATTGCGGGCGCTATACGATGACAAGGAAAAATTTCAAAATTCAGTTCGTAGAGGCAGAGGTAGCAAGAAAAGTTTTTACATATAAACGCCACTAACGGGAAAGTTCAATAAGGAAAACGTTCGCACTCTTTACCGCGTACTAAGTGGCAAATACAGTTGTACAGAAATAATTTTTTCATTAGGATTTTATAAACTATTACAAACAGGAAAATATCCTAACACCATCAAACGTCAAAACGGTGTATTATGAGAAAGAGACGAAATTATGCACTAATGAGAAAGCCAGAAATTAAGGCTCTCGTACTCAGGAAGAATTTTTCAAACCGGTACAGAGATATCGTGTGCACAGACGGACGGACAGACATAACATAAAAACGTCCTTTTTCAAAAGACGTGCTGAAAATCTGCATCAGTGAAATACGAAAGACCGCGAATTCTATTCGTGGTTTACGCTGTCTAGTGCAGGAAGACGTTTTCAAACTCTAACAAAACAAATGTGATCTAGGTTTGAAATTACCTAGATCAATGGCGACCATACTCAGCACCGAAAGAAGCGACGACTCCACAAGCTTTATGGACGCAGGTATCTATCTATATAGCCTTCCACTACAGTACCCGGACTCGTCCACAAAACATTATGTGGGACTCACTAAAAGGTCATTTAGTGTGAGAATGGTAGAACACAAAAGGGACGTGAAGCAAAATAAACTTACCACAGCGCTTGCCAGGCAAGTAGCTATCCAGGGAGCGCAATCGCAATGGCAGAACATCAGCAAGATTGCTCCATACAGAGATACTAGAACGGCAGCCATTAGAGAAACTATTGAGATATTAACACGCCATGATGTGTGTGCAACACAGAAGTCTCTCCCTGTGGCCATCTGCTTGGCATAATAAGTAGGATGCAATGATTCTGTATACATTAACGACTTTTTACGTTTTGATCATATATCATAAGTATACATTTTCAGTTGCTACCGGCGTGTTTGGCATGCGCAAGCGTGGTGTTCTACATATCATATTTATTATTGTGTATGCGTATTCATCTATTAGTTTGATTCTGTTTTCCTTTGTAAGCGCCTGAAGAAGCCGTCCGTCGACGGGGAAAGCTTGCGGGAAGATTATATTTTTGCCTACGCCAATAAATACAGATTGTATTACATTTGTTTTGTTATTGCTTTTGTGCTGACAACCCGCAATTTACTCATTTCAAACCCTAGTTGAATGTGCGAAGATATCGTGATGACAAACTGACGGACAGTGCGATGCTATGAGCTTATAGTTTTTATAAAATATATGGAAGATGTGCCGTGTTCTTTTACACAAAGAACTCAGAATTTAATCAATTTATCTCCTACCCCTTTTTATTGTTCCCTTACAGTTAATGACTTTTTTTTACGTAAATTGCCAGGAAATACATGAATGACAAAATAAAACAACATGGTATGAACCGGAAGAAGCGAAAAATAACGCACAGGGCAGGGATAATGCAAAATAATGGAAGTGTGGGTTATGCATAAAATGATCCGTTCAGCGCCTTGAAGGGTTAAGACATTCCACTTTAATAAGCGGAGCTATAATAATCAGCAATGATTCGGTTGTTTTCGCTTCGTCGACTCAGCGGCGTTTACACGAGCCATTAACGACATTTCCGAAATTACTCGAGTTATAACGATGCCTCCAGCATGTTACCTGACCAGAAAATGACAGGAACTAACCGTTGACGTCAGCTTCATCTCGAAGCGGCGCTGTTTCAGGACTGTGATTTTGGAGCTCTGCTGCAATCGCGATGACTCCTATCAAATGTTTTTAATTATATTTCATTGGTCGTTTTCGAGACTGCGTTTCATTTGCGTTTATGTGGAAAGCGCGGGAAGTTCTCTACAAAGTTGAAGTTGACGCCAGAGGCAATTACTACATATTGGTAAGACGACGACACTGCATGAAGGGGAACGGATAATCAAATGCTTCTACCGAGGAGATGCCTGATTTCCATTATGAGAGTGATTTACATTGCTTCCAGGCTGTCGGTCTTCCATGCAGGGCCCAAATACCTTCTGTAGCCATTTACAACATTCCCAACCCCCACCCTACCTTGATATACGGTTATGCAGCAATGGCTTACGGCGGAAATCACGACATTTCCGCAGTGTTGCTGAAACTCGAATGAAATCGCAAATGAAAAATGAATAATTAATAAAGAACGACGTAAAGATAGTTGAAATACATCTTCCGGAAGACGAAAGCTCTTTTTAATATCTCAGTAAAGGGCCTGCGTAAGACACCCGACGGCCCAGTGCCAGGCCCCCAAATAAAATCTTGCACCAATGTAACAGCGCTGGAGATGTTGCACACGATACGAATAAGCGGAACTCGGTTATACGTTTTTCATTTTTATACGCAATTTTGCCAGTGACGTAACTACAGCAACGTACCCCCCTCCCACCGCAAGATTTACTTCAGCACCCCTAAGTATAGTAATTTTTCCGGGATTACGAACACGAGAGAGCATGCATTTTTCGCGGTGTATGTGTGTGTGTGTGTGTGGTGGTGGTGGTGGTTAGGTTAGGAAATCAGAGAGAGTGTCTGCAAAAGTAATAGTGGTTCCTAGAGCCCTGTAGTTTTAAATTTTTAAGTAATAGATTTGACGATACGTGTAATTGCTTTGTCCAAAACTACTTGAAGAAATCACCCTCTTATAGATTGTAGATCTGCGGCTGCTGTGAATAAATGTCGACGCCTGTCGTGCACGTAATTCTAGGTAACAGACTGTTTTCCCTCATTCTACACTGGGAATCCCACTGTGGCCTCGCGCTTTTGTTCAGCAACGCAGAGAGAGGGCGATCGTATTATTTACAACCCATTGCACAGAAATCGTATTACAACCCGAAGTCAAGAGCCGAACACTTTCAATCAGTAAGACATTCAGTGTTTTAAAAGTGAAACTAGGCATTTATTAAGGCAAAGCTAAATGCATCTTGAAGCAAAATATGAATCTTCGGGTTAATTATTGTGCGTGTTCGAATTTTTTCATAAAACTGTAACTGGCAGCTGCAGTAAGCCCCTTTGTTACATGCCCCCCCCCCATCTGCGAGGGCTGCGGGGCGGTAGTTACGCCACTGAATTTTGCGCTAGCCTCAATATTTCACTGTAGTTTCAATTACTTTTTTTCTTACTTCAGTAATCCATTTATACGCATTTTGCGATTGTAGGTCAATTTTTAGCTTTCAAATTATCAGAAATGCATGGTTCGTTCATTCTTTTAAGGTGGACCTCTAGTGATTTTGCTTCCTATACTTCCAATGGGCAAACTTCTGTACACATTTTCTTCACAATTGATGCGTTCCCAAGGATGAAAATTTGAACATCGATTAAAATAACTTCATGTTATAACTTGGAATATCTTCTAAAACATAACCATAATTATACTAAAAATTAAAAACTTTTCCTTTGGTGGTGTTGAGACCAGAAAAAAGATGGCACGACCTGTACATTGATGACGTCAGTAGACAAGCAAATGTTGGATTGCTTAATTATGGTTATGTTTTGGAAAATATTAAGTATTCGAAGTTATTTTAATCGATGTTCAAATTTTCATCCTTGGGAACGCATTCATTGTGAAGAAAATGTATACAGAAGTTTGCCCATTGAATGAAATACGTATAGGAAGCCAAATCACTAGACACCTTAAACATAACACGGTACCAATGAATGAAATACGGGATTTACACCATTGTACAATACAAATATGGAAGATGTGAATCCGTTCATTGATACAAATATGACATGGATGTTAATTAAGTCAGATAATATCCGAAAACTTGGAAATATTTGTCGCCCCGGAGCGTGAATCGAATCCGCGTCTCCCGGATACCGGCCGAGTATGCTAACCACTACACTACCCAGAACGAACGCGATGGTTATATTCATATTAATCGGAGCCTTGGTCGTTATGGGTGGTGTAGTGCTGAGCATACTCGAGCGCTATCTGCGGGTTCGATTCCCGCTCTAGGACGACGAAACTTTCAAGAATTCGGATATTATCTGACTTAAAATCCATGTCAAATTTGCATCAATAAACGGATTCACATCTTTCAAATTTGTATTGTAACACGGTATGTCACAATTTGAGAGATTCCAGTCAGCGTTTTTTTTTTCTTGTTTAGTCATGAAATAGATGATGCAACAAAAAATTTATTAAATAACGTTCACAGTTCTCTCTTTTTATTTTCTCTGAATTCAAGAAATTTGAGACAAGCAAAGATCGGTGAATATATTACTCGGCACTAATGCTAAATCAACACTGCTTTGAAAAGCGTGATGCTTATAAAGAATACGTAGCGAGGGCATTGAATATAAAACTAAATAATATTCGGATTTATTACCTGATATTTCACTTTTTTTTTTTTTCATATATTGAAAATAGATCTCACAGAATACAGACATAAAAATCAAACTGTTTTCCAATGAAACATAACCACAGAAATTTGAAATTTTTTTCGTCCTGGATTGGGAGTTGAGCCCGCATATCCCGATTTGCACTCGAGTATGCTAACCATTACACCACACAGGACAATGAAATACAAACAACTGAATCCTTAATAAAGATCTACTTAATACAGATCTCACGTAATTTCTAAATTTAGTTTTTATAATGAAATTTGAATAAAAAAATTTAATGCTGAAGTCAAAATAGACATAGGATTAAAATAGTAAACGAAGCACAGTGAAACCTGTATTGGCGGTCACCTGTCAAATCGGTCAGTTTTGTTCGGTACGGATGACATCACCCATAGAAACAGTGCATAAGAGAACTTTATTTGGCGGCCACCTCCAGGACGGGGCTACGAGCAGCCATATTTGAAATGCGTAAGAGAAAACACCTGCATTTCGCAGTCAAAAACATATGGAACTTGTAGAAAAATCTTGTTTCGAAAGTTCTAAAAAGTGGACAGAATCCGCGAGTTTAAAAATATGAAACACATGTTTCTCTTTCTCTCTGTCACCACCCTTCGCGAGATTTTAAATGGTGCGTGGAACTTGGGGTCGGTCGGTCAAGTTCTTAGCATTTTGTCAGCTGACGCTATGGTTTTCTTTTAACTACGACACGCATGTCCAATCTTCAGCTGTCCTAAAGAAGAGCGTGAAGCCAACGGAGCACTCATCCCCCTCATCCTAACGAACAAAACAGCTTTCTCACCAATATTCCCTCTAAGCGGGCATGCGCAATGCGCGCCTAACCCAGTGAGCTGGGCAGGCATAAAAACCACTTGGGCAACATTTTTTATTTTCTCAGGTTCACTTACTAATGGAGTAGAAGTTGGAACTTGGATTGGAACCCTTATTTTTTTTTTTCTAATCCCCCATTTTTATCACCGTCGTTTCCGCAACTGATTTTAAATTAAAAAAATATTAAAAACATTTCTTTAATTAAAATCTTTATTTTATAAAAAGTGAGAAGCTGAAACTTACTTCTGGAGAAAAAACACTGGAAATTAGGAAAAGCATATTTACCCATAATACACAGTTTCTTTGCATATAAAAATACCAAGGAGAACATGAAACAAAATAACACCTAAATGCAAACTAATTAGTTCAAATAGAAGAAGTGCAAAATCGTTCTGATCTGACAGTCCTTTCAAGGAATAAATCGCCTCTCAATTTTTCCCCCCAAACCGAAGACTCGACTGCGGGAATTTAGGACTCGACCATCTTTGAGAGTACTCGAAAAATATTGTTTACCATTTATGAGACTCAATATCTGACTACTTTGCAAGAAGCTTTTGAGAATGAAGATGACAATGAGACGAACTTAGAAGGAGGCGAACCGCATTTAAGAAAACTTGTTTCGACAGCCCGAATTTTATTTATTTATTATTATTTTTGCAGGTAATTGATTTTCGATTTATGAAAATTAATTAGGGATTCGAAAATGTTAATCTAAAATGCTTACTACGCAGAAGATTTTTCAGCTGCGCGGAAGAAGTTAAATCGCTGCTCTTAGATGGAGCATTGCTTCTCACATAGAGGCCGTATTGTTTGAGTAGGCTGATGTGCTGCTCCAAATGGGGAAAATAACACATCGCTGACTTACAGGAACAGAGTGAAAGTGGCTTCACATCTCAACTACAGTATTGCTGCTATTGCGTTCGGCATCTTACTACTTTTCAATTACTCCGGGAAACGTGGTAAGAGTGTCCAATTTGCTACAACGTGCATATGTTCCGAACTCTTTACTCATTCCTGAGCCTTTACTTCTGGCTCTTAAGGAGAGAGATTTTTTACATTGCATTTCTAAATTACAAACTGACAAGGGGCGAAAAAAATTAAGTTTTATCGTCGGAAAAACAAATAAAAGTTATAAAAAAAAAGTTTCACTGGTTTTATCACACGGACAGTGGACCTCCAAATTCAGTTGTGGACGAACACAAATAGCAAACAGTTTGCAAAAGTAAACTTAAATTCTGAACGATAGTGAATCAAATAAAAACCAAGGAATGAAAAGGAAGCGCCAAACATCTTATGATGAGGTAAACAGCATGACTCTGAATTGGATTTACAATGCTAGTGCAAAAGGAATTCCTTTAAGCACCCCATTCAAGAAAAAGCGCGGGAATTTCCCGAGCAGCTGACTGCTGCAACCTCTTTCCGTGCACGCAATAGATGACTGACTGGAAAGGTTCCGAGAACATAACATTGTTGACAGAGCATTGAAGAAGAGGGAAATGTGAATATAGGAACTACTGAAGAAAATGGAAAGCAAGAGTTGTGGAAAGGTTTCTGAAAAATCCGTGAAATTCAGAGTTTTTTTCCGTCATTTCACGGAAATAGTTGAATCAGAAATATGCTTCGTTAATTCACGAAAGAAATAACAGGAAGTGGTTCGTGAATTTCAGAAAACTTTTTACAGTGATCAGAGGAAAGGATGAGACTCCGTCCTTAATTCTGGGTTACTCGCTTAAGGGGAAAGCGAAAGATACAGAATCGGATAACAAACACAACAATCATGTCTCACTCAGTATTAGAAACTCAACCCCATGCGCGATACGAACTTGCCGCATGCATTCGTATGGAAACAAAAGGATAAAATAAAATGAAAAGATTGCTGTGCTTGATCGCAACCAGAAGGGAAACGTCGTAAGACAACGCCTGGAATATAGCCGTGAGAGAAATTATGAGTCAATAAAACCGAGTCAAAACTGCATCGCAAAGGTTGCTCTCATCGTTAACACCTTTGAAAAAAAAATTCCACTTGTTTGGTATGTGTTATAAAATATCCACTTATGAAATAGTGACTCGGATCTATCATCGTGCAGTAATTATCTACAGAAGTTTATCGATCTCACTTTCCACACCTATCCAAAAAATATGCAAAACGCCTTTCAGGCCACAGGCTTTTCTTCCCTTCCTGCAACCAGTAGCCCCAAATTAGGGATGGGAGACTACGTAAAGTATATCCTTTAGAGTTGCCGAACAGATAAGAAAAATTGCGGATCCTCCACCCCAATGTAAGGATATCTTACTGAAAGTCAGACAATACCGTGTGCTATTAATTTTTCAAGTATAGTATACATGTCTTTTAACACTGTAAAAATTATAAAATATTTTTTGGAAATTTACGAGCTACTTTCCGTGTTTCCTTTCGTGAATTAAAGGAGCATATTTCTGATACACCTTTTCCGTGAAATGAGGGAAAGAAACCTGAATTTCACGGATTTTTCGTACGACAGGAAAATTCTGAATTTTCAAAAACCTTTCCGCAATTCCTTTCTTACCTTGATGGTAAATTCCGTTTTTAAGATGTGTTCACAAAAAATTCTGAATTTTCAGAAACCTTTCCGCAATTCCTTTCTTACCTTGATGGTAAATTCCGTTTTTAAGATGTGTTCACGAAAAATTGTGAATTTTCAGAAACCTTTCCGCAATTCCTTTTGTATATTAATAGAAAACTCTCACGCTTTTTGTATCTGTCGGGCACCGCTGAGTTCAATCCGGCACTAGGCCTTACTGAATCCGAATCTCCCGAACGGGCCCGACGTAGGTTCTTTTGAATCCAGTAGAGTTGAACTTGATCGCTGAAATACTGAAACGTGTAGTCGGCAATACTTAATATCTAAGACAACGAGTGACTCCACTAACCAGTCTCTGTTAAACGTAACAAAATTTAATAGATGAGTAACAAATTCCGTTCGATTAGCTATCTCCACGTGACAACAGGTTTCCAGATGGCGAACACTTTTCTATCTCGGAAATATCCCGGAAGACCATCCGCAACGTTTAACACCAGTGTTTCCGTCTAATACCGGTCGATCTCTGATCGCCGATAGACCCTGACTATTCCGTCAGCCAAAACGAAAATCATCGAGAGGTCTAACCGACACTCCCGTCTCGAACACGCCGTTTGTCAAGGAAAAATTCCGGTCCTCGTATATATCGGCCCACTCACTGTCCGACTACGTCGAAGGCGAAACACCAGAAGCCTCTCGAGCGTACGTATCGCTCCCATTTACAGCCTTATCCTTGTCCCCCTTGTAGCGCCCGGACGTCCCTGTCAGACAACATTCCTGTTACCTCGACAGTTACTCCAATTGGATATGGTTCTTCCCTCTTGCTAATATGCCGACATGACCCTGGATACCGTAGCTCGCGATACACCACAAAGACTTTCGTCTTGGACACAGATGCAGCGGCGAGACGCGCACCAACAATCTTTGAAACTATGTTGTGTGGATCGAATTTTTTTGACGTCCAGCTGTGCTACAGCTCTGCTAATGCAACCTTCACAATCCGCTCCCATTGAACGACTGCGCAATAAATGCAGGCCGGGCACCAGGTAGCGCGTACAGCGGCGTGACACGTGGGGTGTTATTTGCGCAGGTGTTTCAATTTCGTTGTTTTTTTGTTTGTTTTTTTATTGGAGGTTTAACGACCACCGTGAGCAACTTAATGGGCAATAAGCAGTCGCCCGTTCTTAATTTAGGGTCACTGGTTCCAGGGAAGGGAGAGAGCCAGTGCCATAAGACGAACACAACATCCATGCCTCACCGGGATCTGAACCCGGACCCTTTAGGACGAATAGTCAGATGCCATCCCTTAGACAGACCACTGCGCAATTTCGTTTTTCACCCCCTGTAGATTACATTGAGGCTTAAGTCTTCCTAATTCAAGGAAAGCGTTCAGAGTTCGGCCTTGAAAAGTGAGATATCCTGCTAAAAGCAATAATTACCCTACATCACCTAGCGAAAGACCCTGAGCGTTACAAAGGTACGGAAACGTATTGATGCTATTGGTCATAGTTACATAATCTTCGTGTGTTTCCAATTGGACCAGACGTATTTCTGACAAGTCGACACGGTGAAGGAGATAAAACTGTAGCAAGGCATTCGACGGTTTAAATACGATTAACCCTTTAACCGGCACCAGCGAACTCGGGGTTAGCAAAATGGGCTGAAATCAGCTCAAACGTGTATACTAGCTCGCTGTCTAAAGAGTGGGCCCAACACCGCTCGAATGAGTGAACCTGCTCACAAGAAAGTGTTACTTTCCATTTAAACTTTGTTATTCAAAATGGGCGTATAGCTGATGATTGTCACTAATAAATTTTTTTATTGATTGGGGATTTAACGACCGCCGTGAGCAACTCAATGGGCTATAAGCAGTCGCCCGTCCCTAATGTAGGATCACTGGTTCCAGGGAAGGGAGAGAGCCAGTGCCGTAAGACAAACACAACATCCATGCCTCACTGGCATTCGAACCCGGACCCCTTTCGGACGAATGATCAGAGGCCATCGCTTAGAGCACTGCGCTACCGGGGGGCACTAATCCTTTCGGACTAATAACCAGCTAAAATAAAGAGCAACGATCACAAGAAAGGAGATAGTAGGTATTTGAGTCACTTGCTCTTTTCTACCCATTGGCATGATCTCTGTGTCAGAAGAACTCGCGCTTACCATAATGGCTTGGGTCGTGGAACACGGAATAGAAGATTGCCTGCGCACTCTTATCACAGGTTTATGGCCAGTACTGCTGAGATGAGAGAGAGAAAAATAATCTGTTTCCCCGTAATTTTCGTTAAACCTTTCCGCTATGTGAACATTTCTTCTTCGGTTGCGCAGGAATTTTTTAGCACCATTTGGTTCAGACACGTCTGCCGCTTGGGAAGTAACGAAAAAATACAAAGTGCTACAATAGCATACGTTTATTCCTCATAAGAACTGTTAATATTCAAAAATTCAGAACAGTGTCATCATGCCAAAGGAATATTCAAGAGGACAAAATATCATTATCATGCTAATATACAGTATTTTTCTCTTCCGAGTAACAGGGTGAATTATTCTATTTACATATGTATTTTCGCGTCTGTTATAGATTAGAATTCCCACAAATACAGCCTAATTCGCAGATTTTTTATGGACAAAAAGACATTTAGAATACTCTTTGACGGTTTTGACGGCACGTTGTCAAGCAGGAACCGAAGAGAGGCTGCACCTGGTCAGTGAGCATAAATCAAAATAAAATGACTTTCTATAGCAAAAGGGTCCAACGCCAGGATTGGATGTCACATCCAAGTTGACCATTTTCATTTTGAATCAAACTCCAGCTGACAGTTGTCACCTGCAATAAAAAGAAGTTTACTCCGCCTCAAAAGCGCGTTTCACTTCCCGAGTTTTATGCTCTTTTCACAATACGTGGCTTTGCATCCTCTATTTAGATACAGAGACAAACAGAGTGAAAACTAAGAGCGAGAAATAGTTTAGTTTTACAGGTTAATGCATGAATTTTAAGGGAAAAAAGTTTTAAGATTTTATACAAGCTTATGCAACATCTTCCATATCGCATTCCTGAACAAACATAGTACTAAGAGGCAGAATATTCAAAAATAATTCCATGTGCAAGCTACATGTGTAACGTACCAGGAGATGTGACGTACTTGCCAGAAGGACGCACACGACATAAAGGCAGATAGCAATTAGAATCAATGTCCGCGTAGCTTAATTGGTAGAGCAACTTATTCCGGAATGAGGGGATCCGGGTTCGAACCCCGGCGCGGATAAAAATGACGGAGAAATTCACTTCGTTATAATGGCGCCCGAACTATCCGGATGACCCGACCGTTCAAAATCTCGCATGGTGTGATGTTATTTCCACACCGCGAAATAGGAAAAATATGAGCAGCACTTCGAAAGAAAAATAAGGGGGAGATGATGTAACGTACCAGAAGATGTGACGTACTTGCCAGAAGGACGCACACGGCAGATAGCAATTAGAATCAATGTCCGCGTAGCTTAATTGGTAGAGCAACTTATTCCGGAATGAGGGGATCCGGGTTCGAACCCCGGCGCGGATAAAAATGACGGAGAAATTCACTTCGTTATACATGACATTCATATTGAATCCTCTGGCACGCAAAAATGCGATCCTATGAACGAGCGCGGGAGTTTTCTGAAACGTATATAATCATCAGATGGCGCCAACATGAAAAAAAAAGATTCAAGAGTACCCTGGTGCTCTTTGTAGATAATTTATGCTATGCATCTTTCGCATGCCGAGATTTTTTGGGCGTAAAATAAAACCAGTGATTCGAGAGTATACATTTATTTACATACAACACATTGCATTTATTCGAGTCACTCATGACCACACCGAGACACACTCCTGTACAAACTAAGTGGAATTAAATAACTAGAAACAATAAGGTTTACTAATTCCTGACACCAAGCGATACTTCGGTAATGGAATGTTATTGTCGTAAAACCAATAAAAGAAGATATGTGATAAATGTAAATATTTATTAAACTATGGCGGCGGCAATAGTAAGTATTTAGACTATTTAGTTTCTCAAAAACAGAATTTATTTTTATTACTGTTAATTATATTATTCAGACTTAGACGAACACTTAAGAAACGATCCTGACACCAATGAAATGTGACACATCTACGAAAGCCCATCTGCGCATGCGCAAGCTGAAATCTGATAAAAAAACAAAGAAAAACTGAATCGCAAGTGTGTTAGGGAGGGGGATTGATAACTTTTGGTCTAGGATATCTACAGTTTACATCCCATCGTGATAAAGATATACAAAAAAAAAACAACTGAATCGCAAGTGTGTTACTGAGGAGGATTGATAACTTTGGGTTTAGAATATCTACAGTTTACATCCCATCGTGATAAAGACAAAGAAAAACTGAATAGCAAGTGTGTTAGTGAGGAAGATTGATAACTTTTGGTCTAGGATATCTACAGTTTACATCCCATCGTGATAAAGATATAAAAAAACTGAATCCCAAGTGTGTTACTGAGGGGGATTGATAACTTTTGGTCTAGAATATCTACAGTTTACATCCCATCGTGATAAAGACAAAGAAAAACTGAATAGCAAGTGTGTTAGTGAGGAAGATTGATAACTTTTGGTCTAGGATATCTACAGTTTACATCCCATCGTGATAAAGATATAAAAAAACTGAATCCCAAGTGTGTTACTGAGGGGGATTGATAACTTTTGGTCTAGAATATCTACAGTTTACATCCCATCGTGATAAAGACAAAGAAAAACTGAATAGCAAGTGTGTTAGTGAGGAAGATTGATAACTTTTGGTCTAGGATATCTACAGTTTACATCCCATCGTGATAAAGATATAAAAAAACTGAATCCCAAGTGTGTTACTGAGGGGGATTGATAACTTTTGGTCTAGAATATCTACAGTTTACATCCCATCGTGATAAAGACAAAGAAAAACTGAATAGCAAGTGTGTTAGTGAGGAAGATTGATAACTTTTGGTCTAGGATATCTACAGTTTACATCCCATCGTGATAAAGATATAAAAAAAACTGAATCCCAAGTGTGTTACTGAGGGGGATTGATAACTTTTGGTCTAGAATATCTACAGTTTACATCCCATCGTGATAAAGACAAAGAAAAACTGAATAGCAAGTGTGTTAGTGAGGAAGATTGATAACTTTTGGTCTAGGATATCTACAGTTTACATCCCATCGTGATAAAGATATAAAAAAACTGAATCCCAAGTGTGTTACTGAGGGGGATTGATAACTTTTGGTTTAGAATATCTACAGTTTACATCCCATCGTGATAAAGACAAAGAAAAACTGAATAGCAAGTGTGTTAGTGAGGAAGATTGATAACTTTTGGTCTAGGATATCTACAGTTTACATCCCATCGTGATAAAGATATAAAAAAACTGAATCCCAAGTGTGTTACTGAGGGGGATTGATAACTTTTGGTCTAGAATATCTACAGTTTACATCCCATCGTGATAAAGACAAAGAAAAACTGAATAGCAAGTGTGTTAGTGAGGAAGATTGATAACTTTTGGTCTAGGATATCTACAGTTTACATCCCATCGTGATAAAGATATAAAAAAAAACTGAATCCCAAGTGTGTTACTGAGGGGGATTGATAACTTTTGGTCTAGAATATCTACAGTTTACATCCCATCGTGATAAAGACAAAGAAAAACTGAATAGCAAGTGTGTTAGTGAGGAAGATTGATAACTTTTGGTCTAGGATATCTACAGTTTACATCCCATCGTGATAAAGATATAAAAAAAAACTGAATCCCAAGTGTGTTACTGAGGGGGATTGATAACTTTTGGTCTAGAATATCTACAGTTTACATCCCATCGTGATAAAGACAAAGAAAAACTGAATAGCAAGTGTGTTAGTGAGGAAGATTGATAACTTTTGGTCTAGGATATCTACAGTTTACATCCCATCGTGATAAAGATATAAAAAAAAACTGAATCCCAAGTGTGTTACTGAGGGGGATTGATAACTTTTGGTCTAGGATATCTACAGTTTACATCCCATCGTGATAAAGATATAAAAAAAAACTGAATCCCAAGTGTGTTACTGAGGGGGATTGATAACTTTTGGTCTAGAATATCTACAGTTTACATCCCATCGTGATAAAGACAAAGAAAAACTGAATAGCAAGTGTGTTAGTGAGGAAGATTGATAACTTTTGGTCTAGGATATCTACAGTTTACATCCCATCGTGATAAAGATATAAAAAAAAACTGAATCCCAAGTGTGTTACTGAGGGGGATTGATAACTTTTGGGTCTAGAATATCTACAGTTTACATCCCATCGTGATAAAGACAAAGAAAAACTGAATTGCAAGTGTGTTAGTGAGGAAGATTGATAACTTTTGGTCTAGGATATCTACAGTTTACATCCCATCGTGATAAAGATATAAAAAAACTGAATCCCAAGTGTGTTACTGAGGGGGATTGATAACTTTTGGTCTAGAATATCTACAGTTTACATCCCATCGTGATAAAGACAAAGAAAAACTGAATAGCAAGTGTGTTAGTGAGGAAGATTGATAACTTTTGGTCTAGGATATCTACAGTTTACATCCCATCGTGATAAAGATATAAAAAAAAACTGAATCCCAAGTGTGTTACTGAGGGGGATTGATAACTTTTGGTCTAGAATATCTACAGTTTACATCCCATCGTGATAAAGACAAAGAAAAACTGAATAGCAAGTGTGTTAGTGAGGAAGATTGATAACTTTTGGTCTAGGATATCTACAGTTTACATCCCATCGTGATAAAGATATAAAAAAACTGAATCCCAAGTGTGTTACTGAGGGGGATTGATAACTTTTGGTCTAGAATATCTACAGTTTACATCCCATCGTGATAAAGACAAAGAAAAACTGAATAGCAAGTGTGTTAGTGAGGAAGATTGATAACTTTTGGTCTAGGATATCTACAGTTTACATCCCATCGTGATAAAGATATAAAAAAAACTGAATCCCAAGTGTGTTACTGAGGGGGATTGATAACTTTTGGTCTAGGATATCTACAGTTTACATCCCATCGTGATAAAGATATAAGAAAAAATGAATCGCAAGTGTGTTACTGAGGGGGATTGATAACTTTTGGTCTAGGATATCTACAGTTTACATCCCATCGTGATAAAGACAAAGAAAAACTGAATAGCAAGTGTGTTAGTGAGGAAGATTGATAACTTTTGGTCTAGGATATCTACAGTTTACATCCCATCGTGATAAAGATATAAAAAAAAACTGAATCCCAAGTGTGTTACTGAGGGGGATTGATAACTTTTGGTCTAGAATATCTACAGTTTACATCCCATCGTGATAAAGACAAAGAAAAACTGAATAGCAAGTGTGTTAGTGAGGAAGATTGATAACTTTTGGTCTAGGATATCTACAGTTTACATCCCATCGTGATAAAGATATAAAAAAAAACTGAATCCCAAGTGTGTTACTGAGGGGGATTGATAACTTTTGGTCTAGAATATCTACAGTTTACATCCCATCGTGATAAAGACAAAGAAAAACTGAATAGCAAGTGTGTTAGTGAGGAAGATTGATAACTTTTGGTCTAGGATATCTACAGTTTACTTCCCATCGTGATAAAGATATAAAAAAAAACTGAATCCCAAGTGTGTTACTGAGGGGGATTGATAACTTTTGGTCTAGGATATCTACAGTTTACATCCCATCGTGATAAAGATATAAAAAAAATGAATCGCAAGTGTGTTACTGAGGGGATTGATAACTTTTGGTCTAGGATATCTACAGTTTACATCCCATCGTGATAAAGACAAAGAAAAACTGAATAGCAAGTGTGTTAGTGAGGAAGATTGATAACTTTTGGTCTAGGATATCTACAGTTTACATCCCATCGTGATAAAGATATAAAAAAACTGAATCCCAAGTGTGTTACTGAGGGGGATTGATAACTTTTGGTCTAGAATATCTACAGTTTACATCCCATCGTGATAAAGACAAAGAAAAACTGAATAGCAAGTGTGTTAGTGAGGAAGATTGATAACTTTTGGTCTAGGATATCTACAGTTTACATCCCATCGTGATAAAGATATAAAAAAAAACTGAATCCCAAGTGTGTTACTGAGGGGGATTGATAACTTTTGGTCTAGGATATCTACAGTTTACATCCCATCGTGATAAAGATATAAAAAAAAATGAATCGCAAGTGTGTTACTGAGGGGGATTGATAACTTTTGGTCTAGGATATCTACAGTTTACATCCCATCGTGATAAAGACAAAGAAAAACTGAATAGCAAGTGTGTTAGTGAGGAAGATTGATAACTTTTGGTCTAGGATATCTACAGTTTACATCCCATCGTGATAAAGATATAAAAAAAACTGAATCCCAAGTGTGTTACTGAGGGGGATTGATAACTTTTGGTCTAGAATATCTACAGTTTACATCCCATCGTGATAAAGACAAAGAAAAACTGAATAGCAAGTGTGTTAGTGAGGAAGATTGATAACTTTTGGTCTAGGATATCTACAGTTTACATCCCATCGTGATAAAGATATAAAAAAAAACTGAATCCCAAGTGTGTTACTGAGGGGGATTGATAACTTTTGGTCTAGAATATCTACAGTTTACATCCCATCGTGATAAAGACAAAGAAAAACTGAATAGCAAGTGTGTTAGTGAGGAAGATTGATAACTTTTGGTCTAGGATATCTACAGTTTACATCCCATCGTGATAAAGATATAAAAAAACTGAATCCCAAGTGTGTTACTGAGGGGGATTGATAACTTTTGGTCTAGAATATCTACAGTTTACATCCCATCGTGATAAAGACAAAGAAAAACTGAATAGCAAGTGTGTTAGTGAGGAAGATTGATAACTTTTGGTCTAGGATATCTACAGTTTACATCCCATCGTGATAAAGACAAAGAAAAACTGAATAGCAAGTGTGTTAGTGAGGAAGATTGATAACTTTTGGTCTAGGATATCTACAGTTTACATCCCATCGTGATAAAGATATAAAAAAACTGAATCCCAAGTGTGTTACTGAGGGGGATTGATAACTTTTGGTCTAGAATATCTACAGTTTACATCCCATCGTGATAAAGACAAAGAAAAACTGAATAGCAAGTGTGTTAGTGAGGAAGATTGATAACTTTTGGTCTAGGATATCTACAGTTTACATCCCATCGTGATAAAGATATAAAAAAACTGAATCCCAAGTGTGTTACTGAGGGGGATTGATAACTTTTGGTCTAGAATATCTACAGTTTACATCCCATCGTGATAAAGACAAAGAAAAACTGAATAGCAAGTGTGTTAGTGAGGAAGATTGATAACTTTTGGTCTAGGATATCTACAGTTTACATCCCATCGTGATAAAGATATAAAAAAACTGAATCCCAAGTGTGTTACTGAGGGGGATTGATAACTTTTGGTCTAGAATATCTACAGTTTACATCCCATCGTGATAAAGACAAAGAAAAACTGAATAGCAAGTGTGTTAGTGAGGAAGATTGATAACTTTTGGTCTAGGATATCTACAGTTTACATCCCATCGTGATAAAGATATAAAAAAAACTGAATCCCAAGTGTGTTACTGAGGGGGATTGATAACTTTTGGTCTAGAATATCTACAGTTTACATCCCATCGTGATAAAGACAAAGAAAAACTGAATAGCAAGTGTGTTAGTGAGGAAGATTGATAACTTTTGGTCTAGGATATCTACAGTTTACATCCCATCGTGATAAAGATATAAAAAAACTGAATCCCAAGTGTGTTACTGAGGGGGATTGATAACTTTTGGTCTAGAATATCTACAGTTTACATCCCATCGTGATAAAGACAAAGAAAAACTGAATAGCAAGTGTGTTAGTGAGGAAGATTGATAACTTTTGGTCTAGGATATCTACAGTTTACATCCCATCGTGATAAAGATATAAAAAAAAACTGAATCCCAAGTGTGTTACTGAGGGGGATTGATAACTTTTGGTCTAGAATATCTACAGTTTACATCCCATCGTGATAAAGACAAAGAAAAACTGAATAGCAAGTGTGTTAGTGAGGAAGATTGATAACTTTTGGTCTAGGATATCTACAGTTTACATCCCATCGTGATAAAGATATAAAAAAACTGAATCCCAAGTGTGTTACTGAGGGGGATTGATAACTTTTGGTCTAGAATATCTACAGTTTACATCCCATCGTGATAAAGACAAAGAAAAACTGAATAGCAAGTGTGTTAGTGAGGAAGATTGATAACTTTTGGTCTAGGATATCTACAGTTTACATCCCATCGTGATAAAGATATAAAAAAACTGAATCCCAAGTGTGTTACTGAGGGGGATTGATAACTTTTGGTCTAGAATATCTACAGTTTACATCCCATCGTGATAAAGACAAAGAAAAACTGAATAGCAAGTGTGTTAGTGAGGAAGATTGATAACTTTTGGTCTAGGATATCTACAGTTTACATCCCATCGTGATAAAGATATAAAAAAACTGAATCCCAAGTGTGTTACTGAGGGGGATTGATAACTTTTGGTCTAGAATATCTACAGTTTACATCCCATCGTGATAAAGACAAAGAAAAACTGAATAGCAAGTGTGTTAGTGAGGAAGATTGATAACTTTTGGTCTAGGATATCTACAGTTTACATCCCATCGTGATAAAGATATAAAAAAAAACTGAATCCCAAGTGTGTTACTGAGGGGGATTGATAACTTTTGGTCTAGAATATCTACAGTTTACATCCCATCGTGATAAAGACAAAGAAAAACTGAATAGCAAGTGTGTTAGTGAGGAAGATTGATAACTTTTGGTCTAGGATATCTACAGTTTACATCCCATCGTGATAAAGATATAAAAAAACTGAATCCCAAGTGTGTTACTGAGGGGGATTGATAACTTTTGGTCTAGGATATCTACAGTTTACATCCCATCGTGATAAAGATATAAAAAAAATGAATCGCAAGTGTGTTACTGAGGGGGATTGATAACTTTTGGTCTAGGATATCTACAGTTTACATCCCATCGTGATAAAGATATAAAAGAAAAAACTGAATCATAAGTGCGTTACTGAGGGGAATTGACAACTTTTGGTCTAGGATATCTACAGTTTACATCCCATCGTGATAAAGATAGCAAGAAAAACTGAATCGCAAGTGTTTTAGTAAGGGCGATTCATAACTTTTGGTTTAGGATATCTTCGTTTACATACAATCGTGCTATATACCAATTTAAAGTTCTCGCCAATAGCAGGTAACTCCGCAAAGGGGAGTCGAGAGGAAGCAATATTTTGCTACGACGCATACGTTACTACTGTCAACAAAGATGAATAGCACCAAAATACATTTTCATAATGGCTTTTATCACATTTAGCATCAGGTTCTCGTAATTTACACAGATTGCCATGAGATATTGTTACCTTTATGTAAAACGTAATGAAATAATGTTCGGCGATAGTTAAGTAAAATATATTGCTGAGTAACAATAAAATTAACTATTGCTGAGTCACTCATGCGCATGCAGCACGATCAGATTTTTACAATGATTTTTAGAGAATGACGCACCGTTACCCATTTTCCGTTACATCGAAATTTTTTACATGGGATTATTTTATTTATATCGGGCAAGATGTATAGCAACAAAAATTTCGAAAGGTTTTTCAATAGTGCTATTGGAAATCTCTCGGTAACACCCCAGGCCATGTAATTTTCGAAAAACGTCACAAAAAGAAGGAGCTCATCTCTCTATTGCCATGGACTCTTGCGGGAGTCATTTCATACAAAATGTATGAATGTGGCAACGTCGCGGGTTTGATGCAATCTCAACTATGTTTGCGTCAGTTGTACTGTGGGACTTGAGGAAGAGGCATGTGGCCTCATTACTCCAGCAGTGCGTGGCGTTGTGAATTGCCGAGGGTTAGAAATGGCTCATGCAGACGCCTCAGGCACTGTGACACGGGAAGAGCAGCGGTCGTACATCAAGATTGAAACTTTACGTGACAAAAATCCAAGAAACAATCACAGTGCTTTGCATGAGGTTTGTGGTGATGAAACAGTAGACGGGAGCACAGTTTCCCGCTGGGCTACCTGTTTTCGTAAAGGACGTTTAAGCATAAAAAACTACCTGAAGTCAGGGAGTCCGAAAACAAACGGATGAGCGAAGTGTGAAACTTACGGCGGAGTGTGTCGAACAAAACCGTCGAGCAACATGCGAGAAAATTGCAGAAGCTATAGGAATTTCAACAAAATATGGAATACCAATTCCGTATTTTGATGAATGATTTGCAGAAAAAAACATTTCGGACAGATGGGTCTCTCATGACATGACTGCCGCACAAAAACAGATTCGTGTGAACAATACAACATTGCTGAAGCAAATATTTGTCCCTGAAGGCGAAACCTTCCTGTTACGAATTGTTGCTATTGATGAAACGTGGATTAGGGACTTCGAACCTGAGTTGAAATCGCAGTCGAGTAAGTGGAGAAGTCCACGACCTAAAAACATCTGACGGGCACAACTGAAGGTCAAGCAAATGATGATATTCGTGTATGGTCACCTTGGAGTAATCATGAAAAATAGAGTGCCATCTGGAGCAAGTGTCATAGCAGCCTATTGCCTTGACTTCCTGCAAAACTCGCGCAGGAAAATGCACAGCAATCGACCTGACTTGTTCAGAGATGGGCCTCTCATTTTGCACGACAATGCAAGACCACACACATGAGGAAGGTGGTGATAACTTTGCTGGAGAAGTACAGTTGGGAAGTGTTAGCTCACGCACTCTACAACCAAGACATGAGTCCACCAGATTTTGACTTGCTCCCCAAGCACAAACAACCCATTCATGCACAGCGATTTTCTTCTCTGGAGGACTTTTCTGCAGCAGTTACTCAGCGCGTCCGACAGCTAAACAAAAAGAGAAGGCCTGACTGGCATTGTGAACATTCCAAAACGTTGAGACGCCGACATTCAGAAGCAGAGAAGAACTGTAGAGTGACATCGCCGAAGACATTTCCGGTATGTATAAAAAGAATTGTGTGCATTAAATATGAAATGACATCCATACTTTCTGGACGGCCTTGCCTTAACTGGGGAAGCCGGTTCAACCCAAACCCGAGCTTCATTGATGATACCTAAGGTCTGCTATATGTTGTGCGACGACCATACTCACAGAAAGGAAATCTTATTTTGCTTGTGAAAATGATCTAAACAGAGCTTATGACGTATATGGCTATTAGAACTTCCCACTTTAGTTTCTATATCTCATTTGTTACCTCTATTTATGCTCTGTCCTTAACGTCATATCAGATCTTTCAAGAGTTTCTCACAATGTGGCAACAACTGGCAACCATTCAAGAAGAAAGTATGCTTTGTGTTAAGTGGGGAAAAAAGTTGACAGGTTAGCCAGTGAGGTAAATCTTACGTTTTATTATTATGCAAAATTACGTTCAGAAGTGTTCCGCGTTCCACTTACATTGCTCAAGTTTCAAGATGAAGTTTGGAATTGTATTAATAAGAAGAAATTGCCGTGAGTGTGTTGTTTCTAGTGTAAGCCATTCGATAACTTGTAATTCAACATGTACCCAGAATAAAGTTGTCGTTCATCTCTTACGCTGTAAGTGCTGTTCTGCCGTATCTTGAATCCTGTGACCGTTGTGGTATTTATTGAAATGAAGTGCTAGTTTTAAACATATAGTAACAATTATAATATTACAAGCTTGAATACAAGTAACTTGCTTGTTACACCGGAATCTGATAATTTCTTCTTCGATACGGGGAAGTGAGAAACACAAATACAACCGGCTGGATTCGCTAATTCTCTTAAGGATGGCTGCCACAAAAACCAGTATTTGTTGTAGCTTGCAAGGAAGTCGGTACTTTCTGTCCACTCGTAATGGACCATTCGTGAATGATTTGTTCACAACGAATGGCTTCACCGTGAATGGTTCGTTCTCACCGATGTGAATGATCATTCAATCCTCCATTACTGCGACACACACTGAAGTCGCAGCACGTCTAACTTTATTTCGCCTCCACTAGTTCGGAAACTAATGACTCTTCGCCATGAATGGCGAATGATTCACTCTCACTGCTGTGAATGATCATTCAATCCGCTATTACTGCGAAACACACTGAAGTCGCAGCACGTTTATAACTAACTTTCTTCCACCCCAGTTAGTTGGGAAACGAATTCTCATTAAGAAAAGTAATATAAAAATTAATAAATGTCAACCGTTATGTGAGTGAGCAGTCAGCTGCAAAATAATGGTTGAACATAAGAATGGGGATGACACGTGAATGACATTCATTTGAAAGGTGTGCCCGAATTGTCCGTAGATTCATTCGTGAACGAATGATGAACACGTCTCCTACCGCCCTATACTCGGGGCAAGGCCAACTTGACTATGGAGTTTAAGTTACGGAGTGTTGTATACTTTCACTGCATAAAATAGTTCCAGTTTAAAAGCAATGTTCGAGCTTGAACTGAGACCTAGGAAAGCACATGGATAAATAGATGTTCTAAATATCGCACGTACGCACATTAAAAAAATGAAGATCCCAGTTGCGGTGGCGTTTCTGAAAAATGCAAATATTCGAATTTTGGCGGTGTCATTGTCACTTCTGTTTTGCTTCAGAGAGGTGATACAGTTAACACGAGGATATTTACTGCGATCGGGAGGGGAGAATTGTTAGCCGAAGGCAGGTAGATAATAGCTTGGCGGTCATTGAAATGAGCGTACTCCGTTCTTCGTGTTTGATGTTTTAAAATACTCATTGAGAAATTGTTTGTCTGGTGGTCGGCAAGGTTGAGAAGGTGTGGAGGGGGACATGGTGATAAAACGCAGGTTTCCTTTTGTCTCGCCTTCAGTTACCCTTAGGGGGAAGGGTCCGCGACACATGGCACCCGATTA
Organism: Macrothele yani; assembly: GCA_039090855.1. Taxonomy (NCBI): domain Eukaryota; kingdom Metazoa; phylum Arthropoda; class Arachnida; order Araneae; family Macrothelidae; genus Macrothele; species Macrothele yani. The sequence continues at coordinate 105,520,061 of CM077024.1, forward strand.
GTGAGTGGAGAAATACTGATAAACAAGAGATTTCATGTCGGTGAATCGGTTTCATAACCCTTACAGTGTAATCAGGTTAGCATTGCCCCGAGTATAATGGGACAGTGGTGGCTTCTGATCATTCGTCCGAGGTGAACTCATGAGCCATGAATGTTGTGTTCCATTACATTACTGGTTCTCTCCCACATAATTTAGATATGGTTCCAGGGAAGGGAGAACCCAGACACATCGCGGACGAACGATCATAAGCCAGCGCTTAGTCTACTGCGCCATCAGGGCGGAGGACAGGTGACTGTTTATAACCCATTGAGTTGCTCACGGTGGTCGTTAGACCCCGAACCTAAAAAGAAAACAAATGTGTCTCTAACTAACTCTTTTGGGAAGTTTGCCTAAAAAAGCTGAGAATGGGCTTCTCGTGGCGAATCATTCATCCTGAAAGGTGGAGATCCCTTTCTCTTTTGAACAGTGTGCTAATTTTCTCTTGGCTTTGCACTAGCAGCTGCTTTTGTGTAAAGAATGATTCGCTAAATATAGGGATGCAAAGTGAATGATCGTTCATTTGAATGAGCTTTCATGAATGATGAATGAACTCCCAAGAATGAATGATTTATGCTATCACTAATGTCCACTGCATTGGATCGATAATGACTTGTGCTTTTCTCATTTTCGAGCTGGGCAACTGGGTAGCGTAGTCGGGAATGGAATCGGCATGGTTATTTGTTGAAGATCAAGCTACCCAGCAAAGTCAAGCTATGTAATGACATTCCATCATGTACTTTCCAATGAATGATGCTCGTCGAACCTTCTTAGCAGACTCTCCGCCTGCTTGTCTTACAGCAGGATCTCCTTTGCATGCATGGCGCCATCAGACATGGATTTGCATGCGACGGTCTTAATTAGAGTCGGCGATTTCCTGTGCGTGAACACTTTCATTTAAAATCTGATTGAGCTTTAGATAAAAAAATATCTTTATCCTCGAGCTTCGCAATGGAGAACATAAATGGGATGGAAAAACAGACAAGCAAATGAGCCATACGTTTTATGCCAGCCTGGTTGTCTACATTACTTTAAAAGGTATATTCAAGCAGTTTTAAAAGTCGTTCCGTAGTTCAAAACGGAAGCTGCGCCCTTCGTTTGTTCCAAGAAGCCGGAAACTGTGCGTTTTGCAAACTTAAAATTTACATTAACTGGCAAAATGCCATTCCTGCCCCACCACCACCCGTCCATCAAACGATATAATACTTTGTATCGCAATTTGGGTTACAAAAGACCTGCCGAGGCGACGGAAGACTTATTCGAAATGCGAAGAGAACGTCGTTTGTGGTGAGGATTCCCAAGATAAGAAGAAATCGAAGCTTGCAAAGATTCGTGAACATGCGTCACTCATTTCAGGTCAAGTGCCATTTTTCTGAGACTCTTTTCGTATGAAGATAACTGGAGAATGAAATATGTTATTATTCAAACCTCTTGAGGTTATCGATTTGTTCATGGATTTGTGAATATAAGCCACACACACACACACACACACACATTGCGTGGAAGAGAGAAACAAGTCTTCAAATCAAAATATGCCCAAAGTAACAACCAAATTTCGAAATTTTGATAAACAAGTGTAACGCCGTTGAAGTCTTGCCAAAATGAGCAAGGTTTTAAAAGAGATCAAAACTCGGAACTTTTTGCAATACAAATGCATTACGGATAACGGTCAATAATGATTTGTTAAATTCATCTGATTGGTTAAACTCTAACAATTTATAATATTTTAAAAACAAATTCTGCATATTTTTGAAATGTTCATAAAAAAACCCGATGTGCATAACTTTTAAGTTAAATTTACTGACTTTCCACTTGAAATTGCAGAAAAGGTAAAATATTTAGGTGTTTGGTTTGATCAATATTTTAATTGGAATTCTCATGTTCAGTTTGTTGTAGAAAAAACTATCCTTACAGATAAATCAATGAAGGAAGAAATATTCTTCATAATATATGGAAAGTCGACAGAATATACAAAACAAACTGAATTTGCTTGTACCACTTACTGGACATCCATGTAACACATTTTTCAAGTTTTCAGAAGTGTTACATGGATGACCAATACGTGGTACAAGCAAATTCAGTTTGCTTTGAGTATCCTTGCAGGTTGGCCTACTAGTAAAATTACGCATTTTTTCCCCCTGTTCATGTTCTAAATACATTTTATTATGCTTTTATTAATACTTATTTTTTCTTATTGTCTGGAATCTTGGTGTTCAAATATAAGTTTAAATAATAAGCTGTGTTTGTTTAAATTGCAGAAGAAATCTGTTCGCATTATGTTGAATACAGTTTATATGGCACATTCAGATCCATTGTTTTTGAAATTAAATGTTCTGAAGATTCATGAAATACTTGCCTTGAAATTAGGTATTATGTTGTTGTTTTTTCAAAATAATTTATTTTAAATTGCCTATTTTTCAATCTGGTATTAAATATTTAGATTATGCTGTTTTTACTAGATCTATTGCTAATAAGAAATTGTGTTTGCCATCTGCAAGACTTAATTATGGGTTAAACGGTGTGATGTACAGAGCTATTAAATTATGAAATAATCTTCCGGGGTTCATCAGATCTCTGGAGAATATCAGGGAGTTTTCTTTTTCTATACGAAATTATATTGTTAATCATCCTGATCTTTTCAATTAATTTTTAATTTCATTCGTTTTTCATATTTTATACGGGGAATTGCTTTACAACTAGTATGTTTAGACTCCTCCTAGCGTGTTTCATTTCTATAGGATTGTAAGTTTTAAGTGTGTGCAATAAAGGATTGATTGGTTGATTAAAACAACGTGGAAGGGTTTCACAAATCTGATCGGCAATGGCAATAAGTGGGGCACTATCAAACGGAAAAATTAGGCACCACGGAAGCTGAGAAGCAAAGTCGAACACATTTCTTCTGCTGTTTCCCTCTTACAACGCAGATTCTCTTAAAAGTAATGCAACAACCTCCAATTTCTTTACCCTTTTTCACAGTTTAAAAAGTAACGATGGTTTTGAACGAGCTGTTAGAACTGAATTATCAATAACACTTGAAGTGTTTTACAAAACGTACTTCAAATTAAAGAACAAATTAAAAATTAAGTACAATTGTAAATCGCTATTGCGTTGGAATTAAATTATATACAGTAGCACAAGCTTATAACGAGGAGCTCGAAACCGACGGAAATCCTAGCTAAATCTGTTTTGGGATGAAAAATCCAATGTAAAAATATGCATAGACGTTGATATTATGTATCCAAAACAGATGGACTTGAAAGATTTTTTGAGTTAACTACAGTAGTACAACTACCAAATGCACTACACCATCTATATATATATATATATATATATATATATATATATATATTCTATTAAGAGACTGAAGCAAAAAAATTTTTGACTCACACCAAGTACAACATAGAAAAGGTTATGTATTGACCGGTGTGAGTAAAAAGAAAAATAAAACAACTGAATGTAGAAAGTGTCGAGAATACTGAGCCTTGGTTTTATCAAGGACCAGCAAAAACTCTGCATTTTCTCACTTCCACAAAGACCTATTTGGCTGCAAAGTCATATATGCAAGTAATAAGCCCCCCCCCCAAAAAAAAAAAAACTTTTAAAAATACATATTTTAAAGAATATATATTTATGGATGCTAGCTAAATTGTTAACTAAAGCTTGGTCATGCAACTCTGCGGAGGTCATGACATTTATATATATTCTTTAAAATATATATTTTAAAAAAAAAAATTTTGGGGGGGGGGGCTTATTACTTGCATCTATGACTTTGCGGAAACCCATTTCCAAATAGGTCTTTGTGGAAGTGAGAAAATGCAGAGTTTTTGCTGGTCCTTGATAAAGCCAAGGCTCAGTATTCTCGACACTTTCTACATTCAGTTGTTTTATTTTTCTCTTTTTACTCACACCGGTCAATACATAACCTTTTCTATGTTGTACTTGGTGTGAGTCAAAAAATTTTTTTTTGCTTCATTCAGTCTCTTAATAGAATGTGAATTCTGAATTTTCATAACTGCTGCGTTGCGCGTTTTGATCTTCAGGTTATTTTGCATCTTTCGTTTTAAATTCTAAAGTTTTCCTTATGTTTTCGGCTTTGCTCTTTAGTATATATATATATATATATATATCTATAAAGAAGATACCTAAGCAAAAAAATACATATATAATTTTGACTCACACCTAATACAACATAGAAAAGGTTATGTATCTACCTGTGTGAGTAAAAGGAGAAAAGATAAAAAAAATAAAATAAAACAATTCTAAAATTTTTTCCTTAGTCTTCAGTTTTGCTCTTAAGTATATATATATATATATATATATAAATTCACTCTTGATTTCCAGCTGCATTGCGTGGTAGCAGAGTGGTATGGGCATGTATCAAAGGAAAATAATTTATATTTATTTATATATATATATATATATATATATTCTATAAAGAAGATACCTGAAGCAAAAAAATACATATATAATTTTGACTCACACCTAGTACAACATAGAAAAGGTTATGTATCTACCTGTGTGAGTAAAAGGAAAAATAAAAAAAAAATAAAATAAAACAACTGAATGTAGAAGGTGTCGAGAATACTGAGCCTTGGCTTTATCAAGGACCAGCAAAAACTCTGCATTTTCTCACTTCCACAAAGACCTAGTTGGAAATGGGTTTCTGCAAGGCCATAGATGCAAGTACCAACTAGGTCTTTGTGGAAGTGAGAAAATGCAGAGTTTTTGCTGGTCCTTGATAAAGCCAAGGCTCAGTATTCTCGACACCTTCTACATTCAGTTGTTTTATTTTATTTTTTCTTTTTTCCTTTTACTCACACAGGTAGATACATAACCTTTTCTATGTTGTACTAGGTGTGAGTCAAAATTATATATGTATTTTTTTGCTTAGGTATCTTCTTTATAGAATGTGAATTCTGAATTTTCAAAACTGCTGCGTTGCGCGTTTTGATTTTCAGGTTATTTTGCACCCTTCGTTTTAAATTCTAAAATTTTTTCCTTATGTCTTCAGTTTTGCTCTTAAGTATATATATATATATATATATATATATACACTGAAAAGCAATTGAATTAGAGAAGCTGGCTATAGATATTGGATAGTTGAGAGCATGCCAACGATAATTTACCCCTTATCTGCACGCTGTAGCTCTCTGCTAATTTTATTTAGCAACGTACATATTGTAGCGCATTATGGCGCGATAATACATATTAAAATTATTTGAGCAACATACAATTGCAACACCGCCTGAACATTTTGGATGACCGGCAGTCCAAAGCACTTCAGGTGGAAACCAACGGTCAAAGAAAATCCTGTAAAAAAGAGATAGAGGTCCTTTCCAACCATTCCCTATTTAAGAAGTACGTACATTGGTTAATTGCAGTAGGAGAAGAGTGTGGAGGTGTTGAAAAGGAGATGCTTTTTTATTAATGGTTGAACAGGTTAGCCAGTTTTCGGGCTCGTTCGGGCAAGGGCTCTATCTTGCAATATAAAATTCGGGCTCGGACGGGTTCGGGCTGATATACCACGGGCTCGGGCTGCGAAAATTGAGCCTGAACTCAGCTCTACCGTCCTGCCCTATGTCGAAAAAGGGCCATTTTGTGTACTATCGGATACAATAAGGAGGGCAGCATCACGTTCGGGATGTGCGTTGGTTTGTAGTAGACACTTGTGGTGTCTTTTTGATAAGCACATCAAGGAACGGGAGCGTGCTGTTCGATTCCTGTTCCATCGTGAAATTGATGCAGGGGTGCATAGTATTGAGCTGGTCTTAAAAACGATTGAGATTAACAAGTCATGAGGCCAGATGAGGAAAACGGAAATACACCAATGGGTGTATTTCCGTTTTGGCCCAAATGAAATGACAAAGGTGAAAGAGTGGTCTGAAAATGGCCATAGAACACAAGTGGAGAAAATCATCGAACGTATCAATGAACAATCAATGGCAGTCAGAAAAATTCAACATGTTATATTCGAGGATAAAAATTGGATAATGTGAAAGTGATGACGCTTCTTTTGATAATGTTCAACGTATTTGTTTTACAGATATCAGTGACAATTTTCAGTACTGTGATAACTTTGGGATCTTGCGTTATTCTCATTATTCCAAATTACTTTGCTGCGGTCATGTGTTCAATGCCACAAATGTTCATTTACACCTGTAATAAAGGTTTTTGTTGCTTTTTGTATGACATGAGCTTATTTTGAATCAAGGGGACATAGCTGATATTTGGGGTTACATATCACGCACCACAACACATGTTAGATGATTTTTTCCGCTTGTGCTCTAATGCCATTTTCAGACCACTCGTTCGCCTTTGTCAGTTCATTTGGGCCAAAACGGAAATACACTTGTAGGGGTGAGCGTATCGCCAGGTGCTATAACCCGCCTCCAGTCAGGAGGGCGTCAGCTTGTTTCATTAGCACCTACCCACACACCAGCAAATTTAACAAGGTTCGTTTGTACTTAACTTCGTACGTAAGTCCAGGCGCTCTCTTCCTCAGCTTTACTATGGTTTATCCGCTAATCGAGGAAGGGAGGGAAGGTTTTAAATAAGGCATTTTGAAAATAGATGCAGTAATCACTCAGTGATGTAACTCAACAAGTTTATTAGAGAAAGTTCAAAGTTTTAGAGTCTGATTCCTCGCAACGGACGGCTTCGTTGGAAAATGACATATGGTTTAGTTAGTTTGACACCTTATTGCTCGAACCGGCGTTCCTCTACTCGGATTATCTCTTCCAGACACCTACGCCCGGAATTTATCCGATGCTCTTAGCACGTACTCCGTTCCGTGCATTGCAGCTATTCTTACGGGAAACCTCGGTGTATCCACACACCGACCGGACATCATTTTGCAATTCTTCGTTCCTCCTAACTTACGCCCTTCGGTTACAATGGCTTTCAACTCGGATGACCACCCCTGGCTGGCTCCCCATCACGCACACCTGCCGCCCTTATCTCCCGTCAGGATCGCCACGTGGCATTTCCATTTCCGCCGCCTTTGCTTGAAATCAGACTCTCTACAGGAACATCAATACAGTAGAAACGTTAGCTACATACTTACTCTACAAAGTAAGAATACAATCTACCAGACTGAGTGGGGCTTTTTGCCATCGAGCTTCGTCCAGCTCTATGATAAAATCATCCAAATGTAGGGATTTATTTAGCCACTAATGACTCTCCGAAATCCCGTGTTTCCGTTGCGAAAACATTAGACCAACGCTAGACATTTGTAATCTTTAACAATGGCTTCGAAAAATAAAGTTATTTCCTCCGTGGGATAGAGAAGTCCTTCGCTAAGGGGAAATTCAGGCTTTCATAGGCAAACACGTGGCATAGCTCTTTCATGAATATGCATAAATTAACATAATAGCATACATTATCGAACATAATTTTAATAGTTAATTTTCACCCTTACAACACCCATTGGATTTTGCCCTTAGTACTATCTCCTGGCCAGGTTTCTTCAATTTTGGAGAGTGACAATTGAAAGGCTCCCCTTGTAAGATTCATGTGACAACGGACAACGGATATCCCACCCTCTCCCGCCCAGTTGATGCATCCCGTAAAAACCCAGGCCTTATGGGTGATCGCATGCTGTCTATGTATCAGTGTATCCCTTAACACAAAAGCTATTACAGCTAACATGAGAATTTTATATTCAGGAATTTTGTAAAATAATACACTGGTGTGCAAAAATTAAGGACGAAGAGGAGAAATTAGCATAACAGCGGAACGAGCGGGCAGAACGGACCGAAAGACCACTCAGGAGATAGACTAGGGTCAGGTACGGCAGGGCATGCACATATATGCAGCATGACGTAGGGGGGGGGTAGTGTCAGAAGAGTATAAAGCACACGGGCGGTGTACGCTCAGCAATTCGGTGAAAGCTATTGCACTGTGTACATCGGTTTGAACGACGTCGAGTTGCTGCCACCGTGTGATATTGCCAACAGGCAATCCAGTAGACGACATCTGGATGACTTTACCCGAGGTCGCGTCATTGGGAAGTTGGAAGAAGGTCGAAGTGTGACTAGTGTGGCCAAGGAGTTCGGGATCGCTCACAGCTTCGTTTCACGAGCTTGGAGAGCATTTCAAACGACAGGAACAGTTTTCCAAGCGTTTAGCAGTGGTCTTCCACAAGCAACCACAGCGGCGGACGACCGGTATATTGTCCTACAGGCGAAAAGAGACAGACGGCAGACAACGGGAGAAATCGTAAGGCGCATGCAACAGACAACTGGACGTCCGTTATCGCGTTTTACCGCGGCCAGGAGACTGCACAAAGGTGGTCTATTTTCACGACGACCAGTACGGTGTGTGCCATTAACGCCTGCTCATCGGAGACGGCGGTTTATGTGGTGCCAGGAACACAAGAACCGGACACATCAGCAATGGGGTCGAGTTCTCTTTACGGATGAGAACCGATTTAGTCTGACGAGCGATTCTGGACGTATAAACATCTGGAGAGATCAGGAAACACGCAATCACACCTCCAACATCATCGAAAATGGCCGGCTTGGAGGTGGCGGAGTTCTCGTTTGGGGCGGTATCATGCTTGGTAGCCGTACTGACCTCCACATCTTCCAAGGAGGTTTAGTCACTGGTGTCCGCTATTGTACCGAGGTTCTTCTGCCTCACGTGCGTCTGTTTAGAGGTGCTGTGGGTCCTGAGTTTTTCTTCGAGGACGACAACGCTACACCTCATCGTACAGTGGCTGTCGCAGAGCTGTTGGAGAGTGAAGATATTCAACACATGGATTGGCCCGCAAGGTCCCCGGACCTAAATCCAATCTAACACGTGTGGGACCTTCTCGGGAGACGCTAGGCAGCATGTCACCAGCCGCCAGAAACGATTCCGCAGCTGCGATTGGCGCTACAAGAGGAATGGGCAGCGATGCCTCAACAGCTGCTTGACAACCTCGTCCTTAGCATGGACAGACGTTGTAAATTCTGCAACACTGCTAGGGGTGATCATATCCCCTACTAAAGACTGGATTTTTCTTGGCAGCAGCCTGTCACATGGACGTTTCTGTCTTCTGTCCAGTTGTGCTCGAAGCTACCTTTTCAATAAAGTGCCTTTATATCCTTTGGATTCCTTGTTTGGACGGTTTTGCTCACTTGTCCCATATTCTTACATCTTGGGGATCTTATGGTATGATTTGAGTCGATGTGGAGTACTTCTGCTTGACGTTACATTCGAAAAACAGTCTCGTCCTTAATTTTTGCACCCCAGTGTACTATAAAGTAACACTGAAAGATTCCCTAACCCCGATTCAGAAATGATTTTCATAAACATCGATTAATATGCTTGTTCCCATGTGCAATTCTTTTGTTTTCGCCACTGTGGGTTACAGCTGTCGAAATAAGCATGTTTTGAGCCTGCTGACGTTCAACCACAAAAGATTAGCAATATTACATTCGGCTGAGAATATAAGTAAGCCAAAGTATTGCACTTACGTTGTTGGTAAGCGATTAGGTTTCGCTTTTTTTTTTTTTTTTTTTTTTTTGATTGAAGGTTTAACGACCGCCGTGAGCAACTCAATGGGCTATAAGCAGTCGCCCGTCCCTAATTTAGGGTCACTGGTTCCAGGGAAGGGAGAGAGCCAGTGCCGTAAGACAAACACAACATCCATGCCTCACCGGGATTCGAACCCGGACCCCGTGCGGACGAATGATCAGAGGCCATCGCTTAGACCACTGCGCCACCGGGGCGGCGGTTTCGCTTTAAGGTGTGCGAATGAGAGATGCGCGCTTAAGGGCAATTTAAACGTATCCAGGGAGTTAAGATTAATTCCTTAAGACAGGTGGTAAAGAGATTAGAAAATGATCCTGGGACTAGGGGAGAGTAGAGAATCTCGTTAGAAGTGACAGGTTTTCTGGTGAGCAGAGGGTCTTTGGCGTCAAACGGTAACAAGAGGTCTTGTTAAAAGCCTCGGGTTTTCGCGCTAAGGGAGTCATAAGGCTTACCACTGAAGCTAGGGTAGACGGCGAGCTAAAAGTAAGTTAAGATTTTTGAGACGGTAAAACGGACAGATACGGGAGTCTCCGAATTCGCCCATTCACCGTCAAAACGATAATTCTCAAGCCACAGTAAATTACATTTAACTCTTTGTGGAAACACAAGTTTGTCCGCGACGGAAATCGACTCCGTGTCCCCTCACTCCGGAGTAAGTCGCTCTCCCAACTGAGCTACGCGGACAGAATGTCTCGCTGCAGATTTATCATGACATGTTTTCTCCTCTGTATTACGTCACATCTTTAGTTGTTAACTGCTTTAAGAAAATGTCTGGACACTTATTTTGCACATATGATTCTGTGTGTCGAACTAAGTCAGTAACCTCAGAAATGTTGAAAGAATAAAGAGGAACTGACAGCATCTTGTCAGAGTTGGAAAAAATAAAATAAAATGTGATGACTCCCGGGGGGGGGGGGGATCCCAAATACAATCATTAAGAGGCGAAATGGTGCGAGGGTTGTTACATAGTACCTTTCACGTTTTCATAAACATAATTAAAAGCCATTGTCAGTTTTAAAATTTTCTAGTTTCAAAACGTTCTGTTGCTTCGAAAAATCGTGATGAAAAATGTATTTTGTGATGAATTCTCCTATAGAAAAAACAGAATTATTATAACCTATTCAGAAAATAGAAAACTCATACAGAACATAAAATGACTTAATCTGCATTCATAGTGAAAAGTATTATCATAGCGTGTCTCCAGTCTTTTTCGTTTTTACCTTAAACGTAATTTAGTGGCAAATATCTTGCTAGCTCAGTCGGTAGCGCTGCTTAATGGCGTGCAAACCATTGTGTGGGTTTGATCCCCACCTCATCCAAGGGGAAGGATTCCTTTAACTTTGTAAGTCCGGGAAAATACGGCAGTGTGACTGGTGCATTTAAGCTAAAATAAATAAATAAATAAAATAAAGGAGCGGAAGATACCGAAACAGCCGAAATCAAAGTTTCGGGATATTTCCGTATAAAAACGAAAAAATCCAAAACTTAACATTTCCGTAAAACAATGGAATTAGTGGCAACGGAAAATCTATCAAAATGCTGAAAAGTTTGTTATTAGAAACAGAAACCTTTCAAAACGGAAATTTCTTAATACGTTAGAGACCTTCCTGGAATTCTGCTGCACGTTATTCACAGGAATTTTCCGCGAATTTACTACTTATTTTTTACAGTTTTTCATATGTTGTTAGACCTTTTTAGGCCACCCCGGTAGCGCCGTGGTCTAATTGCTGGCTTCTGACCATTCGTCCAAGATGGGTGGGTTCGGGTTCGAATCCCGGTGAGGCATGGATGTCGAGTTTTTCTTATGGCGCTGGCTCTCTCCCTTCTCTGGAACCAGTGGCCCTAAATTAGGGACGGGCGACTGCTGATAATCCATTAAGTTGCTCACGGTCGTTGTAAAACTCCCAAACAACAAAAAGATAACCCTTTTATTGTAGTTTTCCTTTGTTTGTTCAACAAGTAATCTGGTAAAGACATAAATCATTCTTAAAAACATTAAAACATTAGAGCTGCTTCGCTCTTCCAGGACAATTTGCAAAATGCTTCAGATAATTCAAATCAGTCGATGAAAGAATACCAGAAAATAAAAAAAAATGCTTAAAATTGGAATTCTTTAATATTTGTAATTAAATTTCCAGTTAGAATCAATGAGAAGAAAGCTATGTAATTGGATTTTTCCCTATAACTGCTTACAGAAATTTTCCAGAATAAAACCGAGCGATGTATATATCAACCGCAGATTGATTTCGCACAAGGCACATATGGTATTGTACCACAATCTTGCAACAAGAGCACGCATTCATCCCTCTAAACCTCATTCGACGAAGCAATCGAAATATATGTTTGCGAGAAACTCAGAAGTTTCAGGAAGGCAATCATGGGTTTTTTTCCCGTCACTTAATGGTAAAAAGGGGGCTCAATTTAACAAGGAGGATTGAACTTTAAGGCAATTGAGAAGCGATGAGACCCTTAAAACCGAAAACCACTTATCAGTATTGCCCTTCAACCACTGCAATTAAGCTCCGAACCAGAAGGAAAACTAAGAACCGCTGGAATCTTCACGAGGTCCGGAACTTGAGACAGAACATCTAAACAAGAACGAAGACCTTTTCTGTAGAAAAAAAAAATAAAAAAACACACACACCAATCAACGTTAGAAGCAAAACAGGAAAATTAAGGATGAAAAAAAAGTCATCTATCTGAAATTAGGAAGAGCTTTTAGCGATGACAAAGAAGAGTAGAAATTTTTCGCTGGCCCCTCAATGATAGGTCTCCTTTAAGAAGCTTTGAGATTCTCCAGGGCATGCCATATTAACTTAATGAAAAAGCAAACTGCACTTAAACTAATTACGCTACTTAAGCTCCAAAGATGACGATCATGATGATGATGATGAACTCTATCTTAATCGTGGGTTCCGTTCATTTCAGGCAAATGAGTTAATATCTAAGGAGGTAACACACACATACACAGAACTAAAGGAGAGAGTAGCATACAACTGCCGAACTCAGCTGCATGGAAGAAGGACGAACTAATCTTGATCCCTTGAACACCCTAATTTCCGCTATATACCGCACGGAAACATGGGCGTCATAATTGGGGGAGAACTTCTTTAAGAGAAAACTTCGATAAAATATAATTAGGACTCTTTAAAAACCGTGAACAACAACGCTAATGAAATAAAGATGCTGACTTTTAATTTAGCATGCAATAAGTGAAGCCCGCCATGAGAGAAAGTGAAGCTGACAGAACGCGATGAATTTGGTAACCTGCTATGACTTAGATTTAATATGCGGGATTAACGAGAAAATTTCATTTCACTTAAGAGCATAATGTTTTACGTTTTTTGGGAAACCTGTTCATCTTCGGAAGGCGCTTAAGGCTTCAGTCAATCAATCAATCGATAAAAAGATGCAATTAAAGTCTTGACAGAAAGTTCTTTTTTGCCCATCAACTCAGAGGAACTTTGTCAAAATCCTTACATAGCTACACAAACTCATTATTACGAAAACTCTGGATAAAAAAGTCTTCCTTTTCATTCTGGAACAAAATTATTACTAGCAGGAGTTAATTTTTCAATGTGTGTTTTTATCTTAATCGAGAAGTTATCACGAAAACTTTATGCGACATAAAAGACCGCACGCGAAAAGAATTTTTGAAGTCTAAAAGAAAAAGAATCAATTCCGATTGATGCAATCACTGTAAAATGTTTTTAGAGCATTCACCAGTTTCCTCTTATGCACAACACACCGCCTATTAGCGTAAATTTGCATTTATATATATAGCTGTGTTCCTACAATACGACATCGCATCTATATATGATATAAAGCCCAATTCGGAGGAAATATGTAAAATTTATTAATTATTCACAACATATTTCCTACATGTTCATGGTGCCGATTCCTTCACTAGGTGGCGTAATTCTGTACTTATTTTCATTAAACCCTAATATCGAAAACAAAGACCGGACAAATTTTTGGTTCGGGAAGAGATAAACAGTACCACTATTTTCCAGTTGTTCTTAATGTAAAATGTTTTCTATAGATGGCAATACCATACAACAGTACAAATAGGTAAAGCAAACAGTAAAAGCATTGGGTGTCTGTCTGCATGATATTTCCATTGTCCGGGATTTTCTAAATGATTTAAAGTTATAAATTTTACTGGTTTTTTTTTTTTTTTTTTTTTGAAAAATTAGCCTTGTATCAAAAGATTTAAAAACAGCTTATTGTTTTACTCAAGAAACGCTTGTAGCTTTGTAAATCCCTTTATTTTTGTGGTGTAATACGCATGGAGATTCGCCAAGCTTTCGCTCTCCACTGGGAGGCTTTTTCACGGCAATAGTAGACATATTGCTTTATTTTATTTTTGTATTATTAGTTATTGGACTTGGTTGACAGATACATTGACATATACAGTACAGACATTTTGTGTTCCGACGTCAGAAATGTACATAGTGTGTCGTGCCTGCCCTGCGGGACGCACATGAGATAAAGGCAGATAGCAGCGGAGCAAATGTCCGCATAGCTCAGTTGGGAGAGCGACTTACTCCGGAGTGAGGGGACCCGACTTCGATGCCCGGCGCGGACAAACTTGTACGTTATATTGGAGCCCGAACTTCCAGGATGACCCGGCTGTTAAGTTTCTCGCAATGATGTGATGTTCTTTCTACACAGCGAGACAGGAAAAATGAGAATCCCTTCTTCAGTACTCCGAAAAATAAATATGTGAGATGTTACGTTCCACACACCAAATTATCTGGGATTTCTCAAATGCACGTTCTTCATGGGACGACTGCCTACAGCGACACATGGTCCCGGCCCTCTTTCAGGAAGGGGGCGGAGCCTACCCCGCAGGACGCACATGAGATAAAGGCAGATAGCAGCGAGAAAAGGGCAGATTCTGCGTACATGAGATAAGGCAGATTCTGCGTAGGTCAGTTGGGAGAGCGACGAACTCCGGCGCGGACAAACTTGTACGTTGTAACAGCGAGCATTGAATACAGAATGCCCGGTGAGGAAGGAACACAGCGAATAAACCCCCGAAAGACAAACACTAACAACCATGCCTTACCCGGAATTCGAACCAAGACCCCTCCGTTGGGCGAATGATCAGAAGATATCGCTTAGACCACTGCACCACCGGGGCGGCCATATTGCTTTTTCAAGGCAATGTGTCTACCATTATCTTGAAAAAGCCTCCCAGTGGAGAGCAAAAGCTTGGCTAATTTTTATGCGTATTACACCACAAAAATAAACGGATTTACTACGCTATACGCGTTTCTTGAGTATTCACGGTCTAATGTATTTAAAATAAAGTTGTCTATGGTTTTATTTAGAAACCTTACAAAAAAGAAGCTGGAAGCTTCCGCGTTGTTGGCATGAGTAAGTTGAAAGCGCTATCCTTAAACGCGGATTTCAATAAGTTCTAAGTCTAACACGTTAGTGATGGACCATTCGTGAATGATTCGTTCACAACGAATGACTCTTCACCGTGAATGGTTCGCTCTCACCGCAGTGAATGATCATTCAATGGCCATTACTGCGACCCACACTGAAGTCGCGGCACGTTTAACTGTATTAAGTCTCCATGAGTTCGGAAACGAATGACTCTTCACCATGAATGGTGAATGATTCGCTCTCACTGCTGTGAATGCTCATTCAACCCGCCATTACTGCGACACACAATGAAGTCGCAGCACGTTTAACTTTCTTCCACCACTCCTGAGTTTGGACACGAATGACTTCACCATGAATGGTTCGCTCTCACTTGCTTTGAATGATCATTCAATCCGCCATTACTGCGACACACACTGAATTCACAGCACATTTAACTTTATTCCACCCCCACGAGTTTGAAAGCAAATGACGCTTCACCATGAATGGTTCGCTCTCACTGCTGTGAATGAACATTCAATCCGCCATTACTGCAACACAGACAATAAATTCGCAGCACGTTTAACTTTTTTCGCCCACACGAGTTCGAAAACCAATGACTCGTCACCATGAATGGTGAACGGTTCGCTCTCACCGATGTGAATGATCATTGAATCCGCCATTACTGCGACACACACTAAATTCACAGCACGTGTAACTTTATTGCACCACACGAGTTCGGAAACGAATGACTTTTCACTAAGAATGATGAATGGTTCGCTCTCACTACAGTGAACGATAATTCAATCCGCTATTACTGCGACACATATTTTTTTTTATTTTCTTTATACAGAGGATTTTAGGAAGGGAGTGTCTGACCCCAGGTCTTAAACAACCCTTAGAAATAGGAAGCTAGGAGATTTGGGCTAGAGTGCCCGATAGGAAAGTGACACGGAAGCGAGGTAGAAAGGAGGAGGAAGACGCCCTTATTTATTGCCGGGGGGAGTACCCTGGGTCCGACGGCTTAACGTGCCCATCCGACGCACGGCGAATATTTAGTGGATCGAGAGTTCGTACTTGCTTGGTATCGAACCTGAAGTCTTCTCCATGGCAGTCACGAACGTTGCCCACTAGGCAACTCGCGGCCCTGCGACACATACTGAAGTCGCAGCACGTTTACCTTTATTCAGTCTCCATGAGTTCGGAAACGAATTCTCAATAAAGAAAAGTAATGTCGAGAAATAATAAGTGTCAGCTGTTAGATGAGTGAGAAATCAGCTAAGAAATACTGGTGAAAATTAGGAATGGGAAAGATAAGTGAATGCTATTCATTTGAATGATGTGCCCGAATCCTTCGCCACGAGCGGCGATTCATTCGTGCAGCACGGTAATGGGGTTCCTAATTTGCCGAAAAGAGCTGTGAATGGGCTTCTCGTGGAGAATCATTCTTCGTGATTGGTAGAGATCTGCTCTTTTGAGCAGTTTGCTAATTTTCACTTGGTCTCACACTCGTAGGCGCTTTGATGCAAAGAATGGATGCAAAGTGAGACCTTTATAATTATATTTTTCTTTTTTGATTGGGGGTTTAACGACCACCGTTAGCAACTCAATGGGCTATAAGCAGTCGCCCGTCTCTGAATTAGGGTCACTGGTACCTGGGAAGGAGGAGAACCAGTGCCATACGAACAAACACAACATCCATGACTCACAGGGATTCGAACTGGGACCTATCTCGGACGAATGGTCATAAGACAGTGTTCAGACCACTGCGCCACCGGGGCGGCGACCATTCAGCTGCATAAACATTCGTGAATTATTCTTGCGTGTATGGCGAACGAATTCCCAATAATGAATTACTAGTGACATCACTATACTGCATTTACGTCTTGTATTAAGAAAATATAACAATATTTCTAATGGGCACCATTGACATATGAAATTCATGAGATTTTCTTAATGCAAGACGTAAATTCATGAGATTTTCTTAATACGAGACGTAAATTCATACCGCATTTACGTCTTGTATTAAGAAAATATAAAAATCTTTCTAACGGTCACCATGGACATGTAAAATACAGGTAGGCTGAGTTACGATTGAGTCGTCAGTTTGGAAGCCCATGACTTGCAGATAGGAGAGTTAAAATGAGCTAGTCGAGTATGGTTTTAAAGCGTTTATTTAATTTGTTATAGCCAACACAGGTCTATGATATGAAAAGCAGCGTACATAATTTTTACAAATAATGCTGGATATACTGCGAACGGGATTCAAGGAAGGTGATGTGCAACATCACAGCCTTTCTTTGACAAATGTCAACCCCGCCTTCTCGTGGTGCATCCTGTTCCCACTAAAGGGGCTCTGACGACCGCCATTAGCAGTATAACTATACCATCGGGATTAGAGGAAATGCTATCCCACACTCACCAAACCGCTTGGCCAGCGAGGTGAGTTATGGCTAAACCCCTCCAAAATGACTCCACAACTTAAATTTTGGCCCTCAGTCTCCGGCAGCTGGAATGTACCTGGCCAAAGCAGCGGCCAGTGCGACATTAAGGCAGAGGGTGCTAAGAATCCCCGGAGGACCGGACTAGGCTGCCATCTGATGCTGACCGGGCTACGTATAACGGACGCTCCCTATCTTCAGATTCAAGGCTCCTTGAATTGGAAGAAGAAATAGAAAGGATCAAGTGGGACATCGTCGGGCTAAGTGAGGTAAGGAGAATATCTCATTGAACTGAAAAGTGGACATCTCTTCTACTATCGTGGAACAGATACTGGCAGAACTAGTGGTGTTGGATTTAAAATAAACAAAAAACTGAAGGATAAAGTTTTAGAAGTTGAACGTTCCTCTGACAGAGCTGCACGACTCGTTATCCAACTCTCGAGAAGATACCAGGCTCAGATTATTCAAACTTATGCACCCACCACAAGTCATACGGAAGAAGAAATTGAAGCATTTTATGAGGAAATTCGTCATCTAAATAATAAAGGCAAGCAGCACTTGAAGATAATTATGGGAGATTTCAATGCAAAAATAGGGCAACGGCAACAGAATGAAACTTCAGTAGGTAAATTCGGTCACGGCAACAGAAACCAGCGTAGAAATACTCTCAGAGTTTGCAGAGGCAAAAGGGTTTTTCATCATGAACTCCTTCTTCAAGAAAAAGCCACACAGGAAATGGACATGGAGACATCCAAATGGGACGACAAGTGAAATTGATTTTATTATGTGTAACAAAAAATTCGTCATAGAAGACTGCAGTGTGCTAAACAAGTTCAACACAGGTAGTGACCATAGATTGGTGAGATGTAAGATGCACCTCAACACTAAACTTGAACGTGGCAAGCTCATAAGACAAACAAAATCTATTGACATAACCAACCTTAAAAAACACTATAATACCTTCAAGTTGGAACTGAAGAACAGGTTCTCTGCTTTAGAAGGCCTAACATCGGAAGAAGTGGACATCTCTGAAGTTAACAGAAAAGTAACCAAAGCTCTTATGGAAACAGCAACAAAATTAGCTGGGTCTAAGAACAAGTTGCATGTGAACAAATTATCAGGAAAAACCAAAATGTTGATGCAAAAAAGAAGAGAGATGAGGACAACTAAAGAAGATGTGACTTCCAAAGTGGAATATATAGAGCTATACACGACAGTACGAAAAAGTATCACTGAAGACGTAAGGAAATTCAACTGTGAACTACTGAGGAAAGCAATTGAAAACAACCAAAGCCTAAAGATAGCAAAGGGGCATCTCAGTAAGGGAAGAAAACAGATTATGGCACTGAGAAAAGAAGATGGTTCTGTAACAAGAAATAGAGGCGAAATTTTGACAAGAGTGAAAGATTTCTACTCCAAATTATATGAAAGGGATGATATATGTACTCCAGACATCATGAAAGGTACCAGTACCAGAGTTCTTCCAGTCCTCCCAGCAGAAGTTGAACATGCAATCCAGAACATGAAGCGGGGAAAAGCTCCAGGAGAAGATGGAATTACTGTAGACATCATACAAGAAGCAAGTGGAGAAATACAAACAGTACTTGCCCAAATTTTCACTCGATGCCTTAACGAAGGGAAGATTCCTGAGGATTGGAACACCGCTACAATGATCCTGCTACGTAAAAAGGGTGACATTGAGAATCTCAGGAACTACAGACCTATCAGCCTCCTATCAGTGGTTTATAAAATCTTCACTAAAGTTCTTTCACACCGCTTGAATGCAACACTGGACATAGCTCAACCAAGAGAACAAGCTGGATTCAGGAGTGGCTACAGCACAATAGATCATATCCACGCACTGAGAGAACTAATTGAAAGAGCGAGGGAATATGAACTTCCATTGTGCATGGCTTTTATCGATAATGAAAAGGCCTTTGATTCAGTGAAACCATCAGCAGTTAGAATGGCTTTGAAATTCTGCGGTATTGAAGATGCATACATTAATATTATAAATAACATCTAAGAAAATGCAAGTGCAAAGATTCAACTGTTTGAGAATACAGCCCACGTTAAAATTGAAAAGGAAGTGAGACAAGGTGACACCATATCTCCCAAGCTCTTTAATGCCACATTGAAAAATGTCTTTCAATCACTGAACTGGGAAAACAAAGGGATAACAATTAATGGAGATTATCCAACTCACCTTCGTTTTGCTGATACGTAGTCATTTTTGTAACTACCCCACCAGAGCTGCAGAGTATGATCCACGAACTTGTTGACAAGAGTAAAGAAGTGGGATTAAAAATGAACTTTGAGAAGACAAAACAGATGTACAAGGCTTTTACAAGAAATGAAGATTTATCGATTTGTGGAGAAAAGTTGGAGATAACAGATGCGTACGTTTATTTTGGACAGCAGATATCAAGTGAGGGTCACATTGATGAAGAAATTAATCTGCGTTTAAAACTTGCCTGGAGAGCTTTTGGAAGAAACAGCATAATTTTCAAGAGCAATATGCCATTATGTCTTAAAAGAAAAGTGTTTGATCAATGCATCCTTCCAGTGCTTACAACATAGGGTGCAGAGACGTAGACCTTAACTAAAAGAGACATATAAAGGCTGCAGACAACTCAAAGCAGCATGGAGAGGTGCATGTTTGGTGTAAGCAGGAGAGATAAAGAAGAGGAACTCGTGGATCAGAAGAATGACAAGAGTGGAAGACATCATGATCAGAGTTAAATCCCTGAAATGGCAATGGGCTGGACATACTGCTAGAAGGACAGACCATCGATGGACAGTAGAAATTTTAGATTCGATTCCAAGGGACAGAAAAAGACCCAGAAGAAGACCACATGGGAGATGGGTGGATGAAATTCGAAAGTATGCGGGAGTAACATGGAGGAGACTGGCATAAGACAGACCGTTGTGGAAGAGGCTTGGAGAGACCTTCGTCCAGCAGTGGATTGATAATGATGATGATACTGCGAACACAAAGCTGATCGATACACGAATTACCCAACATGGTGCTCTGCCTTTTCATCACTTGGTTTTATCTCTCGTTTTGATTTTCTCCACTTCTGCTTGCGTTCATTCTGCGAATTCCGCGGTATTGTCGAAAATGTTAACCCGCTCACAAGAAAACATTTTTTTTTTTTAATTTTAGTTTAAACCACAGCGATATGTTCTTGAGGAATTTGAATAGGTCTCATCAAGAGCTTTAAAACGATACCACGCACAGTGGTTTTGCACTCACGGTTGTCCAGATAAACCGCGATACTGTCAAAAGTGTTCACCGCTTCACAAGAAAACAATTTTTTAAATGTTCAGTTGAAACCACTGCGAAATGTTCTTCATATATTTGAATAGATCTCGCCGAGAGCTTTAAAATGATACCACACACAGTCGTTTTGCGCTCACGGTTGCCGAGATAGACTGAGTCAAACGCGGCGGCACACCCAGAAATATTACATCATCTCTCCCGCGCACAGGGAGCATCCCGGGCACGATGTATTGCACAGTATGCGAATTGTACTCCATGCTGTTTACGAATATTCTAACACGATTAGTGTGCGGCACGTATTTCTAATGCTGTAATGATTTCATTTGGGACCTATTTTTGTCATAGGCGGTCGGCCGTAAGTCGCCCCATACTATCCGCGGAGTTAGACGTACTCCTACGTGAAAACAATTACTACCCATTCATCGGATTGACCAGTTTTCCACCGTTACTGGTCGTATCAATAAATCAGCTTGCTACACTCTCCAACAATTATTATCAAGTGACTACTTCATCATTATTGCAAAGTACTACAATGCTAATAAACATTCATAGCCTCTTATTTACGTCGTGCGTGAGCTTTATTTAATGGTTTAGTAATATTTTAGCTCGGCACACAATAAAATTACGTGAGGCTGGGGACACGCGGTGATCACTCTGCTGCCCAAAGTTCGTTGCAGCACCTTCAAACACACACAGAAAATTTTCTCAGTTAAATGAACTCCGCCCGAAGTTATTTTGATGGAATATTCTTTGGAACGCCCTGGTGAGCGAATTGCCAGAGGCGTAGGTTTCTTGCCGGTCGTCCGAGCTCGCCCCGGATGAGGCATGGGTGGTGTATTTGTCGTAAGGATCTGGCGCTCTCTCTCTCTCTCTCTCTCTCTCTCTTATAAGGAAACTGACAATAGCTCAATGTGGTCTTTAAAAAACGAATATATATACACTGAAGAGCAATTGAATTAGAGATACCTGTCTAGTAACGTGTAGCACCACCTTTCGCCCTGATGACGGCGGCGATTCATCTCGGCATGGACTCGACAAGACACCGGAAACGTTCGGAAGCCATACGGATCCACGACCCCTGAACAAGCTCCCACAGTTCACGAAGATTTGATGGTGGGTCGAACATCTCTCTCGATGGCATCCCAGATGTGCTCGATGGGATTGAGGTCAGGTGACCTAGCTGGCCAAGGAAGCGAGGTCACGTCGGTGGAGTGTTCATCCAACCATTCGGGAGCGATGTCACGGTGCATTGTCTTGTTGCAGGATGAGGTCCCCAGTGGGATGTTGAAGACGCACAAACGGGAGCACATGGTCGTCCAGGATAACCCGGTAACGTTGACCTGTGAGGGACGATGTCACACGTACCAGGGGTCCCATTTCAGTCCACGTAATCAGCCCCCAGACGAGAATGCCAACCCAACCAGCTTGAAGAGTACCCTGCTGGCAAGAAGGATCCATCGCTTCATGTGGTTTGCGCCGTACTCGTATCCTGCCATCTGCATTCGTTCTTTTCAAAACCTTATAATTATATGAAATAAGAAGATGGGGGTGTGAAATTGAAATAGGCTGGAAAAAAGTTCCCTTTTTTCCCCCTAGTTACGAGCATTTAAAAAAAGAGTTTGGAGAAAAGAAATATGAGCTGCACCTGGCTGGTGCCTTCCAGGCGATGTTCTTTGGGCAAAGTGGTAGTGACATGCCGTCTGACTCTACCGAATGCGTGTACAAAGAGGGAGGAAACCTAGCATTATGTAAATTTCGATGAGCTTATTAATTGAAAAACTAAGCAAAAATGTATTTTTATAACATAGATTTATTGTAATGTGCGTCGCATAAATATAGAGACAGTCGCCTTTGTGCCGTGAACGCAATGCGAATATAGATAGGAAGCTGAAGTGGTACCTAATTAGACAACAAACGTTTCGATACAACAACAAACGTTTCGATCTGTCGAGATGACCGGATTGTGTGAAAAGAACACCACAAAGTGAAATAGTGTAATTTTAGGTGCCTCAAAAATAAAGACAACTTTGTAAAGTAGCCACATGCAAATCAGATGTACAAATCAGCATGTTGTACGCACGCGCATGGGCCGTAATTCGGTCCAGCCTACAAAAGAGAGCGGACCTGCCGTCAGACATTCATTTGCCGAAATGCCACGCAACAGTCAACTTTCTGGTGAGGAGGTGCAGAAGATTTGGAGACTGGGAGCAAATGGATTGCCTGTAGCGAAAATTTGTTAAGCCATGGGGAGGAGTAAGGCAGTCATTTATAAGACTTTATCGAAACGCGGTGCGTTAACTGCCAGAAAACGGCCTGGAAGGCCTCGAATAACAGCCAAACGAGATGAACGTGCCAGCATGCATTTAGTTTCATCCCAAAGGTTATCACTACGTCAAGTTTCTCGGACTGTTGGTGTCACCGTCTCAAAATACACAGTTCATCGACGAATCAAGGAAAGTCGCAACATTGTGCTCCGTAAAATGCGCCGTCTACCACATCTCATCCGTCGCCACAAAGAAGCTAGATTGTTATTGGCAAGCAGCCACGTGCACTGGACGGACGAGTGGATCACAACTATTTTCTCAGATGTTCAACCTGGACGGCCCTGACGGTTGGAACTGCTCTTCGCGCGATTTACGACGCGAGCCACGCACTTTCTTTAGCAGGCAGAAAGGAAGGGGAATCTGTGATGGTCTGGGGAGCTTTTGCGTTCAATGGGACAACGGATATCGCTTTTCTGCAAGTCAGGCAAAACTCCGAAACGTATCAGGACATACTCAGCAGCCTTCTTTTACCGTTTTCCGAAACTCTAGCGGGTGTTGATTATCTGTTCCAGCAAGACAATGCCATCCACCAGTCTACATCAACGAAAAGCTGATTTAACACTCATCGTGTGCGACCGTAATGGATTGGCCATAACTGAGTCCAGATCTGTACTCTATCGAGAACCTCTGGGGTATCCTAGCTCGTGATGTGTATGCGAATGGACGGCAGTTCTCAAGTGTGGTGGCATTGAAAGAGCAGATTGAATGAAGCTGGTACGCACTCCGTCCAAAACACTTACATCACTTGGTGGACCGCATGCCCAATCGGGTTTTCAGTGTTATTCGGAACAACGGCTCCACTATTCGTACCGGAGGTGCTCATAACAAGTAAGTCTTTATATTTTTGAGACAGCGTATTTCTGTTTTTTTTTCTTGTACTTGGCATTGGAATTGTTATGTTTCCGTCAAACTATTATGCAGCTGCGTGTCTTATGCTATTTTTGCTATAAATATGGGGTGTACATTTCAGCTCGTTGTTGGTTCTTTTTTATTCGAGAATTTGTTCTGTCTCTATATTTGTGCGATGCACTATATTGACTTACGTTGTTTGATTTTTAAGCAAAAAAAAAAAAAAAAAAACAGTTGCGGCACCTTTACTTTGACTTTTTGTTTGAGTTTTGGGGGTTTGGCTCTTCCAAAGAAAACTATTCCCGAACCTTGGTTTAAGGGAACCACAAACCATGCGCACAATACGTGGTTGAGCGACTTCGTGAGTGACTTATGTGTGTATACTGGAACAAAGACATCTCCATTGCGTGCGTGCAACAGAAATTCTATTTTCTCAAACGATAATGTGAAAGGACGAACGATTAGAGGACAGTACTTCCTATCACCCTATCGCCGGGTCGGTGGAGAAATTTTGAGACATTGAACTTAGAAAACTGTTATCAGTAACTACCGAATGAGGAAATCTTGATTTGTTTAGTTACATGTGGGAACTATAACCAGTAAAGCAACATTCACATCATCTACAACCTGCATATCAAAATGAGGTGGAATGCAGTGCAATTATTATTAGAACTACGAAATCCAGCAGTCGGCAAATCTGAGTAAGCTAATATAGAGGTGAGACCATTCATCTAAAGAGCGAAAAAAAAAAAATGCTTGCTGCGACAGAAACTATTTCCCAAGATCTAGTTATTGAATCAATGTTTCTGAATTATGGATGAACAGTTCCTTCCAGCTTTTAGATGCCATATGGGAAAAAGGACAATGAAATATAAAAAAAGATAAAGCCTGTGCGAAAACTAAGGATTCGTCTGGAGGTCAGGTGATTTAAAGCGGCATCTTCTGCATCTTGGCACCGTTCGAATCACAATAAAGATAATGCCCTGGGTGAGTCATGAGCAAGGCTCTCCGTTCGAATCGCGAAAAAGATTAATATCCTGGGCGAGGCTTAGGAAAGATTCACGTTCAAACCATGATAAAGATTAATACCTGTCGGCAAGGCTCTATATGTTAGAATCACAGTAAAGTTACGCATCCTGTGCGAGGCTTGGACAAGGTTCTCTTTTCGAGTAGAGATAAAGATGAACACCATTCGCAAGCCTTGAACTTCGTCTGAATAAAGATGAAGACACTAAGCAAGCCTTAAGCAAGCGTCTGCGTTCGAACAGAGACAAAGATGAATACCCTAAACGAGCCGCAAGGAGGAATTACACGTTTGAGTGTCACGCCAGCAAATGGGAGAATTTTGTGTCTGAGGCGGCATGTAGTGTGGAGTGAAGCAGGAATGAACGAAGCTCTTTAACGCCTGCTTGAAATCCTCTTCACTCCACGCTACATGCCACCTCAGGCACAAAACTCCCTCATTTGCTGGCGTGACACTCAAACGTGTCTGTCTGTGGTGGTCATTAGGCAAGGTTCTCCGTCCGAGTAAAGATCAATGAACTAGACAAGGTTCTCCATTCAAACAGAGATAAGGATGAATACCCTACACGAGCCTTAGGCAAGGTTCTCCGCTCGAATAAAGATGAAGATGAACACCGTGGCCGATCCTTGGGCAAAGTTCTCCGTTCGCAGGTCAAAGCCTATTGTGGATACGTACGTATAAGGAAGGGTGAGGCAATCTTCAAACTAACCAAAAATAAATAAATAAATAAAATAAAAAGGCGGGTCATAATTTCCACATTTAACACTAGCTAATACGTCAACTGATGATCTATCTGACGGTCATCCGTAAGTTTGAAAGACAACATTAAATAGCAGTTGCTCGTTCATTGGCTTTAGCTCTCTGTCACCGAGTAAATGTGAGAAAAATAGGTAAATATTTTTAATGCACTACCAGTCTCCTTCGTTTACTATTAATGTTGTTTTAAGGAAATAGTTGCTTCTGAATTTTAAATCTTGAAATTGAAAATTATTTCTCTGAGATTCAACATTAGAGAATCGCATTCAAAACTGCAATTGCTTCTCTGTTTCACTGTCGAATGATTACGAAACCAACGGAGGGAGACCTTGCATTATTCACCCCTGCAGTTATTCCCACCAGTTCCTTTTATAGAAACAGGCGTAATCATGGAAAAAAAAAAAGGGGGTGGGGGTCTTTATAAAGAAGAAGAAAAATACAATCAGTATATTTCCCAATAATTCAAAGCTGGGTCAGTATCCATCCACTCTCATTTGGAATGGAAATTCTCTGTTTTTCCCGCAGAATTTCTCAGAATCACTTTAGTGAGATCACTTGCTGCTTAGCATCACTGTGGAATTTGACAAAAGATTGAGGTCCATATTTCATTCTGTGGTACTGATCTCCCGCATGATAGAAATGGAAAAGCACTATCTGAAGATCACATTATTATTCTTCAAGAATAAAAGAAAGAAGCGAAAAGAAATATGAAAGAAAAAAAAAGCGATTTGTAAATCTCGTTGTGGATACGTGTACGAGTATTTCATATTCTGTTCGGTTCTTTCACTCAGCCAGCGCTCTCAATGTACTGTTGTGCTGAAATCGGTAAACTTGCACAACAATTTCAGTGCTTTCTAGTTACAGAAGCAATAAGAAACTCATTTAAATTTATATCTGACTCTGAAGGAGTTTCAATCCGATAATCATTGGTCACTAAGCATCTGTGGTTTGTCACTGGGGGGGGGGGTTGATGCCCACAGGAAATTTTTCTTTAGTTGTCGAGTTGGTTGTATAATCGAATCGAAGAAGTTTCCTAACTCAGGTCCACAGCCCCAAACCCTCATCACGCTGCGCCTTTTGGTGGCAAAAAAAAAAAAAAAAGGAAATTGTTTTTAGGAGCGGGAGCAGAGTTCCCTGATAAGAAAGTTAAAAAGAAAAAGTACAGAAAACATAAAAGTTAAGAAGTATGCGGCTTCCCGTTAAGTAGAGAAGTTGTAAGCTGTCCTACATACTTACCTGAGCCATCTCACACTGGGGACGGGAAAGGAAGGGAAGGTCAAAGGAGACGGGGAACCTGTAAGCAGAAGAAAAAATGCAGAAGAAAAGCACACCAGAGAGCACCCAGTTCTCACGAGTCGGGAGTAAATGCATAGCTTTCCTCTTAAAACCCTTCGAACACTATTTCGTATAAAACCGGCATTAAGTGTTCAATACTTGCTCTAAGAAATGTCTACAAAACAACCAGAAAACAATTTTAATAAAGCAATGCCACCGTTAACATTTCAATCTACGAAAAAAGTGCAGCTATGAAAGAAATCTGATGTGAAAATATTATAACAGCAACTGTACGAGCACTGGATATGGATATATCGCAACGAAAAAGATTGGGATAAATACTTACATTTTATGCAAATAAGGTATGAAAAACTGAACAAAAAAAAAGAGCAACTATTAAAGAAATAAAAAGGTTTATATTGCATTATTGTGCAGTCGTTCAGCTGTGAAGATTGGCACAGTTCTGGAGCAACAGTACCCCCCCCCAGCTTAAATTTCCATTCAAATGCTAATATTCACTATTCACGGACGGATTTTTAAAAATATACGGATATATAAACACGAATTATTTCTTTATGCTCTACGATTGGTTAACAACTGCATTCTGATACGAATGATGCCAACGAGCTTACCGCAGCTCTGGTGGCCGAGTGATCAGAGGAACGGGCTTCTGGATAGTTCTCCGAGCTGGACGAGGACCCGGGGATAAGGTATAAGTAGCGTACTTGTGTTTTAGGGCTGGGTTGGCCCACTTTCTGGAACCACAGGCCTGAAATTTGGGGCAGGCAGGACTGCTTACACTCTATATCCTTCAGAGCTCTTTCTGGATGTCACTGAAAGAAGAAAGATGATACCCAGTTCTTGTGTGTGGCGAATCCGTTCCGACACGAAAAAATTTTTTCAAAACTGTCTTTTCGAAGAAAAATTCAGCGGAAATGAGAATGCCTTTACGCCTCATAGAGAAAGTCTGCGCATAAACTAAAATGCGCAATGTAAGCAGTGTTCTTCATAGTATTTTATATTAAAAGCGGTTATAAATTTATAAATATACAACGGCCGTTGCATAAAAACAGAGTAAAATCCCACAAAATGAAGAAATATATATAGAAATATATGTTCTCAAAGTATCTTCCCTCAGATGATATGCAACGGTCCCATCGTTCAGTCCACTTTTCAAAGCATGTGGCGAAGCCATTTTGTGGAAGCTCCTTTGGCGACCCATGTACAACTTAAATAACGTCAGCATCTGTGCTGAATGTTGCACCACGGAACTTCTCCTTCATTGTTGTAAAAAAACAGAAATCGCACGGGGCGAGGTCAGGATTATGGGCAAGCTGTGGCATGATTTCAATACTGCATTTCGTAAGAAACTATTGAACACAAGCAGCCACATGTGGGTTGGCGTTATCATGGTGTAGGGTCCACTTGCCCACCAGTTGCGGTAGCTTAATCGATATGTGTCGTCGCCGACGCTTCAAGCCTGAAATGTAATACTCAGCATTGACAGTAATTTGTGGAGGAACGGCATGCTGCGGTAGACTACACCTTTACGACCAAAGAAAATTATCATCATCACCTTCCCAGCTGATTTGGTTTGGCGGACTTTTTTGGAGGAGGCGAGCATGTGTGTTTCCAGACATACGTTGCATGCTTCGTGAGGGGGTCGAAATAGTGGATCCATGTTTTATCGGCAGTAATTACTGTGTTTAGAAAGTTTGGATTCTTTGCAAACATTTGTTTCCACTCATGAAACACCTGAACTCTGGCTAACAATTGTTCTCTCGTCAGGTGATGAGGTACCCTTCTAGAACACCCACATGCAGCAGAAATGTGTCGCGTAGAATGCCAACGTTTTTTGAAATATTAGTTGACGCCGCTATGTCTTCACACGCCATTCATCGATCTTCTTGCAGTATTGCCCAAACAGTATTGACAATACGCTCCGTAACAACACTTTCAGGTCGACCAGGCCTAAGAGCGAATTCTGCCGACAAACGCCCTTTTTTGAAATCATGGTGCCATCTAAAAATCTCGTTGATGCATCCAAACATTTATATTTGCAAGCTTTTTTCATTAAATCAACTGTTTCTAGAACCGTTTTACCCAAACGATAGCAAAATTTTATCGCACAAGGCATTTCACTTCTTAACTCTAAATCCCTCACCTCCATAGCTGTATGGAGAAATGCAGGCGTACCTTAAACAACTGCGCAATAACAAAACCAGAATAGTCTGCCACGGCTAATATCTGTTGCCATAGGTACTTCCTTAATTCAGTTAGTTGTCTGCGTGGTTATTTTATCCCTTCGCACTGTTGCCAACTCAATAAAAATTACTCTGTTTTTATGGAACGGCCTTTGTACATATCAACAGGAAGTGGGGAACTACAAATCTCTTTGTTAAGTGATAGGTGAATAAAATTACTGTAATGTGGCATTTGTTTCTTTAACTTGAGATGTTCAAAATTATGAAAAACTAATGTTAAAAGTTTTAATTGGGTTTTTGGTATCACAAAAATTATAAAAAGGATGTCAAAATTAAGAACAAAAACGCAGAAATTTATAAATTTGCGCCGTGAACACCCCCATGGGTTGGTCACCAGTGCACTAGTGTTGTCGGACTAATGGGTTAACTTCTTTTTTCTTCCATTCCTTTATTGAATGCCTCGACATCTTAAAATGAATTATCTAATAACTGATACGATAAAAATATAAAACTAGCTTAGAATCCCTTGGCTTGTCCAACTCTTTCCTCTACACTCATATACTGTTAATTAGTCTATACTATTTTTTTTTTTGATTGGAGGTTTAACGACCACCGTGAGCAACTCAATGGGCTATAAGCAGTCGCCCGTCCCTAATTTAGGGTCACTGATTCCAGGGAAGGGAGAGAGCCAGTACCGTAAGACAAACACAACATCCATGCCTGACCGGGAGTCGAACCCGGACCCCTTACGGACGAATGATCAGAAGCCAGCGCCTTAGACCACTGCGCCACCGGGGCGGCCTATACTATTTTACTGGAGTTTCTTAAATGAGGTTACCTTACTCTTTTAAAACTAACTGCTGCCTCACCCCTTTTTAATTATTAATGTGACGAGCTCGTAGCTTGAGCGCTGTAACACTAAAACATAATAAAACAATCCACAAGCAGTTGCGGCGGAACCACCAGGGCTGCAAGGGCCCGGGCCCGGTCAATAATTTCAGCCAAAAATTTTTTGTTTTTGTTTGGCATATAGTGCGATTGTTGTGATGTGCCTTAGAAAGTTCCTCTAGGTAAGTGGTCTGGTGGTCCTAATCCCCAACAAAGATCCTTAGGCATTGATTTTCTTCTGTTTGTTCCGGGAAGCGTGAAGGAAGCGGGTGCACCACGATTCGAAATTTCGGGCCCGGTCAACGAACTTCATTTTCCGCTGTCCCTGTCCACAAGTATTCCTAATTTCCCTGTTCTGTATTTCAGGGTCATGTTCCTTACTCGTACATGATAATTCACTGACGTTTTCATCACCGAAAATTGACTGTATTCAGTATTCCCCGTGGTTGCAGGGGCAACGAATTTTGCATTGCATTCGAGCAATAAGCTCCCGTTAAACAATAAAAGAAAATTCAGGAATGTGGTGGATATTAGAAGAAATCGGATTTGGTGGCCGCAGAGGAGAACTGCTGAGGGAAATCCTACTCCATAATAAGGCAGTGGCACTGCAGCCAGAGTGTGAACACACTGTGTACGGTTCATCACTTCGGAACCGTCAAAACACAATGCAAGGAGTTGAGGTGTTCAAAAGACGGGACAAAGGTCGGAAGTGTAGGAGCTTGGTTCGTCGATAATTGTCGAAGCTCCGGATCTCGATCCCACGTGCGCCTGGGGAAGGTTAAGACGAAAGCAGGGGAGAGAGGGTCTGTAGGGATGGAAGGGGGAGGGTGGGGGTAGCAGATGTCCTTCCTTCAGAAACGGTCGGTTCTGGAGAGTAGAACACTCGGTCCCCTCTCAGCAATAGTGTTCTTGTACATGACTGAACACCAATAAACCTCCCGCGGAATCTCAACGAACACAGAACAGGAGTGCTGAAGAATGGGGCGCACCTACAAAGGGGGTTGCAGGGAAAAAGAGAAGGGAAGAAGAAAGAAGCAAAAAAAAAAAAAAAAAAAAAAACCAGGAGGAAAAGTAGGTGTTGACCACTACCTCGCCAGGGGAGCAGTACCTAGAGTTATGAATTGACTCATCTGCTGAGAATCACAATGGCCGGCATAGCTGCCTTTTGAAATTTCATCTGACGGAAAATAGGGCGAAACGCCAAGACCGGCTTTCAGGGAAAATAAATTAAAGCAGAAGAGTGTGTGTCTCGGGAAGGTAGAGATGGCGGGGGAAATTCAACCAAGATATTACATCCTTGTGGAATTTTATCAGCGGAATCACACCAGCTTCGTTAAAACATCAAATGCTGCGTATATTGCTTAAAACATTTTGATTAATTTTAAGAGATACTGTCTATAATCCTCCGAAAATGATGGAAATAAAACAGAATGGATTTAAATTAATTTACCAAATGCTTAATAATTACATTTTAGGTATCTGTTTGGAAGTTTAACGACCATGGAGAGCAACTCTTAGGGCTGTAAGCAGCTCCCCCCCCTTCCCGTCCCAAATTTAGGGCCACTGATTACGGGTAAGAGAAAAACAAGTTAGTAAAATCATGCAATGCATTGATTATAATACGCTTTCTAACATACCAGAAATCATTACTCAAGTTATGAGGATAATGGCTGCGAAATAAATCTCGGTCATGTGCCCTGACCTTTGATCCCATTTTGATGATATTCAACATAACTGGTTCAGTATACCTGCGAAATAACACGATGTAGTTTTGTCGCAATCGCAGCATTTTTACGTAAGTTATGATGCATAAGGGCTATGGAATAGATCCCGCTCCTGTGTCCTAACCTTTGACCCCATTTCACCAATTTTAATAGGATTCGTCCCCAGGCAGGCCCCTACAACATACTAACATTTCATCCAAATCGAAGCATTTTTACGCAAGTTATGACACATAATGACGATGGAAGTGATTCCGCTCCTATGTCCTAACCTTTGACCCCATTTCGTTCGCTTTCGACAGGGTTCCTTTCCAGGTGTTCCCCTACCACATACTAAAATTTCATCAAAATCGAAGGATTTTTACGCGAGTTATCGTGCGGACGGACATACGCACACAACGCGTGACGTAAAGAGGCAGATGGGAATCGTGACCATCTGCTCGCAAGAGTGTGACGTCATAAAACTTTAATAGGATCCACACACAACGCGTGACGTAATGAGATAGACGGCGTGACCGCGAGTTAACATCTCAGTCGCGAGATTGTGACGTCATAAGATTTCTAAGCATGAGAAACATTAATGGAACGACGCCATGACACTAAAAACATGGTAATTCGGGGTGGTTATTTAACGCAGTAAACCACTTTTCCTAAAGTCGAGATCAAGCTAAATCGATTTCTAGTACCAGAAAACGGTAGGTTAACGATTTTCTTCAAAATCCTTAGAGCCGTTTTCAAAATAAAATTTACATAGATTACAAGAATTGCTCCTTTAAGGTGGACGTCAAGAAATTTTGCTTCCTATATACTTCCAATGGAAAAACTTCTGTACACATTTTCTTCACAATTAATGCGTTCCCAAGGATGAAAATTTGAACATCGATTAAAATAGCTTCATTTTATAACTTGGAATACTTAATATTTTCTAAAACATAACCATAATTATGCAATCCAACATTTGTCTGCTGACGTCATCAAAGTACAGGTCACGCCATCTTTTTTCTGGTTTCAACACCACCACAGGAAACGTTATTGTTTTTTAATATAATTAAGGTTTGGTTTTAGATAATGTTAAGTATTCCAAGTTATAATATGCAGTTATTTTAATCGATGTCCAAATTTCCATCCTTGGGAACACACTAATTGTGAAGGAAATGTGTACAAAAGTTTTTCCATTGGAAGTATAGGAAGCAAAATTACTTGACGTCCACCTTAATAGTATGGGATAAAGACGATGCAATGATCCCGATCCTATGTCCTGACCATGGACCCCATTTGTCCCATTTTCAATAGGGTTCGTCCACAGGTGGTCTCCTACCACATACTAAAATGTCATCGACATCGAACCATATTTACGCAAGTTATGAACCATAAGGGCAATGGAATGGATCTTGCTCCTATGTCCTGACCTTTGACCCCATTTCGTCCATTTTCAATAGGGTTCGTCCACAGGTGGTCTCCTACCACATACTAAAATGTCATCGACATCGAACCATATTTACGCAATTTATGAATCATAAGGGCAATGGAATGGATCTTGCTCCTATGTCCTGACCTTTCACCCCATTTCGTCCATTTTCAATAGGGTTCGTCCCCTGGTGGTCCCCTACCACATACTAAAATTTCATCGAAATCGAACCGTTTTTACGCGAGTTATCGTGCCGACAGACGGACGGACAAAGCTGGAGCACATACGTTTCTTCAACCTGCGGTTGGAAAGCGTAAAAAACGCCCACTTATCAAAAATAGGTAAACCTGCTCACAGCTTGAAATTATCATTATATGCTGCTGCTGTTACGTCTGTTAGAAACATGGTCTTTTTTTAATTTCATGAAGAAATATCTCGATTTCAACTGAGCAGTCGACGAAACTAATCAGAACATTTCCTCTGCTGAACGACAGAACGTTGCCTAGCATTACAAGAGCGTCGTACAGTTTGTTCCCAAAATGGCAGAAAAGGATTATTCACAGGAATACAACAGTTTTAACATTGCGTGAGTTAGAACATGGAATAATATATTATCACGGGGAAGAAAAGCATTGAACCTAAAACGCTTACGAAGTTCTTAAGCCTACGATTTTCCCCCAAAATTTAACTTGTATAGTCGAATTTTAGGGTAAGGATCGTGCAAATATAGTACATACTAAAATTCAGATAGGAGAAGCAGTACAACAATACTTAGGTGCTTACATTGCCAAAAAGGCCTCAGGCATTTTCAGCATAATTAGTGTTACAGTCATAATATTTGGTATGCTTAAACAAGTAAGGAAAAGTAATAAATAGAGAATATACAAGCTGGATTCAGAAGTGGCTACAATACTATAGATCATATCCACGTACTGAGAGAACTAATTGAAAGAGCGAAGGAATATGAACTTCCATTGTGCATGGCTTTTACCAATTATGAAAAGGCCTTTGATTCAGTGAAACCATCAGCAGTTACAATGGCTTTGAAATCCTGCGGTGTTGAAGATACATACATTAGTATTATTAATAACATCTATGAAAATGCAAGTGCAAAGATTCGGCTGTTTGAGAACACAGCACACATAAAAATTGGAAAGGGAGTGAGACAAGGTGACACCATATCTCCCAAGCTCTTTAATGCCACAATGGAAAATGTATTTCAATCACTGAACAGGGAAAACAAAGGGATAAAGATTAATGGAGATTATTCAACTCACCTTCGTCTTACTGATGACGTAGTCATTTTTTGCAACTACCCATCAGAGCTGCAGAGTAAGGTCCAGGAACTTGCTGACAACAAGAATAAAGAAGTGGGATTAAAAATGAACTTTCAGAAGACAAAACTGATGTACAATGCTTTTACAGGAAATGAAGATTTATCGAATGATGGAGAAAAGCTGGAGATAACAGATACATACGTTTACCTTGGACAGCAGATATCAAGTGAGGGTCACATTGAGGAAGAAATAAATTGGCGTATAAAACTTGCCTGGAGAGCTTTTGGAAGAAACAGCATAATTTTCATTTTCAAGAGCAGTATGCCATTATGTCTTAAAAGAAAAGTGTTTGATCAATGCATCCTTCCAGTGCTTACGTATGGTGCAGAGACGTGGACCTTATCTAAAAGAGACATACAAAGGCTGCAGGGAACTCAACGCAGCATGGAAAAGTGCATGCTTGGTGTAACCAGGAGAGATAAGAAGGGGAACTCGTGGATCAGAAAAATGACCAGAGTGGAAGACATCATGATCAGAGTAAAATCCTTGAAATGACAGTGGGCTGGACATACTGCCAGAAGGACAGACCATCGATGGACAGTAGAAATTTTAGATTGGATTCCAAGGGACAGGAAAAGACCCAGAAGAAGACCACGTGGAAGATGGGTGGATGAAATTCGAAAGTATGCGGGAGTAACATGGAGGAGACTGGCACAAGACAATCTGTTGTGGAAGAGGCTTGGAGAGACCTTCGTCCAGCAGTTGATTGCTAATGGTTGGCAATGATGATATCAGTCATTGGATATTTGAAAAGAGACCAGGCTGCAGATCTTTTTGACGCCATTTTGTAACTTCCACCGTTTGTAGCACTTAAAAAGTCCTGGGTTTCTAAAATATCAAGTTTGGTGGTTGAATCTGGCTTGTCAATTAGTTTCGCTTCTACAAAGAAAAATGTATTTACGTTTAGCCATCATGACTACAACTGTTGTTTTAGCTAAATTTATGGCCCTTTCCGAAAAGGATCATAAATTTCTCTTTGAAGAAGCAAAACTATTTGACAAGCCAGATTCAACCACCAAACTTGATATTTTGGAAGCTTCCCATATATATATATCAGAATTCTTCGCAACTTGTTAATGACATGGCATCTACACCATTTCTATCAAGCGCGCGGAAGCAACTATCCCAAACCCGTGACTGTAAGCACCATTTATGATATCATATACGATTTGAATATTTACGTGCCATTCGACCTGATGAAGCTGCATATAGCGAAACACCATGGTCGACTTGAAAAAATAAATATTTGTGACAAACGTTGTATTATCTTTATATATACTTGCACTATGGTTTTTACCCTTTTTTTCCCTTTGCTTGGTAACCAATTTTAATAATTTAAAGCACGTTAAATTATTTTCATTAAGTGCTACCTGTTCAATGCGTCGCCTGCAACTTTTGCCTTCGATCAATTCTGTAAACACAACGTCGGAAACAACATTTCAGGTTCAATTAATTCCCAATTCCATTTATCTTTCCTTTCCGCCCTGAGTACTCTTATATTTCCTAATTTACCAGATGAAGTTTGTTTAAGGATCTTTCTTTAGGTTACTGGAAATCAGTGCACTGTCTTTGTTGATGTTCCTTACCAAATCAAAACGCCGTAAATTAAATGAAAAGGTGGATGCGTATGAAAGGTAATGAAGTGATTTTAGCTTAATAAATGAAATACTTGGAGGAAACTCGAAGTTAGTTTAAGAAGGAACTAAACGTTGATCTCAATGACTCAAGCTTAGCAAATCGTCATTTTCGGAGAAATCGAATAAGACACTGTCTCTAATGCTGTAGTATGGAAATGGCATCACGGAATTGCACTGCGCAAAAGTTAATGTATAATAAATGAGACAGTGACATCAGGAACCAACAAAACTCACTCTCTCTCTCTCTCTCTCTCTCTCTCTCTCTCTCCTGTTTCAGTTAAATATTGATACTGGCAAGGTAAATAAATTCGGATTCCTTGTGCGTACTTTTTTAAAATATACACGTTACCTTATGTATGGGGCGATGCTTCTATTCTGAACTTTGCGTCTCTTTAAGCTCTTTATACGTGAAATATTAAGGAGTTTCTTTTCGACGGGAAATTATTATTTTCCAACATGAAATAAACGAAAACCTTTAGGTTTTGGGGAGCTTCCATCTTTTGTTGGATGCATTGTTTTTGCAAGAACAAGTTATTATCTGCTGCCAAATAATAGTAATAATGAATGTGATGTGCAATCTGATAAAACAGAACCTGGAAACAGCAATGTTTAAGGAAGCCGACGATCGATTTCAATGAATTATGGAACAGCCACAAAGAACCAAGTGC
The DNA here is from genome assembly GCA_039090855.1 of Macrothele yani. NCBI lineage: Eukaryota > Metazoa > Arthropoda > Arachnida > Araneae > Macrothelidae > Macrothele > Macrothele yani. The sequence goes on from CM077024.1 coordinate 105,556,801, forward strand.
AATGACAGATATGTTTTTGATTTTAGAAAATGATAACTTCCATTGTCACTAAAGTCTTCACAAACCACCTTTTAGAAAGAGTATTTTTGACTTATTCGTAACTGCTCCGTTCCCATCTTGTTTGTAAAACTGTTGTCAATGGCAACTAAAATACCGCGGCACTTCTGGTAAAAAAGAAAAAAAGAAACACGGGGGGGGGGTGAGTATTTCCGTCATATGGCTCTTATGTCAATGCGGAGCTTATCCAAAAATTTTTTCCAAACGCTGCTCCTAGCGACATATGGCTTCCCTTTGTACGCCACAGGTTTTGAGTCTGTCTGTCAGTCTGTCTGGCACTCACTCACTGTCCACTAACACACCGACAGTGTTGACTCTCTGGTCTCTTCCATCCTCTCCCTAGCTACGAGGTTAAAGTCAAGGACAACGGCCACACGATGAAGTTAGGGGACATTTCTCTCAGACATGCCACAACGAGGGCTGAGTTAGGGCTCAATATCAGGAGGCGGAGCCCAAAGTAACCTAGGCTGACGGCTTTACCTATACCGTCTAATTGCAGACTACAGAGAAATGTTAAACTCTCTCGAAAGTTTGGAATTAGTAAGATTCCTGAAAGCGCTGCGACAGCTAGCCCGTCAGTCACCGGAAACCAGTCTTTCACTCGGACAGATCTGTAGTTCTTGACGAAGCTTTTCGTTCTCTGCAGAAATCCACTAATGAATGACCTACGGCATTTGCTGCCTAATCCCGGAATAAATAACCCTCCAGAGTCCACATTCCCCACTCAGACCCAGTTGCCGAAGAATTCTCTTTTTACTAACTAGAAAGTGTAGTCTTCATACGTTAAATCGCAAAATTCGCATTTATTTATTTTTTTATAAAAGAAAAGAGGAAATTGTCTCTAGCATTCACTCCAACCCGAACCTTAGTAAACAATATGCAGTCCGAGCCAGATTCGGGTCCGGGTTCCGCTTCGAGCGCTTGGGCCATCGGAAACTAATGGATCATTTATTTCTTTTTTGTTCGCTCCACCTTGACCTGACTTTAAAACCTTAGTTAGACAGGGAAAAAAATCATACTTCCTAAGCAATAAGGTTTAGATCGGTATGGTAGAAAAACTCGTCAATTCAAACAGGAAGCTAAAAGAAGGAATAGAAATTGAGAAAAATCAGAAATTCGTCATCAATGACTGCAGAGGATTACACCTGCTTAACATCTGGCAGGATTTGGTGGAAAATAACCGTAACTGTCAAGGTTAACCGTAACCGCGATTGTGACGGGGAAAAGTGACAACAAAAGACATCCTGAAGAAGGAGAAGGGTTTTCTCCGAAAATTTGCAATTAAAAAAAAAATTCCCATTATAGCTGTTTTGATTAGTAATTGATTTTATTGTCATCTTCATATCACATAAATGTATGAACACCTCGTTAGATTTGGAGCAATTTATGGATGGTGACTAAATGGCATAAATTTCAAGAAATGTATGTCGAAAAATACATTGCCTGCAAATGGAACAAAAAGTGAAGATATTAATATTATTATCCATTTGAAGCATGGCACAACGCAAAAATGCTGAAAATTTCGATTGAATTCTCTCGGGGACAGGGCAACATTAAATTCGACATAATATCCGAAAGGAAACATACATACATACGCGTATATATATATATATATATATTCCACGACGATAAACTCGCACGGCTCTTACGTCGCAGCATTTTAGTCACTCCGCTAGCGAGAAACGAACGAAATTATCATTCTTCTAAATTCGGTTAAAACGGAATACAAACACCACATTGCCAGAAAAACACACTCGAGTTTCAAGCTTGCACGCATACGGTGACTTGGGGCGGTGGAGTACGGCAATGAAAGCGAAAACCTTTCACGGGGTCTGAAATTTAGGGATTAAGACTTTTTAGCTTGTTAAGTCTCATTCACAGCACTAAAGGCATGCCAAAACCCTATATCAGGCGCCTCATATAAAGTTTCCGTGGATGCTGCCAAGACAGGGAAAAACCTTAAAACACAAGAAAAAAAAAAATTCAGCAGAAGAAAATAATTCCACGCTTAAGCTTCCATGTTCACGTAATCTGATAAATAACTGTAATAAAAACTGCGTATTTTGGTGGATTTTTTATGTAATCTTCCTTCAACGCATTTCACCTGAATAATATATTTTAGGAGGTGACCGACTCTTCTTGTATATTTAAAATTTTCACAACCGGTGAATGTACTTATTGAGAAAATGCGTTTACCATCAAAAAGCGATCCTTCCGCCATGTATGACTAAATTTCGCGAAATATGTAGCTTTTATACGGTTGCATATACGAAGTCACTGACTAAACCTGGAAGTAAAACTATGTACACTCCAGCTAATGCACGATTCTAATGTTACATATCACCTACGGTTCCCAAAACTGAAACGTACGTATCTGAAAATCTGTTATTTAAAACCAGTTTTAAAATCCTTCAGTTTCCATTTCAGGTGATTTACAAAAGCAAATTTAACGACACAAATTTCAACAGAAATATTCCTGATTTGAGAATGTTACCCAGTACTACTGCTACTATGAGACGAAAGTGCAGGTCTGCAGATATCGATTTCACATTCTGTGTTTTTTTTTTTTTTTTTTTTTTTTTTATTTTGGAAATACAAAACTGACAACGGCCAGAGATGGAAACGGGTCACGGGTCAACGGGTCGGGTCAAGGTGTTCCTGACCCGATTTTGACCCGGTTTTATTCCCGTTTTACTTTTGAAATGAAAAAAATACATTCCAAAGAAAAATGAGTGTTGTGGATTTCTGTAGTCGATACTGATGCCCACGGAGTGAATAATGATTTGCCATGCAAAAATATTGTCCCTTTCTTAAAGCAACGAAGATTTCCACCGACCGACCGTCAGACACAGCGACAACATATCGTAAAAAGATACATCCTTTGCGTTCTTTTACAGTGCGATTGTCCAGGGCAAGGTACAGACAAACGCCATTCGCCTGCTTCTCAGCTGATTCACTCTCTCCGTGCGAAGTTCACTGTGTGACTAAGAGTAACTTTTCACATCGCATCTTTTACATTGAGCATTGAGAAGTTTTCGACTGATGTGCTAACATCCCGTTCCCTTGACATGTCATGTCAAAATTAACTCTTTATTTATATTTATATATACGGCTGGATGAGGACAACTAAAGAAGATGTGACTTCCAAAGTGGAATATATAGAGCTATGCAAGACAGTACGAAAAAGTATCACTGAAGACGTAAGAAAATTCAACTGTGAACTAGTGAGGAAAGCAATTGAAAACAACCAAAGCCTAAAGATAGCAAAGGGACATCTCAGTAAGGGAAGAAAACAGATTATGGCACTGAGAAAAGAAGATGGTTCTGTAACAAGAAATAGAGGCGAAATTTTGACAAGAGTGAAAGATTTCTACTCCAAATTATATGAAAGGGATGATACATGCACTCCAGACATCATGAAAGATACCAGTACCAGAGTTCCTCCAGTCCTTCCAGCAGAAGTTGCACATGCAATCAAGAACATGAAGCGGGGAAAAGCTCCAGGAGAAGATGGTATTACTGTAGACATCATACAAGAAGCAAGTGGAGAAATCGAAACAGTACTCGCCCAAATTTTCACTCGATGCCTTAATGAAGGAAAGATTCCTGAGGACTGGAACACCGCTACAATGATCCTGCTACATAAGAAAGGTGACATTGAGGATCTCGGAAACTACAGACCTATCAGCCTCCTATCAGTAGTTTATAAAATCTTCACTAAAGTTCTTTCACACCGCTTGAAGGTAACACTGGACATGGCTCAACCGAGAGAACAAGCTGGATTCAGGAGTGGCTACAGCACAATAGATCATATCCATGTGCTGAGAGAACTAATTGAAAGAGCGAGGGAATATGAACTTCCATTGTGCATGGCTTTTATCGATTATGAAAAAGCCTTTGATTCGGTGAAACCATCAGCAGTTACAATGGCTCTGAAAACCTGCGGCATTGAAGATGCATACATTAATATTATTAATAACATCTATGAAAATGCAAGTGCAAAGATTAGGCTGTTTGAAAATACAACACACATAAAAATTGGAAAGGGAGTGAGACAAGGTGACACCATATCTCCGAAGCTCTTTAATGCCACATTGGAGGGTGTTTTTCAGTCACTGAGCTGGGAAAACAAGGGGATAAAGATTAATGGAGATTATCTAACCCACCTTCGTTTTGCTGATGACATAGTCATTTTTGCAACTAGCCCATCAGAGCTGCAGAGTATGATCCAGGAACTTGCTGACAAGAGTAAAGAAGTGGGATTAAAAATGAACTTTCAGAAGACAAAAGTGATGTTCAATGCTTTTACAAGAAATGAAGATTTATCGATTGATGGAGAAAAGCTGGAGATAACAGACACGTACGTTTATCTTGGACAGCAGATATCAAGTGAGGGTCACATTGATGAAGAAATTAATCGGCGTACAAAACTTGCCTGGAGAGCTTTTGGAAGAAACAGCATAATTTTCAAGAGCAATATGCCATTATGTCTTAAAAGAAAAGTGTTTGATCAATGCATCCTTCCAGTGCTTACGTATGGTGCAGAGACGTGGACCTTAACTAAAAGAGACATACAAAGGCTGCAGACAACTCAAAGAAGCATGGAGAGGTGCATACTTGGTGTAACCAGGAGAGATAAGAAGAGGAACTCGTGGATCCGAAAAATGACAAGAGTGGAAGACATCATGATCAGAGTTAAATCCCTGAAATGGCAATGGGCTGGACATACTGCCAGAAGGACAGATCATCGATGGACAGCCGAAATTTTAGATTGGATTCCAAGGGACAGGAAAAGACCCAGAAGAAGACCACATGGGAGATGGGTGGATGAAATTCGAAAGTATGCAGGGGTGACATGGAGGAGACTGGCACAAGACAGACCGTTGTGGAGGAAACTTGGGGAGACCTTCGTCCAGCAGTGGATTGATAATGGTTGACAATGATGATGATGATGATACGGCTGGATTTAATATAAAGGAGGCTCAAAAAGGCATCGAGGCCAACGTGCTTGTTGAAAACCCCAAGGGGAAGTGTGAATGCTGGAAATTGTTTCGTCTCATTAAGGAACCGGTGAATAATTCTGTGTTATTTGGTCTTGCTTTTTGTTCAAAATGTGGAAAGTGTATAATTACAAAGAAAGATGTCGACGGTGTAATAAAAAATTATGGAACCAAAAATTTAACAGACCATATGAAAGTATGCGCACTACCATCAAAGCGTGGAAAGAGTGAACAATCTAAATACAGTTTTAAAAATACATTTGTATAATCGTAAATAATGATTCCCATTTGAAATATACTCCATGGTCACAGTCATAATCAGCCATTACTTCTGGATTACGCAAAATAATGGCACTGAAAATGGCACTGAAATTTAGCACTATATATATATATATAAATTGAGTTTTGAATTTATAGTTAATTCAGATTTGTCCGGGTCGGGTCGGGTCGGGTCCAGTTATGGGACGTCCGGGTCCAAAATTTTTGACCTGTTTCCAACTCTGACAACGGCTCCAAACATTAAGACATCAGTCTTTGATTTCCGGTTGTGAATGCTCCTGAACTAGAGGCATCGGTATAAAATAATTTCGGTAACACTACCATTAAACTACCTTAAAGTTCAAAATGTTTGCTGTTATTTAGAGGATGAAATGCGTTTCCAATTTGCATAATATCAGTTGTAGCATTTTGTAGTTCCTTTTTGTCTGGCAAAAACGCAGCAGTGAATGTCGGAAAAGCTAAGTAATTCCGTGTGTTTACGGGCGGGACATAACGCTACCATGACACATGGTGTTAGACACAAAACGGTTTCAAATAAAACCGACGAAATGAATCCACGGAATTTTTATATCATTTGAAACTTCATACAAATGTGTATTTATAGTGATTACTCCCAGGGAAAGTCAGTCTAATTCCTTATTTATTCCGTCTAAAAACATTAATTGCCTGATAGAAGATGTCAAAAGTGCACAGTGTTATTTAGTGAATTGTGGTGTTTTACAGTAATTCCCGGAAATAAGTAAAAAAATGTAAATAAATTGCTAATATGTAGACGCACACATATGTAACGTTGCCCTAACTTCTGTAAAACTGAATCAAGTACACAGATATGATAAAATGATGATAAATCCATTGAATAAATATAAAACCTTTCACTTTGAAAAACTACAGATGCATTTTTTACGCTTTCCAACCGTAGGTTGAAGAAGCGTATATGCTCCAGCTCTGTCCGTCTGTCTGTCCGCACGATAACTCGTGTAAAAATGGTTTGATTTCGATGAAATTTTAGTATGTGGTAGGGGATCACTGGGGCCGAACCCTATTGAAAATGAACGAAATGGGGTTAAAGGTGACGACATAGGAGAAGGATCTATTCCATTGCCCTTTATGCGTCATAATTTGCGAAAAAATAGTTCGATTTCGATGAAATTTTAGTATGTGGTAAGGGACAACCTGGGGACGAACCCTACTGAAAATTGAAGAAATGGATTCTAAGGTTAGGACATATGAGCGGGATCCATTCTATGGCACTTATGCATCATAACTTACGTAAAAATGCTTCGATTGCGACAAAACTTTAGTATGTTGTTCCGGAAGTATACTGAACCGGTTCTGTTGAACATAATCCAAATGGGGTCAAAGGTCAGGACACGGGAGAGAAATTTATTCCACAGCCATTATCCTCATAACTTGAGTAATGATTTCTGGTATGTTGGAAAGCGTATCATAATCAATGCATTGCATGATTTTGCTAACTTGTTGGAATCATACTGCAACTTATTAATTTGTTATTAAAATAAAAACAGAATAAAACTTATTTTCGTGGACATGAGTCCCTGTAAAATGGCACAAACGACAAAACATTTCTTTCCGTGAAATAAGAGTTTCAAAAAATAACTGAAGTTTGAGCCGGACACACTTTCAACAGAGGATGTTCACACATTTTTAGAATGTTTTTGATAAAGAATAACAGGAAATAAAAGAAATTCAAAGAATTGAAACTGGCAACAGCGTGTTAGATGAACACGAAAGAAACATCTGCTGCTGTTAAATGTCGTCTGCTAAGAAAATGGCGCACGTAAACAAGTTGTGGATAGAAGGTAATGTTTTTGCTCTTTACGAAGACAAATATTCATATTCTGTAATTAAAAAACACTGTAAAAATCATGGAATTAGCATTTCTAAATATAAAATAAGCAATATTATTGATAATAAAGGGAAATCGTCAAGCATTGTTTTTAACAGGAAAAACATCAAATTAATATCCAAAGAAGCCAACTACTTTTAGGACAGTTGCTCTAAAAAAGCAAATCCATCAACCCAAAGAGCAATTCCTTTGTTAAAAAACTGTATCAACTGTAAACAAGGTAATAAACAAAGATTTGTAAAAAAAAAAAAAAAATGTTCACGGCGTTTTGCCTAGGCACGTGGCAAAGCGTAGAACTTGTCGTGGACTTCTTTGCAAAAATAATTTAGCCGGAGACAGATAGAAATTTATTGCGACTATTTGTGAAACACGTGGATCTACCTAAACGACTAACAAGAAAAGGTCGATTTATTACCACAGAAGAGCAGAAAAAGACTTACGAACTTCGTTCCAAGAACCCAAAAAACAAAGCTTTAGTAAAGGATTCATCATTATATTGCTAATTCCTCGTACAATGGGAAATTCAAGTTAAGAAAAGTTGAAAAGAGGATGTTAAAATGAATTCTACATCAGAGTTGGACACGGGTAAAAAATTTCGGACCTGGACCCGACCCGGACAAATCTACTTTGAACTATAAATTCGAAACTCAATTTATATATATCATCATCATCCTTGTCAACCATTATCAATCCACTGCTGGACGAAGGTCTCCCCAAGTTTCCTCCACAACGGTCTGTCTTGTGCCAGTCTCCTCCAGGTCACCCCTGCATACTTTCGAATTTCATCCACCCATCTCCCATGTGGTCTTCTTCTGGGTCTTTTCCTGTCCCTTGGAATCCAATCTAAAATTTCGGCTGTCCATCGATGATCTGTCCTTCTGGCAGTATGTCCAGCCCATTGCCATTTCAGGGATTTAACTCTGATCATGATGTCTTCCACTCTTGTCATTTTTCGGATCCACGAGTTCCTCTTCTTATCTCTCCTGGTTACACCAAGTATGCACCTCTCCATGCTGCTTTGAGTTGTCTGCAGCCTTTGTATGTCTCTTTTAGTTAAGGTCCACGTCTCTGCACCATACGTAAGCACTGGAAGGATGCATTGATCAAACACTTTTCTTTTAAGACATAATGGCATATTGCTCTTGAAAATTATGCTGTTTCTTCCAAAAGCTATCCAGGCAAGTTTTGTACGCCGATTAATTTCTTCATCAATGTGACCCTCACTTGATATCTGCTGTCCAAGATAAACGTACGTGTCTGTTATCTCCAGCTTTTCTCCATCAATCGATAAATCTTCATTTCTTGTAAAAGCATTGAACATCACTTTTGTCTTCTGAAAGTTCATTTTTAATCCCACTTCTTTACTCTTGTCAGCAAGTTCCTGGATCATACTCTGCAGCTCTGATGGGCTAGTTGCAAAAATGACTACGTCATCAGCAAAACGAAGGTGGGTTAGATAATCTCCATTCATCTTTATCCCCTTGTTTTCCCAGCTCAGTGACTGAAAAACACCCTCCAATGTGGCATTAAAGAGCTTCGGAGATATGGTGTCACCTTGTCTCACTCCCTTTCCAATTTCTATGTGTGTTGTATTTTCAAACAGCCTAATCTTTGCACTTGCATTTTCATAGATGTTATTAATAATATTAATGTATGCATCTTCAATACCGCAGGTTTTCAGAGCCATTGTAACTGCTGATGGTTTCACCGAATCAAAGGCTTTTTCATAATCGATAAAAGCCATGCACAATGGAAGTTCATATTCCCTCGCTCTTTCAATTAGTGCTCTCAGCACATGGATATGATCTATTGTGCTGTAGCCACTCCTGAATCCAGCTTGTTCTCTTGGTTGAGCCATGTCCAGTGTTACCTTCAAGCGGTGTGAAAGAACTTTAGTGAAGATTTTATAAACTACTGATAGGAGGCTGATAGGTCTGTAGTTTCCGAGATCCTCAATGTCACCTTTCTTATGTAGTAGGATCATTGTAGCGGTGTTCCAATCCTCAGGAATCTTTCCTTCATTAAGGCATCGAGTGAAAATTTGGGCGAGTACTGTTTCGATTTCTCCACTTGCTTCTTGTATGATGTCTACAGTAATTCCATCTTCTCCTGGAGCTTTTCCCCGCTTCATGTTCTTGATTGCATGTGCAACTTCTGCTGGAAGGACTGGAGGAACTCTGTTACTGGTATCTTTCGTGATGTCTGGAGTGCATGTATCATCCCTTTCATATAATTTGGAGTAGAAATCTTTCACTCTTGTCAAAATTTCTGCCTCTATTTCTTGTTACAGAACCATCTTCTTTTCTCAGTGCCATAATATGTTTTCTTCCCTTACTGAGATGTCCCTTTGCTATCTTTAGGCTTTGGTTGTTTTCAATTGCTTTCCTCACTAGTTCACAGTTGAATTTTCTTACGTCTTCAGTGATACTTTTTCGTACTGTCTTGCATAGCTCTATATATTCCACTTTGGAAGTCACATCTTCTTTAGTTGTCCTCATCTCTCTTCTTTTTTGCATCAACATTTTCGTTTTCCCTGATAATTTATTTACATGCAACTTGTTTTTAGACCCAGCTAATTTTGTTGCTGTTTCCATAAGAGCTTTGGTTACTTTTCTGTTAACTTCAGAGATGTCCACTTCTTCCGATGTTAGGCCTTCTAAAGCAGAGAACCTGTTCTTCAGTTCCAACTTGAAGGTATTACGGTGTTTTTTAAGGTTGGTTATGTCAGTAGATTTTGTTTGTCTTATGAGCTTGCCACGTTCAAGTTTAGTGTTGAGGTGCATCTTACATCTCACCAATCTATGGTCACTACCTGTGTTGAACTTGTTTAGCACACTGCAGTCTTCTATGACGAATTTTTTGTTACACATAATAAAATCAATTTCACTTGTCGTCCCATTTGGATGTCTCCATGTCCATTTCCTGTGTGGCTTTTTTTGAAGGAGTTCAAGATGAAAAACCCTTCTGCCTCTGCAAACTCAACGAGAGTATTTCCACGCTGGTTTCTGTTGCCGTGACCGAATTTACCTACTGAAGTTTCATTCTGTTGCCGTTGCCCTATTTTTGCATTGAAATCTCCCATAATTATTTTCAAGTGCTGCTTACCTTTATTATTTAGACGACAAATTTCCTCATAAAATTCTTCAATTTCTTCTTCAGGATGACTTGTGGTGGGTGCATAAGTTTGAATAATCTGAGCCTGGTATCTTCTCGATAGTTGGATAACGAGTCGTGCAGCTCTGTCAGAGGAACTTTCAACTTCTACCACTTTAGCCTTCAGTTTCTTGTTTATTATAAATCCAACACCACTAGTTCTGCCAGTATCTGTCCAACGATAATAGAAGAGATGTCCACTTTTCAGTTCGATGAGATCTTCTCCTTTTCTCCTTACCTCACTTAGCCCCACGATGTCCCACTTGATCCTTTGTAGTTCCTCTTCCAATTCAAGAAGCCTTGAATCAGAAGATAGGGAGCGTCCATTGTACGTTGCCAAGGTCAGCATCAGATGGCAGCCTAGTCCGGTCCTCCGGGGATTCTTAGCACCCTCTGCCTTCATGTCGCACTGGCCGCTGCCTTGGCCAGGTACATTCCAGCTGCCGGAGACTGAGGGCCAAGATTTCAGTTGTGGAGTCATTTTGGAGGGGTTTGGCCATAACTCACCACGCTAGCCAAGCGGGTTGGTGAGTGTGGGATAGAATTTCCTCTAATCCCGATGGTATAGTTATACCGCTATTGGCGGTCGTCAGAGCCCCTTTAGTGGGAACAGGATGCACCACGAGAAGGCGGGGTTGACATTTGTCAAGGAGAGGCTGTGATGTTACGCATCACCTGATCTTACATCCCATATATATACACATATAAACGTAATAAATATATATATTCATTCCAATAACTGCTTGATATTTAATAACTGAAATCCTTTTTTCGTAATAAAATTTGGTTACTTGTTAAATTTTAGCGCCATTATTAGTGCCACTATTTTGCGTAATCCAGAAATAATGGCTGACTATGACAGTGACCATGGATTATATTACAGATGGGAATCATTATTTGCGATTACGCAAATGTGTGTGTGTTTTTTTTTAATGTATTTAGATTGTTCACTCTTTCTATGCTGTGATGGAGGTGCGCATACTTTCATATGGTCAGTTATATTTTTGTTTCCATAATCTTTTACATATTACACCGTCTACATATTTCTTTGAAATTATACACTTTCCACATTTTGAACAACAAGCAAGACCAAACAACACAGAATTATTCACCCGTTCCTTAATGAGACGGAAAAAGTTCCACCATTCACTCTACCCCTCGTGGTTTTCAAAAAGCACGTACTTGTTGGCCTCAACGCAGGGGCGGATCCAGAAGGGGGGGGGGCTCCCCTCAGTTCCAAGGAAAAGCTTCGATTTTTTAGGCTTTCATAACAAATTAAATAATATTTGGTGAAGAAATTATTACTTAAAAGTATATTACTTTTCTTAATTAAGTGGAAGAATTTATAGACATACTAAGAACACTTTTTCATTTTGAGGAAAAATATCAGCAAGGTTCCCAGTTACTGCCGATATTTGCGCCTCCCTTCCTCACGAAAACCCTGGATCCGCCCCAGCCTCGACGCCTTTCTCAACCTCCTTAATATTAAATCTATCCATATTAACAAACAAGGAGTTAATTTCGACATGACATGTCATGGGAACGCGATGTTAGCACATCAATCGAAAACCTCTCAATGCTCAATGTAAAAGATGCGATGTGAAAAGTAACTCTTAGTCACACAGTAAACTTCGCACGGAGAGAGTGAATCAGATGAGAAGCAGGCGAATGGCATTTGCCTTTACTTGCCATGGACAATCGCACTGTAAAAGAACGCAAAGGAAGTATCTTTATACGATATGGTGTCGTCGGTGTGTCTGACGTCGGTTGGTGGAAATCTTCGTTGGTTTAAGAAAGAGGCAATATTTTTACATGGCAAATCATTATTCACTCCGTGGGCACCAGTATTGAATAACGAATTCCACAATACGCATTTTTCTTTGGAACATATTTACCTCTTTTCAAAAATAAAACGGGAATGAAACCGGGTCAAAAACACCTTGACCCGACCCGTTGGACCAGCAAGAAATTGTCGACCCGTTGACCCGTGACCATCTCTGTTCTACATATTAACAAAACAGTGTTTTAACTCCTATATTTAGAGAGAAAATACCATTTCTTTATCCACGGAACCTTCAAAGAGTAGAACTCCATCAGGATAAGGCTACCAGTCATACATCCAAATCTACCAATCTATTTCTTGAAAAAATGAAAAAAGAGACAGGTATTAAGTCTATACATTTTGCTCATATACCTTCAAAGTCCCCTGATGTGTTACCAATGGACTATTGTGCCTTTTGACCGCTAAAAAGAGCGCTTTCTAAACGCAGACCGAAACCAATGATTGGTCTATGGGAAGCAGCGGAAAAAGAGTGGAATAAAATAACACTACCAATTTTACGAAATGCTCTGTTATCCTGGAAATCTGGATGTAGTAACTTCATTATCCAGAGAAAGGGCTATGAGACAGAACATTTAAAAAAGAAATAATTTTATTTTAAACAACAATTATATTGCTAGAAAATCGTTCTAAAAATGTGGGAACATCCTGTGCATATAACTGCCAATGAAATTCTCAATGCGGAATTCCACATTGTCTTTTGGTAAGCCTTGGAAAGATATTTTCTAGTTTCTCCTTTTTTTTTTACTGCTGGACGCGAAGCTGAATGCAAAAGCTTGAAACAAAATGTACAAAAATTAAAGAACGGCGTGTCATTTCACGGGGTACCTGTTCGATTAAATTGGATTTTGCCAAATTAAATAGGGTAGTCAGAAAATTTGATAACGTCGAGCGAGAACGGGAATTAAAGATATGCTGCTGCCTTGGACAAATGAGAAACGATAAATTTTTTGGAGCTCACACAAATTGTTTGAAATGAACCATTAAGTCGTCGATTAGCCGGAAATAGTGTCATGCATCACTCGGAGAAATCAATTCATTTCGTTCAGGCACGATTTAACGTTAATAAATACAGATTTGTACCTATTAAACACAAAGAAATTTCAGCAACAAGATGTATTCTTTCTAATTCTCGCGGACAATTCACCCGTCCTTTAACAGAAAAAATATCTTAAGATATGATATCCGCATACATGGGCGGCAGTAGCTAAGTTTTCAGGAGGGGGCAAATGGAAACTAATAGCATAAATAAACATCATATGTAAACTCCTATTCTGCCGTCTTGTGTCCTCTAACCATTTTTACCGCACACACACTTAATAAATTTAATTGAAAACCAGAAGACCCTCCAAAACTGCATAAAAAATATGGGTAGATGAAATTCGATAGCACGTAGGGACAATAAAGAATTTTTATTTCTTGTTCTTTTAAACCTTGCACCGTTCGCTCACCTGCTCCCGTGCGCCACAAAATGCCCATGATAACTCAGTAATTAAGAAGGAAAAAAGACTTCGGGAGCTCTTTGCCAAGTAGCAAACGGCCGTTGTAAAAGATATGGTTTTCATTCCTTTGTCTTCCACAGTGTGTTCTGTACTGTAGTCATATACGCTGTGCCCCAACATGCGATGAGAAATTTCAATATAATTACTTTCTACTGCAAATTCCCAATATTTTGACTATTCTTACTGAACACACACACCTCTAGAAGATAACTGGAGTTGCATTAAAACATCGAATTTCTAATACAAATTTTGAAGATGACAATCCGTTTTTTGGTGTAAATATGACAAATATAGTAAGTCAGACAATATCCAAAAACTTAAAAATTTCGTCGTCCTGGAGCGTGAATCGAACCTGCGTCTCCCATATAGCGCCCGGGTATGCTAACCACTACACCACCCAGAACAACCAAGTCTCAAGTTTTCGATTAATTTGAATTGGGTGGTGTAGTGGTTAGCATACCCGAGCGCTATCTGGGAGACGCGGGTTCGATTCCCGCTCCAGGACGACGAAATTTTAAAGATTTCGGATATTATCTGACTTACTACCATCATTGTCATATTTACACCCAAAAAACGGATTGTCATTTTTGAAATTTGTATTGTATGGTGTAATCCCGTATTCCATTCATGATCGAATTTCTTCGTGATCTGCACTGTTGTGCAACAAGATGGAAAGTATGCATATGTTCATTTTAGCATAAATAGAGTCGATAGCTGTGTTGTTCTCTGATGTGATTAAGAAGAATGTGATTGTGTGTCAACAAGTTTCTAAATGCACACATATCTTTATTAGATTATATTACTTATTTCTCTCGAGTCACATGAAGAAAGGAGACTCTGCTGAAATAATGTATCAGCAGAATAGGTAGAAATGCGTATTTCGATATTACTGACGTTTAAAGAAAGTGCACAGTTAAGAAATATAAGTTTTCATGCGGTTGAATTAAAATACAATAGTTCTTCGCTTCTGCATGGAGTATATAGGCCTGCCTGTTTATACATAAAAAGTGCAGAGTACAAGCATGTATTAAATGCATTATAAATGTTCGATTTCCCTTTAAAATGAAAAGAAAGTGAATGACCGTATTTATATGTAAATTACATTGCAGTCGCTTAGAAGCCTTGCTAAATTCAACTACAAGAATCAGGCAGGGTTACCGAAGGGAGGGCAGCGGTTTTGTGTCCCCCTTTCCCGGTTATATTTGTAGTATGATTTTTGTATTTATGCGCATGATGAGCAAATTATTTCAGGGCGAAAAAGAATATCACTAAATAGGAAACAAAATAAAGTGAATATATAGCATTTTTGACACAGATTTTTACTATAGCTGAGCCTTTTTCTTTCAATGCGATTTTTAAGCAGTTACTAAGTTTGTATGGGGGCCAGCGACCTTATCTCATGTATTATGGCTAATAAACAAAACCTTGATTACGGCTTGTTCCGTGAATGTAGTAATAGACTTCAATCGTCTGCATAAGTTACAAACAGAACACATATCGTGCATACAGTGATATTAGGAGGAGAAAAGAAAAGTGAGGGTTGGAGCTATTATTGGAGATAGGGTAAAAAACATTGGAGCTGAGTTGCTCTATAAGAATTTGGGGGAGAACAGAGTGATATTGCGGTAAACCTAATTAAGTAAGGAGCTATGAAATTTGAAAAAAAAAAAAAAAAAAAAAGCTGAAAAAAAGAAATATCTCGACGGTAGAAATACTAGGACCCACTGAACAGGGCCATTATCTAGGGCAAGACATGTAAAAAGTTTCTCATAACGCTGCCACAACCTAGAATTTGGGATTCGCACACGTGTGCGAAAAAAATTATACGAAAAACCCAGTCCCCTACACCTTGAAATCCTCGATGTGCTATTAAAAAGAGTTTAGCAGTTTTGGTTGCAATGCTTTTTATTTTGCACATGTTCTTTAGATAGAAGTGTTTAACTGTGTTCATGTATATATGCACATACAGTTTATTTTATCTGCATGCACTTAAATAAATGTAGATCAAATGAACAACACAGGTTTTCATTACACTCGTTTACCTTTAATAATGGATAGCATACTATTTGCCTGTGCAGTATGTACATATCAGTTAAATGATGTATATAACATACTGTGTGTGTGTGTGTGTGGGTGTTAATACATATATATATCACAGGGTTACAAATTTGATTTTTGATTTGCATAAAAAAAATATGGAGAATTTCAAGAACATATGTCTGTATAAGGAGACACCTGTAACGAACTTAGAGCCATTCATTCCAGAAAAGGGGGAAGGATAACTTCAGAGGACGGCCAAATACAATATCAATGTCTCCTCCTGGGATTGGAACCTGGACCCTTTATTTCAGGATCTGCAGAACATACATAACTGCACAGTAAAGGTAAGTAGAATAGGCTTCCATGAATTTCATTTAAAATAATGTGTGTATGCATGTATAAATGGAACAAGTTAGTTTACTTGAGTTCGTTTAGGTGGGATTCTTCAGCTGAATTACAATTGGTTAGCAATTTGCTTGGATAGTGATCGATACATTTACTCAGAGATAAGAAACGATGGTATGTATTTTGCCTACTTATGTAGAAACAAAAAATGTAACTCTTTGTTTGAATCACAGTAAAATAACTCTAATATGAGAAGGAAATGCTTTCACTTGAATAAGTAACGCAGTGAAAAACGGATATTTATTTGATTAGGGTCCAGTTCGTTTGTTCGAGTGAAAAAATTATTAATTTCTTAAACAAAATATGTGGCTTGCATTTATCTACAAGAAGCGTAGATATGTTATATATGTTTCAGTTGTGTTTGTTCACTTATAATTGTTTATTTGTTCTTTGATGACGAAAGAAGTTGCCCACCGCTTGTTTATATATGAAAAATGCAGTTGTATGCTTCAACAAATTACACTGACTTAAAGTAGAATGCATATAATTATACGGTAGGTCTTTCTTCTTCAGTATCAGATGGGTCCGAATGACCTTTTCATCAGAAATTGGTAGGGGTCGTAAAAGGAAAGTTCTTGTGGGGAAAAAAAGTATATACAAATAAAAAAACCTGTTTTGGTGGACTACATCATTGTAGTTTGTCTCTATGATTTTGTAGTTCTCGGTGTTTTTTCAGGAAGATAATAAAATTTGCTTTTCATGCTGGTAACAACATTACAGGGTACGGTTGCATTCAATGGCGCCCATATGAGTACTTTTAGGGGGAGGGGGCTAAGAAAAATCCTTACCTCTTTTAAGGCTGTCAAACATTTTAGTAAATGTACAAAATACTAAAATACAACAAAAATAATTGATACAATCAATCATTAATATCTTATTATTTTTAAAAATGCTTTAAAAAAAGGTTTCGTCTATTTTAGAGTTTTAAATGTATCAAAAATTTGGCTATACCAACGCCCCCCCCTTATGGGCGCTCTTCGTTGCATTCGACTCTTTACCTTACCTATATTAAACACGAAGGAGGAAATCTTGTTTTGTAAACAGAGTTGCTCTAGAATACAGAACTCCAAGACGAAAGAATTGCAGTAAAATAATGAATTCTAAATGTTTTTAACCCTTTAAGCGGCTGAAACGAGTTAACTCGGGGTTAGCAAAATGGGTTGAAATCAGCTCAAACGAGTTTATTCGCTGCCTAAGAAGTTGGCCGAACTCAGCTGGAACGAGTGAAACTACGCATTAGAAAGCGTTACTTTCTTTCTCCTTAGCTTTGTTATCGAATCGCTTTTCTGGGAGTTACCTACTAAAAGAGATATAACAATGTAGATGAACCTAAGAAAGGAGGCAGAAGATGTTTGATTCAATTGTTTCTACTCAGTAGCATGATGTCCGTGTCAGAGGGTCTAGCTAGACCTATTATGCCTTGGATCATGGGGCAGAAAATAAAAGACTGGAAGGAAGTGCTTTGGATTATTGACAGTTTTATGATAGGTATACTGCTGAGATGCGAAGAGAAAAATAATTATTTCGCCGTATCTTCCTTAAAACCCGGTCTTTATGAAGGCATTCTGTTTGGGGAAAGCTGTAAAGTTCGGGCACCGTTGATTCAGGGTACATCGGTCGTTTAAAGGGTTAAAAAAGAATGTTTCTCTACTTCGATGAGAAGGTTTTGCGATATTAACATTTCATTTTCAGTAGGTTTGCAAATGTATAAATGTTTATTCCTTTTTATGTTTGTTTTTTATATACCTGTGTGTGTGTGTGTGTGTGTGTGTGTGGTAACAAAAAGTTTACCCCGATTTAAACAAACTGTGCCTCTTCGAAACAAGCCATCTACTGTTTGAGTTTCTCCTATCTGATAAAAGGCTAAGAACTCCCCGTTTATAGTTTACTGAATGAAATTTTAATATGCCTTACTTCATGCAGTTCGTTTTACACTTATACCTGTTGCAATGCTTTTAATCTTGATATATTTCTTCAGTTTTGTTGCGAGTTATGAGCAGACTACTATGTAATTTACTATGTTTAACGGATAAACGATGGGAAAACGGGAATTTGTCTGTGACGAAGTTCGATTCCTCGCTCCGGAATGAGTTGCTCTAACTGACTAAGCTACACCGACGGAATGAATCACTGTAGATTTGTCGTCTTGACACGTGTTTCACCTTTGTAGTACGTCACAACGATGCGCATTTGTTATTTCACTACATCATAATTTCATTTCTGTTTCAATTTTATGGCCTCGCCTTTTAAGTTTTCTGGATTTGCCCTTCGTCAGATATGGGGAAAAAAGTATGTATTTATGCATAAACCGAACAATGCGCTGTTTGAGTTCCATACTTATGTACAGGGCCGGATTAAGGATTAGGCTAAGAAACCTGAGTGAGACACCAAGGTAACGACATTTCAGTAGGCCTCCAAAGAACTTATTTATTTTGTATGCACATCCCTACAGCTGGTGCATCTAGTTACAGGAATTGCTATAGTGATATTTACAGTCTTGCAAAACATGCTTTATGAAAAAAATCATTATTTGCATTAAAAATATCCAGATATTCTTCAAGTGAGTTGTTAAGCTTATACATTTTGCCTAACGAAGAATTTTTTTCCAGCATCAGTCCTGCAAAAATGGCACTGCAAACAGTTCACATTTTATCCTCGGTAAACGCGGGACACGGAAACTTAATCGGTTTACAATTTGAATGTCATCATTCTCTCCATTGATGATACCGCACAGTAACTTGAGTTGGAGAGCCTTCCTTCTCGATTGCAGAGAGGTCATCTTGAAGAATGTCAGGTCAGCCGTCGGGATGTCCGCTATATAAACACCAGTTGATTTGGAAAAAAAGATATCTAAGCATTTTTTTTTTTTTTTCGATTTCATTTACCAGAGTTACCAGGCAAGGGCTCCAAATGATCGCCATATACTCCAGTGAGGATCTCACCGTAGTCTCAGAAATGCGAATAAGTAAGTGTCTGAGTATTCAAGAAATACTTGGAATGTCGCATGATAAATCCAAGATTTCTGTACGCTGTACGTACAATTCGTTTGATGTGACTTTTAAAGTACAAGTTCGAATCAACTTATGACGAAGAATCATGAAGCCCGTTAAAACACTGAACTCGAGCAATATGTTTGTGGTAATTTATACGCAGTGCGTTCTTCAAACTAATAAATTACTAGCAGAGTTTTCATAAAAAGTCACTGTATTTTCTACTGTTCTCACAAGAACATGAATCAAAAGCTTAAGATTCCTAGATTTTGTCTTGAAATTTTTAATAATTTAGCATTGCATACTTTTCTTCGTGCATCTTTTTTGTTACATTTGGCATTTCATACTTTTCTTCGCGACACTGGATTTGCCCATTAACAATTCCAAGTGTAAGCAGAGAAGTGTGGATGGATGGTAGTGAAAAAGCTAAAAATGTCCGCCCATCCCGCTGTATAATAGCGACATGAAACGTTTACCCTTAGTGAGTCACTACATTGAAATCTGTTCGTCTTCTAAACTCTGTTTGGGATATAATGGAAGTTATACGAGACAAAACTAAAACTATTTCACTTCCTTTCTATACAAATATATAAGCTGTATATTATTTGAGGTGCATAGGCACACATGCTTCCTGGGACCTTGGCAGAGTCTATTTAAGAGGGAGGTAAGGGGGTCTGTAGCCCCGGGCCCAGCACTTTCAAGGGGGTCTGTAGCCCCGGGCCCAGCATTTTCAAGGGGCTCCAGAATTATGCAGAATGCTTGAAGAATTGACAGAGTTCTACAGTTTTCCTTTGCAGATAGCAACTGTAAGAAACTGCTTTATGAAATAAAAAAAAAACTATAAGAAACTGCTTTATGGAAGAAAAAAAAATTATATTTCTTTCCGCTTTTTTTAGGAAGAGTTCGCAAAAAATATATTCTCCCCTAGTCCATCATCAAATTTTCGAAAGCATTACAGAAGTTGTTTTTTGCATACCAGAAGTTTTTTTGTACACATCTGTAATTGGGGGAAATTTGCAATTCCATATGCAATTGGGAAACGAATTTCACCGAAGAAATTATTATTCATAAATACATGGTGGGCATTGTAATGCTATTATTGGCATATTTTCACTTTATTTCATGTAACCACTTCCTACAGAAAACTTGAAAATTTTCATTGCTCCGGGACGATTCTATAGGAAGTGGTTACATGAAATAAAGTGAAAATATGCCAATTATAGCATTGCATTAAGAATTCGTTTGAATAATGATATTTGGATCATATTTTGCCCACTGCTTCGATATAATTGTCAGCAAGCTAAACCAAACACTGGGGGGCGGTTAAAGCAGGACAGAATGGGTATCCATTTTTTAACCATGCATTTTTACATTTTCTTGCTACCACTTTCATGAATCATAGGATACACACTTCGATACGGCGGGGATATTTTTATGGCTTCATCATCATTTTTTGAGAATGCTTTCTCCTGGGAATTTTTATTTATCCACCCATAGTGAAATCCTAGATGTGACTTTAATACTGGAGCCCCAAAATATTGTCCCCCTGTCTCCTTAATTGTGCTCTGGCCCTTGGCAATGGTGAGCTGCTAGGCATAGCCCCGTTGAATTCCCCCCACCCCCCTCTCCATTAATCCGACCCTGGTTATGTATAAAGTGTTACAGGAGAACATAATATAGTAAACATTTGCACTTACCTTGTGCCACTCCGTGGAAGGGATGTGAGAAGTAGGGTAAACTCCAAGCTGGCAGAAGCAAAAGTGCGGTAAAACTCCATGTGAGGCTGAGCTGGACCCGAGTTTGGGCCGAAGTTGCCATGGCGTAGAGCAGCCAGGGGCAAGGCCACATCGACCACCGCCACCGGAACCTTCTCAAGACACCGCCGGCAGGAGGAAGCCCAGAAATCCGTCTTGACTCCCTGTACTTGGCGCACACAACCCACGACCAACCTTGCAACTAAACTGGAACTGGCTTCTTCGGTATTCTTGTGCAATCAGCAACGCTCCGAGGGAGAGGAAGGGGATGGGGGAAAGGAACCCACTCTGTGGGGTGGTCAGGGGGATGCAGGGACCACCTCCACCTCCTCCTCCTATCTTCCTCCTTTTGCCGTTCGTCCCGCTCCTGGAAAAACAAAAACACCGCCGTTGTAATGCTTGGCACAAAGAAAGCTTATTATGATGTTAGACTGACATGTCAATGCTGTGTTTGTGAAGATGCTTCAATAATAGTGTGTTGCTTGTCATTCGATCAAGTCATTGTATCTCATCGGTCTTCCCCGACGGCCTCTTTGAACCCGGTATATTTATTATGCATGCGTCCCCCACAGATTCTATTTCAGTGTTTTTCAACGTACTTTCTTCCTAGCCTTATCTTTTTCTTTTATTATTTGCAGCAGGAAAGCTTTTTTTTTTCTTTTTTTCTTTTACAATTTTCTAAATTTAGATCACGTACTGTTTAGTAGAATTTCTGTCTTCGACAGCAAATAATATCATACACCAATTTGTTACACATCACTTTTCTTTCTTTAAAAAACATCGCATTTTCTTCACGAAATTCGGAACCCGGCATTCTCTATGCGACATCAGTATTCTTATTTTTTACGATTACTCCTCATTTACTACTTTGGTGATAATTACGATAAACGGAGAATTGTTTGATATATTATTAGTCTGTGCATTCAAATACTACGCGGCGTTTTAAAAACAACAGTGTTTTTCTTTTTTCCAAATGAAACTATACTTTGGTATCTTGAAATATCCTGCTCTAATTTACATCTTTGATAGTTATTCTCGAGCTTGAAAGAAATATTTTTTTTTCTCGTGAAGGACAAATTAATGCGCCCAGGTAGCAATATTATGTTAGACCAACCGTGGGTTTTTAACGGTCGGCCAAGCGACTCGGCGGCCAACAGTTTGATATGTGTTGGTTCAACGGTTGGACCCACATTGGAAAACTGTTGCAAACAGTTTTCCAATGTGATCATGTGTTGTTGGACAACCATGGTTGGTCATGTGTTGTTGGACAACCATCGGACAACCGTTAAGTGGTCATTTGTTGATAAATGGTTGGTCATGTGTGGTTGGAAAAACCGTTGGCCAATCTTCGATAAACAACACAACCTTCGCCCAACGCTGCCGACGCAAAAATATCATTGGGCCAACCGTTGGCCAATGTCAGTGTGCTACTTGGGTGTCTACTTATTACAAAATCCCCTCGCTTGACTTCAGAAGAAAAATATGAATGCATATGTTGCGTTTCTTTCACATTTATTGAAAAACAACCTCCCCCCCCTTTTTTTTTTTATTAAAGATTGCATTTCCTAAGCTATCAGTTTACCTTATGGATAAAAACTTGCAAGAAGTATATCGATATCTAAAAATTTTAATCGTTTATGCGCATTTGAAAATACGAGTATTTCGAGTGCATACTAATGACAAGAGACAAAATTCAGAATAGGGACTTTTAACGGAAATAAATTTACTTCCGGCAAGACAGATTTTCCACAGCTGAAGCAACGTGAGTAGAGAATGTTTCTTAAATAAACCCTTTTCACAATATATACACTGTACATAAATATATATACGTATACTGCATAAAGAACAAAAATATGGTCCTGCAACTTTGTTTTTTACTTTTGGCTTCTTCATCGGCAAAAGTCAAACTATGGATTTTTAGAAGTTGAAACTTGGAACACCTATTTTGATCAATCACGCAAAAGTTCAGCCATTCGTATGACAGATCGCAAACAAGCGAGAGGGATAGGAAAACAAATGTTATTTTTTTACATTTTTTTACTATTCGTTCTTACTTTATGAAAATTATGAGATCTGAAATAACTGAACGCTTTTCAGATGAATATCACATCAGGTGGAATGGAATTAAACTTGTAAAAGTGCTTGCCTATCTATGTAAAAAGAATATTTCAAATCCTTTTTAAAGAAGGGACGTCAAGAAAAATAAAATATGTATTTACGCTTTCTAGTCGGGAAAACTGTACTTTATTTTGGGTATGAAATGTGCATGAAAAGAGTTTTCACAATGGACGGCACCTCATCAAAAAGATTTTTTTCAATCGTGTCTTTAGATGCGTAGATAAATAAAGCTTTACAGATGTGAACAAATATGGACTAGTGCGAAAGTTTTTCTTATGAAAATTCAGAAACGATAGGCAAAATATTCTTCGTCATGAACGCTATCAGAGGCAAAAACAATTTTTCAAATCAGAATTTAATAAATATAGATATTAAAGAAACTAAAAAACATATAGTGGGCCTAGTGGTAACTTACTTTGAGCAGGAGGCATGGATACATTTTTTTAGTGATTAGAATATCACCTAAAAATATTTTTTTTTAAAATCGGGATTTTGGAAGAGTAAATGCTGCTGAAAATATATTGTTTAGACTCGAGAAATATGAGCTTACGCCCTGTAGTGGCAAATTTTCGTCAGAAGTTACATGCTAAGTAATTTTCGCTGCGGACGATAGCCGACGAGAAATGAATTTATCAAATTGGACATTTAGAAGCAGATATGTGGGGATAAATATTATATTCCCAAATGCCCTCAGCTGAAAAACTTATTTATTGGAAGTAGAAACACTACACTAAATGTTCTTCTTGGTAAAAGGTATTGGATAAAAGTGTAACTTCTTTAATTAGATTTTTAGAAACAATGATTTTTTTTTTCAGAAGGTATCTACCGCCATGAATCCATAGCGTGATTTTGAAGTTCGAGAAGGGGATCCCGAGGAAGAGGGGCCCGTGCACCGCGAACGATTTATTCGGGATTCGAATGCAGAGCCGGCACGGACGTCTAGACAGAAACTTGTGCGTGTGACCATGGGTAGAGCAATAGTGCCGCCCGGTGGCGCAGTGGTCTAAGCGCTGGCTTAATGACCATTCGTTCGAGAAGAGTCCGGGTTCGAATCCCGGTGATGCATAGATGTTGTGTTTGTTTTACCGCACTGGCTGTCTCTCTTCCCTGGAACCAGTGACCCTAAATTAGGGACGGTTTAACAGCAACTCAATGCGTTGTAGCCCATTGAGTTGCTGTTAAACCTTCAATTAAAAAAACGAAAAAAAAAAAAAAAACAAGAGCAACAGTACGGAATAAAATACATTTCTAACTCCGCAGAGCCCGTACTTACGCTACCTAAACTCGGGGCAAACTTAACCTGGCAATGGAAGGAAGGCTACAGAGTATACCTCCACTGCATAAAAAAGTCCTAGTCTAAAAGCTCGTACACCAGCTTTTTTTTTTTTTTTTTTTTTTTTTTGATTGGAGGTTTAACGACCACCGTGAGCAACTCAATGGGCTATAAGCAGTCGCCCGTCCCTAATTTAGGGCCACTGGTTCCAGGGAAGAGAGAGAGAGCCAGTGCCGTAATACAAACACAACATCCATGCCTCACCGGGATTCGAACCCGGACCTCTTTCGGACGAATGATCAGAAGCCATCGCTTAGACCACTGCGCCACCGGGGCGGCGTACTCCAGCTTCAACTGGCACTTAAAAAGCACACAGATGTTCAATACGTTGTGTGTATGTGCGTTTAAAAAATTCAAATCTCAGTTTCAGCGGCATTTCTAAAAAATACAGATATTCGCGTTTTGGTGACGTCACTGATGGTCCTCTGTCACAGCATTTGGGTCAGAGTTAAGCCGTCAACCCAGGGGATATTTATTGCAGTGGGGGTGTGGGGCTCATTAGCAGAAGGGAGAGGGCGAGATAAGTGTTTCCGATCCGAGGGAATTTCTTGTTTCTCCTACTTTGTTGTTGTTTTAAAACACTCTTCTGTCTTTTCGGGTTTTTCCAATGGCATCTGCCGGTCACTCGAGTGTAATGTGTATTTCAGCAGCATAAAGCTGGGAAACCATTACGAAGCTCTGCTAAGTTGGTCGTTATGAATATTTTCACTAAATTGATGGAAAAACATTCGCCGAATAAATCGGAAAATGAAATAAAAATTCTTACGGCAGAACTCACTGGGGTTTCAAGTCGCAGCATTGCGAGAATGAAGGTTGAATTTAGACGCAACGGTGAGTTTTCTACCCCTAAGGAAAAAAAAGAACGCCCGTTAAGGGCTAAAACCCAAACACGGCAGAAACGGTACAACCGCAGTTAGTCAGAAAGTACACAGTTTCTTCTTCCAGAATGAAATTCCAACAGCAATCAAAGTTATGTCGGCTGTTAATGAAGATGATGAGCTCGGGTACGGAGAAGTGGCCACCGGAAAACTGGACATACAGAGAACTGGACATATTGGAATTTCAGTGCCATAAAACTGTTCTGCATAAACAAACTTCGTGTGGCTATATTCCCCACTACTTGAGCAACTATTGTTCATAAAATAATTTTTTTAATATTTCATTTTCAGTAAGAAATTTAGACATTTCCATGATTTTTGGGCCAAAGACAAAATGGAGAACAGGCCACAAACATTTTAAGGGGCCGTATAAAAATTGTGTTCTGGTTATCTGGCACACATAAAATTTCCGTAATTTCGTATTTTCTTATTTACGATGTTTTTCAAGGTATATAAATTACAGCTAAACAAATTCTGTGCGGGTATGTGCAAACGCAGGAAACTTATCGGGGGGGGGGGGGGGTAAAACCTAAAATATGAAATATAAAGCATTTCTGGTCTGATCGGGAGTTTTCAGCGCTCACAAGCTAAAGCTCAACAAATTATTTAAGCGGTGGCTTCTGATCACTCGTTCGAAAGGGGTCCGGGTTCGAATTCCGGTGAGGCATGGAAGTTGTGTTTGTCTTACCACTGGCTCTCTCCCTTCCCTGGAACCAGTGACCCTAAATTAGGCACGGGCGACTGCTTATTATAGCCCATTGAGTTTTTCACGGTGGTCTTTAAATCTCCAATCAAAAAAAAAAAAAATAATAATTCAGACGTACGAAAGAGTTCCTTCCCGTCGTTAGGCACCTTAGAAAACTGCCAAACATAATTCGGAAACTTGAAAAACTGCCACACATTCAAAGTGTTCCTCGGAGGAACAGCAATTTGTGCCCAGCCCCTCAATGAAAAACATGTGGCAATTTTCCAAGTTGCTGAAAGATGTGTGGCAGTGTTCTTGGGTGGCAGTTTACAGTGAACCCTAAAATATCATTAATCACAGAGACCGGCTCTTTACCGGTACTTATGGCAACATAGGGTAGTTTAAAATACATACACATTTAACGGGTATCTGTTATGAAAAAAAAAATCCAATCAATGCAAAATTTTGGGAAGACCGAAATTTTACGTATAACTGATGACATGGTAAAAATACTTTTAATTAAATCCCACAGTTGGTAATCTTCAAACAGTAAGTACGTAAATGAAATATTAAAAATATATATATGTGAAAACAAAATTAGGCCACTTAAGACCTCTTCCCATGTTTAGCACAGATAATTTCAGTTTAAAAGAAAAAAAAGTTACACGTTCTGTAACATTTCAAAAAAGGAGAGAGAGAAACAATTTGATTGTCTACCTGTGTGCAACGTGCGCGCGGGGGCGGGGGGTGTTACTGGGGATATGGTCAGGGCTGGGACATGGTGCTAAAATAGAGGGGTCAGTCTCCGACCACGGTGACAGCCCTGAGGGCTTGTGGGAGAAGCTCGCTCGCAAAACTTTCGAGCGAAGATTAATTACACACCATTAGTACGGAGTTAAACGGACAAAACTGGGAGTTAAAACGGACCCGTAGCTTTAGCCCCATTACCAGGATAACTTTGCCCCGAGTATAGTTAATGCGTTGCAAAAATGCCAAAAGCCAATGAATATTCTAAGCAGACCAATACAAAAAAAGAATATTTCTAAGCAGACCAATACACAAAAAGAATATTTCCAAGCAGACCAATACACAAAAAGAATATTTCCAAGCAGACCAATACAAAAAAAAAAAAAAAGAATATTTCTAAGCAGACCAATACAAAAAAAGAATATTTCTAAACAGACCAATACAAAAAAAGAATATTTCTAAGCAGACCAATACAAAAAAAGAATATTTCTAAGCAGACCAATACAAAAAAAGAATATTTCTAAGCAGACTAATACAAAAAAAGAATATTTCTAAGCAGACCAATGTTATATCTTTTATTTTGAACAAATTTATTATAAGAATAATCATATGTTATAAACAAATATTTAACCAATTCACCATAGTTATCTTCAAACGTTAATCGGTACCAATGTTACATGTTACATTCTAATACGGAACACGTGTTAAAGTTACGAACAATGGCATACGTATTTTGAAGATGACAATCCGATTTTTGGCGTAAATGTGACAAGGATGGTAAGTCAGATAATATGCGAAAACTTGAAAATTTTCATCGTCCTGGAGCGGGACTCGAACCCGCGTCTCCCAGAAAACGCCTAGGTATGCTAACCACTACACCACCCAGAACGACCAAGTTTCAAGTTTCCGATCAAATTTGAATTTAACCATCACAGGATTCGCTAGTCGAAGCAACCGGCATTCATGTTTAGCGAATCTGGAGGTTAACAATCCTCCAGATTCGCTAAACATGAATGGCATACGTGTTAATGCTATTCACTGGGACACGTGTTACTGTCATCAATGTTAAATACAAGGTGTTAATTTTATTGTTATATTTATTATTATGAACAAATTATAGGTGCATCAATTACAGATCATTTACCGATTAAATTTACTTTAGAGTGCCTTTTTATAACTATGGGACTTTTGTTCTACAGTGATCGTATATGGACAAAAACGTGCTCCTTATATGTACTGGCATATAATAAAGCACGGCGTTGTGATTCACCTTTATCCCGTCACTGGAATGGTGGGGGAGTAAAGGTGCCGCTCGTGAAAGAAATCAGAAACATAAACACATATCTTAGTTTACACATACCTTAACTTATGTCTTGTGTGGTTATAAGGAAAACAAACAGGAATCTTATGTGGAAGTAATCAAAATAGTTTAATACGAGAGAATTAGGAACACTAAGGTACCACGTGCGTGGGTGCAGCCGTTAACAATACCTTACACATAAAATTTACTCTTATTACGATTTTTCTCTAAAACGTCTCCGATCATTTCTGCATACATCTATCTATATATATAAGTGCAAAGCTTAGTGATTCATTTTTCTTCCAGTTCCTTTTCTCCTATGCTTTACCTAAATGTTTTACCTAGCTAACTGGGTTTTCATTGTTTTATAATGACCAATACACACGCCACGTGCTCTAAATAGGGTTATGAATTAATTTAAGCAAGTACATGCAATAAAAGGGAAAAGGAAAATAACTTATCTGGTATCTCCATATGTCTTTCAGGTTTTCAATCCAAATCTTTATCCAATTGTCAGCGCGGGCAGTACTTCATCTATCTCTCGTCACATCGCTCGACGATCCGCTATCCACGTCTGTGTTTCGCTGCTCCTCGAACTCAACTCCTCGTGACCAGTGAAGACCTTCTGAGCTTCACCTTGTCCGCGGATGCCAAGGTCACTTGACCAGTCTGGAATTCATCTAATCCGTCCGGGGAACGTCACTTCGCTCCCTCCTTGGGAACTGACCCTTCAACTTTTCCGACCCCCCTATATCCCCTGGGGCTATCTATGCACGTGCATGTTGGACTAAATTTATTTTAAATAATTTTATTTCCAACACCAATACACTGTAAAAAATAAGTGGTGTGAATTCACTGAAAATAACGTGCAGCAAAGTTGCCGGTAGGTATCCGTGTTTGTCAGAAATTTCCGTTTTTGAAAGTGCCCGTTTATTTTAACTTCCGTATTTTGACAGATTTTCCGTAGCCAGAAATTTCGTTTATTTCAGAAAAATCCATTTCAGGTTTTTCCATATTTGAACTTAAATTCCGTGAAATCGACGACCCTGCATTTTTTAGAGTTTACCCCGAGATAATTCCTTCCGCAGCAGTCAGGATCGAACTCCCGTCATTTGGGTTGGTTCAACAGGTAAGGCACGCCTTCACCCACTACTAAGCCACAAACAGTCGGAAATCTGAATCACGTACATCGTAAAACATTGCTCAACGACAATTTTTTTTTATTGTTATTATTAATGCGAGTGATTTAGTCATTTTTTTCTGTTGGAGCTTATTTTTCTGAATAGGTTTGTAATGATTTTTCATTTTGTTTAGGAGTACTTTTCACAAATTAATCATTTTTCATCATGATTTTTCGAAGCAACAAAATGCTTTGCAACTTCATTTTCTTTAAACTGACAATGCCTTTCAGTTATCTTTACTATAGATGAAATGTGCATATTCATAATATTATTTCACACACAAAAAATAACTAAATATAAAATTTTCTCTTAATAGCTATAATAGCTCCAAAGACTGATATGATACATAGACATCGTATAATCATTTGTACAATAAGTTAAGTACCCGGTTTCTTACAGTAACACAATACATAATAAATAACTGGAGCACAAAATAGGGGAGAGGAGAAGAAATATGTTGTACCACAACAAATAAAATTCATGCGATATGCTATCCACAATGTCCGATCTCGCTACGGAACTTCAAAATTCGACAGACGATTGAAATTTAAAAGTTAATCAAACCAAGTATTCTGACCAATCACTCGTCATACGGATACAGAATAAATGAGAACGGAATTTTTCCGTTAATATACGAAAAGAATTGCAGAAAGGTTTCTGAAAATTCAAAAATTTCCGTTTACACGTCTCTAAAACGGTAATTTACCGCCAATATAAGAAAGAAACTGCGGAAAGATTCCTGAAAATTCAGAATTTTCCCGTGCTACGAAAAATCCGTGAAATTCAGGTTTCTTTTAGTCATTCCACGGAAAAAGTTGTATCAGAAATATGCTTCATTAATTCACGAAAGAAATGACGGAAAGTGGCTCCTGAATTTCAGAAAGTTTTTTACAGTGTAGATGTAGAAATATTGTGCAATAGATGGACGGATATAGTAGTACTATAGGCAAGTTTCTTTTTCTTTCTTTCATTTTGTTGTTTTTCAAACGACTGGCCAAAAAAGTGTATTTACAAGTATACGGTTTGAAGTCTAAAAGCATTTTCATAACTGAAAAACAAAGCTAAAAAAATAGTATAGACTATCGCAAACTCAGTTGGTTAAATACAAAGTGCAATAAAGGAAAATTTAAAAGTTAACTGATTTCCCCGGTTTTGCCTCAGGAGATATGAGCACTTAATGTCATCGTTTTGTAAAAAATAAAACATGAAAGCTGAGCTAAGCAGTTAAAATGAACGTTTCTCAGAAATGACACATCCAAGAGCTTTCAGATATACTTAAGCAATGTCTTTATTAATAAAGTGTTGAGCAACCATTTGCCTTGCCAAAAGGCAATCAGACACAGCCAACTGCTGATGAGAAAATTTCCCGCAGACTCATTTTTCGGTTCCGTATTTATATGTAACGAGAAATTGCACCGATATGTTCGTAGTTATCTTAAAATGAGCATGAATCAAGGTTGTGATTCCGTTAATTGGTGTAAATTATGGCAAGAGTCAAAAAATATCCAAAACTTTAAAACCTCACCGTACTGGAGAGGGAATCGAATTTGCGTCTCCCGGCTCATAATGATTAGCATACTCGGGCTCATAGTAGTTAGCATACTCGGGCTCATAGTAGTTAGCATACTCGGGCTCATAGTAGTTAGCATACTCGGGCTCAAAGTAGTTAGCA
Source organism: Macrothele yani (assembly GCA_039090855.1). NCBI lineage: Eukaryota > Metazoa > Arthropoda > Arachnida > Araneae > Macrothelidae > Macrothele > Macrothele yani. Next base: position 105,587,602 of record CM077024.1, read on the forward strand.
TACTCGGGCTCATAGTAGTTAGCATACTCGGGCTCATAGTAGTTAGCATACTCGGGCTCATAGTAGTTAGCATACTCGGGCGCAAACTGGGACACAGGGGTTAGATTCCCGCTCCAGGACGATGAAATTTTAAACTTTTCGGATACTATTTGACTTACCATTCTTGTCATAATTTACACCAATTGACGGAATCACAATTTCACATTTGCGTCGAATACTGTTGTAATCCCGTATTTCATTGCGGATGAATCTGGGTTTTTCTCTGTTTTCTGTTCTTTTAGTTTTTTTTAATGAACATCTGTCGTGCGAAAGCAACAAGAGGGAGGAAAAAAGGTAGCGGGCACTGAATATGCTTGTCTGTGGACATAAGTGCCCCCAGTGAGAGACGTACGCAGTTTCTTTACTTCCTTCATGAAGTTGAGAAAAGCCGATGTTGAAGACCAACACAAAGCATGATTATAACTGCACTCTTTTCAGTTAAAAAATCAATACCAAACGTATACATACACAAGCCCTGTTTAAGCATCGTTTTTGATATCTCTGTCTGATCAGTCTTGGGCAAAGTCCACAAACAAACACATAAAAGTCTCCCTTTTATTTATTTTATTTCGTTAAATGCACACAACAATATCCATTTTAAAAAAATTCAACAAAAGAATGTAAAGAGTCAGTTAACCCGGATTAATGAATATGTATCAGAGACGACGGTATGTCCCCTTATAAGAAAATATGAAACAAGGTGATAGAAATGTGTTATGTTATGGCTACTTCAATACCTAAATGCTGAGTGAGATGTTTTCAGATGTTTAATCGGACAGCTGCGAGCTACATGCTAACTGCTTTCAATCTGGTTCACAAGCTAACGTCTGTTCTCGCTTCGCTGCTATTGTGTGATTACCAAGATGATATTGCCTGTCTCCCTGTTTACCCTCGATTCGACTCTTTGTGCTGTTCACCGAGGCCACCTAGTTGACCATCCTTTTTGTTTGACCATCACGACTACAGTTCTCTATACTCCCACCCACACACGCCGTGGATTATTTTTTTGTTCTTGGAAGGCGATCGATGTCTATCCCGCATGGCAAAGAAATATTTGATGGTCTGTCTCCCCTTTTCATCCCCCCTCCTTCTCCCACTGCTGTAGCTGTGTTCTAATCTATAGACTTTGTCTATCTGGCCGAGGGTAAAGTTCCTCCGCGATCGGAATTTTAAGTCAAACCTCACACAATTCCTGCGCACGGATGAAGGAAACCAGAATGGGAGTTGGGAAGAGAAATCGGCAACGCCATTTTTTGTCGCACAGAACATATTATATTTTTTCTTTTTACCAAGGGAACGTTTATTACCACAACTTTGGAGTTTTCAGCGCGAAATGTAAAAATTTTGTTACTAAAACTTTTACGGTGGGTATGAGGATCGATCTACGCTACTTCCCTTCCTTCCCTCGCTCGCTGATCAATCAGTTTACGGCGTGCGTCATCCGAGTTCCTCATAATGCTGGGTGGGTATGGGTTCAAATCCCAGATGTTATATTCTTCCTTACTTCGCTGGTGTTTTCTCTTTCCCAGTATTGACTCTTTGGCGACTCCTTTCAGCACCTAGGTTTTCAAAACTAAAATTTTTCCGATAGAAAATTAAATAAAACAGCTGGAATTTGGTGTATAATATTTCTCAAACTGTTCTTGCAGAAACAAAAATGCTACAAAATTGCCAAGGAAGTAAATACACTATGCGACACTGAAATTTCATTCCCCAGAATAAATTAGAAGCACAGAGAGAATGCTCTCGGTAATCACAGCCAAGAGGCAAAAGCAGCATGTGATAAAATTTGCAAATGCTAATGGGTACATTTACGGGCACAAAACACTGCCACACCCGCCGGTGACATAGTGGTCTAAGCGCTGGCTTCGGACAATTCGTCCGAGATGGGTCTGGGTTCGAATCACGATGACGCATGGATGTTTGTTTGTCTTATGGCACTGGCTCTCTTCCTTTACTGGAACGAATGGCCCTAATAATCGCAAGGACGGGCGACCGCTTATAGCCCATTGAGTTGTTCACGGTGGTCGTTAAACAACCAGCTGACATATTTTACTCCACATACGTAGGACAGCTGATAAAGTAGGCTAATAGTTGTTTCGAGGCCGCGATTTTTGTCGCGAATTTTAGGGGGTTTTCTGTAATTTCGCGAATATCAAATACACATGTGTATATCCATAAATTTCAGATGTTTCCCCTTTTTTTTCATAAATTTCTATTATAATTTTTAGGTTATTTTTCATACTTATTAAAATAATTTTATTACTGGCTTCGTTTGAATTTACGTGAAAAATATACCGCAAAGTAATCTAATCCAAAGTCCAAACCAGAACTTTTATAGAAAACAGTAAAACTATACTAGTGATCCGATTTATTGGCGAAACTTTCTTGAAAAGCCATCTGGTTGATGTGTGAAAGCTTGGAAACTTATTTATATATTCCTACGCCTGAAACTCCCATCACTAGTATAGTTTCACTATTTTCTACACAATTGGTGTACTGTTCCTCGTTATTAATCAGAATTTTAATCCTTGAATCACCCCTGAAGATCGTTCGTTCTGAAGAGACTTATCGAAAAAACTTGACGGATAATTCCCGGTCACATGCACTCTGCTGAAGAATGCATGTGTGGTCTTTCGTGATTTCCAACCCTCCCCCAGCTGCCATTGAATGACCTTGACTACTTGCACTAGTAAACCAGATGTCATCAATTGTATTAGTCGTTTTTGCTGGAAAAAGTAGCTCACAGAAAACAGCGTTTGAGCTTCGCAGACGCTTAACTTAGAAACGTTTTGTGCTTTCATGCGAGTATTAGTTTATATAGTTTCTAGATATCGTTTGCTAATTTTGAGAATGAGCCACGTGAGTAAAAAAATGCATCTGAAAGATCCAACCGTACAGCAAGGGAACGTGTCTTGAAAAATCCGTTGGTATGTTGTGTTGCAACATACCAACGGATTTTTCAAGAAAGGACAGTTCTGAAAAGGCAAGCAAGTTTCATAAAAAAAATTGTGTCCGAACAGTAAACCGAAAATAAAGCAAAAATATGTTGATGAATTAATCGAGAAAAGAGCTAAACAAAAACAGCATAGGCTCAACTGAACTTTCGAAATTAAAAATTGTGCCTTTTGTGCAGCTAACATCCCACTTCCCAAACTGGATAGCCCTACTTTAAAAAATTACTTGGAAAATGTTCACAAGCAACAGGTGAAAGATTTTTTTAAATCAGTACCCGGTGTAAGCATCGTAGCAGACGAAACAACTGATTCAGGAGATAGGTATATTTTGAATATTATTGCTGTTCGATCAGCTGAAACGAATGTGAAACTTCTTTGAATGTAAATATAACCGCTTTTGTGACAGAAAATGCATCTTACTAGAGGTGGGACGAATTCTAAATTTTCTCGAATCCTGAAAGGTTCGATTCTCGAATCCGTCGAATCTCCCGAATCCTTCATATAAGAATAATTATAAGAAAAAAAAAGGGGGAAAGAAAATAGTTCTGTTTAAAATTAAAACTTTTTAATTGAAGCAAAATTTGAAGTCTGTGTTTAATGAAAAACAAATTCAAAAATACAGTTTTCAAAAAATATATCCATACTCATTAAGAAGATAGAAATGAAATTTATAATTTACATTTACTATATGAAGTACATAACTCTCGAGGTTCATTTCCATTTTCTGAACATAATTTGACAAAAAAAAAAAGTATTTGAGTAACAATTCACATTTTTGACATTTTTCTTTAATAACAAAAGTTACAAAACCTTTTTAAATCAAAGCAAGTGTAGAGGTGGGGATGATTATTTCAAAAGCTAATGTAGATAAACACGGAACACTAAATTGAGTAAGTTATTTCCAGAAAATTAAGAAAAATAAAAAACATGTTTGTTTTAAGAGTTAATAAAAACACTAAACACTGAACTCTTTCAGGGAAATGTAAAAAAATCAGAAATATTTAATGAAGATTTCATGCTGCCAAAAATTCAATAAATATCACTCTACAACAAGCACCAAACGCCAAGTTTTTTAGGTTAAGATTCGAATGACGGAAAAAGCGCGAAGATTCAAGTTTCGAATCTCGATTCGCGAGATTCGAGGATTGGAATGTCCCCATCCCTACATCTTGCATATCCAAAGCGTGGGAAAAAGCCTGACAGCCGTTTTTTGAGAAAATCGATTTCCCAATTTTATTTTTCGATTTTTTACGCTTTCCAACCGTCCCAGCAAAAGACTGCCAGCAATGGCCCAGCACTATGTTGCCGCTGCCGAACCGTCAATAAAATGTCCGGGCGGCCAACAGAAGGGCCAGCGGTTCAGGCCAACAGTTGGCACTCCATCAGTTGTCATATGCCACAACAGGACCAGCAGTTGGTCATCACAGGCAGTAGCTGCCACAAGTGGCCCTTCAGGGGTACTGTAAGCACGTGCCAGAAATGATGGCTAGCCTAATGTGGTCCGCTAGTTTGCCGGTAGTGGCAGCAGTCAACAACGTGACGTAACTGATGGCTTGCCGAATCTTGTCCGCCAATTTCCCAGTAGTAGCCATAATTTCAAAAAAAAAAAAAAAAAAAAAAAAAAAAAAATCAAGGGTAACTGCAGTTTCCCAAAGCTAGAATTATTTGTTTCTACCCTTACGAATTATCGCACTGCGCTGGAGAAATTTTCTCAACAGAACGGAAAAATACCGGCTTGCATCTAGTGGATTTGAACCAGGGCCGTTGGCATGGTAGCTGAGCTCTCTACCGACCAGACTAATTTGTCACGAGCGAACGAAGGCTTGAAGCTGTCCGATTTGTACGCAATGTGTGATCAAATGCTTCCCTCCTTCATTTTACAATATTGCGAGGTATTTTTCATAAAAGTCAGTTTCATATATTTCATAAATTAATTTTTTCAACGTAACGATAGTTTTTTTTTACCTTAAGGGAACTTCACTAATTTTCAAGGAGTGTACATACTTAGAGTCGCTTTCCAAAGTTTTGTACTGTCCTTGCAGTCTTGAAAAGAGATTGTTGAATAAATATATATTTACCCGAGTTCATGTCACATTCTGTTACATTTTTAACGTTGTGTCTTTCCTTTCCGTTGTCCGAAGCTACATTTGTTTTAAAGAGGAAAGATATTTTATTTTACTTCTCGTTATTTTTAGAAGCGAATTCCTCCCAGTCTTGTGTATTCAACCCATGGATGAGTACAATATATTCACATAGCGTTGCTTTTTTTTTTTTCTTTCAAATAATTAATAAATTTTGTACGCGTATAATTCTGTCCTTGTAGTCTTGAAAAGAGATTGTTGAATAAATATATATTTACCCGAGTTCATGTCACATTCTGTTACATTTTTAACGTTGTGTCTTTCCTTTCCGTTGTCCGAAGCTACATTTGTTTTAAAGAGGAAAGATATTTTATTTTACTTCTCGTTATTTTTAGAAGCGAATTCCTCCCAGTCTTGTGTATTCAACCCATGGATGAGTACAATATATACACATAGCGTTGCTTTTTTTTTTTTTCTTTCAAATAATTAATAAATTTTGTACGCGTATAATTCTTTTTTTTTTTTTTTTTTCTCCCAACAAACGTTTTTTTGATGGTTTTCCAGGACATTTCTTTCAAGCGGTTTCAAATTTTTTCTTGTTATTCACCCACTCCATTCCATGAATTGTTATTCATGGGAATAGAGTGGGTGTATTTCATGGCTGTAATCTAGTATTTCACGGCTTAATCGGATATCTTCGTCGACGTAGAATTTCATTAGGAAATTAATTCGCCTCTCTACATATGATTTTTTTCTTAACATCCACTAAAATAACTCGATGGCGATAGCGTCCTCTTCAACTAACTGGTACCATGAGAGACACAGCAAGTGTTGCTTCTGCGCAGTCCCGTTGCTTCCACCTGCTGTTGGGGTTGTATTGGTTGTCAGCAACGGGCCACTAGTGGCACTTAATTGGAGGCCCAACAATGCACGGCGATGCAGCAGGGCAATCAATGGCTCGCCAACTGATAGCGCTGCCACCAACGGACCACTACCAGGCCGTGAGCAAGAGATTTCAGCCAGCAGTGACTCATCACTGCCAGCTGATGGCCAGCAGTTTCCCAGCACTTGTGTTTTTGCTGGGGTAGGTTGAAGAAGCGTATATGCTCCAGGCTTCTTCCGTCCGTCCGTCTGTCTGTCGGCACGATAACTCACGTAAAAATGGTTCGATTTCGATGAAATTTTAGTAGGTGGTTGGGGACCAAATGGGGATGAAACTTATTGAAAATGGGGACAAATGGGGTTAAAGGTCACGACATAGGAGCGGGATACATACCATTGCTCATATGCCTCATAACTTGCGTAAATACGGTTCGATTTCAATGAAATTTTAGTACGTGGTAGGGGACCGTCTGGGAACGAACCCTATTGAAAATGGGTAAAGTGGGGTTAAAGGTCAGGACATAGGAGCAGGATGCATTCCATTGATTGCCCTTATTCGTCATAACGGTTCGATTTCGATGAAATTTTAGTATGTGGTAAGGGACCACCTGGAGAGGAACCCTATTGAAAATGGGACAAATGGGGTCAAAGGTCAGGACATAGGATCGGGATCGATTCAATTGCCCTTATCCCATATTATTAAGGTGGACGTCAAGTAATTTTGCTTCCTATATTTCCAATGGAAAAACTTTTCTTCACATTTCCTTCACAATTAGTGTGTTCCCAAGGATGGAAATTTGAACATCGATTAAAATAAGTATTCCAAGTTATAATATGAAGTTAACATTTTCTAAAGCATAACCATAAGTATATTAAAAAACAATAACGTTTCCTTTGGTGGTGTTGAAACCAGAAAAAAGATGGCGCGACCTGTACTTTGATGACTTCAGTAGACAAATGTTGGGTTGCATAATTATGGTTACGTTTTAGAAAATATTAAATATTCCAAGTTATAAAATAAAGCTATTTTAATCGATGTTCAAATATTCAGCCTTGGGAACGAATTAAATGTGAAGAAAATGTGTACAGAAGTTTTTCCATTGGAAGTATAGGAAGCAAATTTACTTGACGTCCACCTTAAATAAGGAGCAATTATTGTATCTATGAAAATTTTATTTTGAAAACGGCTCTAAGGATTTTGATGAAAGTCGTTAACCTACCGTTTTCTGGTACTAGAAATCGATTTAGCTTGATCTCGACTTTAGGAAAATTCGTTTAGTGGGTTAAATAACCACCCTGAATTACCACATTTTTTAGTGTCATGGCGTCGTTCCATTAATGTTACCTATGCTTAGAAATCTTATGACGTCACAAGCTCGCGATTGAGAAGTTGGCGCGTGGTCACGCCATCTGTCTCATTACGTCACGCGTAGATCCTATTAAAGTTTTATGACGTCACATTCTTTCGAGCAGATGGTCGCGATTCCCATCTGCCTCATTACATCACGCGTTGTATGCGTATGCCCGTCCGCACGATAACTTGCGTAACAATCGTTCGATTTCGATGAAATTTTAGTATGTGGTAGAGGACCACCTGGGAAGGAACCCTTTTGAAAGTGAACGAAATGGGGTCAAAGGTCAGAACATAGGAGCGGGATTCATTCCACTGCTCTTATGCGTCATAACTAACGTAAAAAAGGTTCGATTTCGATTAAATTTTAGTATGTGGTAGGGGACCACTGGGTACAAACCCTATTGAAAATGGGCGAAATGGGGTCAAAGGTCAGGATATAGGAGCGGAATCACTTCCATTGCCATTATGCGTCATAACTTACGTAAACATGCTTCGATTTGGATGAAATGTTTGTATGTTGCATGTAGGGGCTTGGCTGGAGACGAATCCTATTGAAAATGGGCAAAATGGGGTCAAAGGTTAGGACACAGGAGCGAAACCTATTCCGTAGCCCTTATACATCATAACTTACGTAAAAATGCTTTGATTGCGACAAAACTTTATCATGTTATTTCGGAGGTACACCGAACCGGGTCTGTTGAATATATCATGGAAATGAAATCAAACGTCAGGACACTGGACAGAGATTTATTCCACAGCCATTATTCTCATAACTTGAGTAATAATTTCTGGTATGTTGGAAAGCGTATTATAATCAATGCAATGCATGATTTGACTGACTTGTTGAGTAAACGCCCATCGTTACCTTGTAGCTGCAACGGTTACAAGTTGCATTCCTTTTCTTACAACGGTTGTGAATCCGTGAAGTTAACGTGGCGGCGTGTAATCGAAGCTCAAGCAACACGCAGTGATTGAATTTTTAAGTACTGAAAACGGAATTCGCACTGAAATTTATCGCTGTCTAAAGGTTATATATGGTGAAAACAGAGGCGTAACTAGGCATTTTTGCGCCCGGGGTAAACCGCAAAATATTGCACCCCAAAATATTGCACCCCAATCTCGATTTCTCTCTCTCTCTCTCTCTCAGACATACATACACCAAAAGAACAGTAGCATTGAAAATCTAAACGAGCACAAGCTGCAGAGAAGTGTTTTAAAGAAAAATAGCTTGAATTAAAGATAGCAAAAAGCAGATACAATTTCAAAAATATAGCAGTGCCACAAATACTTTCTAACGAAACTAGGCATAAAAATGAATTTCTAAGTTCTAACGAAACAAGGCGTAAAAAGACAATCAAAATGTGACTGTTTTTACAGCTTTTCGCTATATGTGACCTTCGGCACCACATCAAGAAGACCCAATGTAGCTGACAGTCGTGCATACACTCACAATAAAGATTGAATAACCTCCAGGAAAATTTCAGAAATGTGAACAACATCCTTATCTTGCAACGTACGTGTAGCCCATCCAACTAAAGAATCCCTGTGGGCTCCATTGTTGTCGGAGAAGGCCGTGGTTCTTCTTCAGTAGGACGGACTATACAACCACGCGTTCATTACTGAATGTGAGCAACTAACAACTCCTGAACATTCCGAGGTGGAAATTCTAATTTTTATGGTGCCAAAAACGTGTGTAAAAGTCTCAGTTCCAATCGTGGTCAGATTCCAGTGAGTTTTGCGCCCTCTCTTGAGCTGCGGCCGGGGTGTCTTGTCTGCCTCGCTACTGGGTGAAAACATTGTTGACAGAAGTACAGTAAATCGTCGGGCCATTAAATTTCGTCAGTGTGAACCAGGGCATGCCAATCTTGTCGACGAACCTCGCAGTAGGAGACCAGTTTCGGTGACTGATGAAAATCACCGGAAAGTAGTTGATGAATTCATCCAACATGACCGCCGTATCTCCCACCCAAAAGTAGATCGCAGCTAAGCTCAGAATCTCAAGAGAAAGAGCGGGGGCACATCACTTGGGTACACAAAAAATCTGTTCTCGATGGGTGCCACGTATGTTGACGCCATAAAACAAACAGAAGCGTCTTGAGTGTTGCGAAAAACTTTTGAAGCGTTATCGTGAAGAGGGCGATCCATTTCTGTAGAATATTAGTACTAAAGATGTGTCATGGATCCATGACATTGACCCTGAAGAAAAATGACATAGCATGGAATACGGAAACGGTTCCTCTGCTCGTTCCAAAAAATTCAAAACAGTGCCGTCTGCCAGCACGGGTTCTTTTTTCGGGAGGAGGGGGGGGCGCACACAAAATTTACCTGAACAGAATTTTTGGAAGCTGGAATATGAGAATACTCGGAGGGTGTGTCGAGTTAAGAAGTCAACTGGACCGATGATTTTTTTGCTGTATGACAATGCAAGACCGCACACTTCTCACACATTTTATACTCTCCAGAAGCTGAAATTTGAAGTTCTCTCTCATCCACCCTCAAAGATAGAAACGGGTCAGGAAAATTTGGACCAGGACCGCGCCGATGCATAATTGGACCTGACCCGGACAAATCTGCTTTGAGCTATAAACTCGAACATATCATCATCATGAATGCCAATGATTATCAATCCACTGATGGTCTCCCCACGTTTTTTTGCACAATGGACTATCTTGGGCCAGTTTCCCTCCATCCACCCATCTCCCACATGGTCTTCTTCTGGATCTTTTCCTGTCCCTTGGAATCCAGTCTAAAATTTCGGTTGTTCAACGGCGGTCCGTTCTCCTGGCAATAAAACTAGCCCATTGCCATTTCAAGGATTTTATTTTTTCCTTATCCACGAGTTCCTCTTCTTGGCTTTCCTGGTTACACCAAGCATGCATCTTTCCATGCTTCCTTCAGTTGTCTGCTGCCTTAGGTATGTCTGTTTTAGTTCAGGCCCACGTCTCAACTCGATGTGTAAGAACTAGAAGAATGCATTGATTAAACATTTTTCTTTTAAGATATAATGGCATATTGCTCTTGAGAATTGTACTGGTTCTTTCAAAATCTCTCCAGCAAAGTTTTATAAATCGATTAATTTCTTCACCAATGTGTCCCTTGCTTGATATCTGTTGTCCAGGTAAATGTACGTATAGGTTACCTCGATATTTCCCCCATTAATCGTAAAATCTAAATTTCTTGAAAAAGCATTATACAACAGTTTTGTCTTCTGAAGGTTCATATTTTTAATCCTACTTCTTTATTCTTGTCAGCAAGTTCCTGGATCATACTCTGCAGCTCTGAAGGGGTAGTTGCAAAAATTATTACGTTATCAGCAAAACGAAGATGAGTTAAATAATCTATTAATCTTTATCCAATTGTATTTCCAGTTTAATGATTGAAAGACACTTTGCAATATGGCATTGAAGAGTTTGGGAGATACAGGGTCACCTTGTCTCACTCTCTAATTTTTATTGGTGCTGTATCCTCAAATAGCCGAACCTTTGAACTTTCATTTTCATAGATGTTATTAATAATATTAATGTATGCATCTTCAATACCACAGGATTTCAAAGCCATTGTGCCTGCTAATGGTTTCACATCAAAGGCCTTTTTATAATTAATAAAACCCATGCATAATGGGAGTTCATATTCCCTCGTTCTTGCAGTTAGTTCTCTCAGTACCTGGATATGATCTATAGTGCTGCAGTCACTCCCGAATCCAGCTTGTTCTCTCTCTTGAGCCATGTCTAGAGTTACCTTCAAGCGATGTGGAAGAACCTTAGAGAAGATGTTATAAACCACTGATAGGAGGCTGATGTTCCTGTATGCAGTTCCTGATATCCTCAAGACCCTTTTTTTATGTAGCAGGATCATTTAGCATTGTTCCATTACTCAGGAATTTTTCCTTCAATGAGACATCTAGAGAAAACTTGCGTGAGTGTAGTTTCTATTTATACACTTGCTTCTTGTATAGTGTCCACGATAATTCAATCTTCTTCTGGAACTCTTCCTTGTTACATGTTCTTAATTTTTTTTTTTATTGGAGGTTTAACGACCACCGTGAGCAACTCAATGGGTTATAAGCAGTCGCCCGTCCTTAATTTAGGGCCACTGGTTCCAGGGAAGGGAGAGAACCAGTGGCGTAAGACAAACACCACATTCATCATTCGAACCCAGACCCCTTTCGGACGAATGATCAGAAACCATCGCTTAGACCACTGAGCCACCGGGGCGGCCATGTTCTTAACTGCACGTGCAACTTCTGTCGGGACGACTGAAGGAACTATACAGGGTGATTCGTAAAGAAGTATACAGTTTCCAGATGCTGTAAAACCGTAACAGTTGAAGACATGGACCACAACTACGAACCGTTAGGTAGATGTACTCATAAAGTTTGTGTCCCGCTACTGAGGGAAATGACGTATGCGATAGCGCGCGTGTCACGTGACTAGTCAGTTGATGAACATCTTCCTCACCGATAGATTGGACGAGCGGCGGACTACAACATGCCACTGACCCAATGGCCACCCAGAAGTCCTGACTTAACACCTTGTGACTTCTTCCTGTGGGGGTACGTAAAGGACAAGGTATTCGCCCCTCCCCTTTCTGTTGATCTAGCGGAGCTGAAACAGCGTATAACAGCCACTATCACTGCACTTGATTCAGATATCTTACCTCTCGTTTGGCGGAAATGGCTCGATGTGTGTCGTGTGACAAAGGGTGCACACACAGAACATCTATGACTGTCTCTAAAAAAACTTATAAATATTCCCCTACAATTCTGTTACAGGTAACATACATTATCTTAAATTGTTCTTGTTTTATAGTGCGTTAAAACTGTATACTTCTTTATGAATCACTCTGTATTATATAAATACACAGTCGAGTCATATTATTGCGACCACCTCATACTTTTGACGTCAACAGCGAGTGGCCAATGAAAGAAGGCATAGGTCGTGTGCTGGCTTTGAAGGGTATAAAGTGTGCTGCAGGTATTCTGAAAACATATCACTCGTTGCAGTCATCAATAAAAGGAGCGATTTATCAGATTTGCAAAAAGGGATGATTATCGGCTTTCGGGCCAAGGGTGGTAGTATTTCTGAAACAGCGCAGTTTGTGAACTGTTCGCGTACTGCTGGTTAAAGTGTATCGTGATTGGAGAAATGGCACCATTGCGAGTAAGCGATGTGGAAGCTGGCAGGTGGTGCTCTACAGTTTAGAGGTGAACGTCGGCTGCTCTTTTTTTATTTTAGGTTTAACGACCAACGTGAGCAACTCAATTCGCTATAAGCAGCCGCCAGTCCTCAATTTAAGGGTCACTTGTTCCAGGGAAGGCAGAGCGCCAGTGCCGTAAGACAAACATAACGTCCATCTCTCACCGGGATTCGAACCCGTACTCCTTTGAGACGAATAATCAAAGGCCATCGCTTAGAACACTGCGCCACCGGGGCGGCGAACGTCGGCTTTGAAAGTGCGTTAGGGCCGATTAACACACTTCAGCGGAGCAACTCACCTGACGAACGAACCAGAAGGCGAAGTGTGTCTAAAACGACAGTTCAGCGAACCCTGCTGCGTATGGGGCTCCGATGCAGACGGATGGTCACTGCACCTATGCTAACGAAGGTGCATCGGCAGAAAAGGCTTACATTTGCACGGCAGTATCGCAATTGAACCTACGCTGATTGGCAAAGGATTGCCTTCTCCGATGAGTCACGTTTTCTGCTTCATCGAACGGATGGACGTTAGCGTATAAGGTGAGAAACATTGGAGAACAAACACTCTTCAACCGTTGCTGAAAGAACACAAGCTGGTGGGAGCAGCGTTATGGTCTGGGGAATATTTTCGTGGCATTCCATGGGCCCACTCACACCTGTGGAACGCACTATGTCGAATTAGTTATGAATCAATCCCTGCAGACCACGTACACCCATGCATGCTGATTGTCTTCCCTGGTGCGGATGGGATCTACCAGAACGACAATGCTATGTATCACACAGGCATAAATGTCCGAGAGTGGTTGGCAAAGCTCGATGAAGACTTCAAAGTACTTCCCTGGCTCCCTAATTCTCCAGACTTAAACCCAATTAAGCATTTGTGGGACCACCTCGATCTTGTTGTTCGCTCTATGGATCCTCCACCACGCACCCTCCAGCAGCTGTCAGACGCACTGCAGTCAGCATGGCTCCACATACCTGTGAGCACCTTCTGGAATCTTAATGAGTCACTCCCAGCGCGTGTAGCTGCTGTCCGTGCTGCACACGACGATTACTCTGGATATTAGCTGGTGGTCACAATAATGTGACTCGACCGTGTATTACTATTCGATAAAAAAAAATGTCATAACAGGAAGGGTTTGTCGGTGCGCCCTGCAAATTAGAGGGTATATGTCGAGAGTTGGGTTACAGGGCCTACTCGTATAAACTACTACAGGTGCGAACCAATCACGGGATAGCATCGGAGTGATTTCGGTGGCGAAAGCACGTGTAAGGAGTAGGAATAACCAGGGCGCCGTCATCGGCAATCCTACCGTCACACGGAATTTTTTTTCAGTGGGGATTTAACGACCACTGTGAGCAGCTTGATGAGCTATAATCAGTCGCCCGTCCCTAATTTAGGGCCACTGGTTCCAGGTAAAGGAGATAGCCACTGCCTTAAGACAAACCCAACATCCATGCCTCACCAGGATTCGAACCCGGGTCCATCTCGGACGAATGGTCGTAAGCCTGCGCTTAGACCACTGTGCTACTGGGGCAGCCACGGACACTATTTCCCGAGGCTTTATCTTGGTGCTGGGTACGACTGATTGGTCATTGCATCGCATCACGGTGGAAACTCATCGAGATGCAACTAGTGGCCCCCAAATGTGGCGACAGTGGTAGGAGAAAAGTAAGTTCCGTCGCCGTGATGGGACTGGAGCACATAAGTAGACGTCCAAACGTCTAGATCGTCGCATTCGACAGTCCTAAAATCCACAGCGTATGACGTTCTACGAGGTGTTCGGAAAGCTACGGGCATACCCGTATCGACACGGACTGTGAATCGTAGATTGGCTGAGGCGTGGCCAACGAGATAATGTTGCCACGCCAATCTACGCTGGTCACGGCTGTGGTAGGTTTATGCTTTCGCCAGCCATTGCACTCACTGCCACTCACGGCAGCACATCGTCGCGTTAGTTTGCAGTGGTTCCGCACCAGATGTGCGTGGTGGGAAGAATGTAATGATGTCATATTCAGCGACGAATCTCGCTTCTGTCTCAATACCGATGATCGCCGGTTGAGATTCTGGAGCTGACTTGGTCTCTCAGCTGACTTTACTGTCATCCGTGAGCGTCACAAGACTCCTCAGTGTAGAGGCATAGCTTGAGAGCAATTAGTTTCAGCAATTTTTTCTTTAAAGAATACATTTTATATCATATATGACTATTTTCATTAAATACTGAAAATAACCACTTTGGCCTGCGGTCATTCTCACGTTTTTTTTTTGTTTTTTTTTTTTAATTGAAGGTTTAATGACCACCGTGAGCAACTCGATGGGCTATAAAAGCAGTCGTTCGTTCCTAATTTAGGACCACTGGTTCCAGGGAAGGGAGAGAGGCAGTGCCGTAAGACAAACAACATCCATGCCTCACCGGGATTCAAAACCGGACCCATTGCGGACAAATGGTCAGAAGCCAGCGCTTAGACCACTGCGCCCCCAGGGCGGCCTCACTGTGTTTAAAGATCACCGAAAGCAGGAGCTAACCGTATGGCACGACATAAAATAGGAAAGCAACTTTGGGTCAACAGAGATCAAGAGCAAGCACCGAGAATTACAAAATAAACAATGCCGGAAGAAAGAGCATCAGAGCTCGGATCATGCTGTCCCCCCCTCCCCCATTCTTTTTCACACATTGCTATGAAGGCAAAAATACTCGCACAACGATAGATTTCGAGTTAACAAAATGTAGCACTCAATTACTCTGGATATTAATTTAAATTCTCTGGATATTAATTTAAAGGTTATGAATTTGAAAAAATTTAGGGACGCGCAGTATGTTTCTCATTTCATTTCATTTTGTTTTTCAGTTGTGACCATATACACTAATAGTAGTTTTATAACAATAACAATGTAACTAGTGACAACTGGGGAGCACGAGGCAAAGGCCTGAATTGGCCTAACATAGCCCTCAGCACTCGTAATAAAGATCATACAAGTCACGAACAGACGTAACTGATTTTCTGATATCATATAAATAACTTAGTAAGTAGTAAATAGAATTTATAGAGAAAGGTCACTGAGAGTAATTTAGTATTACATAAGTAGAAATTTATCCCAATTTCATTTTCCTCCCATTTTTCCTCCCCCCTTTTCGCATCAAACAGAAGTAGCACATGAGAAATACAAAAGTAAATAAGTT
This sequence comes from Macrothele yani, assembly GCA_039090855.1. Classification (NCBI taxonomy): domain Eukaryota; kingdom Metazoa; phylum Arthropoda; class Arachnida; order Araneae; family Macrothelidae; genus Macrothele; species Macrothele yani. Next base: position 105,603,292 of record CM077024.1, read on the forward strand.
GGCCTTAAACCAGTTGGCCAAAAGAAATATACTATGATAGATTTAGTTCTTCCCCATTAAATAGAGTTTTAGTTTTTTCTTAAAAAGGCTAATATTAATTAATAGCAGCAAGATGGTAAGGAAAAGTATTCCATAATTTATGACCAGAATAGTTTATGTTATTTTTAAATTTTTCTGTATATGTAAATACCGGTAGTAATTTAAATCTATTTCTTGTTAAATAAGTATGAGTATTAATTGTGATCAAGTCATGATACAGGTTATATTTTGTTCTTTTAATCATGATCTTTTCTAAATTATATACATATAGTTGTTGTATATTTAATATATTAAATGTATTGGGATGTGAAGTTGTTCTATATGTTAAATTGGAAGATTGATTAGTATTAATTTTTAAATCCAATAACCTGATAAACTTATTTTGTAATTTTTGTAATTTGAGAATATTATATCGTGTTTTCCCCCATGTCAAAATACAGTAAGTAAAATAAGTCTGAATGATGGAATAGTATAACGCCAGCATTAGTTTAGAGTGTGACTAATAACTCCGATGTTTCTCGAGATTTTAGTTGAAAGTAGATCTATATGTGTATTCCATTTCAAGTCATCACTTAAAGTGGTACCGAGATACTTATGGCAGGGCACCACCTCAATATCATGTCCCATTAATTTTATTTTCTGTATGTTAAGTGGAAAAGCGGGATGTAAGGTCAGGCGATGCGTAACATCACAGCCTCTCCTTGGCAAATGTCAACCCCGCCTTCTCGTGGTGCATCCTGTTCCCACTAAAGGGGCTCTGACGACCGCCAATAGCGGTATAACTATACCATCGGGATTAGAGGAAATTCTATCCAACACTCACCAACCCGCTTGGCCAGCGTGGTGAGTTATGGCCAAACCCCTCCAAAATGATTCCACAACTTAAATCTTGGCCCTCAGTCTCCAGCAGCTGGAATGTACCTGGCCAAGGCAGCGGCCAGTGCGGCATGAAGGCAGAGGGTGCTAAGAATCCCCGGAGGACCGGACTAGGCTGCCATCTGATGCTGACCTTGGCTACGTATAATGGACGCTCCCTATCTTCTGATTCAAGGCTTCTTGAATTGGAAGAGGAACTACAAAGGATCAAGTGGGACATCGTGGGGCTTAGTAAGGTAAGGAGAAAAGGAGAAGATCTCATCGAACTGAAAAGTGGACATCTCTTCTACTATCGTGGGACAGATACTGGCAGAACTAGTGGTGTTGGATTTATAATAAACAAGAAACTGAAGGATAAAGTTGTAGAAGTTGAAAGTTCCTCTGACAGAGCTGCAAGACTTGTTATCCAACTCTCGAAAAGATACCAGGCTCAGATTATTCAAACTTATGCACCCACCACAAGTCATCCTGAAGAAGAAATTGAAGAATTTTATGAGGAAATTCGTCATCTAAATAATAAAGGTAAGCAGCACTTGAAAATAATTATGGGAGATTTCAATGCAAAAATAGGGCAACGACAACAGAATGAAACTTCAGGAGGTAAATTCGGTCACGGCAACAGAAACCAGCGTGGAAATACTCTCGTTGAGTTTGCAGAGGCAGAAGGGTTTTTCATCTTGAACTCCTTCTTCAAGAAAAAGCCACACAGGAAATGGACATGGAGACATCCAATTGGGACGACAAGTGAAATTGATTTTATTATGTGTAACAAAAAATTCGTCATAGAAGACTGCAGTGTGCTAAACAAGTTCAACACAGGTAGTGACCATAGATTGGTGACATGTAAGATGCACCTCAACACTAAACTTGAACGTGGCAAGCTCATAAGACAAACAAAATCTATTGACATAACCAACCTTAAAAAACACCATAATACCTTCAAGTTGGAACTGAAGAACAGGTTCTCTGCTTTAGAAGGCCTAACATCGGAAGAAGTGGACATCTCTGAAGTTAACAGAAAAGTAACCAAAGCTCTTATGGAAACAGCAACAAAATTAGCTGGGTCTAAGAACAAGTTGCATGTAAACAAATTATCAGGAAAAACGAAAATGTTGATGCAAAAAGAAGAGAGATGAGGACAACTAAAGAAGATGTGACTTCCAAAGTGGAATATATAGAGCTATGCAAGACAGTAAGAAAAAGTATCACTGAAGACGTAAGAAAATTCAACTGTGAACTAGTGAGGAAAGCAATTGAAAACAACCAAAACCTAAAGATAGCAAAGGGACATCTCAGTAAGGGAAGAAAACAGATTATGGCACTGAGAAAAGAAGATGGTTCCGTAACAAGAAATAGAGGCGAAATTTTGACAAGAGTGAAAGATTTCTACTCCAAATTATATGAAAGGGATGATACATGCACTCCAGACATCATGAAAGATACCAGTACCAGAGTTCCTCCAGTCCTTCCAGCAGAAGTTGCACATGCAATCAAGAACATGAAGCTGGGAAAAGCTCCAGGAGAAGATGGAATTACTGCAGACATCATACAAGAAGCAAGTGGAGAAATCGAAACAGTACTCGCCCAAATTTTCACTCGATGCCTTAATGAAGGAAAGATTCCTGAGGATTGGAACACCGCTACAATGATCCTGCTACATAAGAAAGGTGACATTGAGGATCTCGGAAACTACAGACCTATCAGCCTCCTATCAGTAGTTTATAAAATCTTCACTAAAGTTCTTTCACACAGCTTGAAGGTAACACTGGACATGGCTCAACCGAGAGAACAAGCTGGATTCAGGAGTGGCTACAGCACAATAGATCATATCCACGTACTGAGAGAACTAATTGAAAGAGCGAGGGAATATGAACTTCCATTGTGCATGGCTTTTATCGATTATGAAAAAGCCTTTGATTCGGTGAAACCATCAGCAGTTACAATGGCTCTGAAAACCTGCGGTATTGAAGATGCATACATTAATATTATTAATAACATCTATGAAAATGCAAGTGCAAAGATTCGGCTGTTTGAAAATACAACACACGTAAAAATTGGAAAGGGAGTGAGACAAGGTGACACCATATCTCCGAAGCTCTTTAATGCCACATTGGAGGGTGTTTTTCAGTCGCTGAGCTGGGAAAACAAGGGGATAAAGATTAATGGAGATTATCTAACCCACCTTCGTTTTGCTGATGACGTAGTCATTTTTGCAACTACCCCATCAGAGCTGCAGAGTATGATCCAGGAACTTGCTGACAAGAGTAAAGAAGTGGGATTAAAAATGAACTTTCAGAAGACAAAAGTGATGTTCAATGCTTTTACAAGAAATGAAGATTTATCGATTGATGGAGAAAAGCTGGAGATAACAGACACGTACGTTTATCTTGGACAGCAGATATCAAGTGAGGGTCACATTGATGAAGAAATTAATCGGCGTACAAAACTTGCCTGGAGAGCTTTTGGAAGAAACAGCATAATTTTCAAGAGCAATATGCCATTATGTCTTAAAAGAAAAGTGTTTGATCAATGCATCCTTTCAGTGCTTGCGTATGGTGCAGAGACGTAGACCTTAACTAAAAGAGACATACAAAGGCTGCAGACAACTCAAAGCAGCATGGAGAGGTGCATGCTTGGTGTAACTAAGAGAGATAAGAAGAGGAACTCGTGGATCCGAAAAATGACAAGAGTGGAAGACATCATGATCAGAGTTAAATCCCTGAAATGGCAATGGGCTGGACATACTGCCAGAAGGACAGATCATCGATGGACAGCCGAAATTTTAGATTGGATTCCAAGGGACAGGAAAAGACCCAGAAGAAGACCACATGGGAGATGGGTGGATGAAATTCGAAAGTATGCAGGGGTGACATGGAGGAGACTGGCACAAGACAGACTGTTGTGGAGGAAACTTGGGGAGACCTTCGTCCAGCAGTGGATTGATAATGGTTGACAATGATGATGAAGTGGAAAAGCAGGTTTTTCTAAAAATCATAATTTTTGTTTTATTCATATTAATAGCCAGATCATTACAGCTCAACCAGTCATTAATCAAAGTGAAATTATTTTCCAACTGAGAAATAAGTGTATTGATGTCATTACCGTGTAATAAAACAGTAGCATAATCAGCGTATAGTTGTATATCCGTATGTTCTAGTTATTTAAAAATATCATTAATATAAATATTAAAAAGTAAAGGAGCAAGAACTGATCCCTGCGGTACACCTGAAAACACGTGTCCGAATATAGATTCCATAAGATTAATCTGTGTTTACTGTCGTCTGTGAGATAAATAACTCTTAAAAATATCAAGGAAGATACCCCTAATTCCAATGTCATATAGCCTCTGCACCAGAATTGATGATTTATTGTATCGAAAGCCTTTGAAATATCAATAAAGAAAGCAGGAGTGTAGTTATTATGTAATAAATTAGATTGAATATTATTGATTAGGTTCAGTAACGCTATTTCAGTTGAATTGTTAGGAGTAAAGCCAAGTTTTTGGTTGAAAAACTCTAGCCAAAAGTTGAGAGCGATGATCCCTACTTACGAAATAGTTGAGGGGGGCCACGTCCCCTAGGTCCCATATCATTCTACGCCTGTGTGTGTACGCGTATATGGGTGTGTGTTTTAAAGAAATGTTGGCATAAATCGGCAATGATGTTTACGCAGGTTAAAAAAAAATTGGATATGTAAGACAAATTTTATTTTCTTTGTAAGACCGCAAGACGTGCAGAAAAATATCATTACAAAAACTAGTACTACTGACACGTACAGAAAAATAGTTGGTCATAACGCCATATGGAGAAAGTTTTTTTTTTTTTAATTCAGTCGTAGTCGGAATGATGTATTTTAAAAGAACATGACTTGTTCCTTTCACTTGATAAATGCCGGAAAAAGACATTCCTGGGAGACTGAGTAGGTTCGGACCGGCCAAACTCTCCAGGTTTGTGAGCCACTGTCCAGTAATGAGATCTACTATCTAGATTTTTTTTTTTTAATCGTCATCCCTCAAAGATTATGCCCTTGGCCTGCTCCGGCTTCAGCGTGTGCTTCCCATCGCTTTCCGAAGTATCCTCAGACGCCTTTCCCTTTAGTATTGGCCAGAGAGAACGACTCCTCTTATCCATTCTTTCCACTTGGTCACCTCATTTTTCTCTATATGTGTCAATTAATTGTGTGATGGGAGTAACCATGAGTTCAGATATCACATCGTCGTTTCGCGAGCGATTGAGTCCTATACAACCTTTCACATCTCTTAGATATTGCCTTTTAACAGTTGTTAGGTTATAACTTTTTTCGGTTCAACACCCGGATGGGCACGTTGTAGAATTTAATGTTTCCCTACCTGCTTTCATGCTGCATTTTTAACTGTTTATTATATTTGCGTGGATCTATTAAGCTATGAATATCACTTTTAAAAAGATTCGGACAATGACAGTACATTTTTTACTACTGAAAATGTCCACGCGGTTTTCAATGAAGCGGCATCGTCTACCAGTTATCACAAAAGAAATCACGGAGATATATATAGAGTTTTAAATAACCTCTCGGATTTAATCAGGCATCAATCACCACCTGCAAACTGCGTGTATTTCCGAACACCGGTATTGGAAGCGACTAGAAGTCTTCATAGGCCGGGCCGGTCCGCCAAGCCGAGCACGCCCCGGCCCACGGGTCGGATCGGGCTTTTTCTAGCTTAGAAAACAAAGCAACGTGCCGTACTAGGCTTTTTCTCAGACACTGACGGCCTGGCGTCGAGCCGTTCTTTTTTTTTTTTTGGATTGGAGGTTTAACGACCACCGTGAGCAGAGCTATAAGTAGTCGCCCGTCCCTAATTTAGGGCCACTGGTTCCAGGGACGGGAGACAGCCAGTGCCATAAGGCAAACACAACATCCATGCCTCGCCGGGATTCGAACCCGGACCCCTTTCGGACGAATGATCAGAAGCCATCACTTAGACCACTGCACCACCGGGGCGTCGTCGAGCCGTTCTTTTTATAGCTATGGTAAAGAAAGAAAAGTCGTGTTTACCGATTTCCTGGTCTACTTAACTGTTTTGCTGGCTTTTCTTACTTCCATGACATAGCCCAGGGCATAATCACAGAGGCACTTAGTGTTTTTACTATATGTAAGTATTAGGATGGTAAAAACACTTTGAAGCACGTTGACAGCAAAAAGATTCGACCCCGAGCGAGTGTATGTGTGGTGTGGGGGACGGTGGTGTCAGCAGTGGGGTGGGGATTTTGTATGAGAGAGTGGGGACGACATCGACTATTTCTCCTATCCCTAATCCGTATAGGGATTGACTTTTGTAGTGTTAGCGCTTGATAGTTCAGAGAAAGGGAGATTTTGAACCATGCTCTCTCTCTCTCTCTCTCTCTCTCTCTCTCTCTCTCTCTCTCTCTCTCTCTCTCTCTCTCTCTCTCTCTCTCTCTCTCTCTCTCTCTCACGTTATATTCTTCGATGATTGCCAAAGTTTAGTTAATATTTTTAGGCTTACACTCAACTAAATAATTTCAATAATATCCCACTTCATTATTTCATTTTCGAAATTTAATAAAATACAATGGAAAGGCAAAATAGTACAAAATGGCACATCGCGGGCCGGGCCTTAGACGCACAGGCATGAGCCGGGTCCGGCCCGGCCCACCAAAGAAGGTAAGTGCAGACCTCTAGAAGCAATGAATTACTGTAGACAGAATACGAATTGATCCTCTTAGTTGTGTTCAGATATTTCAATTCTTATACGACCAGTGACACAGAAAAGGAAAAGAAATTTGGGAGACTCGATTTTTCAGGATTCGAAGAAGATAATACGTGGTTATCAGATTCTTCGCACTTTTTTTTTTCGTGGATAAATTACTTCCTGTATGTAAAGTACATGCAGATAACACGTCAGATTTTATGTAATCTGTAAGAGTTGCCAAAGAGATCCAGCTTGTAAATTAACATATTTTTTTTATTAAGTTTGTGACATACCTACCTCAGAGGGGACACAGCGATAACCCTTCGTTGGTGTAGATCAAGCGGGGGAATATTCGACTCCGGAGAAGGAAGATGCGTTTTGAATCTCATTACTGGCAAATTTTGATTTTTACGGTTTTACTGGCGCAAGAATGAATTTCCTCACCGTGAGGTTTGGGGGAAATGTGTGATGCTTCTTCCAAACATCGTCTGGAACTAATACTGGTTTATTTTTTCTACAGAGATTTTCTTAAAACATAGTCGGCTGATCCGAAATAACCTGCTAACTCGGCTTTCTCAAGAATGGGATATATGACCGACGTACGCACCTCAAAGGTGACACGCGTCAAAACGTAAAGTTGCAGCGATAAGCCTTCGTCGGTGTAGTTCAAGCGGTGGAATATCCGACTCCGGAGAAGGAAGATGTCGGTTTGAATCTCATCACCGGCAAATTTGGGATTTTACGCTATAAGTTGCATCCCACGTTTGAAAGAAAAATTGGAAATCAAATTAAATATAAAGCTTCTTTTTTAGCAATAACTGCAAATAATGCTAAGATAAAAGGCACCAGCCTATAAATTTCTGGTTCATAAAAACGTAAACTGAATGATATGACGCTGGACTATCACCGTCAGGGGCGGAAACCAGGATAGCGTTTTAAGGACCAAAACCGCTGGTACGTCCGTCGATGGTATACTCGCGGTATACACGCTTGATACGGTTGCCCTCGGGAAACCTAGGTTTCTTCCCACTTAAGCGATAGAATGATCCATCTGTCTATAGCGCCGACATGCGTCCACGATCAAAGTGGCTCAGATCACCACGTCCCATGTTCATCGATTGCGATTCACTGTTAGGACGCCCTGCTCTGTCCGCCCATTTTTATCCCCTACGTTCGGTTTGGGTCTGTTCCACTCTGCGCGGGGGATGCCCATGTTAACTGCCCGTCACCACTATATGTTACGGTGCAGCGTTTGAATTATTTTTATGTGATCATTACTAACGGAACTTATTATTTCAACTATTTTATCGTAAATTGCTTTTTTAATTTCTGTATTTTAATTAGCTCAAAAATGATACTTATTTTGATACAACTTAAATATCTAGTGATACTAACTGGCGCAAAAAAAAATTCCTTAAGATATCAAAAATATATCGATATTGCGTGCAAATTATTGGGGTACTATTCCTACAGCTTGCATCGATAGCATAACCACCACCAGAAAAAAATTGAAGTTGCGCTCCTGATCACCAACGTCATTTTGACACGCTTCCGAATGTCATCCAACCATCTCCCACGCCGTCTTCTGAGTTTTTTCCTGTCCCTTGGAATGCAGTCTAGTATTTCAGTTGTACAGCGATGGTCAGTTCTAACAATATGTCTAGCCCATTGGCATTTCAGCGATTTTACCTTAAATCAGGATGTCAACTCCCGTCATTTTACTGATAGGAGTTCCTCTTCCTAAACCTGCAGGTTACACAAAGCATGCATCTCTCCATACCTCTTTCAGTAATTTTCAGCCTCTGGATATCTTTCTTTTTTATTTATTTTTTATTAAGTTCCATGTCCCTGATCCATAAGTGAGAATCGGAACGATGCATTGGTTAAGCACTTTTCCTTTAAGAACTGGAACGATGCATTGATTAAGCACTTTTCCTTTAAAAACTAGAACGATGCATTGATTAAGCCCTTCCCTTTAAGAACTGGAACAATGCATTCCTTAAGCACTTTCCCTTTAAGAACTAAAACTATGCATTAAGCACTTTTCCTTTGAGAACCGGAACGAGGCATTGATTAAGCATTTTCCTTTAACTGGAACGATGCATTGCTAAAGCACTTTTCCTTTAAGAACTGGAACATTCATTGCTTAAGCACTTTTCCTTTAAGAACTGGAACATTCATTGATTAAGCACTTTCCCTTTAAGAACTGGAACGATGCATTAAGCACTTTTCCTTTAAGACATAATGGTAAACCGCCCTTGAAAAATTGTATTGTTTCTTTCAAATGCCCCGATCCAAATTTTATACGCCTATTAATTTCTTCTTCGATGTAGCCCTTGCTTGATATCTGTTGCCCCAGGTATAGATATAGGCATCTGTTACTTACAGAACAGAACTGCCCCACCAATCATAAATCTTCAATTCTTGAAAAAACACTGCATAAGCCCACTTTTTTTACTCTTGATAGCAAGTTCCTAGACCATACTCCGCAGCTCGGGGGAGGGGGGGTACTTGCAAAAATGACTGTCATCAGCAAAACGAAAGCGGGTTTAATAATCCCGATTAATTCCGATCCCCTCGTATTCCCAGTTCAATTACTAAAAAACATTCTGCAGTGTGGTAGTCATTTGGGGGATGTTCGGCCATAACTCACCACAATGGCCAAGCGGGTAGGTGAGTGTGGGATAGCATTTCTTCTAATCCCTGTGGAACAGTTATACCGCTATTAGTCGGTCGTGGAGTATATATACAAATAAATTCACTGGTGACTGTAAATTACACGCCTCTCTGTCGTCACTACTATTTCTTTAATAAGCACGTCTGTGCTAAAAGAATACAGTTTTGCTGGAAAACTTCATAGAATATTTTCTTTCTCACATCAACATCACGTGATTGAGAGTCCTCAGGTTATAAAATAATTTTCTTTGTAATAACCCCAGAGTATACCATGTGGCTCTCTCCGAAAAAAAGCTCGCTCTGTAACTTCCCTGAACGTGTTTATTCTTGGCAGAAAGTTCTTACACCGCCCTGATTTTGAATTACATTTTCCTTGTTCTCACAACGCATGGCTGAAAAAGTTATTTTTTTGATTACTGATCACTTTTTTTAAATTAATGGGGAAAACAATCTTGCGATTAATATATTTATTGAGAGGGGCATCAAATTAGACGTCCATCCCTTAGTGGTTCCGGCGCTACTGTCTTGCGAGATGCGCGTATAGGGATGTTTGTTATCTTTGCTTCAAAGCTTTGTCTTGGAGTCGAAAGAGCCCGACCTCTTTTTACAGACAATTTACGCAAGAGACGTCACAACTGCCTTTCAATGCTTTTTTTTTTTTGATTGGAGGTTTAACGACCACCGTGAGCAACTCAATGAGCTATAAGCAGTCGCCCGTCCCTAATTTAGGGTCACTGGTTCCAGGGAAGGGAGAGAGCCAGTGCCGTAAGACAAACACAGCATCCATGCCTCACCGGGATTTGAACCCGGACCCCTTTCGGACGAATGATCAGAGGCCATCGCTTAGACCACTGTGCCACCGTGGCGGCCTTTCAATGCTTGTCACTTCTCTTCGTACTGCGATCTCCGAAAACGAATTGCTCAGAAACGCCATAGAGTTTATTTTACCGCGTATATTTTTACGTGGTTCAGTGGTCCCTATGAGCATTTACAGTTATAGGGAGGCATATGTCTATTATTTAGGGTCATTGGTTCCATGGAATGAACAGAATTAGCGCCACGGGGTATGCACAACTCAATGCCACATCCGGGAATCGAGCGTGGGCCCAGAATTCGCCTCTGACAAGCTAGAGCATGGAATTGCTTGGTGATTTTCTGTTTATGCCCTTTTGAATATTCACTTTTTGGTATTCCTTAAACTATTTTGTAAACAAACATGTTTTGTTTTGTTTTTCAAAAAAAAAAAAGCACGTTCCTACCTTTCGCACATAAATGTGACAAGCGAAATCTGCAATCAAATGATAGTACCCGCAGGAAACTATCGAAACTGATAGTGGCACTAGAGTTAAACTCCCTACAAGTATACTGACTGACAGAAAATGCCACACCACGAAGACGTGAACGCGCAGAGCCATGCAAATTGCAGAGTGAATGCACATGTACAAGTTAAGCAAATGATTGCATTTGCAGGCCAATCGCATGAACGACGCGCGGGATATAAGCAGACAAATAGTCCGTGAGACCATCAGTCGGGACGTCGTCATGGCCGCGAGATGTGAGTGGTTCTTCTGGAACCGTGTCTGGAGAACGAACGACGGGTGCCAATGCCGTTAAGATGCGTTGTACGCGATTTCGTCCAACAGATGAGTTCACGAGAGGTGTCATCGTAAGCCTTCGTAACCCCGGATGGTCCTTGCGTCGTATGTATAACGTGAAGCCACAACCGTCGGTCGCATTTGGAGACAATGATCCCAGGAAAGATCTGTGCAACGTCGTAGCGGGGCAGAAGCAAGGGGACGGACGTACGAGAGCACCGATCGTTGCATCCGACGTCGTGCCGTAGCGGACCTACAGTCCACAACGGGCGACATTTTGCGGAGTGTACAGGGAGGCTTGGATGCTCTGATATCAACGCGGACAGTGTCACGCCGATTAGCTGCGTCTGGTTTGCTGTCCATCCGTCCGTTGCGAATGTTATACTTAACAGCGAGCCATCGTCACCATCCCTTGGCGTGGTGTCGCTCCAGAGTTGCCGAACGGAACAGTGTGGTGTTCAGCGACGAATCGCTGTTCTGTCTCACCACGAATGATCGCCATGTGAGAGTCTGGAGGCGACGTGGCCAACGGACGGATTCCTCCGCAATTGTGGAGCGCCACACGGTCCGGCAACGTGGAATCATGGTGTGGGGTGCTATCAGCGCCAACAGCCACTCACCGCTGGTACGCATTACGGGCACATTGACGGCACGCAGCTATGTTAACTAGGTGCTACGGCCCGTGGCACTACCGTGTCTGCAAGGCATCCCAAACGCAGTTTTTCAACAGGAAAACGTCTTGACGCATACCGCTCGGATCAGCCTGAATGCTTTACACGGTGTGCGGATACTTCCGTGGCCAGCACGATCCCCCTACCTCTCGTACATCGAGCATCTGTGGGACACTACTAAACGTCGGTTGAGTACCCTTCCACACCCGCAAAAGAAGATGAACTGTGGACTCGGATCAACACTACACGGTCCACGATACCCCAGGACTCTATTCGGACTCGCATTGCCTCGATGCCATGTCGGATTCAACGCTGTATCGCCCAAAATGGGGGCCACACTCCTTATTGATCATCCTGTATATTCAGCCACTGGAGCTAGTCTGTATGTGACAAATCATTTGTTCAGGACCTACTTGGCTATCTGTGTGTGCAGTTTGGTCTGTTTTCCAGCATTCCTTCAATGTGTGGCATTTCCTCTGTCAGGCAGTGAACATTATAACCACGCGATGTTGCACGTGACCGTGGGATACTCTGTGCCCGAATTTCAGTTCATGAGATTAAGAAAGGAAAGAAAGTTCTAGAATCATTATTCTCATGATCGGAAAATTAGAACGCGAAAAGAATTTTCCGAAACCAGTACACAGATGCCGAGATACAGAGTTCGGACGAAATGGTATTGTGTGAAGATATACTCCCCTTTTATCAGAAGACGTGGTTGAAAGTTGGAACGATGGAAGAACTGCTAGATGAAATGCCAATATATTATTGTTTCCCGGATATCAGACAATCAACTGAGGTACCGTTTTCCATTGGCAAAGAAAAAAAAAGGCCAATCAGTACTTTTTCGGTTCCACAAAACATTCCTTCAAATTTCATTAATCTACCATAATTAAATATCCGGAAAAATTATATTATGGACTTATTTCATGGTGTCATATTCATTTTATTTACTTATTTATTTTTTACATTTCAAAATAATTTTTTTCAAACACAGACGTTCCGTAAAAAACTGAAGATGCAAAAACCATCGTACGGCCGTTCATTCCCATGAGTTTTCACGTCTCGCAAACGGGATAATATTATATAGGGAGCAGAGGCATGAACCTTAACTAAAAAATACATACAAAGGCTGTAGGCAACTGAAAGAATCATGGTGAGATGCATGCATGCTTGGTGTAACCAAGAAAGATAAAAAGAGGAACTCGTGAATAAGGAAGATGACAAGAGTGAAAGACATCATGATCGGAGTAAAATCCCTGAAATGGCAATGGGCTGGACATGTTGCCAGAAGAACGGATCGCCGAAATTTTAGACTGCAAACCAAGGGACAGAAAAAGTCCCAGAAGAAGATCACATGGGAGATGGGTGGATGGAATTCGAAAGCATGCCGGAGTATCATGGAATAGACTGGCTCAAGACAGACAGTTCTGGAAGAAACGTAGGAAGACCTGACAGACAAAGGATTACATATAATCATTGTCAACCATTATCAATCCACTGCTGGTTGAAGGTCTCCCCGTCAGCCAGTCCCCTTCACGTCATTCCGCACTCTCCAGAATTGCATCTACCCATTTCCCACGCGGTCTTCTCGGTATTTTCCCGTCTCTTGGTATCCAGTCTAAAAACAATTGTGTCCATCGGTGGTCAGTTTTCCTGGTATTATATCCAGCCCATTGCCATTTCAGGGATTTCATTCTGATCATGATGTCTTGGACTCTTGTCATTTCCCTTATCCACGAGTTCCTCTTCTTATCTTACCTGGTTACACCAAGCATGAATCTTTTCACGCTTCTTTCAGTTGTCTGCAGCCTTTGTATATTTTCTTTTAGTTAAGGTCCATGTTTCTGCTCCAGAACTGATAGAATGCATTGATTAAACACTTTTAAGACATAATAGTTCTCCAAGCAAGTTTCGATTAATTTCTTCATCAACATGACCCTTCGCTTGATATCTGTTGCCCAAGGTAAATAAATGTAGGTATCTGTTATTTCCAGCTTTCTCCCATCAATCGATAAATCTTCATTTCTTGTGAAAGCATTGTACATCAGTTTTGTTTTCTAGAAAGTTCATTTTTTAATCCCACTTCTTTACCTTTGTCAGTAAGTTCCTAGATCATACTTTGAAGCTCTGAAGCGGTAGTTCCAAAAAATGACTAGGTCATCAGCAAACGAAGGTGAATTAAATCTCATTAATTTTAATCTCCTTGTTTTCCCATAGTTGAATGACAGAGAGATCATTTGAAATCAGGAATTGAAGAGTTTGGGAAATATGGTGCCACTTTGCCTCACACCCTGTTGAATTATATATACCTAATAATTACATATACCACCTACCTAATAATGGGAATAACCACCCTTGGCTAGGATGACAGCGGCGAGACGGCGTGGCATGGACACAATGAGGCCCTGGAAGGTTGCCCGAGGCACACCTGCCCATTCGGACTGCAGCAGAGCGCGTAGATCCCGGAAATGACATGGTTGTGGATCGGTACATCGAACCTGTCTATCCAAATAGTCCCACAAGTGCTCTATGGGTTGAGATCGGGCAATTTCCCCGGCCAAAGGAAAACGGAGACATCGCTGTCGTGTTCTTGGAACAAGTCACGCACCCCTTTAGCGACGTGGCAGGGCGCATTGTGCTGTTGTAGACACCATCACCACCAGGGTAAACGTCCGACATGAAGGGATGCATCGAGGGGTACCAGCAGTCCCAGGTCATACCAGGAAAACATCCCCCAGACATGCACACTGCCACTGCCGGCCTGTACTTGACCGACAAGCGTGTCCTGGTGTTGGTTCTCGTGTGTCTGACGTCATATCCGCCACCGCCCGTCACTTCCTGTGGAGTAGAAACCTCGCTTCGTCGGAGAAGGCAACCTTTTCCCACTCGTCCAGTGACGGTAGTGCCATGCGAACTGCAGGCGTCGTTGCCAATGTGCCTGGGTTAACATGGGCGCCTTGACGTAGCGTCGACTCCGGAGACCCATGCGTAACAAGGTTCGCTCTACTGTTATCGTGGACACGTGCCTGGGTGCTCCAGCGTTCTTTTGCGTGGTCAATTGCTGCACTGTTGTGCGTGGATTGCCGTTTACCAGTCGACGGAGGCGACGTTCTCATCTGGGGTCGATGGACTTTTGGGCTCCACCGTATGACGTCGGGAGGTACTCGGTGTGCCAGCGGTCCATTCTTGGTACACCCTTCCTACAGCACCTCGCGAACAACCCATGAAGTCTGCTGTTTCTGAGATGCTTCCACCCTTGGCGCGGTAGCCGATGATCATTCCTTTTCGAACGTCCGTCAGATCACTACCTCTGCCCATTGTGCTCACGTTACGCACTATGGCTCATTTGTCCTACACAACCGCTTATCTGTGTGTTCGACCTTGTCACGTGCACTGTGACGAGCTTAGGCGGGTACACTGTGATTCCGGGGGTGGTCATATTATTCTGATACGACCGTGTATATTTGCGTGCGTGCGTGCGTGCGTTTAATATTACTGCATCTGTAAGTCCCATACATGATCTCATTTTTTTTCTCGAGATTTGAAAACCACTGTGATCTGGAGCTCGATCCCACTTAGACGAACGGTCAGAAGCCAATGTTTAAATAAGTGCACCATCGGGGCGGCAAGAAATCGTATTTTCAGCCTACACATACAATTTATCATATAACATCACATTAACTGTTCAACAAATGGGAAAAAAAGTTGTTAAAAAATGAACCTGAATCTCTGATAACTATATTAGTTTTGCTGTTTTTCAACACAGTTATTACGATCTTAGATTTCTTTTATAACTTTTTTTTTAATTTTTTGAACGGAGAAAATAAGAGCACTTTCATCTGCTCAACACTGAGTTTATTTCAAGGATGTCTAAAAATAAAGCGAAACATCTCGAACGCGAAATGCGATATCATTTCAGACACAGGCAAAATAATTAATATTTCGGAGCTCGGTGGAATCCCCTAAATTCTCATTACTTCATAGTAATAATTAAAAATCTTACTATAGATCTACGTACCGGGTTGAATCTCTTTTCACATCAGTGAGGATTATGAAAACTAACTGCCATTTGGGACTTCCTAACTCCCAAACAGATGACGACTAGGGAACAAGGGACATCACCTTAGCAGCTTCCTGCTACCAACAGTTAGCTGGCAGCCAACATGAATTATCAAGCACGACATTAATTTAGTTTAAACCTGCTCCTCAATTATAAAGAGTGCGGTCAAGGATTAGATCCGTAAAATACTTGCTTTGATTTGATTTGATTAAATAATGATATTCTTTATTTCAGCAAATTAATTAATAATACTATCTATTTAGCTCACTGAACTGCATGATGATATATCACATTTACTTGTTCCAAATTTGTAAATAAATCTGAGGTTTGGGGCTGTACCTACCACCATATTTTACAATGCAATAAGTGCGTTGTCAACGGGGTAAAAGGAGCTCAAACACTGAGTTGGTGCTTAAAGATTGTCTCAAGATGGCGCCACAGCACGATCGCTCAAAGAAACTTTGCCATCAAACATGGCCGGGTGGTCAAATGCGCTGACTTCTGGCCAGTCGTCCGAGTTAAACCTGGATACGAGCTTCAGATACACACATCAGCAGTTTCTTTTTTTCTTCAATAAATTTGGAGTATGAAATTGTTAAAAAATTAAAAAACGGACATTTTTTATTTAATAGCTTTGGAAAGCCCCTGCCCTTAAACTAATAAATTCCCCTGATTAACCACAAAAGATTCGCTAGGGCATTACATTATCTTGGGGAGGGGTTATCAAGCAAATTGCACATGACTAGGGGTACGTGTAAGGTCACTGTATTTTTTTTAAAGCAACGCACACTTTTTTTATGTAAATTGGCAAGGTTTGTCAAACATCAATGTCTTTTGAAGGTTTTTTTTTTTTTTTTTTTTGGAAGAAAGCTGAATTAAAAAAAAAAAAAACGAACATATTAACCACATTTTAAATTATTTTTCGTTTATAAAACTACTCAAATAAGCAAATTTAAATTTCACAAGGTCAAGTCTCCATCGGGTAAGTCACGTCTCGACATTTCATTAAAACTGAAAAGCAGCAACACAGTTTGAGGGGGGGGAGTTATAGGGGGTTAACGACCACCGTGAGCAACTCGATACGCTATAAGCGGTCGTCTGTCCCTAATTTAGGGCCACTGACTCCAGGGAAGGGAGAGAGCCAGTGCCGGACCCAACTCGGACGAATGATCAGAGACAAGAACTTAGACCCTTCACTGCGCCACCAACACAGTTACGACACTTGTCCTAAAAGTAACACCATTTTCTTAGTAATTCCATTACTTTTGGAAAAATTTATATGACGGTTTGTATAAATCTAGACTGAACTTTTGAGCAATTGCACACCTTTTTGTGTTTAGATTAGTCAGTATGGATATTCGCCCAAGGCAAATAGCTATTATTGAGTTTTTGGAGATGGAAACTTGCATAGAGATGAAGCAGAAAAAGGTTTACGGAAATGAGACAATCGACATCAACAATGTGGAAAAATGGATGACGAGGCATCATGAAGGAGAAACCTTATTTGCGAACAAACAACGCAGCGAAAGGCCTTCAACTGCAGCCATCGATGAGAACAAACGGCAAGTTGATGAACCCTCTGGGAGCGATCAACGTATGGCCAGTCGGGAGATTTGTGATGCGTTGTGGTCATAGTGATAAAGAAAAAATGATTCATGACCTCGAATATCCGAAAGTGCGCGCCAAGTGCTTTCACACCAATTAATCAAAGACCATCAGAACCAAAGTATCAGTAGGCGCCTAACCCGTGGGGGGCAAGTGCCCACCAGAAATGGAAACGGGTCACTGGTCAACGGGTCGACAATTTCTTGCAGGTCAAACGGGTTGGGTCAAGGTGTTCCTGACCCGATTTCGACCCGGCTTTATTTTTTGAAAAAAAAAAAATATTTCTAAGAACCCTTCAGAGGTCTCTGAAACAGTGGCGTATCTTGGGTCCGAGACCTGGACTATCTCACCCCTCTCCAGAGTACTGTTTTTTTTTTGTTTTTTTTTTAAATTACCAAGTTTAATTTTTTATTGTTAAGTAATAGATGTAATTTTTTTTCTAAATTTTAGGTACATGCCATTGCTAACATGATACTAAATAATTATGAGGATTAGGATTTGAACACTTATTTGCACATGAACTACATTCTTCTTCTCCTTTTGTGCGAACTTGAGTGTTACATTTTCATAAAATGTTTCTTCTTAGTACTTTTTCATATTTAAAAATAATGTTTTTTTCTATTGACGAAACAGCCAAGTTTTTCGAATGTGCATGTCCTTGTGTGGCTCTGAGATATATCTTGATTCTTTTTAATGCAGAAAAACTTCTTTCAGCAGTTGCAGTTGTTGATGGAAAGCTTAATATGAGGTCTGCTAATTTGTACACCTCACTAAACACTATGTCCAATTTATTCAACTTTATGTAACACGTAATTGTCTCTTACTGATTTGTTTTTGTATTCATCAAAGGAATAAAACATCTTTAGTTCATTTTTTAGTCGAGCTGTATCAAAATTTAAAGCATAGAGTTATTTAAGTTCTGACAGCAGATGTTCAGGGAAGCTTTCACAAATTTATCAAAACAGTTCGAATCCAACAAAGCCACGAATTTAAGATATAATATATCTGATTTTAATTCATTTACACTTCACAAAAACTGAAACAACTCACGCGATACACTTATGGGCGGGAGTATGCGAGTGATTGAGATACTCTAACTTTTCTTTTTTCTGAGCGAACCGTTTCCAAAAGCAATGGCCCATTCCCTTCTACCAGCTGATTCATGTTGTTATGGAAACTCTAGCAGGCGATTGTACGGAAGGTTTTCGCGTTAAAACTGAGAAGACTAGAAGAGCTGCTTGCGTTATGCCGTGGTTTCAGCTCGCCAGACTGAGTCAAAGAAGCGAATCCACACGCGTTTTCTTTCGCAGCGAAAGCATCGACATATTTTTTCTACCGTTGATAATTGACTTTTATTTGTGTATATTTAATTCAGTTTTATTTGTGTATATTTAATTCAGTTTTATTTGTGTATATTTAATTCAGTTTTATTTGTGCATTCTCTGGGCTTCGCAGCTAGCCTCGAATATACACCACTGCTCTGAAATAATACTTCAGAGCTGCAGAGTATGATCCCGGAACTTGCTGGGAAGAGTAAAGAAATGGGGATTGAAAATGAACTTTCAGAAGACAAAACTGAAGTACAATGTTTTTACAAGGAATGAAGATTTATCGATTGATGGGGAAAAGCTAGAGATAAGCAATTCCAACATTCACCTTGGGCAGCAGATATCAAAGCAACGGTCACATTGATGAAATTAATTGTAAAAAACTTGGTTGGAGAGCTTTTGGAAGAAACAGTACAATTTTTAAGAGCAATGTGCCATTATGTCTTAAAAGAAAAGTGCTTAATCAATGTATTTTCCAGTGCTTACGTACGAAGCAGAGACGTGCACTTTGACTGAAAAAGGAAAAGACTGCAGAAAGAAGCATGAAGCCAGCAGCTGAAAGAAGCATGGAGAAACGCATGCTTGGTGTAACCAAGAAAGATAAAAAAAAGAACTAGTGGATAAGGAAAATGACAAGAGTGGAAAGCATCATGATCAGTAAAATCCCTGAAATCGCGATGGGTTGGACGTATTTCCAGGAGAACGGACCACCGATGAGCAACCGGAATTTTAGACTGGATTCCAAGGGACAGGAAAAGACCTAGAAGAAGGTCACGTGGGAGATGGGTGGATGGAGGAGACTGGCCCAAGACAGTCCGTTGTGGAAGAAACTTGGGGAGACCTTCATCCAGCAGTGGATTGATAATGATTCACAATGATGATGATGATATATTCGAATTTATAATTCAAAGCAGATTTGTCCGGGCCAGGTCCGGGTGTGGTCCAATTATGTGATGGCCAGGTCCGGGTCCAAACTTTTTGACCCGTTTCCAACTCTGGTGCCCACACAGATTGAAACCTGTGTGGACATTATTCCCACGGAATCCTTAAGCCATAGCAGTTTTTATTAACTAAAATGACTGAAAACGTACTTTGATCCGCAATGCCACAAAAGCGACTAACACGTATCTGGCTTTTCTCTAAACACACCAAGACGAAACAGTTGAAATGAACTAGAAAATCCTAAGTGCATAAATGCACATAGTGAATAATACGTGGCTAAAGAAAATGAATCTATAACTACTATTTACAGTAGCAGAATACTGTTCTTCACGTGTTTATACTAGCAATTTTAAGCAGAAGTCAACAATTTTAAGCAGAAGCTAAAACTGGATGACGAAGCCATCATCACCTTTGTGTCAGGAACTGTTTCGAGAATACATCTTCGGAAAATTCTAATATTCTGTTCGCAACATCTATTCGGTAAGTGCTACTTATAATTCCTGTATTGTAGAATAATGGAATTGGGCCTTTCCCTTTACCTCGGTGAAATATTAATTATAATATTAGGTGTGTGCGAAAGTTCTACTCTTTCATTTAGTAGAGAAGAAAAACATTATTTTTAAATAAATGAACTTTATTCCTATATCCTGACCTTTGACCACATTTCGCCCATTTGCAATAGGATTCGTCCCCAGGTTGTCCCCTACCAGATAATAAAATTTCATCGAAATCGAACCATTTTTACGCGAGTTATCGTGCGTACAGGCAGACAGACGGACAAAGTCAGAGCATATGCGCTTCTTTAACCTAAGGTTGGAAAGCGTGAAAAAGACATACAACGACTGCAGACAGCTGAAAGAAGCATGCGGGAAGATGCATGCTTTCATTCTCTTACGAAATTGCGATTATTATCTATAATCTCTTGCCATCTTCCTGATAGTAATTAAATTCCCCTTCTGTAGAACTCCTTCGTTTTGGAGTCAAGAAACTCTTGTAATTCAGGTTCCACATCTTCAACTTCATCGAAGGTTTTTCCAGTGAAGTTGTTTTGAAGATTTTGAATGCCCCTTCTGAAGAACTCCTTCGTTTTTCAGTCAAAAAAAACTCTTGTAATGCAGTTACGATATTTTCAACTTCATCGACGGTTTTTCCAGTCAAGTTGAGTTGAAGATTTTTTTTTTTTATTGGAGTTTTAACAAACACCGTGAGTAACTCAAAATGGGCTATAAGCAGTAGCCCGTCCCTAATTTAGGGCCACTGACTCCAGGGAAGGGAGAGAGCCAGTGCCGTAAGACAAACACAGCATCCATGCCTCACCGGGAATCGCACCCGGATCCATCTCGGACGAGTGATCAGAAGCCATCGCTTAGACCACTGCACCACCTGGGCGGCAGGGAAAGGTTTCCCAACGAAGTTGTTCTGAGGCGGTCGAAAAAGATATGTGGAAGATCTGGGGAATACGGAGTTGAGGTAACACTTCCCATCGAATGTCCAGTAATTTTCTGAGTGACTAAAGCTGTATGGGGTCATACGTTGTCATGTTGCAGGATGACGCCTTTGCGATTAACCAGTGCTAGACGCTTAGATTTCAATTTTCCTTTCAGCTTTTCCAACTGTTGGCATCACAGGTTAGCATTTTTCGTTTGGTTATGTGCGAGCAACTCCCAGTGGATTTCTCCTCTTGACTTCCCACCATACTCTTATTAAGTCCTTTCTCGGATGCAGTCCTCCTCTTAAAGTCTATATGAAGCAGGCTCTCCAGCGCAGCACACAGTATTTTGACGCTTTAAATTTCTGTAAAGGACCCATTTTTCCACCACCCGTAACTAACTATTCCAAGAAAGGTTCATTTCTGTGACGCGCAAGGAAAGAAAGACACATGGTCATTCTGTCCGATCGATTTCTTTCGGATAGGCCATGTGGTACGCACTGGTCAAACTTCGTGATAAACCCATCCTTCTTTCTACTGTTGTTCTGTATACAGGAAACTTTTCTGATAATTCTTCAACGGTTAGATGTTGGTCATTTAATATATCTGGATTGAGATTGTCTTCAGAGACCTCTGATGGACGTCCACAACGTGGTTGATCTCTGCAGCTTCTGTCTCCTTCACGGAATTTCTGAAACCAACGGCAACATGTGTTTTCATCTATACAGCCACCTCACCACACTACACTTCACAAATGTAGTGGAATGGTTCAGCCACATTGTTGCCTTTGTCGAACTGATAAAGCAAACAATGCCAAATGTGATCCTTATTGCTTGACATATTAGCCTTTGTGTGACTTGTTTACGAATGAGCTGCACCTGCATTCTTGATGCCACTTTACAGCCTACTCCTTGAAGCAATTCCGCAATCACGCGCGCCATCTGTTATTGCACTTGTTGCTTAAATTTCTTTTACTTGGAATTGCATCATGAACAAAGTATAGAGCTTTTACATACACTTAATTTAATAGTATAAATCTCTTTCTGTTGTAGCACACAGCCTCGGCCATAAAAGCTCTTCAAATTACTAGTAATGCCAA
This sequence comes from Macrothele yani, assembly GCA_039090855.1. Lineage (NCBI taxonomy): Eukaryota > Metazoa > Arthropoda > Arachnida > Araneae > Macrothelidae > Macrothele > Macrothele yani. The sequence continues at coordinate 105,625,301 of CM077024.1, forward strand.
ATAAAGAAGCACTATGATTAGCACTATACACTTCTGATAAGTACTTTCGTTCATTTAGGTAAGAAATACACAAACGAAAACATCTAAATATTCACTACATGATACAGTATAATTTTTGTTGAAGAGAAATTGAATTTAATACATCCACAGGCAATGAGAGCTGGACATTTACTACAGCGTCATCAAGATGAAAACAATGAAACTTCCACAGGCGATGGAAACTGGAAATTTATTAAAACGTCATCAAGATGGCACCAATGAAACATTCACAGGCGATGAATGCTACGTAAGTAACTCAGAAAGTAAGTACACTTAGCGCCATCTGAAGTTGGATTGCAGTCAGGCCGTGTGTGCTTGGGAGTGAAGTAGAAAATACGTCAGAGCTGCAGACAGGAAGCTATTTTAGTTCTGTAACTGCGTAAGGCGTTTGCAGGACGCAGTTCGTAATGGCGCTTCAACTGAATTCTTATTCCAAATAGGAAGTGCGAGGAACCATTCGATTTTTGTGGGCTAAGCTCGTAAATTGCACTCACATCAGTCGTGAAATCTGTGCTATATACAGGGGAAATGCCATGTCTCGCCCTGCCATTGTAAAGTGGTGCCAACAGTTTGTAAAGGATCGCACAAATTTTATGGACGAATACGGCGAAGCAGACCATCAATATCCAGCACTCCAGAGCATGTCGCCGCCGTTGACGACATGATGCGGGATAATAGGCGTATAAAAATAAAAAAAATTGCCAGTACGTTAGACATTTCGTACGGGACTGTGCATTCCATCAATTCACGAGCAGCTGGAATTTCGGAAATTGTGTGCGAGATGGGTGCTACGTTTTCTCACCGACCAGCACGGAAGCCAACGTTTCCTGTCGTCTTTGGCTCTTCTGCAACGGTATTCTGCTGAGGGAAAGTTTTCTGGGTCGAATCATCACAAGTGATGAAACGTGGTCGCATTATTTCACCCCTGAAATCAAACGATTGTCCAGGGAATGGAAGCATGTAACTTCTTCAACAAGGAAGAAGTGCAAAGTCCAACCACCTGCGGGAAAGGTCATGGCGACCATTTTCTTTGACTGTGAAGGTGTTCTTTACACAGAATTTCTGACAAAAGGGGCGACTATCAATGCTGATTCATATTGCCAAACGCTACGAAATTAGCGAGAAGCAATTAAGGGCAGACGAGGGGGTAAGTTGAGCGAAGGTGTCATTCTGCTGAACGACAACGCCACACCCCACGCAGCATGGAAAACAAAGGAATAGCTGCAGTCATTCAAGTGGGAGGTGTAGCAACATCCACCGTACAGACCTGATTTATCCCCGTGCGACTACCATTTGCTCGGTAAAATGAAACAGGACCTTAGTGGACAACGATTCTAAACCTACGAGGCTGTGAAAACTGTGGTCCTTAACTGGTTGCAACAAATTGAGGGAGACCTTTTCTGTACAGGTATGGAAAAGTTAAACACACGTTCTGATAAATGTTTACAGTCCTTAGGCGACTATGTCGAAAATGAATAAATGTATCTTTAAACGAACATACGGCAATGGGCTGGACATAGTGCCAGAAGGACAGACCATCGATGGACAGCCGAAATTTTAGATTGGATTCCAAGGGACAGGAAAAGACCCAGAAGACCACATGGGCGATGGGTGGATGAAATTCGAAAGTATGCAGGAGTGACATGGAGGAGACTGGCACAAGACAGACAGTTGTGGAGGAAACTTGGGGAGACCTTCGTCTAGCAGTGGATCGATAATGGTTGACAATGATGATGATGATGACATCCCCTCAGCATATCTTTGTTTTTTAATTCAACAGTGTAACTAACTTTTTGATGCGCCCTCGTAGAAATTTACCACAGAATCATTAAGCTGATAACAATGAAACCTCCACAGGAGATGGAAATCGGAAATTTCCTATAGCGTTATCAAGATGATAATAAGCGTGAGTCTTGAAATGGTCAGTTCCAGAAAACTCCAATCTCATTTTTTTCTATTTTATTTGTCTGTCTGTTTACGGACACCGCCTATAACCATCTTTCCATTTTCGCAGCTGAGCTATTAAGTGCTTCTCTGACTCCGATACGATCACTTCCTGCAACTGGAAAGACGATTTCAGAATAAGAAGCATTCTGCCCGCCATCTGATTCTTTTGTTGGGAGAAAAAGTAAACTTGTATGTGAAACAGGCAGCTCACTGTACAGCAGAATGCAGTTGGTCAACATTTCCTCACTTCATAGAAAGGATACCGGCCCTGATCATTAAGACTGTAAATCCAGTGATCAACGTGAAAGGGTTTTTCATTTCGTACAAAGTGTGCAGCTTTATATTTCTTTTTTTATAAGTCTACTTAAAAAAAATCACGAAGTTTCTAATAATTATCAATTCGTGTGAAGGAACATTTAAAACTTATCTTAAAAGGGAATTCATCATGAAGAGAAAAAAAAAAAAAAAATGTGCACCTCTTGTGCTCCACCTCAACTGGCGCATTCTCTGATAGCTCTGATTTACGCTTTCCAACCGCAGGTTGAAGAAGCATATATGCACCAGCTTTGTCCATCTGTTTGCCTCTCCGCACGATAACTCGAGTAAAAATGGTTCGATTTTGATGAAATCTTAGTATGTTGTAGGGGACAACTTGGGAAGGAACCCAATTGAAAATGGGCGAAATGGGGTCAAAGGTCAGAGCATAGGAGGGGATCCATTCCATCGCCCTTATGCTTCATAACTTATGTAAAAATGCTTCGATTGCGGCAAAACGTTATCATGTTATTCCGGAGGTATACTTAACCAATTATACTTAATATAATTGAAACGGGATCAAAGGTCAGGGCACAGGAGCGAGATTTATTCCACAGTCATTATCCTCATAACTTCACTAAAAAATGCTTCTGTTGCGACAAAACTTTAGTATGTTGTTCCGGAAGTATACTGAACGAATCAACAGTCAGGGTAGGGAGGAGGGTTTGTCTGCGCGCAAGATAACTCACGTAGAAATTGCTTGATTTCGATACAGTTCAGTATGCTTTTGTGGGGAATCACGGAGCGAAGTGCAAAGAAACCCTCAAAATCGAATCATTAGTCAATACAATATATTTTAAGGTTTAGGAACGGAGTATATACTTCTGTCCTCCTGCATTGTCAATTACTTAAAATTATTCGATTTTGACGCTCACAATTTGGGGTGTTTTGGTATATTCGGTGACAGTTCTGACTTAAAATGGTTGAAAACTGTCGAAGGTTACCCAAAACATACGAGAAGCATTACATTTTCTTAAAGCTTTAGACCAGCAGATGTTTCACCCACGACGCAGCGCAGATGTTTTACGCAACAGATGTTAATGAATATTTATACTGCACTTCTGCGTAATAACTTGCGTAGAATTGCTTCGATTGCGACGAAATACAATACATTGTTCCGTAATGACTTTTGAAAGCAGTTCCGCCAAAAATGTTTTTGTTAGCAATTGCGGACAGTACGCATGCGTGAGATTCGTTAGCCATTATTTTTGCACGGTAACTTCCGTGAAAATTGCCCGATTTCGGGAATTTTAATTACAAAACGGCTTGTGTGTGGAAGCTCTTCATAATAGAAATAGGTAACACGGGCACAAAGAGATTTAAATAAATAAATACATCACTCTTTCCACGTTCCAGAAACACATAGCAACCGAAAAATTACATGTGTAAAGTTAACGCGCTCGGCTAGATATCGAGAGTTCCGTGATTCAATTCCACGGCAGCGGCGGCTGAAAAACAATTTTTCGGTTGCTTTGTGTTTCTGGAACGTGGAAAGAGTGATGTATTTATTTATTTACTGACGCCACGTATTAAGAGTTTTAATTTTGATATATGTGAACCTCACACGTTATACCATAGTGTAGTCCTCTCAAAACCAAGACATTTTCCTATGACTTCTGGTATGTTGGAAAGCGTATCATAATCAATGTATTGTAGGATTTTACTAACTTGTTTTAGTAATTATAGATCAATACTAAAATGAAGTGTAGGTCAAATTGCTGTAGGTAATTTTTTATACATTTGAAAACCACTGGCGCCGTTAAAGCGCTCAAGTTGCCTTCTACCTACTTTGGGGATATCGTCAAATCACAGTTAAAAAAATAAAAATGCTAAAATCTAATACATAATTTGAACCTCGACGAAATACGAGGAGGGCTCAGAGTTTCCGAGGGGCAGGAGGCAGAGTATTATTCCTCTGCCTCGTGCTAGTTACGCACCTGGCAAGAACGTTATTAGCACATTCAAGTTTTTGTCGGAAAAAGAGTAGGTGTATAACGCGTGACGTCAGAGATATTGAATGGAATCTATTGTCATAAGGGATTCCGTAGCATCGAGATTTGCAAATCTGCAGAAAACATTGTCTTTTGTGATACGCAGTAACGAAAAAACGTGTTAGCAAAGGAAGATATCGCATACCCGTGGGAAATGAACCTGTTGCGCAAAATAAGGGCTGACTGACCTATGCTCATTTCAAGTCGTCTGGCAAAAGTCATTTCAGTGAAGAAGAGACAGAAACAAAACAGGTTTCAGTTGTTTGTTTATTTTTGCAGGTAGGAGAGCCTGGAAAGCCAAAGCAGCAAAGGTTAAAGAGCATATCTGATAAGAATGCTACTGACAAATAATGTCTTCATTTGGTAAGGAATTCCATTACGCTTTCAAGTTGTTTTCCGACAAGAATTTTATCAACTTCACCGGAAAAGAGCAAAAACATGACGACACTATCTTGGGCTAATTTGCAGGCTCCTCGCAAAGCACAGACAGGTGCGAAGACTAGATTAGATGAGCACGCAGCCCAGGTGGAATTCTGAACAGTTTGTACAGACGTCTAAAATGATAAAAACGCGGATTCCTACATTAAAAACTCATAAATATATGCAAAAAATATATTTTTTTAATTAATGAATCTCAAGCTGAACTGAGCCAGCTTATAAATTTTTAATGAATCTTGGAAAACCATTCTTCTCGCGAAATTTTAAAAAAGAAATGTGAAGTTACCAGCGTTTTTGCATCTTTCAAGACCAGAAGTAAACAGATTTCGTCCATAATTTCCTGTTCTATTTTCCAATACCATTAGAAGTAAAACCAATGTTATCGACGGACATTGGATGTAAACTAATCAACACTGTAAAAAGATAAAAGTGGGTAAGTACGCCAAACAACTAAGAAAAAGAATATCCGCTTTATTGGCACAAAATAGTAAACTTCATAGACTTCATAGTGGCTCGGCATCACATCATTGGTACGTTTGATGTTTCGCTTTTTCCATCAGTACCTGTAGCGGAAGTATCTTGCACCACAAAACAAGTGATATTGGAGTCGACTTTGTTCTCCCAAGAGTCGTTGGCAGCCATCTACTATGCAATCGACGTTGTTGTAGACTAACTATTTCTGTTTTAACAACCAAGTATTTAAACAATCGAAAGGGGTGGCTATGGGCTCCCCGATGTCCTCTGTTCTAGCTGAGGCTATGTTAAGGCCGCTGGAATTGCAAATCCTTAATAGAGCCTGATTGGTACCTGCATTATGGCTAAGTTATGTAGATTTATTTTGTGTGTGGCCTCACGGGATGGAAAAATTTATGTTTTCTTGTCCTTCATCAATTCCCTCCACAAAGACATCAAAAGTTTATAACGAGAGCGAGATAAATAAAATATATATTTATTCCCCCAGCTGGAAACCTATGTATTGTTTTAAGCAGAAAATATGTGCAACATGAGTAAATGAATTCATCGCTCTTCCCACGTTAAGCAACGCACAGCAACTTTTTTTTTTTTGTAATGAGTATGATCCAGGAAGAATTTCCTTTAATAGTTTTTTACGCTTTCCAACCGTAGGTTGAAAAAGCGTATATGCTCCAGCTTTGTCCATCTGTCTGCCTGTCCGCAAGATAACTCACGTAAAAATGGTTCGATTTCGATGAAATTTTAATATGTGGTAAGGGACAACCTGAGGACGAACCCTACTGAAAATGGACAAGATGGGATCAAAGGTCAGGACATAAGCGGGATCCATTCCATCGCCGTTATGCATCATAACTTATGTAAAAATGCTTCGATCGCGACAAAAAATTTAGTATGTTGTTCCGGAAAAATTTAGTACGTTGTTCCGGAGGTATACTGAACCGGTTCTGTTGAATATCATCGAAATGGGGTCAAAGGTCAAGGCACAGAAGCGAAAATAATTCCAGCCATTATCCTCATAACTTGAGTAATGATTTCTGGTTTGTTGGAAAGCGTATTATAATCAATGCATTGCATGATTTTACTAACTTGTTTTTAGAACAGGAGATATCGTTGCAAATGGAAATCAGCACTTACTCCTCCCTAGTGGTAAAACTGTGCTTTATAAAGAATCAGAAAATCTGCGCATATGATTAATCACCCCCTACGAAAGCTGTATGAATCGAAGCTTTAGAAGCTGAAATAGCGAGGACAGTAAAACATTCATTTACGCACCTAGCGGGAAAACTGCGCACTATTTGAAGTAAAAGAAATGCGTGCAAAATGGTCTTCGTGGTAAATGATATCCGAAGGGGAAAGAAAGTACTGCAGTCGACTTTTCAGAAGGAATTATATGGAATGAAACATATTTCGAAGTTAATAGTATCCACATTTTTGCCCCCTAACGGCGGAGCTATGCTTCAGAAAAAGCCTAAAATGTACGAATCTTTCTTTTACACAGTTTCGCAATGCAAAGTGGATTTTTCAGATCACACACAGAAACATGGTGAAAAATAGGCAGACGCAGGCCCGTATTTACTATTGAGCAAAGTAAGCAACTGCTTGGGGCGGCAGGTAACAAGGGGCGAAATTTTTATAAGTTGACCGTATGTGTTTATATTAAGCATGATGGAATCGCACAAATGTATTATAGATGATTTGATGGGATGTCCTTTGAGAAGAAAAAATTACCGAAAAAAAAATATTATAAATACCAAATTCTGAACTAAGTCTTACTGCAAAATACAAAGATGAAAATCGTGAATACGGTAGGCAGTTTTCCGATTCCGTTCATTCTAAATCTCCGTGGTTAGCAGGATTTTCAAATGTAAATAAATTTTGCTTGCCGTGCTCTTTAGCTCTGAAAAAAAAAACTATGTGGAAAAAACTCTGGAGCCAAGATAGACTTAGTGCTTAAGCACTTCTCAGTATAGAAATTGCCTTTCTGGAACAGCTCAGAAATGATCCCTAGTTCAATTTCCATAACGCTGTAATAGAAATAGACCTCTAGAATTCATGTTTAAGTTAACTGAATACCATTATGTAGTTAATTGTTATGTAAATCAGTATGTAAGTTAGTTGTTATATATGCTATGATGTACATTGTTTAAAACGCCCTTAAATCTGCAACTGCCATGCAAATTTTACTATTATCGTAAAACGAATTTTTCAATGCACGTTTGTATTTGCATTCCTTTGATTTACAACTAAGAATAGATTACCCACTTCTCGGAATCAGCATACGCTACTCATATCAAAAGGCAGTTCTGTGGAGATCACAACACGGATTCACGATATGAATGCACATCGTTGTATTTTATAGGGATTACCTTACACTAAAAGCGATAACACCATTTTTAATTAATCAAGGATTACAAATCTTTCTTTTTAAATTAAAAAAATGTACTTGCCACTATTTTCACCGTTTCCACGTTATCAGCGGCGGTTGCCAGTTTTACTAGCTTTGAAGTCGCCCTGGAACACATGTGCGGCGGTTGCCAGTTTTACTAGCTTTGAAGTCGCCCTGGAACACATGTGCGGTGGTTGCACGCAGAAACCCCCATACGTTCTGCAGAAACTGAGACGTAGCATCCTATCTTCCTCGCTCCGATTATCTGCCCACGATCAAATTTACAATGATCACAGTCGCTGGTACGCTACAGGTGCGTGCTCAAACAAGACTGCAACCTACTAAGAAGTAGCCATGCTTAAACTGCTCCACTATATCCTCTACATACACTAAAACAAATACACCGCAAAAAATTGTCCTGAAATTCACCAGCCGATTTCCGCAATTGTTTTCGTGAATTAACGAAGCAGCATATATATGAATCAACCTATTCCGTTAAGTGACAGATAAAACTTCAATTTCACGAATTTTTCATTATTCAAGTAACAGAAATACTCCTGTTAATCCAATTAAGTGAAAAAATACACATGTAGAAACCCCAATGGAAGAAGATTGTATCCGAAAAAAATCCCCAATGGAAAAAGATTGTATTGAGTGAAAAAATCTACATGTAGTGCACCTCACTGGAAGAAGATTGTGTCCGTCAAAAGACGAAATGACACCGAGAACGTTTCGATTAACGAACTTCTGGAACTATAATTATTTGTCTTGTCTTTCGACGTCATAATCTTGAACTGACCACGCCTTCATCTATACGTCATCGAATTCAATCACCTGGAACTGAATATAAGACCTTTGCTGCAACTAAGCATCTGTTCAGGGCCGTGAATGTCCTAGTGGTCAACGTTCATCGGAGGAACCTCAGGTTCGATCCCGGACAGGCACGAACACTTGACCCACTAAATATCCACCGTGCGTCGGAGGGGCACGTTAAGCCGTCGGGCCCTGGGTACTGCCCCCCCCCGGTAATAAATAAGGGCGTCTTCCTCCCCCTTTCTACCTTTCTTCCGTGTCACTTTCCTCTTGGGCACTCTAGCCCAAATCTCCTAGCTTCCTATTTCTAAGGGTTGTTTGTTTAAGACCTGGTGTCAGACACTCACTTCTTAAAATATTCTACATATCATCTGATCTAAACATTTGTTCATTTTAATCTGAGGATGGCCGCCCCGGTGGCGCAGTGGTCTAAGGCGCTGGCCTCTGATCATTCGCCCGTAAGGGGTCCGGGTTCGTATCCCGGTCAGGCATGGGTGTTGTGTTTGTCTTACGGCACTGGCCTCTGATCATTCGCCCGTAAGGGGTCCGGGTTCGAATCCCGGTCAGGCATGGGTGTTGTGTTTGTCTTACGGCACTGGCTCTCTCCCTTCCCTGGAACCAGTGACCCTAAATTAGGGACGGGCGACTGCTTATAGCCCATTGAGTTGCTCACGGTGGTCGTTAAACCTCCTATAAAAAAAAATAATAATAATCTGAGTATGAGTATGGAGCATACTCGAAAGATCTAATTTTAACTTATATATATATATTGTTTTTAACATACAATGTATTTTTGTATTAAATCTTCAAGATATGAGTGCTTCAATATTGGATTGTGTGTTTTTTAAATGGTGTCGAAGACTGTTTCCACAGGTGGATTTTTTTTTTTTTTTTTTTTTTTTTGATTGGAGGATTAACGACCACCGTGAGCAACTCAATGGGCTATAAAGCAATCGCCCGTCCCTAATTTAGGGTCACTGGTTCCAGGGAAAGGAGAGAGCCAGTGCCATTAGACAAACAACATCCATGCCTCACCGGGATTCGAACCCGGATCTCTTTCGGACGAATGAGCAGAAGCCGTCGCTGCGCCACCGGACGTAGATTTTTTCCCTTAATTGCTTAATAGGCACTACATTTCTCTTCATTATTCTCCTGTTAATCCTTCTCCGGTTAATAACGACAAGTTGCCGTTTTTAAGAGGTGTTATCGGAAAATCCAGTATCACTGAACCAGCAAGACTCAGAAATGGCGCTCACGTTCAACGTAAAACTCTCATGGCGCGGCAGTGAATTTTTTTTTTCTTTTGGTCATGAATGCGAGTGATTTAATCAATTTATTTTCTGTTGGAGCTTATTATTTTTTTTAATACATTTGTAATATATCATTTAATTCAGAAAAAAAGTTCATGAATGCAATATTCGTAACTTAAAAGTTTACTATGGTCCAGCTTCATCGGGACTAAACGTTTGCATTTCTTGCTTGGGACGATGTTACCAGTTTCACGTGTCAAACGCTACGCGCGGCCGTCAGATTTCTGATTGATGAGTGCCTTCCATGGGCTTGATAGGTATGGAAATGAAGATAAATCATTTTCCAGTTTATTATGGTTTTGAAGAATGTGATCTTAAGTCAAATATTGATTTAGGTCTGTCTAACAGTTTTGCGTCATCAAACAGAAAATGGTGGTTATTTTCTCCAACAGTGCTGGGCTATGGAAGATTTTTTTAAGTTCACGCTTTTTAATATACAGGGTGATTCATAAAGAGGTATACAGTTTCAACATACTGTAAAACAAGAACAATGTAAGATATTTTATGTTACCTGTAACAGAATTGTAGGGTAATGTTTCAAGTTTTTTAGAGACAGTCACAGATGCTCTATGTGTGCACCCTTAGTCACACGACACACATCGAGCCGGTAATCCATTTCCGCCTAAACGCGAGGTAAGATAGCTGAATCAAGTGCAGTGGTAGTGGCTGTGATACACTGTTTCATCTCAGCTAGATCAACAAGAAGGGCAGGGGCGAATACCTTGTCCTTTACGTACCCCTACAGGAAAAAGGCATAAGGTGTTAAGTCAGAACTTCTGGGTAGGCATTGGGTCAGTGGCACGTCCAATCCAGCCGTGAGGAAGATGTTCATCGACTGACTAGTCACGTGCGCTATCGCCTACGTCACTTCCCTCATTAGCGGGACACAAATTTTATGAGTACATCTACCTAACGGTTCGCAGTTGTGGTTCGTGTCTTCAACTGCTACTGTTTTACAGCATCTGGAAACTGTAACACTTAAAAAATTGTGGTAGGTTGTACCAAAAAGCGGTGCTACACCAGCTGCACCACTTTCTGAGAAAAGATACTCCATTATGTAACGCAAACATAACGAACAACTTGATGCAACCTTGCACCATACCGTGGTGCGACGTTGCACAATGTTGTTGTGCTTTGTTTGCACCACACAATGGTGTATCTTTTCTCAGAAAGTGGTGCAGCTGGTGTAGCACCACTTTTTGGTGCAACCTGCCACAGAATTTTTAACAGTGATACTTCCTTATGAATCACCCTGTATAATAGGTGTTCTTTTAATTTGAATTTAAGTAATCTCCATGTCTCGCCGATGTATGACAGGCCACACTGACACCGGATGAGATAAATTCACCAAGAGTTTATGTCAGGAATTGGGTCCTTTTTGTGGAGTAAAATATCTTAGATACAACAGCGAATTTTATTTTTTTTATCGTATTTTTTCGAAGCAACAGAATGCTTTGGAACTTGAAAACTTTTAAAACTGACAATGACTTTCAATTATCTTTAAGAAAAAGTGAAATTTATTGTTTCAGAGCATTATTTTACAAAATTACTAAATATAAAATTTACTCTTGATATCCATAATAACTTGTCTTAACGGGTCTCAAGATTGATACATAGGCATCATACAGTCATCTGTATAATAATTAAATTACTCGGTTTCTTACAGTAACACAATATATAATAGCTCGTGCACAAAATGGGGGGAGAGGATACGAAATATCCTGTGCCACAATAACCAAAACGCATGCGATATGCTATTCACAATATCCGATCTCGCTACAGAACTTCAAAATCAAATCCTTCGACAAACAACTAAAATTTTACAGTTAATCACACCTCTAATATTTCCACGAATCGCCCCTGTTACGGAAAATTTAGTCACTTGGATACGGAAAAAAGTTAGAATGGAGTTTTTTTTTTTTTTCATTAAAACCTAGTCTTAGCATAAATACTGTTACAAACGTTCGACAGATGGCGCGCAACCAGTGTTCAATGTCACCGACCAGCCAGGAGACATGAAGCAGCTAGTGAATCATTGTGCGTTCAGTCACTCACAGAGGAGATAACGTGTTTCATGAAGTACTTGCCATGGAGTGGGGGCGATTATGAGAATCGTGTTGCTGTAATAGAGCTGCACAAAGTTGGAAAATCAGCTACCGAGATTTCCTACATGCTGAAGAAGCTGAAAATCAGCCACGTTTTTGTCTACCGGACCATAAAAAAGTTCTTTGAGACTGGGAGCGTCGCTGACCGCTCCAGAAAATGTCGGCCGCGTACCGTGAGGACTGTTCGCCTGGCGAAAGCAGTGGCAGCCCGTATTGGACGAAATCTTGTCAGACAACAATCAGTGATGGCTCGTGAGCTGAACATTTCAAGAATGTCGATGTCACGCGTGCTGCGGAGCGACCTAAGGGTGAGAGCTTACCGGCGGCGTACAGGGCACTTCCTCACTCCACAACTAAGCAACTTGAGCACAGGGTGCTAAAAGCGAAACGTTTGCTGCAGCGTTAGCCAGGCAATCGCCAGACAATCGCCAGACAGATCTTTTTCTCGGATGAAAAAAAATTCGCTACTGAAGAGGTTTTCAACCGCCAAAATGGCAGGGTGTATGCGTCAACTTCACGAGAATCTCGGGAGAAAGCTCCAAGGATCACGAGGGGTCATCATGCTGCTGTCATGGTTTGGTAGGGAGTCTCCTACGAGGGTACGACGGAGCTCCATTTCTGTGAGAAAGGAGTGAAAACACCCGCCAAAGATTACCAAGACAGTGTTTTGGAGCCTGTGGTCAAAACTGTGAGTCACACCCTCTTCCAAAGCCGATAATGGAGCTTTCAGCAGGATTCCGCACCAGCCCACAAGGCCAAATCAACCTAGGATTGGCTTCAGGCGAATTTGCCAGACTTCATTTCTCCAGCTGATTCCTTCAGTAGCCCAGATCTCAAGCCATTGGACTACAAGTTGTGGGCCACACTGGAGAACATGTCCTGAAGAAAGAAACACCACAGTATTGACAGTCTTAAACGCTCTTTGGTGCGGGCAGTAGCAGCTTTACCTCAGGAGATTATGCGTAAAGCTACTGATGAGTGGCCAGAGATTGAAGGACTATGTGAATGCAAAAGGATGCCATTTTGAAAAGTGATCGGTGCCGTGCATTCACAAGTATACTACTTACGTCATATCACAGGTACAGGATGCGACCGTGTTGATAGCGTATTAATAAAATCACACCGTAAGCGAGCAAATGTTTTTCATTTATTACTCTCTATGTCAAATAGTAGTTACAAGAATGCCATTGATCAGTCAATGTTTGACTATGACCCCTGTCAAATGGTGGTCGCGCTGCACCACAAATTCTAAGGGGCGTTGGAAGTAGTTCATTACTCGTCGTAACATATCGCCAGGGATATTGGTGACGGTAGCTCTGATACGGCCCTTCAATTCCAATATGGTGGCACAACGTGTTTGGAAGACTTCTTTCTTGAGGTACCCTCATAGGAAAAAATCCGCACATGTTAGATCAGGGGACCGGGGCGTCCAAGGGATGTCACCATAACAAAACTGTTATGGTGACATCACTTGGCCGAAGATTTTCGCGTGCAACCAAATCTTGAGACTTTATTTCTTGCACAATTTGGAGATCCTCGTGCAATATTCTCTTGAATGAACAATCGGAAATGTGCAAAGCTGTAGTGTGCTGCCGAGCAGATCTTTTACGGCTACGCAAGATTGCAGCACGGACACTTTCAATCATTTCCTGTGTCAGCACAGTCCTTTCGCTACCTACTGGTTTACGATTACAAGCCGAAGTTGTAAATCTAGAGGAACTTACCCACCTTGTGATACAATGACATCATGCGACAAACTGGCACATTCCCATGACGTCCAACTTCGAAATGTCGCCTGAATAGACGTTGTGTGACAAGTGACAAATATAGAATCGTTATTCTTGAAATACATTTCAACAGAGAAAGCATGATGTTCAGCCGTCCAGCTCGCCATGTCGAACAAAAAAACAAAATGGCAGCTCATTGACATAAGAATGCTGCGTCATTGGCCGCGCATTGACACATGACGTCGCTGCACGACACGCGGCAAATTACACTATGAACGCTGCCACACCCTGTATATTAAAATATCTTTAAATTTATTTTATTTCATTTAATACTTTGTAACAGTATTAGACTAGGTATACACCAGAAATTGAAGAAAGGTTTCTGAAATTCGGGAATTTTCCGTTAACTTATCTCAAAAACTGAAATTCACCCACAATGTAAGAAAGGAATTGCGGAAAGGTTTTTAAAAATTTAGAAATCCGTGAAATTCAAGTTCCTTTCAGTCATTTCACAAAACGTCATTTCCCGTCATATTCAGTCATTTTCATGTCTTTCCGTCATATCAGAAATATGCTTCGTTAATTCACGAAAGGAATCACATAAAGTGACTCGTGAATTTCAGAATTTTTTTTACAGTGTACGGACAGACAGAGCGACAAGAGTAACTTTTTTTTTTGTCATGCATGTGCGCACATCAAAAGACATGATCAAAATCTATTAGTGACAGACTTCTACACAATTACAGAAAACATTCTTTATCATGGTACTCCATTGCTTGAATAAACCTTTTCTTTTCTCCTTTTTCAGAGTTTCGTTTTTACAGCGCATGCACCACGAAAGTATATTCATTCTAAAAGCACAGTGCTAAGATGTAACACATCAGTAATCTGTTTGTACGAAAGGCGCAGAATTTCCCCAAATCGTTTGCCGAGATGTCGCAATGTGTTGACTTCAGCAGACGAGTACAAGATTTTATTTTCCAACGGGAGCTTCGTGGAGTTGCGACAATGGACCAACGAAAAAGAAGACTCCTGCACAAATAAATCAAGGGAGTTGCTGAATGGAGAGTGGGGTGGAAAAATAAAACGAGAAAAAAGATACCTTAAAGAAATAGTGGATTCTATGAAACGTCAGAGAACCCATTCATGAGGGGGAGATAAATGACTCCTTTTCTGGACACAAGACGCAAAGAAATTGTTAGGAGATATTCACTGTGTTGGAAGAGAGGAGGACGACGACGACGCTGCTGCTGCACTCTGTTCTATCTAGCCTGTGCTATTATACTGTCTATGAATTCCCGCAATAAGTTTTACGTGGGGCTAAAAAAAAAAAAAAAAAAGCCTCGATCGTACAGATAACGGCGCACAGCGATACAAATTAGAATTATTTGAATTTCAAATTATTCCCCGGGTCTTGCGGAGAGCTGTTTTGCTTTTAAAAACAATACGCGTTATCGCCGTTACCATGTTTCTTAATAAAACAGCAATTGTTTCATGGGAAAGTGTTATTTCTTTCGGCGAAAATGACATCGCTCTTTTTTCCGCTTTTTCTTTTTTTTTTTTTAAGTAATTTAAGAGACGTGGGATTTGCAAAGACAGTCACCTTTCTCTTGTGGGCAATACGTGCAACGTAACAGTAAATCAGTTGTCTTAAAATAAAAAGAGATATTTCTTTTGGCTAATGTGCAAATAATTTCACTTTCACCGCAGTTCACAGTATTTTAATTAGTGCAAATCTCGGAGCTTTTTTTTATTGCATGATGCTTGAAAAGGAAATCACTTGCAAGTGGGCAGTTTTTAACATCGCGTTAATCGATGCGAAATGCTTCAGTAATGAAGTAATCCGAAGAAAAGGCGCACGTTTGAAGACTCTTTGTTTCCGCTTTAGAAAGTCAACACTGAAATCTCTGGTGTGGTGAGTAAAGACAATCGACAAAAAAAAAAAAAGTATTTAATTCGGCATCCTACAAAGTACTTCAAAGTGAACAATCAATCACTTCTTCAAAGGTTTGTCAGCCGTTTTCTCAAAGACTGGAAAGTAACTTTTAAAAAAGCAGATATAACTACAATCTTGTAAAAGTAGTTCTTACAGCTAGTATTTGCGAAAAGTAGCTCTAACTACACTACTTTTTTTTTTAAAAGTAAGTACTTTCGCTACTTTTCATACTATGCACCTTTCGTGACAGTAAATCCCAAGTAAAAAAATGTCGATGTAACGGAAATGGGTAACGGAACAGTCGGTGAACCACCTCGGTTGACTTCCTCAAATATTATTGCGAAATTCGGCATTCTTTCGATTCCCCCCCCCCCCCCCCCCAAGGGAAAGTTACCTACTACTGAATAGAGCTCTAAAATTATGTATAGCATGACGGGTTTGATTTTCTCAAATAGCTCGAAAACGACGCATTGTAGGGAAATTTGGTTTCCTCTCGTTTCCCCCAAGAAAGAGTTACCTGCTATCAACAAGAGCTTTAAAATGATGGACAACACAATATCCCATCGTGCGATAAATCCTATAGATATCCTAGACCAAAAGTTACCAATCCTACTCACTAACACACTTGCGACTCAACGTTTCTATCTTAAGGTCAGATTTTCGAATGCGCACATGATAGGTATTTGTAAGTACATCACATTTCATCGGTGTCAGGGTCGTTTAAGGTCGTCTAAATCTGAATAACGAGACTCGTCGGTGAAGAAGACATGGTTCCATCCGTTCCGCCACGCATGTCTGGTACGGCATCGCTGCAACAGTGCGCGATGGTGTGCTGCAATGAGTGGTAGTCGTTGCAATGACTAGTGTAACAGCAAACCTGCCTCAGTCAATCTGTGATTCACAGACCGTGTAGATAACAGAGTTGGAAACGGGTCAAAAATTTTGGGCACGGACCTGACCCGGGCAAATCTGCTTTGAACTATAAATACGAATATATCATCATCATTGTCATTCACTAACAATCCACTGCTGGATGAAGGTCCTCCCTAGTTTATCTAACAACGGATTTTCTTGGGCCAGTCTCCTCCATTCATCCATCTCCCACGTGATCTCCTGTGTCTTTTCGTATCACTTGGATTCCAGTCTAAATTTTCGGTTGTTCATCGGTGGTCCGTTCTCCTGGCAATATTTCCTGCCCATTGCCATTTCAGGGTTTTTACTCTGATCACGATGTCTTCCTTCCTCGTCATTTCCCTTATCCAAAAGTTCCTCTTTTTATCTTCCTTGGTTACACCAAGCATGCATCTCTCCATACTTCTTTCAACTGTCTGCAGTCTTTGTACGCCTTTTTTAGTTAAAATCAACGTGTAAGCTCCGTACATAAGCACTGGAAAAATGCACTGATTAAACACTTTCCTATTCAAGACATAATGGCATATTGCTCTTAAAAATTGCACTATTTCTTCCAAAAGCTCTCCAACCAAGTTTTATACGTCGATTAATTTCTTCATCAATGTGATCTTTGCTTGATATTTGCTGTCCAAGGTAATGTAGGTATCGGTTATCTCCAGATTTCCCCCATCAGTTCATAATTCTTCATTTCTTGTAAAAACATTGTACTTCAGTTTTGTCTTCAGAAAGTTCATTTTTAATCCCTTTTCTTTACCCTTCTCAGCAAGTTCCTCGATCATACTCTGCAGCTCTAAAGTATTAGGTGTACAAATAGGTTTTAAAGCATTTTTTTGTGAAACGTATACCGCTAATTTACATATCCGACATTCCCCCGCTTTGTTGTCATGTGACCGTAACTCGTCCAGAGTATAAAATGTGACAGAAGTTTGCCCAACAGTCAAACGCACTTGCACATCAGTAGATGAAGGATGGCAAGTGATACTGCATTTATTCGGACTTTGCATTCGTTACGAATTTCATCAAGAAAAAAGTGCTGCTGAAGCATGTGCATCGATCTGTTCTGTTCTGGGGGAGAATATTGTATCGAAAAGCACGTGCGAGTTTTAATTTAGACGGTTTAAAACAGGTGGTTTCGACGACAACGATCGAGAACGTAGCGGCGCCCAGCAGAAGGTTGCACATGAGGAACTGCAAGCATTGCTGGATGAAGAGTCGTCTGAAATGCAAAAAGAACTAGCTGAACAACTTGGGGTAATTCAACAAACCATTTCCAATCGTTTACGCGCAGTAGGAAAGATTCAGAAGGAAGGAAAGTGGCTGCCACATGACCTGAGCCAGAGGAACAAGGATAAACGAGTCATGAAGTGCTTGAATATGTTGAATAAACAACACAGGAAGTCTTTCCTGTGGAAAATCGTTACAGGTGATGAAAAGTGGATATGGTACGACAATCCCAAACGCAAAAAACACTGTTTAGACCCAGGTGAAGCAACGACTTCGACACCGAAACGCATTATTTACTCCAAGAAAGCTCGGCTGTGCATCTGGTAAGATATGAAGCGTGTGCTCTATTATTAACTATTAGAACAAGGTCAAACTGTTCCTGCTGATCTCTACAACAATTGCTGCGATTGAACCAGGAAATCTGTCGGAAACGTCAAGTCACTGGCAAAGAATTGCGTCCCGTGCAAAATAATTAATGACAACGCTAGGCAGCATGACGCGAAATCGGTCAAGAAAAGGTTATTGACGCTTGTCTGGGAAGTTTTGGACCACCTGGCGTATAGTCCAAACATTAGACTATCATTTATTCCTATCAATGCAACATGGTTTGTCTGTTGTACGGTTCCGGACATGTGACGAAGTGCACAAATGGGTTGACAATTTCATCGCTTCACACGACGAAGTATTTATTCTTCACGGCTGGAATCCGTCAGCTGCCCGACCGATGGCGGAAGGTGATAGATAATGACGGCGCATATTTTGATTCGTAAAGGTATTGTTTTCTCTCAAATTACATGTTACGTTGTCTTAAAACGCTTTAAAACTGATTTGTACACCTAATATATTTTTTAAAAGACCTCTGAAGGGCTCTTTAAGATGTTTTTTTCCCCCTTTTCAAAAATAAAACGGAAATGAAGTCGGGTCGAAATCGGGTCAGGAATACATTGACCCGGCTCTTTTGACCCGCAAGAAATTGTCGACCCGGTGACCCGTGACCATGTCTGGTCGATACCGGTTTGTCCATAACTGCCTGTACACCTCGTCGAATGTCGTCGTTTGCTGCAGATTGAGAGGCTGCTACGGCTTGCGTCAAGAGTGGAGATCGACGCCTTAGGACGTCCACCTACGTGCACCAGTCTCTCTAGCCTCTACGGCGAAACACGCTGCCTTCCTGTGACAACTGTCGCCACATTCGTCCCACAGATGTTGCATCGCTATGCGTTTCCGCCGCTATGCGACAAAGAGACAAACCTGCCGTACGTAATGATGAAACCTAAAGGCGTCCGCGTGATGGTAGAATTACTGATGACGTCGCTCAGGAATTCTCACTTCTTACACGAGCTTTCTCCATCGAGATCCCTCCAAGGCAGTAAAATGTAACGCGCGAAGAAGGCCAACTCTCATAGAGATAACATAAAGTAGGCGACAACAGCGCCACCACATCTTAAGAGGTAATGTGCTCTGCGGGAAAGTTAACATTCAGGAGCAAAACACGTTAGGGGGACTACGGCAGTTAAGTTTTTCTTTGACCCACGATGGGGTTTTTCAATCTGATGACTATTTGCTTATAGAGCAGTTTTTTTTCTCCTTGTTGTTTTCTGATATCCCGGCCATCCCTTATTTTGGTGAGAAAAATATGCAATAACATTAGTATTACTATTTAAATAAAATTTTAGCAAATATTATAGTTCGGCCTAAGGATCCGTACAAAATGCAGACATTCTTTAGTATTTGGCATTACTGAAAATGTTTCTGAAAAACTGAAGTACAAACAAAAGCCTTAACTAACCCGATTGGCGTAACAAAACTAACATATTCGATTTGCGAAGTGATTATGCTACCGAGAAGGTAACAATCACGTGCTGTGAGTAGCTCGGCTGACTGTTCTTTACCCAAAGAATTGAAGTCAACAGAAACACGCATGCGCAGTCTGCTCCGGCATCAGCCTGTATGTTGGCTTCTGTGCACCGCATTTTAACTCTTAAGATATGGCGGCGCTAGTTAAGTCTCGCCGAGTCTTAACTTCTTCTCAGTTAGATATTCTTTGGCAGTTTTCCACACGTCCGGGTGAGGAAAACTTAGCTAAGCCGAGTCGTTTCGACTTTTTATCTCCCTCACCTATTACGTGATTCGTTCGCGACTGCAATCATTTAAACAACCCAACTTCCGTGGCGCTCGGACAAATACGTCCTAGTATGGCACTTTCTATGTCGAGTAGTTTGTGTGGGTTAACTTTATTGTGGCAACAGTTATCGGAAGCAAAGAGGAAATTCTCCAGCGGAACATCTGGTAACAGTACTTCTGAAATTTAAATATTATATACTTAATGCCACCAAATGTCCAAGTTGTCCATCAGCGAAATACGAAAGTATGTACATCAACTAAATTTCAGCTGTAGCTATCCGACTCGAAATTTTGACGATCCCATTTCTGGAAGGGAAAAGGTCAAGACAACAATTCTTATTTACGCAACCATGTAAGAAATCTGTGCACGAGGCAAAGCTAGAAAATGCATGAATAATATATTCCATGGTCACCCAGCTCAAACAGAATTTAAATAAGAAGCCCAATTTCTGCCAATGGAAATAGCGAGCCAAATGCAGTTATATGTGTTTACACCACCTTATGAGGAAACCGTGAATCAGAGAAGATCGAAAATCCATTGACATGTCGGGTCAAATTAAAAAAGAACAAATACAAAATAAAATCAGATTTAAATCACACGTTTTTCTTTTTTCTGCCAAACGAACAGACAAAATGAAGCTATAATCAACGATGCTTTTGACAGACACTCGTACGCCAGTAGACGCGCTAAAACCGGAGCATCAGCTAGTTTGCCCATAACTCAGCGTGATTTTGGCGACAGATACAACGTTCTAAGGAATCTACGCAATGCAGTTTTATGTTTAATTGCAATTGGCTTTAATTTTTTACACAAGAAATACCGCGTTCGTTGTGATAGCTGTTATATTCCAAGAGTTGGTGATGCATATTGCTTTTCAACCTTCAGCTTTTACTGACTTTTCACTTTCGCAAATTTTGGTGGTTTTTGGATGTTTTCCGTACTGAACGTTATATCTGAACTTCCAAGCGGTGGTATCAGATGGCCCGGTTCGAGTACCGGATAATGCAAGAACGATGTGTTTTGTATAATGGCCCTACCTCTGTCCCTTCCCTGAACCAGGGACGGACGATCGCTTATAGCTCCAAGGTGTTCACTGAAGGACAAAACAAACAGGCACTTATTTTCATTACTGAGTCAGTCAAGTCATGCTAACTGATAAAAAGGCACTAACCAGTCAACTTTAACGAGCTGATTAGGTACCTGTTTTTTTTTTTTTTTTTTAATTTTAGGGTTAACGACCACCGTGAAAAACTTGATGAGCTATAAGCAGTCGCCCGTCCCTAATTAAGGGTCACTGGTTCCAGGGGAGGAGAGAGAGAGAGAGAGAGAGAGAGAGAGAGAGAGAGGGGACCGAGACAAACACAACATCCATGCCTCACGGAATTCGAACCCGGACCCCTTTCGGACGAATGATCAGAAGACGCCGCTTAGACCACTGCGCCACCAGGGCGGCACCTCGTGTTTACTCCTATGCTGTCGAGTTTCTCGTTATGTTTTCCATACTGAACGTCATATCTGAACTTCCACGAGTTTTTCTTTCTTTGGGTTATGATTGTCGTCAGTCAAGTCAGGCTAACTGGTATAAATACATGGATTTTGCAACTTAAACCCTTTAAGCGGCCGATGTGCTTGAACCAAATAGTGCCCAAAATTTTCTCCGCTGACCAAACAAAAATTATCACATAGTGGTCGGTTTACACGAAAGCTTTACGGCAAAACAATTCTTTTCACCTCACTCATTTCAGCAGTACCGATCATAAATCTGTCGCTGGTGAGAAGTGCTCTCTTATAGTCCTTTGTCTTTTATAGTCTACAGTCTGATTCCCTTAGACATTTATTCTTCGCTCTAAGGAATGATTGGGAAGTGCTCTAGTCCCTCCGACACTGATATCACGCCATTAGGTAAAAACAAGTGACTCAAACATCTTTTCTTTTTTATCTTAGGCTCGTCGCCATTTTTATAGCTTTTACTGGCTGAGAAAATAATCAGACAGAAAGGATTAATGACAATCAACCACCCCAAATGGTCACTTCGAATGACAAACTAAGCAACGCTTTCTGATGCTCAGAGTTCACTCATTTCAGTCGCGTTCGGTCCACTTCTTAGACAGCAAATATATTCGTTCGAGTTGGTTTCAGCAAGTTTCGCTAACCCTGAGTTAATTCGTTCCAGCCGGTTAAAGGGTTAAACTGAATAAGCACCTGGACATACTGTATTAGGCTTATGGTACTAACCATAAATGTTGAGACGCTCAAAAAACAACTCAGTTTGTTCCTGACTCTTGATCTAAGAGTCTACCTACACTAATTGTCATAAAAATCCGCGCACCAAGAAAAAAACCGTGCGATTAACGCGAAACTCGGCGAATAGCTACGGGGAGAGCAGAAATGCAAATGATTAAAGTTTCGTGCGATTCCGCACTAAACTTTAATCATTTCGTGCGACCGGCGGCGCTGCAATCACAATCCTTGGGAATTATAAGGCGCATCGCAGAGGACTCCACATTCATGTCGAAGAGCACGATAAGAGTCAGGTGAGATCCCTGAGCGATAGGCATGCCGAGGAGCAGCCGCAGATGTGCGTACTGGCAACTGACGAAGTTTGAACGAGGCCGTATCGTCGGGATCAGAGGCCAAGTGGCCGGGGCGCCGAATCGGCAGCCCTTTTGGGCCAGTCTGACAGTACAGTGCGATCGCGTTGGGAGCAATAGACACGGGAAGGCACCGAAACACAGCGGACTGGCTCTGGACAACCCAGATATACCACCAGCAGAAAGGACCGTGGGATAGGGAGAGAGGCACGCACAGATGCAACGACGTTCTTGTCCAATATCCAGAGACATGTGGCGGCTGTACAAGGAACTCCTGTGTCCTCCAGAACCATTTCCAGACTTCCGGCAGAGGCTAATCTGCAGTCTCGACGGCCGTTAAGTTTTCTGCCATTAACACCTGACCATCGTCGGCATCCATTGCAGTGGTGTCAGCAGCGAGCAACGTGGAATGCTACGGATTGGCAACGTATAGTGTTCAGCGACGAATCCCGCTTCTGTATGGGAACGGACGACCACCGTGTCAGAGTGTGGAAGACCGCAGATGAGCGCTACAATCCCAACCTCAATGTACAGCGGCACACGTCCCGAACTGCATGCGTGATGGTATGGAGAGCCATCGTGTATGACAGCCAGACTTCCCTTGCAGTGATTCGAGGGATGTTGACAGCCCAACGCTACGGACAGGAGATCTTGCGGCTCCATGTGCTGCCTTTCCTGGCGGTGCGGCCGCTAGCTTTCTCCATGTCCCAGTGTTCGCAATTTAGAGCGTCAGTGCAAGAAGTGTGGGCCAATCTGTCCCAAGATAACATACGGCGTCTCTTTGACTCCATGCCGGACTGTATCACCGCATGAATCCGAGCACGAGGTGGTCCGATGCGATATTAACGCTGACCAGAATATGTACCCGCAGTGGTCTAAGGCGCTGACCTCTGATCATTCGTCCGTAAGGGGTCCGGGTTCGAATCCCGGTCAGGCATGGATGTTGTGTTTGTCTTACGGCACTGGCTCTTTCCCTTCCCGTATGTCCTCGGGAAATCGTTCTGCTGCGGTGATATTGTAATCACTTCTGGCTTTGGTATGTACCATCTCACAACAAAAATCTCATTTCAATCCGACGCCTCCTTCTTGGTGCGCGGATTTTTATGACAATGGGTGCATTTTAGGTTCTCAGATGACAAACAAAATGGGTTAACTTTCGGTAACGAAACTTAGCAGAACTATCCACAATGTTTTTAACGTTTGTTTTTTTTGGTCTGGAATGCAACGCCGTTGAAGGGACTCTGGGGATTAATAGGCTCGTGAAACATGAGTAGGCGACATCCGGAGGCCAATGCTCTCGTAAATTCCGTGCGACACGGAACTCACAAAACCTAAATTGGGGCGCACAATAATACCACATCATCCACTGATTAACATATAGGGTTATTAACCAAGAAAAAGGCAATTTGATCAAGACAGTCAAAGCCACAGTTTCCTTCTGTGGAATGCAAGCTGCTCCCTTCTATACTGTATGTGCTATAAGAATAACGATGCCACCAATTGTTCGCGCGTTAGGAGCAAGTCAAAAAGAAAATGTGAAAGATAGCAATGATCCAACAAGTACAGATATATGAAATCTTATAACCAACGTTTTATGGTAATTAACTAAATGTTAGTCATAGAGAGCGGAGCAAACGCAAAAAAGAATTTTTTTTTAAATCGGTCTTTTAGAACGGGGGCATATGGTTGCAAAGAGGAATATATATTTCGTTTCTCCTAACGGGTTCTTTCCTTACTGCAAGTGGAAATATTCGTCAGGAAAATGCCCCCCCCCCCCGATAGACATTTCAAAATCGAAAACATGGGTAGCAAATAGATGTATACTTTCATGCCACCTAAAGGAGGAAAATGCTTATTAGTCGCAGAAAATGAAACATAAGAAAAAAAAAAAAAAGAGGCAGGTCAATCCACATTCTAAAAGCAAGGTTTTGGCTTCAAATAGAAGCATATATTTATTCTCCTTTAACGACAGAATTCTGCATCTCGGAAATGCGCATAAATTTACTCAAAATGTTCACTATGGTGGATGTCATCTCACGAAAAGAGAAGGTGAGGAGGATTTTTCAAACAGGATTTTGGCAGCAGAAATTGCTAGGAATGTAAAATATAGATCTACACTCCACAGTCTAAAATCATGCACTACTTGAAGTGAAAACTGCGCGTCGTAATCGAATGACTAAATATATTTTTTTCGAACTGGATTTTTAGAAACAGTGATATGGAATATAACGTCATGAACAACTATTTTAAATCCACTGCTGTACGAAGGTATATGCTTTCCACTTTCATCCATCCATCCATCCATCCATCCATATTCCACGTGGTCGTGTTCTGGGTCTTTTTCTATTCCTTGGTCTCCAGCTTAGCATTTAAGCTGTCCAACAGTGGTCAGTTCTAGCAATATGTTCATCTTACTGGCAATAAAGTGTCTTTAATTTATCATATCATCAATTTTTGTCATTTTACTAAACCAGGAGTTTCTTTTCTTATATTTTTTGGTAAGATCAAGTAAGTTTCTCTCCATGCTTCTTTGACTAGTTCGCAGCCAATGTACATCTTTTTTACGCTTTCCAACCGTAGGTTGAAGAAGCGTATATATGCTCCAGCTTTTTCCGTCCGTCCGTACGATAACTCGCGTAAAAATGGTTCAATTTCGATAAAATTTTAGTATGTGGTACGGAACCACCTGGGGACGAACCCTATTGAAAATGGGACAAATGGGGCCAAAGGTCACGACGTACGAGCGGGATCCATTCCATTGCCCTTATGCGTCATAACTTTTTATTTTTTATTTTTTTTTGATTGGAGGTTTAACGACCACCGTGAGCAACTCAATAGGCTATTAGCAGTCGCCCGTCCCTAATTTAGGGTCACTGGTTCCAGGGAAGGGAGAGAGCCAGTGCCGTAAGACAAACACAACATCCATGCCTGACCGGGATTCGAACCCGGACCCCTTACGGACGAATGATCAGAGGCCAGCGCCTTAGACCACTGTGCCACCGGGGCGGCCGTCATAACTTGCGTAAATATGGTTCGATTTCAATAAAATTTTAGTATGTGGTAGGGGACGAACCCTACTGAAAATGGGTGAAGTGGGGTCAAAGGTCAGGACATAGGAGCGGTATGCATTCCATTGCCCTGATGCGTCATAACGTGCGTAAAAATGGTTCGATTTCGATGAAAGTTTAATATGTGGTAGGGGACCACCTGGGGACGAACCCTATTGAAAATGGGCGAAATGGGGTCAAAGGTCAGGACATATGATTGGGGGACATAGGAGCGGGATGCATTCTATAACATCTTATTAAAGGAGCAATTCTTGTATATATGTACATTTCATTTCGAAAACGGTTTTAAGGATTTTGATGAAAGTCATTAACCTACCGTTTTCTGGTACTAGAAATCGATTTAGCTTGATCTCAACTTTGGGTTAAATAACCACCTCGAGTTACCACGTTTTTAAAGTCACGGCGTCGTCCTGCTTCCCATGCTTAGAAATCTTATGACGTCACACTCTCGCAATTGAGATGTTGGCGCGCGGTCAAGCCATCTGCCTCATTACGTCACGCGTTGTGTATGGATCTTATGAAAGTTTTATGACATCACACTCTCTTGACCATCTGCCTCATTAAGTCACGCGTTGTGTGCGTGTTGCGCTTTACTTCTATTTACTTCTAAAACAAAAAGTGAGTTGCGCCAGCTGCTTGGAGTTTATGCATAGTACAGTATAAGCAGCGGAACGCTGATGTGTTTTTCCCTTCAAAAGGTAAACTGTTAATACAGCATTTTTTTCGTTACGTTTTTGAAAAGTTACTTGATGACGAGCGTATCCGCTGTGCTAAAATATTATTAGTTCATTTTTGTTAATTACTAATAACAGAGTGTCACGGGGATGGTAAAACAATATAAAAAATATATGGCTGGTCGACCCTCTACGAAACGTAGACGTTTCAACTTCAATACGAACAATAAGTAGAATACGGCAGTGTTGGAACAAGAACAAGCGGAAGAACCGATGGTTTCCAATCTCGAAACATATGACCTCCCATTGGAAGAAGATCAGCCTACAAAAAGACCATTCCGAGCAGCTAAGGCGAGGAGCATGGAAATAATGTCCTACTATGTTATAACAATCAATGAATCTATATCGGAAGAAAACCTCAATTGAATGCAGTGAATAAATAGACAGCGAATCGTAGCTGAATCATCCGAAGAACGTAACCAGTGCTTGGAAGAACTACGAAGCCGTTCATCACAGTGAATCGCAACCGAAACCATGGATGAACGTGTTCAGCGACTGGAACACTTGGAACAACGTGCAACTGAACGACTTAGCATTACAATACTTGGAAATAACATATCAAAATAAAAAAATAAGAAATTGTGCCCTTATTTCGCCTTTAAACGAGCGATAATCGGTGTTCCTGATATTGCGTTATAACTTACGTAAAAATGCTTCAATTGAGACAAAACTTTATCATGTTGTTCCGGAAGTATTCTTTATCGGTTCTGTTGAATATCATCAAAATGGGATCACAGGTCAGGTCATAGGAGCGAATTTATTCTACAGCCATTATCCTCATAACTTGAGTAATGATTTCTGGTATGTTGGAAAGCGAATCATAATCAATGCATTGCATGATTTTACTAACTATTTAAGATCCAGGTAGAGGCGTAACTATGTAAGAGCTGCTCCCGGAACAGTTTCCCCGTGTGCAGCTCAAAAGAGAGCGCAAAAACCATTGCTTACCATTCTAATTTTAATTAGATTGCAACTTTTACACCAGCACATTTCAAGTTCAAATTCCTTTCTCAAAATGTTAATAAGTTTTTAGCTCCTCACATTCAGAAATGAAGGATTGGTTGTACAGTCCGTCCAACTAAAGAAGAACCACAGCCTTCGTCGACAACAATACGGCCCATGGTTTTTCTTTAATTAGACAGGCGTTAAGTTATGAGATACGGATGTCGTTAACATAGTTGAAAATTCTTTCGGGTTTACTCGAGCATTTCTGTGTCTGCGAGCTACGACTAACCAGCTAAACTCGGTCCCTTTGATTTGGTACCGAAGGTCCGAAGCAGTTGCAAAAAGTTACACAAACAGTCAACAGTTGAATTGTGCCTTCAGCATAGAGATAACATTTACGTATGTCGTTAATTTTGTTTTGTCGAGAAGTGTATTACACTACCTGACATTATTATTAATAATACGTAGTGCGATCAAAAAGTTCCGAGACTAGGTACGTAGCGCGCCAACAGATGGTAGTACGCGGATGCGCGAGCAGTGGTCGAGGGCAGTGACCTTCTTGAGTCATTGTGCGGAGTGGCATCGTTCTGTGAACATCGGGAGCTGTGCTACACGATGTTTGGTGACCACATGCAGAACACAGCTGCGATTTAGGTATGGACTGCAAACTAGAGAAGCGAGCGAACATCAAATTCTGCTTCAAATCGGGAACGGATGTTGTGGCAGGCTTATGGCAATGAGTCGTGCGAGGTGTTTTGAGTAGCACTCGCGCTTCAAGAGCGGTAGAACGGCACTGGAAGACGACGAGAGGTCATGGCGACCGTCCACGAGCAAAACCCCCGAAAATGTGGACACAATTAGGGAACTGGTGCATGAGGATCGTCGGAGAAACATTCAAGACATTTCTACCATCGTCAATGTGTCATACGGAACAGTGCAAGGAATTCTGACGTTGGTTTTGAACACGCACCGCATTGCTGCAAAGTGTGTGCCAAACATTCTGAAACCCGAACAGACGGCGCTCAGTGTCGAACTCTGTCAAGATCTTTGTCAGCAGGTGAAGAATGAACCAACGTTCCTGTCGCTGGTCATCACTGGGGACGAGACTATGGTTTACGACCTGGAGACCAAACAATAGTCGTCGCAGTGGAATAGCCCGGCATCTCCACTACCGAAGAAGGCCCGACAGATCTGGAGCGCAACCAAAAGAATTATAACGAAGTAAATTTCTCCGTCATTTTTATCCGCGCCAGGATTCGAACCCGGGTCCCCTCATTCCGGAATAAGTTGCTCTACCAATTGAGCTACGCGGACGTCTTATTCTGATTCCTATCTGCCTTTATGTCGTGTGAGTCCTTCGGGCAGGTACGTCACATCTCCTGGTACGTTACATCATCTCCCCCTTATTTTTTTTTCGAAGTGCTGGAGAAGGGATTCTCTTATTTTTCCTATCTCGCGGTGTGGAAAGAACATCACACCAATGCGAGATTTTGAACGGTCGGGTCATCCGGATAGTTCGGGCGCCATGATAACGAAGTAAATTTCTCCGTCATTTTTATCCGCGCCAGGATTCGAACCCGGGTCCCCTCATTCCGGAATAAGTTGCTCTACCAATTGAGCTACGCGGACGTCTTATTCTGATTCCTATCTGCCTTTATGTCGTGTGCGTCCTTCGGGCAGGTACCTCACATCTCCTGGTACGTTACAGAATGCTCACCGTGTTCTTCGACATTCGTGGGGATGTGCACCGTGAATTCGTCTCCCAGGGCCAGACCGTCACCGCCCCTTTTTTACTGCGATGTTCTGCGCCGCTTAGGCAGGACATTCGCCGCAAACGACCTGAAATGTGGCGCTGGGGAGATTTCCTGCTCCATCGCGACAATGCAGCAGCTCACAGAGCGTTAGCAGCACGCCAGTTTTGCAGCCGCAACAGCATGACTACCCTTTCTCACCCGCCAGATTTGGCCCTTTGAGAATTCTTTCTGTTACCGAAGATGAAGCTCAAGGGTCGCCGTATTGAAACCATGGACGTGATCCAGTGCGAATCGCAGACGGTGCATGACACGATTCGCGAACAGGACTTCCAGGGAGTGTTCCAAAAGTGGCAAAAACGCTGGAAGCGGTGTATCGCTGCCCAAGGAGACTACTTTGAGGGAGATCATAGCCAGATTTAAGTAACGTAAATACTTTGTTGTATATCGGCTTAGTCTCGGAAATTTTTGATCGGACCTCGTACTTGTAAACACCCAGATCCGTCTGTCTCTATGGAACGCTTGACGTCAAAGCAATGTCTGCATTGTTGCGCCATCACTTGTAGAAGAATTCGTGTGTGCTCTCGCGATGTCAAAATGATTGCTTGCTATATAATAGCACGAGATTACTTTTAGAGGTCAATGTGATCGCGTGCTAATTTAAAACATTGGATTATCAATGACTCGAGTTCTATTTATCAGATTTACAAAATTCGAATTAAAATTTTAATGTTACGTCAAGTTGCGTTTGTATATTATTTTAATTCAGCGCAATTCGAATATTAATTTGTACGCTTTAATTATTTTTTACTTTTTTAATTTAACTAACTTTCCGAGTTTAGTGCTGATTATATTATACATTTTGCAAAATATCGATCTATCTAAACGCTGTAACCTACAATAAAAACTGAAATCTTGAGATGTCAAAGTGAACAAGATTGCATCAAAAAGCAGATGTCGCCCCAATAGTACATCGTCGAGAATTTACATCGTTCCGATTTGTAATACGATATGTCGCATTATTTTGTAGGAAAAGCTTTGTTATGAAGTTTTAAACCAACCCTCGAATAAGACATCCTAAAACAAACCGTGAAGAGAATAACAAGTGTGCCGGAGAAAAACCAATTTAACGCGAAAGATCAAAGAAAAAGTTATTAAGGTAAGTTTACACGAAAACAACTTTCCGCATTTAGTGCTGCTTATATTACACATTTTGCAAAATATCGATCTATCTAAACGCTCTAGTCTATAATTGTTAAACAACAAATATTTTACACAGAATGTTATTTTAAAAACGGAAATACAGCTGGCCACCCAAAATGCAACACCAGATTTACTGGACACATAACAACAGATACAAAGATGAAACGATTGAGCTTACAGGCCCGTGCGACTTGCGGAACACGCAGACATCAATAGTTCGTGTGGCCCCCATGGCTGGCAATAACGGCCGCTACACGCCGCGGCATCGAACGAAAGAGGCTTTGGATGTGGGCTTGGGGTATGTCGGTCCAGGCTGCTTCCACACGTTGCCACAGTTCATCAGGCGTAGCCGCGGGTGGTGCTTGCCGGGCCACTCGGTTGCCAATCAGCGACCAGACGTGTTCGATGGGCGACATATCGGGAGAACAGGTTAGCCACGGCAGCAGTGACACCTGGTGGGCCGTGAAGAATTGTTAAACGATGCGTGCCATGTGCGGGCGCGCATTGTCATGTTGAAACGTGGCCGCTGGCAGGCCCTGCGGGTAAGGGAGGACTACAGGCTTCAAAACATCGGAGATGTAGCGGTTGCTGTTGAGTGTACCGGCGATGCGTACCAGAGGGGTGCGGGTGTCATACCCAATTGCGCCCCAAACCATAACGCTAGGCAACGGACCGGTATGGCGATGCATAATGCAGGCGTCATACAGTCTCTCACCGCGATGCAGCCACACGCGGATCCGACCATCGTGGTGTTGCAGGCAGAAGCGATATTCGTCCGAGAAGACAATGTCTTGCCATTCCGTAGTCCAGGTGCGGCGTTCAACGGTCCACTTCCACCGCACTCGCCGGTGGTGTAACGTCAATGGTAATCGGAGCAATGGGTGCCATGAGACAAGTCCCCGCTCCTGCAGACGACGTCGAACGGTAAATTCTGACACAGGTTGTTGCGCAACACACTCTAATTCCTGCGCTAACGTACGTGATGTGGCGGTGCGAGCCGTCAATGCCCACCGCACAACATGCTGGTCCTCTCGTTCGGTGGTGTGCCGCGGTTGAGGCAATCTCTCACGTCGGTCCGCTTCCTGCACCCACCGAATCCATACTCGCTTCACTGTGGCTGGATGTCGTCCTACACAGGCGCCGATGTCTCGGTACGATAAACCGCTGTCGCGATAAGCCACTATTCGTCCTCTGTCGAACTCCGAAACGTGCTGGAATGACTGCCGTATTCTGCGACGAGGCATCAGGAAGCTTCCCACGCACAGGTCCGGCAGCACAACACACTTTCACCCCGCCTTCTGTGCACCCTTCTCATAGTGCTTCTACGTGGCGTGCCGGACGCATATGATTTGCATATGCTCTGCAATGCTAATCGTTTGCATGTCCTCTCGCGTGCGACGCATGCTGCGAATTTCAGGCCAATCGGATGCTTCCTTTTTAGTGTTGCATTTTGGGTGGCCAGCAGTGTAAATAGCATATAATTTTTTTTAGTTCTAACATGAATGAATTCTTATTATATAAGTTTTTACTATGTTTCCTTACAGTAATCCGGCGTCTATTTTATTTCTTTTCAATCTGCTGTTGCCCAAGGTAAATGGAGGTATCTGTAGCCTCTAGATTTGCCCAATCAATCGCTAAAGCTTCTATTCTTGAAAATGCATTGTACAACAATTTCATTTTTTGTAAATTCATCTTTAATCCTATTTCTTTACTCTTGTCAGCAAGTTCGTGGATCATCATCTATACAGCTGCTAGGGTGTATTTTGTGACGTATAGTCTAGATTAAGTTTCTTTTTTTTGGTTTCTTTCCCTATGTAAATCTTGAGTTTATTCTCAGTATTCTTCACGCTTAACGAAATATCTTTTCTCTCAAACGAATACATTTGGCAACACAATTGAGGTTGAATGCACGTGACGTTTGTCTGATCTTGATAAGAACAAGAGATAAAAACGACGATTAATCTATGGCTTGAGAGCGTTGTAAGAGAGCGATTATTACGAGCGTTGGACTGTTAACTGATTATTATTAATAGGAGTATTGTGATAATGTGTGGAGTACATTGTGATGTTATCGTTCAGTTATGGAAGTGCTACTACAGCCTGAATAAAGCTATGAATTCCGTAAGTTGACTTCTGTTATTTACATGTTTCGTCTGGCCGTAAAGGTTTCTTTCATTTAGGAACCATTTCTTAGTACGTTGATGTGTTAAAACAGCGAAGTAGAAAAGACTTTTTCGCTACAATTTACAAAAATGACTCAGCAGCAAAACGAAGGTGGGTTAAATAATCTTCATTGTGTCTGTGAAAGAGGGATCATGTGATCCATATACATATAAGTACAATTTCAAATGTAAGTTTAACGCGAGATGTGAAATTTTGAAGTTTATACCAAAGTTACCGTATGGTGCTTTTCACGGGTTATGTCAAGATCGCTGCCCCGGTGGCGCAGTGCTCTAAGCGCTGGCTGATCATTCGTCCGAGTACGGTCCGGATTCGAATCCCTGGAGGCATAGATGTAGTGTTTGTCTGAAAGCACTGGCTCTCTCCCTTCCGTAGAACATGTGACCCTAAATTAGAGAAAGGAAACTGCTTACAGCCCACTGAGTTGCTCATGGTGGGCGTTAACCCCCCCCCAAAAAAAAAAATTAAAAAAATGTCAAGATCCTCTTGTATCTAGAGTTACCTTTTTCAGATATCGTTATTTGAAATGATACACTGACATATTTTTCAGAGACGTGGGTTTGTGGGAGTTTACTAAAAAACTGGCCAGGAAGTGTACATACTGGCTCAATTTACCGGTTTGCCTGCAAATGATTCCCAGCTGACACAGACAGCTTTAGATTGAAACACATTTTGATCACTGGAGTTCATGTGCGTATAGCAACGCGCATCTCCATTCAAACGACGAACTAGAGAATTTTTCTAGATCGATAGGATAGTATTAGTTTTAGGAGCTGAGGGTAACATAACTTACGCCAAAAATGGATACAAAAACGTGTCAATGGAGAGAACTGAAATTCATTACCTCATAGGAAAAATCGATTCGGCTCAGTGAGCCAATAATTTCATTTCTAGTAGGATCCCGTTTTCTTAAGATAGCAAGTCCCTTGGGATCTTGTGGAAAGGCAAAGGAACCCTCGACACAAAACTCTATCTCTCTCTCTCTCTCTCTCTCTCTCTCTCTCTCTCTCTCTCTCTCTCTTTATCTTACTACGAGTGTCAGATCCCAATCTTTGCAAGAATTCCCTTCAAAACGACGTTAGAAGTTCCTCGACTGTGCTTCAACTCTTTTATATCGATATTCCTAAAAATGCAATTAAAAACACTCGCGAGCAATAAAAGCAATAACCAAAATGCATAACAAAATAAATTCCCTAGAAATCGAAGCACTTGAACGAAGGCATTGAGCCGGAAAATTAGAAAATCGCTTCCTCCCCCCCATCCCTCAACTTCTCAAACTATCTGAGCTGCTGCAACATAACGACGCGCAACCCTGATTTCCAAAGCGAACTTCCAGGTGCATACTAAGTGGAAGAAATTCGCGTATTATTCATATTTATTCATCGCGCAACGATGATAAATGAATCCCGAAGACGAGATTTTTATTCCCGCCTCTCCTCATCTTTCCTCTTTTGGCAATCCCTCCAAACCGTTCGTAACAAAATAATCAACAGAAGACGAAAGAAAAAGGAAAGAAAGAAGTAAAGCAACAACGAATGCTAAGTTGCGTAATTTTGTTTTTTGTTTTTTTTTTCTGAAAGAAAAAGATTGCTGTGGTGAGTATGAAATCTCATTTTTTACAAGGCAAGCGAAAAAAAATCAATGCTGAACTTGTAAAGAGACTGAAACCTACGGTTTATTTCAAACATATGTCATCTGATGTCATCGTTCCTGTGTGATGGATGCAGTGAATATTGCGAGATTGGTTTCAAGCACTTCAAGCACCTTTTCAGAAAAATAAACTTGTCATTTTTCAGTGTGATCTTCTAGAACCATCAAGTTAGCTCAAAGAAGTAAAAAGGTATCTTCATATTTTCTAAACACATAGCAACAGACAAAATTATATACAAACTTCTGCACAACGAGTTGTTTATAACGATCCTCCAAGCTTTCACTAGTTTCAACAAAAAAAAAAACATAATAATAAATTATGTTGATGTAGTCTGTTTGTACCGACGCAATGCGGTCTAGAAAGCTCAAGATTATACACGTTGGTTAGACTGCTAAAGGAATGAGCTTCCTCCTTTTGTGACGTCACTCTCAGGTTATATGACCTGGTACGTCGGTGTCGTGTTTGACGTCATACACGATATCGTTGGAAACCAATCTGAAGCCTTTGCTTTCGCGTGACATCACTAAAGTGAACCTCTCTCTGATGTCATCTCCTTGTAACTTTCCAGGAGAACTTGAACGATCTCGTATATAATGAACTCCAGGTTATAGAGATCGCATTCTCAACAGCGTTTATACACCGATCTCTGTCGTATTTGCGTTTCGTACAACTTTTGGAAATTTGCCAAAACACTGATTGGTTCAGAGAGACTAAAATAAGTCACCCTACTGACAATGGTTGTGAAGCCTAAGATTGTCTGCGCTTTCAAAAGTGCATTTGGGAATATCGTAGTGGACAGAAGTTGTACAATTTATGATATTCAACGTAAAAGGCAACATGGAAAGTGGCATAACACGACTTCATACACTCTTACCTTTAGTTAAAAGTCTCCAGCTAGGGTAGTTATGAAGATTTTGAAAAGTCACAGGTTCTCAACAACTTTGCATAACTGAACTCGTACTGCATTAGTTAATCTCGAAAAACGCTATCGTGATGAACGACAGCTCTAAAACGGATGAATACTATTGGGTTGTCGGAAAAGTCATGACGTATTTTGGCACTCGATGGCGGTTGGGCAGTTTTGGAAGTACCAGAGGCATGCGCAGCTCTGTTATCGCTATGACATTCGACAGGTGCCAGTTATAGCTGCAGTCTAAAAGGAATAGTGAGCGATTTGGTTGATTTGCGGAGATTTGACATCAAGTTGAAGATGGAAGACAAAACTGTGCATTTTCGCCATATTTTACTGTTTTACTTCCGTAAAGGGAAGAACGCGCGTCAAGCTTGTGAAAAGTTGCGTAAAGTGTACGGTGATAATGCTCTACAAGAACGTCAGTGCCAGCGGTGGTTCACAAAATTTTGTGCTGGTGATTTTGACATCAACGATGCTCTTCGGTTCGGGATGCCCACCGAGGTTGATGACGACCAAATCAAGGCATTGATCGAGTAAAACACACGTTACACGACACGAAAGATTGCAGACACATTGCACATCCATCATTCAAGCGTTCACGACCACCTGAAGAAGCTGGGATACGTAAGCAAGCTCGATGTGTGGGTTCCTCATGGACTCAAAGAAGCTCAATTGACGGAGCGAATAAACATCTCCGATATGCTCATTAAACGTAAGGAAAACGATCCTTTTTTGAAGCGACTGATAACTGGTGACGAAAAGTGGATTGTGTACAACAATGTGCTGCGCAAACGGTCTTGATCCCGACGTGCAGCTTCGCCTCAAACGATATCCAATTCATCAGCGGAAGGTTCTGGTCTCAGTGTGGTGGGATTCTAAAGGTGTCATGTTTTTCGAGCTCCTACCACGGAACCAAACAATCAATTCGAATGTGTACTGTCGGCAATTGGACAGTTTGAACGAATCCATCATCCAGAAACGTCCAGAGCTCGTTCATCGTAAAAGTGTTGTGTTCCATCACGACAACGCGAGATCACACACAAGTTTGATCACCTGCCAAACATTATTGGAGCTTAGGTGGGATGTGTTGCCACACCCAGCATACTCGGCTGACCTTGCGCCGTCAGATTTCCACTTGTTTAGCTCTCTTCAACAGTCCTTGCTTGGTATAACGTTCAATTCAGATGAGGCTGTAAATCAGCACCTTGTAGAGTTTTTCGCCACGAAAGACAGGTCCATCTATGAACGAGGCATTCTGCAGCTCACTGAAAGGTGGCAAAACGTTATCGAACAAAACGGGCATTATATCATTGATTGATCTTTGTTCTTTCTATCAATAAATGAAATTTGCAAAACATGGCTAAAATACGTCATGACTTATCCGACAACCCAATATCTGTAGGGATGCGCGACGCTGTTGCTTCATTGGGGGCAATGAAAGTCGTCAAGATAGTTCGCCGTTTCTGACGCAAAAATAACGTAGAAAAAAACTGAAAAGCGTGCTGTCGCTTGATAAGAACCACGAAGAAATTGA
Source organism: Macrothele yani (assembly GCA_039090855.1). Classification (NCBI taxonomy): domain Eukaryota; kingdom Metazoa; phylum Arthropoda; class Arachnida; order Araneae; family Macrothelidae; genus Macrothele; species Macrothele yani. The sequence goes on from CM077024.1 coordinate 105,661,614, forward strand.
AAAACTGTCCTTTCAAAAAATTCCGTGCCGACCTTTTTTTTTTTTATTGGAGGTATAACGACCACCGTGAGCAACTCAATGGGCTATAAGCAGTCGCCCGTCCCTAATTTAGGGTCATTGGCTCCAGGGAAGGGAGAGAGCCAGTGCCGCAAGACAAACACAACATCCATGCCTCACCGGGACCCGAACCCGGATCCCCCACGGACGAACGATCAGAGGCCATCGCTTAGACCACTGCGCCACCGGGGCGGCCCGACCTTTTTTCACAGCTTTTCATTGTCAACAGGCGTGAAATCATTTCTTTCCGAGGGCAGCACAGTATTTTTTTTTTTTTTTTTTTTTTGATTGGAGGTTTAACGACCACCGTGAGCAACTCAATGGGCTATAAGCAGTCGCCCGTCCCTAATTTAGGGTCACTGGTTCCAGGGAAGGGAGAGAGCCAGTACCGTAAGACAAACACAACATCCATGCCTCACCGGGATTCGAACCCGGACCCCTTTCGGACGAATGATCAGAGGCCATCGCTAAGACCACTGCGCCACCGGGGCGGCAGAGCAGCAGCACAGTATTGGTACTGTACTGTAGGTATCCAACAAAAAGACAATTCTTTTTCAACACGTCTTTTGAAAAAAAAAAAAGTACGTAAATAGTATCACTATGTACGTCCGTGGACAACGTATTCCTGCAACTATTAGTCCGATTTGAAAAATTCCTTACGCAGTCGAAAGCCTCAACTGCGGGAAAGATGATCAACACCCGGTATTTTCCCTAATAACCTCGCCACTAGGGGACGTAAATGCACAAGCTATTAATATATACAGGGTGTCCATAAATGAAGTATACAACTTCAGTATGCCATCGAAAAAAAAAATACAATAAATAACAACTTACATTTAATGTCAAAACACATGGTAACTGTGAAAGTTTGTTTTAAAAAATATCAGTAGGTCTCCACGTGTGATCCGTTGGTTGTTCGCAGGATGACAAAGCGATAGTCCAGTTCCACCCATGTACGCTGCAGAATGCCAGGTGTAACAAGGAGGAAGGCTGCACTAATTCGTTCTTTGAGATCAGTGATAGGTGTAACCTTTTATTTTGTACACAAATCGCATGGGGTAATATCAGGAGAACGGGGTGGCATTAAGTCAAACTCCCACGTCCAATCCAAAGCCATGGAAAATGGTGGTCTAAAGATAGACATTTTTCATTAATGAGGCACGTGGCGCCACCTATCATCTGACTTAAACACTTGACAAGTCTCTTGACGTTTTAAAGTAAGTTATTTTGTATCGTACTTTTTTTTTTTTAATAGCATACTGAACTTGTATACTTCATTTACAGACATCCTGTATTTTACTCTACAATTGCTTCAAAAAATTACTTTTACCTTCCTATACCTTTCACCACGAAGACCATTTTTTTTTCAGTTTCTATTTAAAGTAACGCATGGTGTGACCGGAAGGGAACATAAATGTATATTTTGATTTTTCCTGAAACTGCTTCTAAAGGTCCAATTTTAGTTTTTGTTTATTTGCTTTAGATAGAGGTCATAACGATGAATATTTTTTAGGCATGCTTTGTCACTAGGTGCGCAAGTGCATATCTGTTTCAGCTAGCTTGCAAACCTATAATAGATTCCAAAAATCTGCCTGAAAAAAAAATTCAGCAGACACTAATACCGCGTAAAAGTTTTATGTGCACGCTTGTCTAAAAATAATGTTTAGTTTTCTCGCTAAGGGACCATTAATGTAAAAACTGCTTTAAAAGTACTATTTCAATTTTTTTTTTTTTTTTTTTGCTACTGGAAGCGTTTGTACACTGTTAAAAATTGGTACTTAGAAATAAGCAAAATGTACTCGTTTTTGAGTACATTCTGGCCTTATAATAACTCGGAGTACTTGTGTCTCATTTTTGGAAAAGACATGTACTCAATTTTGAGTACATACAGGAAATCAATTGTGAGTATGTCTGTTATATCTAATTTGAAATATAGGTATTCATTTTTCAGTATATATATTTAAAATATATGTACTCAAAAAATCCATATATTTCAAATATATGTGCTCTAACTACATTCAGTTTCTGTGCCCTTTCTGAAGGAAGTTAAAGCGAATCTGGCGATTCTGATAGGATAATTTGTAAGTGAGAGAGCATACTACGGTGGCGCCGTACAAAATCGTACGATTTGTACGGCGCCACCGTACAAGAGTACGAGTTTGTACATAGAAGGTAGAGAAATTAGGGGGGGGGGGGCATAGGAACTTTAACCGGGGGATTCCTACCCGGTGGCCGTCACTTAATGCGCTCGTCCGATGCACGGTGGATATTCAGCGACGGTTAGAAATTCATACTACCAGGCTAAGTTTTTATTTTTTTTTTATTTTTGCATTGGGGTTTAACAACTACCAGGCTAGGTTTTTTTTTTTTTTTGGATTCGGGGTTTAACAACTACCATAAACAACTCATTGGACTATAAGCAGTCGCCCGTCCCTAATTTAGGACCACTGGTTCCAGGGAAGGGAGAGAGCCAGTGCCGTAACACAAACACAACGTCCATGCCTCATCGGGATTCGAACCCTGACCCATCTCGGACGAATGATAAGAAGCCATCGCTCAGACCACTAAGCCATCCGCGGCTCGATTTCAAACTTGGAATATGTGTACTCCATACATACTCATTTATTCATAGAATCAACTGGAAGAATATTATTCGATTGCACATCTGGGATAATAGATATACTCGTTGTCACATGCTGGACAAATGGACCTCACAATTTTATGACAAATATAGTGATGAAGCGACAATATGTTATTTATGTGATTGACACAAATCCAGTTAATGTAAGAACTTACATAAAGATACTTTATGCAGAATTAAACTACTTGTGACTACTAATTATTCGTGTGTCACTTTACACATTTATTAAACAATTTCCCTTGAAATCTATAATATCTAAAATGAAGTAACACGAGATTATATTTATTGACGCAGTTATTTGTAAGAACGTATGGTTACTTATATCTGAGCATGTCATGCCCTCGTTTACGATACGATTGTACACGCAGACTTGAGAACGAATTTTACCAATGCAGTGTTAGAATTAGAAATAAATTATTGGCCCAGCGGACCACTAGAATTTTCAAACAACTGGTCCACCAAAATGCCCACTGGTCCGTAAAAAAATAATAATAATTTAAAGACATTTACAGTATATGTATAGAAAATAAAGCATCATTCCAATGCAATTATCCACACTATTTGTTTTTAAACCTATCATTAGTTTGTAACCTAAAAAGAAAAACATACTGCAATGTAAAAGAAACACTCATTTTTAAACTTGACAAATTAGGGGAAAAAAAAACTTATTGGCCAACTGGGCCAGTTCAATAAATAGTTCAGTGGTCCGACGGAAGTTTTACTGGCCAATGGACAGCGGACAACTGGGTAATTCGAACACTGCAATGTACTGTTTACTTTCACACAACAACAAATTAAAGTGAGAAAGCATTCATTATGTTCCTGATTAGCCTTTACCAAAAGCATAGACACCTAAGAAGCTCAGAACATTTAAATTAGATTCAATAATGCACTTTACAACACTAAAAGAAATAGACATATACAAAGTGTATAAAAGCCCGGTAGTGAACAAAATACCTTTGTATTTTACGAAGTTACTGAAACTTTTTTAACGCTAAAGGAACTTTAATTCATCAGTCTCTTTACATAATGATTTAGTACATTTGTATTTTACAAAACTTCGAAATAAATTTTGGCAAAGCACAGATTAGATATAAATGTTAAATGAAGTGCTGTCTGTGTATCCAACAGATTCACTTGAGATCGAGAATTTATTTACGAACAAATTAATATCACGAGAAAGTTTCTCTTTTCATAGTATTCTGCTTCTACTAACAAGGTTTACAAATTGAATAAACAACTCTACAGTGCAACAAGCAACATTATTAATTAAGCCTTAGAGCTTTTTATTTATTCCACTATACCTGACTGATGCGTGTCTTATAAAAGCAAAAAGTTTGCTGTGGGATACATAAAATTAGCTGCACTGATTATTATCCTTATTTTTCAGAGGAATGAAAAAATCCTGGTGTTTTGATATGAACAGATTTTTGAAGTGAATAATTAATTATGTTTGAAAATTTGAAAGTACTGCGCATTTTTTGTCTTTAATGGCACACACATTATATCTTTTAACTTCATAAGTTTAGTTTCCGATTTACAAAAAAGTATTTCTTTAAACACTAAATGAAGAATCTCTGATGATAAAAACAGAATTAGTGTTTCGTAACAATAGCTAATGCGTTCCAACAAAAACTAAAGATATCAGTTTTAAGCACAGCTGCTGATATCAACCTATTTCAGACTGAGAATATACAGCGTGGCTCAAAAATCCTTTTAGATTTCAAGACTACATTACAAACGGAAAAAAAAAAAAAAAAAAAAAACACGTGTTACTGAAAAACATCAGCTAATAGGGGAATTTTGTTTGGCAACAGAAAACTTAGTTCAAAAATGCGACGAGAGAGGGCGCTTTATGCGCATGCAAACCATGAAAGATGTGCAAATGAGATGCTTCAAAAGTACTAAACGTCCGTCAATTGCTTTCTTACGTCTTGTTATTGAAAACTGTGTTCAAGAGGAATCTTGCTACGATTTTAACTTTGCCGCAGCAAGCTTTGTAACTGATGCCTTTTTTTTTTTTTTTTTTTAATTTAAGCGGAGTATTGGCAACAGATGCTTTGTGAAAGTTCAACACAAAAAAGGACTAAAGAAAACCCAAGGTACTATCACCTATGCCAGTTTGCAGTGTCTGGCGAGGCGAATGGAGGAAACGAAGTTTTGCTGGATCACTCCCGAAGTGTAAGACCAGGTTTAAGAGGCCTCTCCCGTTAGAATGCTGTAGCATCCCAAATGGATGAAGAATGACATCAAACGACAAGTGGAATAAACAATGCTCGTGAAGCAGCAAGATGTTTGAGCATACCGAAAGTATCGGTAAATGGTATACTTCACGATGTATTAAATCTCAACCCATACGAACTGTAAACTTTACACCAGCCGATGGATACCACCCAGCGGGAGGAATTTGCCAAATGGGCTCTGGAAAAGGTCACTCAGAGATCCTCGGCGGTTTTTAAATGTGTTGTGGACAGATGAAGCATATTTTTTGTTACATGGGTTTGTCAACACACAACTGACGAATACGGGCACAGGATGATTCATATGCGTACACAGAGGAACCACTGCATGCACCACAAGTTACGATGTGGTGTGAATTCACTGCATCTGTCATTCTTGGGAGGACCTTTTTCTTTTCTCCGCTTTTCGTGCAAATCTTAATACGCGCATTTGTTCTTTTGTTATAAAGTGTTGAAATTTAAACAAACTTTGAGACACCCGTTATTTCACAAATGATCGCATGTAAAGGACTCGGAAAAAACAACAACCCCCGAATTGCACCCAGTAGCGAATTAATCAACAGAATAGCACTGCCAAAAATCCAGATGAAGATAGCGCCCATTACTTTTTGCCTCCGCACGTGCTTTACTACTTCTGCAAATTTCTGATTCGGAAATACCCCTCTTTTTATTTATATATATATATATATCTTGGTTTGGTGGGCATTCTTAATCATGGACAAACCATGTCAAAGATGACAGTCTTCTTGTTACACTTGTCTACTAGAATGACGTCGGGTCCGTTGAAATGAGACGCCTTGTCAGCGATAATTGGTTTGTCTGGAGGCATCACCCATCCATTATTTTCAATAACACCATTGTTGGTTATGAGAGTTACATTATACTGTGGGGCATTCCTTTCCACAAAGCCGGTTTTCACTCTTAAGTTTGGCGATGCTGAATTTTTGCAAGTTAGTTCACGAAAGAGAAAGCGATCGGACCACATGCCGTTCCAATAACGCAATTCATTCTTTTACTTCGAGGCCATCTACTTAAGCAATACAAAGTGGAACAAAATTAACCGCCGGTTAAAAAATAAAACTAACTTAGGAATGAATGAAACGCTTTAAACAAGACAAATTATATTGCATTGGTAGAAACCTAAACATTTTTGACAACCCGCTTTGATGTGGCGATCTGAAACAGAAGACGCTAATGCAGTCAGAAATCCAAAATGGCTAACTTTACTGCCAGACAGCGGTTTTTTTAAACGAACGTACCAAAAAGAAGCCTCCTACGCGTTCTGAATAGCATTCGCGCTTCGTATCAATGGGATGCACAGTGCAGTTCATCTAGCGAATGAGGCCAAAGGACGAGGATGTCTTCTACATAACGAAGGAAACAAAGGCTGCGGACGATTATAGTTGGAGCTGTCCTTCTCAATTGGTACAATTTGGATACCCTGTAAGTGTTGTGGATGCCGAACTCAAGACGTTACTTAGAACTTTCACAACCCTTTCATGCGACACTTCAGAATCCAGATACATCGGCTCCATGGACTACATACCTTGTATTAGCTCGATACTGGGTAATGTTTGTCGTAAGTATAAACTTTATTTTGGTGTGAAAACCACAAGCATTATTGCTTTGCTTAAAAATGACAGAGATCCCATTGGCATCTCTAAAAAAGTTATATTTATTGCGTACCATTAAACAACGTGGATGTGAACAACGTGTTTATACACCGAGTGGCCACTTTATTATGATCACCCCCTCAGTACTTCGTTGGGCCACCTTTTCTTTTTAATACTGCGTCGATTCTTCGTGGCATGGACTCCACGAGATGTTGATAGGTGGTTTGTGGAATCCAAGACTATGCTTGATGAATAGCACTTTCCAGGAGTGTGAGATTGAAGGGCTGTGGATCCAGCTGTCTGATGGCTAGTTCAACTTCATCCCACAAATTCTCAATGGGGTCGAGATCTGGAGATTGTGGGGGGCCACCTAAGCAAAGTAAACTCACCGGCATGTTCCTGAAACTAATCCTGTACAGTACGAGCACTATGGCAGGACGCATTATCTTGTTGAAAGTAGCCATTGGGATAAACCATCCACAAGACAGGATGCACTTGGTCCGCAACGATGTTTAGATATGATGTGCCAGTCAGACGTTGATCAACACGAATTAAAGGGCCCAAAGCATGCCAGGAAAACATTCCCCAAACCATAACGTTGCCTCCACCAGCTTGAAGGGTTGTAGCAATGCATTTGGGGTCCATGCTTTCGTGCTGTTTCCGTTAAATTCTCACTCACTCTGCCATCGGCATGGTGCAACTCAAAACGTGATTTATCGGACCACATAATTTGTTTCCAATTATAGACTGTCCAATCCTTGTGCTCCTGTGCAAACTGGAGACGTTTGACGTTTTCTCTTGTTAACTGTAGACAGCAAAAGGTGTTCGAACAGGCCTTCGGCTGCCATATCCCATCCGATGCAGTGTACGGCGAACAGTGCGTGCAGAGATCATTTGAGGGGATCCTTTATTGAGATTGTCTGAAATTTGCTGCACTGTTGCCCTTCTGTTGTCTGTTACCAGTCTTGACACTCTCCGTTCCGCCCGAGCAGTCACTAGTCGATGACGACCACACGTTGCACGTAGAGACACAGTTATTTGGCTGACAGTCCAGTCTTTATACACTTTAACAGCTGCTCTGGAATATTTCACGAATGCGGCGGTTTCGGTGATACTCGCTCCATGGCTCCGAGCTCCTACAATCATCCCACGTTGAAAGTCTGTCAAATCGCATTTTTTACCCATCTCGTCACCCCAAAATCACTCCTACTACTGTCGCAAGCACTAAGCTTTCCCTTTTTATACTAGCCTCGCCCTCTGGCGGCAACAGCGTGCAGCCATAGCTCATTTGCTTTAAACTGTCAGGTGGTCATAATAAAGTGGCCACTTAGTGTATTGGATCCATGGACGTACCGTGGCTACTAGTCATAAATATAGTATAAAGATGGGTTCACAAAACACATTTTTAGCCAGCCTTGTTCACATAGGTGACTATAGCCCAGATTGGGACAATGTCACCATCCTTGCGTCACCACCTAACAGGTTTCTGACTTTAATTACCGAAAGCTTGTATATATTACAACACAAAAAGAGTGCCTGTAATGATGATTTTCGGCATCATGTTCCCTATCCTTGGAAAATGCTCACAGACCGTGATTTATTAACTTAATTTTGTTTATTGCGTTTCCTATGTTTATAATAATCTATCCATTTTTTTTTTGTTAGTTTTGCACATCTGTCAAATACCTGCCCTACGTCACTGATTCTTTTAACTATATAAGTTATCTCGCTCTGTTAGTCACACATCTGAAGATGGGAGTTGCAGGCGACCCCGAAAGATCTAATGTACATTTATCACTCATGTGCTATTTTTAACTTTGATTAAAGTTTGAAATATCATATGGTTTTAGATATCAATATCATGAATCGTGCTTCGAAGGCTATTTACTTTTGATGTTCTTACTCAGCACGAAAAGATGCTCGAAATCTCATTAATTCCAGACGATGTGTGGAACGAACACACACTTTTCGAAGAACCCAATGGCTGGGAAATCTAGTTTTACGTTCGAACGCCAATGTTAAAACACAAATTTGCCGATGACGGGACTCGAACACGCATTTTTCTGCTCCGGAGCCGAATGCTCTCCGAATGAAACTACACCAACGAAGTTTGTTGCTGCAATTATGCTGTCTTGACATATGCGTCACTTCTGTAGTACGTCCCATGATGATGATGGTGATATATATTATATTGTTAAAGGGGTTTTCTTTCAAACACCCTTCTACGCTTCTGATAGACCTTGAAATAATTTAATTCTGATAAACTTAAAACTCCTATACTTAATTTTTTAAAATATTCGAGGAAGAAGAGTTTGCCGAAAGCGATAAAAACTTGCATTACTTCAGCAAATGGGTTACTTATTTCATTTCATGAAGAAATGAATATCTGTTCATTTTCTTTCCTTTGGAATTACCATTTACTTCATTAAATTTTTGCTGCTGAAAGCCGCATAAATTTGGAGTAAATCGCGAAAAAGGACGAATTTCGCCTCGTGGAGATAAAACTCTCGAGACTACAGAGAATAATGCACTTTAGTAGCTAATAACTTTCGTCTGATGTGCTTAGCTTTATTATTTGGAGATTTTGAAAATCAACCTACATTTCCAAACTGTCCATATTACTGAAATATAAGAAATGCGTACACACAGTGTTCACTGAATTGTGACCACCACCATGTACGCAACCCTAATAGAAATCAACAGCTCACAATGTTTAAAAAGAGTTGACAGTGCGCAGGATGCTCAAGAAATAACTTCCAATGAACTTTGACAGCGGGTTAGGAAAACGCAAATTACTGACTGCTAACATCTTTATACTCTGAGTAAAAGGCGTTGTTTGGAACAGCAGTTTGAATAAAACTGCAGCATGCTGGAGAAAAGATTAAACTGAAAATGGCCATCCACTTGGAAACGTGATCTCGCTCGGAGGTACGCGTAAGGATTAAGTTTCTTTGGGTACGGAAAACGACAGCAGCGAAGATCTACTCCAAGAATTCTATGGTCCGCGTCGCCACTGCAAGAATTCTATGGCCCTCAAACAATAAGCGTTCAGAGCGAGTTAGAATGGCGATCAGAATTCGTACCATGATGCAATGAATTGACTGATGAAAAACAGTGGCACACCTTCAATATCAACAATACACAGCACAGTAACGTTTGTGGAAGCACTGCAAGAAAACAGATGCAAATTTAAACGTTTATTCCGGTTCCACGGATCACAACATTCGACCAAATCACCGCGCATATCTCCGAGTGACAACATGTTTCCAGGAGGGTTGTGATTTATACTTTGATCTGTGATCCAGTAATTTTTATTCAAACTCCTGTACCCACCAACGCCTAAGTATAGTCAGGAGAGCGCAATAACGTTGGGAGACACAGGTTTACATATCCGTAATCTGCCGCCAAAGGTAATCGGAAGTTACTTCTCATTCAGCACTCGCATTTACAAGGAAAGTACCCCAAACTCCCGCAACGGAACAGGATGAGACTTCCACATTTAATCGACAGAGCGAAGTTAAGAAACCCGTGTGAAGTGCAATGTTTAATATGAAACGCGAGTTACGCGGTTTTGAAGACCGACCCGAGCGCCTCGGCAAAATCCGGCAAGCGTAGTTGTCGGGAGGGTTGCGAAAATCTGTCCAGAAGTCACGTTTGATCACCGCTTTTTTAGGAAGAGTCCGGATACTTTTTCCGGACTCTTGTTAAACAAGTTACAAAAATCATGCAATGCACTGATTATGATACGCTTTCCAACATACCAGAAATCATTACTCAAGTTATGAGGATAATGGCTGTAGAATAAATCTCGCTCGTTTGACCCGACCCTTTGACCCCATTTCGATGATATTCAACGGAACCGGTAAAGTATACTTCCGGAACAACATGAAAAGTTGTCTCAATTTTTTTTTTTTTTTTTTTTTTTTTTGATTGGAGGTTTAACGACCACCGTGAGCAACTCAATGGGCTATAAGCAGTCGCCCGTCCCTAATTTAGGGTCACTGGTTCCAGGGAAGGGAGAGAGCCAGTGCCGTAAGACAAACACAACACCCATGCCTGACCGGGATTCGAACCCGGACCCCTTACGGACGAATGATCAGAGGCCAACGCCTTAGACCACTGCGCCACTGGGGCGGCGTTGTCTCAATTGAAGCATTATTACGTAAGTTATAACGCATAAGGGCAATAGAATGGATCCCGATTTTTTATGTCCTGACCTTTGACCCCATTTCCAATAGTATTCGTCCCCAGATGGTCCCCCTACCAGATACTAAAATTTCATCGAAATCGAACCATTTTTACGAAAGTTATGACGCATAAGGGCAATGGAATGCATCCCGCTCCTATGTCCTGACCTTTGACCCCACTTCTCATTTTCAATAGGGTTTGTCCCCAGGTGGCCCTCTACGACATACTAAAATTTCATCGAAATCGAACCATATTTACGCGAGTTATCGTGCGGACAGACAGACGGACGGACAAAGCTGGAGCATATACACTTTTTCAACCTACGGTTGGAAAGCGTATAAAAGGGGGAAAGAACTAGATTTTTATTTTTCGCAAGATAGTTTCTTATTGTTTTTGTTGTGTTATCTGCAGAAAAACAAAAAACAAACTGTAGAACTGTGTCAATTCTTCTAACATCCTGCACAATTTTGGGTGCCACTTGAAAATGAGGGGCCCGGGGCTGCAGCCCCCCTCTCTTAAATGGTCTCTGATCATGGCCTGTGGCTCTCCAACCTGTGAGGACAGTGCATTTGTGGTTTGTTCGTGGTGCAACACACATCTTTGTTTCACAGACATTGTCACGATGTGGAGTGACCTGATGTTTCCATGACCGCAGCCTCTGTCGTTCTCTGCATGTATCACGCTTTGTTGACGTATGTATTCTGTCGCACTGTCCATCATGTAGCCATATATACACTGCTGGCCACCCAAAATGCATCACCAAGAAGGAAGCATCCGATTGGCCTGAAATTCGCAGCATGCGTCGCCCGACGATTAGCATTGCAGGACATATGCAAATCATGTGCGCCCGGCACGCCACCGAGAAACACTATAAGAGAGCACAGAAGGCGGGGTGTAAGTAGCGAAAGTGTGTTGTGCTGCCGGACCTATGCGTGGGAAGCTTTCTGATGCCTCATCGCAGAATACGGCAGTCATTCCAGCACGTTTCGGAGTTCGACAGAGGACGAATAGTGGCTTATCGCGACAGCGGTTTATCGTACCGAGACATCGACGCCCGTGTGGGACGACATCCAGCCACAGTGAGGCGAGTATGAATTCGGTAGGTACAGGAGGGACGGACGGACCGACCTGAGCGACTGCCGCGGCACACCACCGAACGAGAGGACCGGCATGTTGTGCGGCGGGCATTGACGGCTCGCACCGCCACATCACGAACGTTAGCGCAGTAATTAGGGTATGGTGCGTAACAACCTGTGTCAGCACGTACCGTTCGACGTCGTTTGCAGGAGCAGGGACTTGTCGCACGGCGCCCATTGCACCGATTACCATTAACGTTACACCACCGGCGAGTGCGGCGGCAGTGGGCCGTTGAACGCCGCACCTGGACTACGGAATAGCACGACATTGTCTTCTCCGACGAATCCCGCTTCTGCCTGCAACCCCACGATGGTCGGATCCGCGTGCTGCGGCACCGCGGCGAGAGACTGTATAACGCCTGCATTATGCATCGCCATACCGGTCCGTCGCCTGGCGTTATGGTTTGGGGAGCAATTGGATATGACACCCGTACCCCTCTGGTACGCATCGCCGGTACACTCATCAGCCACCGCTACATCTCCGACGTTTTGGAGCCTATAGTCCTCCCTTACCTGCAGAACCTGCCAGCGGCCACGTTTCAACAGGACAATGCGCGCCCGCATCGTGCAACAATTCTTCACGGCCCATTAGATGTCACTGCTGCCATGGCCCGCTTGTTCTACCGATATGTCGCCCATCGAACACGTCTGGTCGCTGATCGGCAACCGAGTGGCCCGGCAAGCACCACCCGCGGCTACGTCAGCTGAACTGTGGCAACGTGTGGAAACAGCCTGGACCGACATACCCAAGCCCACATCCAAAGCCTCTTTCGTTCGATGCTGCGGCGTGTAGCGGCCGTTATTGCCAGCCATGGGGGCCACACGAACTATTGATGTCTACGTGTTCCGTAAGTCTCACGGGCCTGTAAGCTCAATCGTTTCATCTTTGTATCTGTTGTTGTATCCAGTAAACCTGGTTTTGCTATCTCGTGTCCTTCTTGGTGTTGCATTTTGGGTGGCCAGCAGTGTAGTATGTGTGCACTACGTTATGCTCCCTCTTATTCAGTGAACGGGCCGAAAAACAACAAAAAACTTACTCGCCTTATTCTTACGCGTGAAATGAGGCCGTTCTTTCCGGCGCTCGTTTCCCAACCGCACAACTCAACTCGCGTTCGGAAAGGTTGCGAAACGTAGCACTTCCCTGTAGTATCTCTCCTGCCTGTGTCTACCACGTGTGCAAGTTTCGTCATGTTCCGGCGCTGGAGGTTGGGGTACTTTCCTTGTTAGTGCTATCTATGGTAAGAAGCTCGCGTCTATTGGTGCCATTCAGAAGCAGCTAAGTATTCACCGTGTGACAAAAAATGGCAAAACAACTGGGCATCACAGAAACCCCGACTAGCAGTAGACGCACAAGGTGGGCGAGGTATGCGATATCACACTCGTAATAAATGTAAAGCTACGACCTTGATGTATGATGTGGAGATACTTCCAACAAGTCTATGACAGAAGCTCCACAGTACTGTGCACTGTAAAAAATTTCACGAATTTTTCGTACGCCAGGAAAATTCTGAATTTCCAGAAACCTTCCCGCAATTTTTTTTCTCATATTGACGGTAAATTTCCGTTTTTAAGATGTGTTAACGGAAAATTCTGAACTCTCAAAACTTTCCGCAATTACTTTCGTATATTAACGGTAAAACTCCGTTCTCACTTTTTCCGTGTCCATATGACGAAGAATTGCCGGTAATAGGAGCGATTCGCGGGACTACTTTAGGTTTGATTAATTATAAAATTTCAATCGTCTGTCGAAGGATCTGGATTATTTTGATGCCCCTTTGAACTTCCAGTGAGTGAAATACACACAATGGAGGAAAAAGTTATCATTATAAGTAGGTCTTTGCTAATTCTTCCTACCTGGACGTTACTATATTTGCTTAGATATTTAAGCAGTGTGAATGTGTTCCACGAAGTTCTCTACGAACATTAGCTAACTACACTGTTTTTGTTTTGTTTTGTTTTTTTATTGGAGGTTTAACGACCACCGTGAGCAACTCAATGGGCTATAAGCAGTCGCCCGTCCCTAATTTAGGGTCACTGGCTCCAGGGAAGGGAGAGAGCCAGTGCCGTAAGACAAACACAACATCCATGCCTCACCGGGATTCGAACCCGGACCCCTTTCGGACGAATGATCAGAGGCCATCACTTAGACCACTGCGCCACAGGGGCGGCTACACTACACTGTTTGTGACATAATACAAAGGTGAAGCACATGTCAAGACGGCAAAGTTACAGGGATCAATTCCGTCAGTGTAGCGTAATTGAGAAATCATCCGCCACCGGTAAATTTGCGTTTTCACAAGTTATTCATGTAAACCACAACAACAAAAAGCTTAAACTCTGCAGCAGTTTTAAAGATTACGATGATAATCCTGATGCAGGCTGCCCCATAATGTTTTTTGTTTGTTTGTTTGAGAATTTAACGACCACCGTGAGCAACTCGATGGGCTATAAGAAGTCACCCGTTTCTAATTTAGGGTCAATGGTCCCAGGGAAGAAAGAGAGCCAGTGCTGTAAGACAAACGATTACGTGCGGGAAGCGACCGTGAGCGAAGCGACCCTGTGGAAAATCGTGCGCGAAGCAACCCTGTTATATTCGATCGTGGACGAAGCGACCCTGCGAATCGAATCATTTTATTTATATATATTTATAGAAATCGTAGCCAAATTATTTATTTACATCTAATTAATTACTTACATCAAGTTTTTTTATACTAAATACAAGTCTTTAATATCATTTTATATGTATATATATACAAATCGTAGTCAAATTATTTACAACATTAAGTACCTACATCTGAATTTTGCAGTTTTTGCCCTTAGTGCAACTTGGTAACACAGCTTAATGCTTTCAGGCATTTTTTAAGAACTTTAGAATTTCCCAAATTCCCCCATGATATTGCGAATGCGTTCGTCTACTTGTATATGCCTTTTCTTCCTTTTTGGACCAAGTAGTCCTAATTCTTTTAATTGTTGTTTGTGCATCACACGTCGAATATGGAAATTCTAAAGACATTAAAAAATGCCTTAAAGCATTAAACTATGTTACCAAGTTGGACTAAAGCTACACAATTCAGAAGATGTAAAGTACTTAATTAGATATACATAATTTCACTACGATTTGTATATATAAGTTAAATGATTCGATTAGCTGGGTCGCTTCGCTCACTGTAAAATATAACAGAGTCGCTTCGCGCACGATTTCCAGAGGGTCGCTTCGCGCACGACACCAGACAAACACATCCATGCATCATCGGGATTCGAACCCAGATCCATCTCGGATGAATGGGCATAAGCCACAGCGCTTAGACCACTGCGCCATCGGGGGGCATTAAATTGTTCTGCAGTAACTGATTAGAGAACGAGAAGTGTTATTCGTAAACAGGATTGGATCCACAAGCACGTTCAATCCATGGTTTGCACCTGTGCTGAGACAGCCAGCGCACGGGCACGATCTGCGTAATATACAACACAGCAGTTCGGGCTCCGATTTTTCTTTTTTAACTGTGATTTTGTATGATTGAGCACACGAGACTTATTACATTTCCTTGATGGTAACGAGATTTCTTCGACAAGTGGATCTGGGTGGGGAGTGAGGGCTGGGGTCTGGAGACGACTTTTTATTTTGAGCCTGGGGAGCAAATGTCACAGGCCACGCTTTAGTGGATTTCTGAGAAGGAAAGCTCCTTAACGAACAGTCGATACTAGGTAGGTACCACGCCGTCGAAATTTCGCCCCCTCTCCTCATGCGGAAGCTCCCTGCTAATTTTATTGAGCAACGTACGTCGATTGCAGCACAGAAAAACTTACGGCAACTACGCAAAGTGATAGATGTTCCCCCTTTCACTCCCCAGTTGAGAAAGACATCTTTAATCGCTGGAGGAGGAGAGTGGAAGACTGGACCTTTTTTTTTTTTTTTTCGTTCAATACATAAAAACTCAGTTTTCAGGCTGGGCCTAGGCTGTTTTGTGATATAAAATTGTAGTCCTAACTCAACTCTACTGTGCACGGAGCGAGAAAGTTAGCGAGAGGCATACAGAGCTACAGAATATTGCCGTTCTACTGGTCTGCTCTGACATGAGTTTGTAATTGGCGTAGTGTCAGCATCTAATAACATCAGACAACGGTTTTCCCCCTTGGGATAGTATGCTCTTTCCTGAATAGTCTGAATGCGTTCTGTCCTGGTTAAAATCTCTTCCAAAGTCTATACTTCGAGTCACATTAAACTGCAGGACAGCATCTGCCTAATACTGATTTATCTCGAGCTGATCTCACAATTTTCTAACACATTTCTTCCGATAAATAACATCTGATAGATATAATATACAAATCTATTATCGCAACAGCTCCAAAACTGATGCTACTCCCGTTCATTTGCACACCATATGGCAATCCTGCGTCAAGTGTTACGTACTCTACATGCAGGAGTTTACCAAAATATTGGAAACACCGACTGCGGTAAACGCGATACGCTGTATGCAGATCGCAGGGACCATGACACCCGAGATATAAAGCAGTGCTGTACGATGTCTGGGTCTGCACCAAGAGGAGCAACCATAAAATATTGCGCCCCCATCTTTCTTTCCATCACAAACACTCGAATATATATACATAAAAATATGCACCACTCAACAAAACAGAATTAATATCACTTATATGTGGAAGGCACGCTCTATATACTGCTTTTCCCAACTTCGTCTTCGGAACCACATCAAACGCACAGAATGCAGCTGGTAGTTGTAGTTCTCAGTCGCACTAATGATCGAATAGCCCCTAGAGAATCTTCATCAGTGTGGACGGCATCTTTATCTTGCAACGCATGTATAACTGCGCCTCCATTCCTGAATGTAAGTAATTGATATCCCCTGAACATTTTGAAGATGAAATGTGAATTTTAGGTTGCCGAAGCTACCGAAATTGGCCAAAGATATTACAAGCAATTTCTGTAAATAGACAAATGACGTAGTACGGTGAGAGAAAACTGTACCAGAAACTGGTGGAAAAGTTTCAATTCCAATTTTAAGTCAGATTGTTACAGTGATTTTTGCGCCCAATCCACCGCCCGTCCGAATCTATTCCCGAGGACCAACTGTACCCAATGTTGCAGCTTGACATCATGTGATAAATCCTGAACCCCTGCGTTAATGTACCGGCAGCTCTTCGCTGAGCACTGTTTCTTCAATACAGACTATATTCCTACTTTCACTAATGGATCTGCGACTGCTGGTGTTTGTTGGATTCGCCACGGTCTGTAATTGATGAAGTTTCTGTTGCTCCCATTCCTGCTGAGGCCACGATATTTTCGGCGGAGATGCATGCTGTATATCTTGCACTTCGTGTTCAGTCAAGTGGTCTTCGTCGTGCTATGGTCTATACGGGTTCTTTGAGCGTCTTGCAGTCACTTTCCTCAGCAGATTATTTTTATCATTCTTCTCTTAATTTTTTTTTTTTTTTTGATTGGAGGTTTAACGACCATCGTGAGCAACTCAATGGGCTATAAGCAGTCGCCCGTCCCTAATTTAGGGTCACTGGTTCCAGGGAAGGGAGAGAGCCAGTGCCGTAAGACAAACACAACATCCATGCCTCACCGGGATTCGAACCCAGACGAATGATCAGAAGCCATCGCTTAGACCACTGCGCCACCGGGGCGGCTCTCTTAATTTGTAATGTGAGACATCGTTGCTCGAGGCCGGTTTCTAAATCCATTTTTGTTGGATTCCTCGCCATGTTGGAATCTCAGGTAACGAGTCTGCTGATGTGCGAGTTTCCTCTTTGGTCGTCACAACCTTGCTGCTATTTTAGGTGATTTGCGTTTCACTGTTCATGATTATATCAACAGAACGTGGCAGGGGTCAGTGGAAAAATAAACTGCAGCGTATAAAACCAGTTCTTGGAATCTGGAGTTCATCATGCCGCCGGAGCCGTAGGGAGGAGGTTGTTCTAGCACGTCTCCGTATTGGGCATTGCCGTTTCACTCACCGCTATTTGCTGTGTGGCGACACTGCCGTTATGTGTGAGACATGTGATGTACCTCTGAGCATCATTCATATTTTATGTTCGTGTCGTCGTTTTGTTATTGAGTGTGGTCAACAGTTTCTTTTACCCACTTTATCAGACGACTCTGTGACGACCCTGAGTAGTCTTTTAAACGATGAGTGTGACGTGTCTGTGTTGTCATTTCTTCGTTCTACGGGTATTTTTCGTTTTGTGTAGTTTGTTTCGTCTGCCTTTTACACGTTTAACATTGTTACACTTATTACCATACCTTTGCTTGTTATCTTTTAATATAGTCTTTATTATATCAAACTAGCAGTATTTCCCGGGTAAATATTCGTGAAATCACCAAGTTCAATGGGTGAAATTTTATGAACGAACAATATATCCCTGTAATTTTCCCGTCAATACCAAATTTGGTGATTCTAAATTGAAAACTGTAGAATTTTTTTCGAAAATTTGGTATGGGGGGGCCCCTTGATCCCCCCTTCTTCCGGCTCCGACCCCTTCCAAAAACAGTGTACGGACTAAGAGCACCATGAGATAAATACCAAATTTGGTTGTTCTAAATTGAAAACTGTAGAACTTTTTACGAAAATTTTTCATGGGGGGCCCCTTGCAAAATTTATATGCTAAAAATTAATTATTCCATACGTTTCAATTTGAAAGAAAGTACAGTACATTATGATCGTGTTCTTTCACTATTGTCATGTGCTTGTCTCTAATTTTTTTAAATACGTATGTAGTACGAACTTGTAACATTACATTAAATTTAATGAAGAATTAAACTAAATTTTTATGCACTCTCTCTAATCTGGCACCCCCCTTCCCCCACAAGGAATGACCGGATTAGCAAGAGTCTAGTGTATATCTTCCTTTCGAATTTTTCAGTGTTAGACGACCATGTGCTAGCGAAGAGAACTTATCACTAGAAAATCACTTCTCGTCAGAAGCGGTTAGGCGTAAATACAGTATGCGAACAGCTTGTCACACGTGGGTGGAGAAGCAAGGGACACTGGGGAGTGTTCGTCAGAAGCCAAGACCTTATTACCAGCCCACCTAAAAAGACATGGTGAGATTCGCACTTTTGAGCCCGCCCGTCTCATCTTCATACTTGAACAAGAGCTAAGTGCTGAGCATTATTACTTCGGTACTTCTATCTCTTTGAGCTGAAGCCGAATGAGAGAGAAGTTAACATTGTATTTAATCCCGCTGTGATAACGTCTTACTTTTAGGTAGAAGGCATCAAGTTTAACTTTTCCTCCCTAAGTATGTAATTATGATGGAAAGAAAGTATATAATTTCAGTACTATGAAGCCACCTTATTTCGCGAAGGCGTTCTAAAACGGACTTTTGTCTAAACTACGCAGTTACTTGGATCGGCCTCGCGAGCATTCATTTCAAAAGCGATTTAGGCTTCCATGCTGTAAACATATCCAATGTCACGATTAAAGAAAATTAAAACTGAAGCTAATCGCGCTCGAGATACGGTGAAGCTCACTTAGTACATAATCAGGATAATGCTAAATTGCCGCGTAATAGGATCTGCAGAAACAGCTTCTAAATATCACTCCACCAACGGATGATACCTTAGAGATAATTCAGAACAAATCACCGAGCATGAAGTAGAAGACGGGTGCGACTTTCCAGGCGGAATATCTCTCCTCAGAAAATTGCTGAAGCAACATTACACCACGGAAAGCATCAGAGAAGATTGGTTGGAAAGTCATCTGCATTCCGAGGGCGTCCAGCCGAGCTCAGCCGCCTATTTCCGCCAAGTTACAACCCAGACAATTGTTTTTAAAATGGCCTCTACGAAGGTGTGTGTGTGTGTGTGTGTGGATGTGCGTGTCGGAAGGAGAGCTGGAAATGAGGGGGCGGACCAGTTGACTCGATCGCACCCTAAACACTCCTTCCGTCTGAGAGCGAGACGCCCTCATTGGAACTTCCAGAACACTTTTGACAGACTGATTGATTTATATCCCCAGTATCTTCTGTATTTTTTAATTACATTTTATCCTCTTAAGAGATTGCGTCCCAGTCATGTGAAAGGCTGGGTGTAGTCTCTTTTTAAAAATTAAAATGCCGATAGTGTGTGTGTGTGTGTGTGAGAGAGAGAGAGGGTGCACGAAATCAAATTAACTCACCAATAGCGACAAAGTCTACCGCCGCATTTAAAAAGTTAGGTGTTCCTCAGACACGCTATGCAAAACAGGTTAGTTACTTTAGATTATCTTGCAATAATAATTCCACGTAGACGAATAAAGAAATACACTTAATTTCACTATCGCTCATAAATTACTCATCCGTTTATAAGCAGGACGAAACAGTTCACTTGATTACGTATGATAAAAGCATATACACGTGATTTACAAAATTGAAGTAACTGCCTCTGATTCTTAGCGCCTCAAGTATCATTTCAGGATTACAAAGAAAACGATCCTTAAGGAAATTTATACAGCTATACGGTATCCATGAAAAGTTGCTTTTTCTGGAACTTGACAAAAGAATTTTTTTTCATTCAGGATCTATAAAAGAAACGTACTTTGCTTACAACCGACGTTGTTCAGTCATCAGAGTCTGTTTGGTATGCGATAGTTCCGGGTAGAAACATCCTTTGAGGAGGCCAGGGTTCCACATGGGTTGGTACGTCACGAAGAAGAATATTTGGTTAAACTTCCGTATTCGGCCCCCAAGTAGTTCAAACACTTTTGTGCGACTTGTATCCATCCGAAGGGTTTACCAAAGCGTTTGTTTGAATAAATATAAATATTTGCTTAATACAATGAAAATTAATTATGATAATTAGAAAAATTAAGATAAACAATTAGATATCAATTAAGATTAAACAAGGAAGTAGTTCAAACACTTTTGTGCGACTTGTATCCATCCGAGGGGTTTACCAAAGCGTTTGTTTGAATAAATATTTTGCTTAATACAATGACAATTAATTATGATAATTAGAAAAATTAAGATAAACAATTAGATATCAATTAAGATTAAACAAGGAAGCCGAAAATATAAATATTTGCTTTCCAGCTCCCTTTTTTGTCTTCAGCTGGAACTACTTGGGGGCCGAATACGGAAGTTTAGCCGAATATTTTACTCACCCTCGTAAAAAGCTATTGGGATGGAAAGAAAGTATGTCCGATGACGAGGTACCCAAAGTGGAAGCCCCTAGGACGGCACACATTGGTCACTGAGATTGCGCAGAGCACCGGCATGGCATCAGCAGGTAGGTGGCTTAAGTCGGTGGTAGTTAGCCATCAGAAGGCGAAGAACGTAAGCGCCAGCCAACATGGAAGTGGATAAGGAGCACATCCCCCATTACATGCTGTACGAGTTTCGTTGCGGTAGCACCCCGCGAGTGCTGTAAGGAACAACACAAATGATTGTCGAACAACTTCTAGAAGGAAATTTTGACCTGTTAGACCGTCCCAAAACCGGAAGACCCGCATTTGTGAATATGGACATACTGAAGATCTCAGTGGAGACCGACCCACGTGTGACCACGCGGGAGGTGGCACGAACATTGTCACGCACCTGCGTCAACTTGGGAAGGTGCACAAGAGCGAAGTTTTGGTGCAGAATCAGCTCAATAGAAAGTAAATCGCATGCGTTTCCCAGCATGCTCGTGACCAAGATGAACTGTTCTTGGACCTCATTGTGACAAGTGACGAGAAATGGGTTCTGTATGACAATGTCAGCGCCGGAAAAAGTGGTTGGACCCAAAACAGAAGCCCATGCCGACCCCCGAAAGCCTGCTTACACACACGCAAGGTCCTGCTGTCTGCTTGGTGTGATATGCGGGGTGTTCTGTTTTTCGAGTTGCTGTCGGACAACACCATATCACCATCGATGTGTACTACCGTCAGGTCGACGATCTGCAGGCTTCGCTCACGTCGAAACGACCAGCACTGCTAAACCGCAAGGGTGTCGTCCTATACAGCAGGATGGAGGCAGAATTTCACACAGCTCGGATGACCTGTCACAAGAGCAGGAAGCTGGAGCCGCATCAAGATTATTCCCCGGATATTGACCCCATGAGACTACCATATTTTTAAGTCGCTGCAGCAATTCCTGGGTGGACAGCGATTCGCGAAGGATGTCGAACGCGCACTTCTTTGCGTCCAAGCCACCGCAATTCTACAGGGGCGATATCGAGCAGATGGCCCGACGATGGGATAAGATCGTGGCAAACGCTGTCGACTACATTTTGAACAGATTTGTACTTGTATATACGGTAATTGCCACTTTTTTGTTGCCTCACATTGCAGACATTACTTTCTTTCCAGCCCAATAATTTCCCTCAACCACAGGTTTCTTCAGTGTTTGCACAGGTACTCCAGCTTTCGAATTCTTATTCAACTTTTAATCACTTTCAGCATAGTCTAGTAACGTCTAGATACCTGCCTAGTAAAGTGTAGCACCACCTTTCGCCCTGATGACGGCGGCGATTCGTCTCGGCATGGACTCGACAAGACACCGGAAGCGTTGGGAAGCCATACGGATCCACGACCCCTGAACAAGCTCCCACAGTTCACGAAGATTTGATGAAGGGGGGTCAGAGCCTCGAACATCTCTCTCGATGGCATCCCAGATGTGCTCGATGGGATTGAGGTCAAGTGACCAAGCTGGCCAAGGAAGAGAGGTCACGCCGGTGGAGTGTTCATCCAACCATTCGGATACAATTCGGGAGCAATGTCACGGTGCATTGTCTTGTTGCAGGATGAAGTCCCCAGTGGGATGTTGAAGACGCACAAACGGGAACAAATGGTAGTCCAGGATATTCCGGTAACGTTGACTTGTGAGGGACGATGTCACACGTAGCAGGGGTCCCATTTCAGTCCTCGTAAACAGTCTCCAGACGAGAATGCCACACCTACCAGCTTGAGGAGTACCCTGCTGGCAAGAAGGATCCATCGCTTCATGTGGTTTGCGCCGTACTCGTATCCTGCCATCCGCATGTACCAACGTGTATCTCGACTCATCAGTCCAGGCAACATTTTCCCACATGTCTAGGGTCCAGTGGCGACGTTCCCGCGCCTATGCTAATCTTTGCACCCTGTGATGTGCTATCAGCAACGGTACCCTCGTGGGACGATGGCTTCTGTACCCCATAGCGAGGAGATAGTTCTGGATGGTGTGGCTGCTTACAAGTTTTTGTGTACCAGCGTTAAATTGCCGAGTGATTTCTTGCACTGTGGCCCGTCTATCCGCTGTTACAATGCGAGCTAGCCGACGATGATCCCGCTCATCCACACGCTGTTGTCCACGGGAGTTGGCCCTTGAAGGGATGGTTTTACTGGATTCGATGTACTCACGGTGCACCCATGACACAGTGGCTCGTGAAAATCCCAGCGCCTGCAAGACTTCCGAGATGGAGTGACCCATTCGTCGGGCCCCGATAATTTGCCCACTATCAAATGTGCTTAGATACTTCGTCTTACCCATACTGCGTCCGATACTGATTCCCGTCGCATCACTCCTTATATTGTCGGATTGCTGCATACGTCATGTCGTTTCCGTTTACAGGGCCGCCCACAGCGCCACATTTGCATAACGCCAGGTGTCTCTAATTCAATTGCTCTTCAGTGTATACCGGCATACTAATAAAAGTTCTGCACACTGTCCATTTTTGGGAAAAGTGAAGTAACGGAGAAAACTTACCTTACTGCCGTTCAATGTACTCCCCCCTCCGGTGCTAATGAAAATTTGCCAGCGGTGAGGTAGGTCCTGGATGCCCCGTAGTACGCATCTTTGTTCAGCTGTCGTATTACTCGGGTCACGTCCAATGACAGTTCGTCCAGCGATTCGTAGCTGATGCCCCGGATCCAATCTTTTAACTTTGGGAAAAGATCAAAGTCGGGTGGACTGAGATCAGGGCTGTATGGTGGGTGGGATAAAGTTTCCCAGCCATCCACAAAAGTCCCCGTACCGACACTACACGATGCGTTATGATGCAGTAAAATCGCCCCCGCTTCCAACAAGTTGGGGCGATTTTGACGAATTTTTGGTTTCAACTTTGTCCTCAGAAAGACACGATAATATTGTGCGTTGACATTTCGCCCTACAGACACTCGATCAGAGACCACAACGCCCTGGGCATTGTATGTAAAAAACAACTTGCTTCACTTTGAATTGTTGCTGACGACACTATGACTTAATACTAAATTAACTTTCGTTTTTATTTTCTTTCCCCATGTAAATTTTGAGTTTGTTCTCAGTTATACTTCCAAACTTAACGTGACATCTTCTCTCTCACGAGAATACTGTTGGCAACACAATTGAGATCAGAGTGAAGGTAACGAACGAATGTATGAGATAAGAACGATAGATAAAAGGACGAGATAACAGTTACTGGTGTGGATATGATAGACCTTGATTGTTAAGTAAAATGTGAAAGTGCCATGTCAGATGTTCTATGACTAAGTGCTGGAATAAAATGTATTCCCGTAAGTTGACTTCGGTTTTATGATTCGTCTGGCAGTAATTATTCAATTACGAACTATTGTATCGTATTCTTATCTAGTGGTTTAAACATAACGCAAGTACGGTAAGATCTGTACACGAAAAGAAATTACGTTATAACACTTTTGAGGGGCGTGGGGAACTTGGATGCCTCCGTTCCGCTGATTGTAACATCAGTTCCGGGTCAAAGTCACAGGTCCAAGTATCAACAATTGAGACAATTTTGTTCAGGAAGCCCTCTCTTTTTGTCACCCTCTCTTTCAAACCTGTGGAGGTGATCCTGTGGATGCTCCCTCTGGCTCCTTTCTGCTCTGGTGTGATTTGATGGGTGACACAGCGCGCGGCGATTTTTTTTTCCTAGTGAGTCGGTCAAAATTTAGTGAACAGACATGGTAGACAAATTAGCCTCATGAGCAATCTCTTAGACTGTCAAACTGTGATGGCGACAGATGTTCTGTCTGTCGTCGTTTGAGGTCGGCCTAAGCGATGATCATCTTCAATGCTGCTACGGCCTTCCCAAAAGCGCGATGCCCAGCGAGAAATTGTGCTTCAATCAAGAGTTCCTTCCCCGCAATCATCTTTGCAAGGCAGTGTAGATCTGTGTGGGAGTTTTCTCCCCGTAGAATTTCTATTTTCATGTACGAGCGTTGGTGTAACGCTGTGACGCGACCTGAGGAGCTGCACGCTTACCCCAACTCTTCCACGTCCACAAAGCAAATGGCAGCGCGTCGTTCTGACACCACAGCGTTGCCGACAGTCTAACTTGACATGACGCAGTCATTTTCCCGATTGCAACATCCGCTTCCGTTTTAGATTAACGTGTGCAGAACCTTTGTCATGACCTTCGTACATAAAATAATATTGAGAACGTAAAACTCTATTTTTTCAGTTGCCACGATATTCCGATTTCTATAGATAAGAAGAGGAACACGTGGATCCGAAAAATGACAAGAGTGGAGGACATCATGATCAGAGTTAAATCCCTGAAATGGCAATGGGCTAGACATACTGCCAGAAGAACAGACCATCGATGGACAGCCGAAATTTTAGATTGGATTCCAAGGGACAGGAAAAGACCCAGAAGAAGACCACATGGAAAATGGGTGGATGAAATTCGAAAGTATGCGGGAGTGACATGGAAGAGACTGGCACAAGACAGACCGTTGTGGAGGAAACTTGGGGAGACCTTCGTCCAGCAGTGGACTGATAATGGTTGACAATGATGATGATATAAGGACTAGAAAAATATTTTTGGAGCTGTACTTTCGTAACTATACGACGAAGCTTTTTCAATTTTATGAATACAGAATTTACGCTTTGCACAGTAAGGGAGACAGTTAGGATTTTTTTTTTTTTTTTTTTTTGTATTGTGTTTGGGAGTTTAACAACCATCATGATGAGCAACTCTAAGGGGCTATAAGCAGCCGCCTATCCCTAAGTTAGACTGCTTCTAGAGAATGGAGAGAGAGCTAGTGGAGTAAGACAAGGCACACTATCCGTACCTCTCCCGGAGTTCGAACCAAAACCTATCTCAGACGAATGACTTGAAGCGAACGCTTCGTACCACTCTGTCACCGGGATGACAGCTAATTTTGAGCAGGTGCTGTTTTCTATTCGTTTCGTGCTAAAGAAATGAAGCTGGATTTGTACTTTTACAGATGTTTTTTTTTTTTTAATTGGGAGTTTAATGACCACCGTGAATAACTCAGTTGGCTATAAGCAGTCGCCCGTCGCTAATTTAGGGCTACTGGTTCCAGGGAAGGGAGAGAGCCAGTGCCGTAAGACAAACACAACATCCATGCCTCGTCGGATTCGAACCCGTACCCATCTCACACGAATAATCAGAAGCCATCGCCTAGACCACTGCCCCACCTGAGCGGTACATTTATGCTGTGAAAATAGTGCTTAATAGTTACGTTTTGTGAAGAAACGTTAAAAATGCTAAACAGCTGTTGAAATTCCCCAACAGCTTGTGAATTTTAACCCAGCAAAGGCAAAGCAAAATTTACATGAAAAGTATAAAACATAAATGCAAATATAAAATTCATACAAAATAAATTTAGGTGGAAGCTAGTCACAAACTGACGTACGTTCTGAAACACATAAGAAATTTCACGCTGGGAAAAAGATTTTGCATGAGTTTCTGTTATTAAGTAGAGACTACTTAATTAACAAAGATAACCTAAAAACTCACTGCTATTTTATTCCTGAAGAAGCAATGAAAACTTAAACCGCCGTTCTATTCTCTGAAATATGGAAACACTGACTTTTCCAATAATCTTGCCACAGCAAATTTATCCGGCTAACCATCTGCGCTTTTTATTTCACCTTAAAATGTCAACAGATGGCTCTGGGTGTTACCACAGCAAACTGATACTGAAACCTAAAATCAATAGTTCGGAAAGCTGGCTATTAATGACATTCGACAGAAGTACTTCAGGAAGAAAAGCTCAGGATTTTTAAAAATATATATACATTGTTTAACGAGTTGCTTTCAGCTACGAAGAAAATCTAAACTGCTTGAAAATATTTTAGGCAGAACAAAACGGGGTATATACAGTATGTACATTTTATCTGTTATTAGCTGAGGAGAATGAAACTATTTATTATTTTCTTAAGTTAAAAAAATGACATACTGATGAGCTGTCCTCGCTTGGTTCATCACTCCATCGTCGTGCTGAAACAAAATGCGCAGGATACAGAAAAGGAGGCCCAGATCTATTTTTTCCTAAAGCAAAATTTCATTGCCAAATCGCAAAGCTGGACAAAAATGCAAACACAAGTGACAATAGCTATATATGTATATTAACGTGATGTTAGATTACTGTAAATAGTTACCTTAGTTTTTCTGTGTGAGAGGGCTCATTGAATAAAGGATTCATTTCCCACTAAATGAGAGCCTCATTGTAAATAAATGTGCATGTATCTGTTTTGAATAAAAAGGCAGTCACCCCAACAGTTCGCGCTTGCGATCGATTCTCCCAGGAAGAGGTAGAGGTATATTCTAGCCCCTGCCCAATGGCACACGCGGGCCATGACGGAGAGGTGCCAGCCCACAGGGGCAGCAGCAAGCTGCGGGTCTCTGGACCGATCCTGTCCGGGTGAAAGACTGACGGATCGGTACGGTTCCTTGGAGACACTGAACAAATTATCTGTTCTCCGAAGACACTAAGCAAATTAGTTTTGAGTCACGGATACCCTACAAACGGAGGATGTCAATTACACTATGAGGATAAAAGTGATCGGCCACCCCCACACAGGCGCAATGGTGTGCTCCCACAGCTGTCACGTGGTAGACAAGGTATAGAAACGGAAGTGCGCTCAGATCAATCGCTGATAAAATGGCTAGCAGGAGAGATCTCTCAGAGTTTGAAAAGGGCGTTATAAAAGGCTACACGATTGGATGGATGCATTGCTGATGTCGGACAGGTCGCTAAATGGACTGCAGCCTTTGTCATCAGCAAGTGGAAGAAGACAGGACATTGGAGGAATTCACCTCTCCCTGGTAGACCAGCGAAACTGCAACCCAGGGACTGGAGGATGCTGCTGATGGAAATCCGGAGAACCAGGTCCCGAACAATGCCCGCCATATTACATGGGTTCCAGTTGGCCACAGCTGCTTTGGTCTCAACAAAAACACTTCGAAGAGAAGACCATGCACTCCGGTATCATGGACGAGCCATAATAAACCTCTCTTCACAAAGAATAATAAAGCCACGTGGCTACGATGGTGTCAACAGCACAAAAATTGGACATTGGAGCAGAGGCGCCAGGGTAGGTGTTACAGGGCGACGAATCCCGCTTCACCTTATTCCGATCAGATGGACCTCTCTGGGTTTGGCGGTTACCTGAGAAGTCTGCTTTCAGAGTGTATACTGCCGACTGTGAAGCACGGAAGCGGTGGATTTATGGTATGGGGCTGTTGCAGCTGGTACGGTGTGAGTCCACTGGTCGTTATTCATGGCAACATGAACTTTGTGCTGTATACATATATCCTGGATAACTCAACGCTCCCAACGTTGCGGCAGTTCTATGGACTCCACGATTGTTTCTTCCAGGATGACAACGCCACTTGTCATGTTTCCGGGCTACAATGGAGAGGTTTGATGACAATTAGATTCTCGCGGATGGACGGGACTGCTCAGAGCCCAGATGTCCATCCCAATGAACGTCGATGGGATGAACTTCAGCTACGGGTGAGGTCTAGACCGACACGTCCTTCTTCACTTACAGAGTTGGTCGATGTACTCAAGGCGGAATGGAGGAACATCCCGCTCTCCCCGAACTCAATGGACTTGTGGACAGTTTAACTAGACGGGTGGCTGCTGTAATCTCTGCAAATTGAAGACCTACCCGCTACTGATGTAAATACAACACTGTTTTTCTATTTACTTACAATGTCCAATCACTTTTATACACATAGTGTATTTCTCCTATTGGAAAAACCGGTTTCTTCTTCTCGTAATTTGTTGCATCCCTGGAAAGTTAACCCCGATGATTGGTGTATGTTAACTTATGTCCAGCATAGCTTAAGTGACCGTGGTGGTAGCTTTTTCATTTCTCTGCTTTAGTTCTAGGATGTCACGTGGCAAAGGTGGTACATAAACACAATCCTTTATGTAGTTCCACAAGAAGAAATCACACGTTGTTAAGTCCGGTGATCTCGGCGGCCATTTCAAGAAATATTCGTCCCTTTCTCCAGTATGTCCGATTCAGCGCTTGTGTAGCTTTGTGTCAAGGTTGGCCCGAACATCATTATGGAAGTGCGGAGGGACACCGTCTTGCTGGCAAATAAAGTTATCCCTGTCTTACTAAACTTGAGGCATCAACTAATTTCGCAGCATATCGAGGTAGGAATTCCCAGCTACAGTGACCTCGTCAAAGAAAGGTCCGTGCAGTTTTCGGAGTGACTAGTCGAAGAAAACATTCACCTACGGCAAATCACCCTCGTGTTCAATTATCTCAGCAGCTTTCTGGATGTCCCAGATTCGATTATTGTGTCGGTTGACCTGATTGGTTTGAAATGTGGCCTCGTCGCTAAACAATACGCGATTAAAGAAGCCATGTTCTGTCAGTCCTTACAGTTCGCAAAAAAATTGGAAACTCTTCTCTTTGTCGTATTTCTTCAACATATGCACTAATTGCAATTTGCACGGCTTCATAGTTTTTTACGAAGAAACTTCCGCGCTGTCATGGGTGGCATTTCCAGCTTACGTGATGCAGGTCGCACTAATTTATTGGGGCTTCTTTCTTCTTAATTTCTCTCTCGCTCGTTCCACATTATGAACAGTAACACTAGGCCTGACACTGCTCTTTCCCGAACACAAGCAACCAGTGTTTATAAATTGCTAATGCCACTTGTAAATAACCTTCCTGGTTGGTGACTCTTTATTGTACGCTCTTCGAAACTTCATTTGAACGTCTGTTGCGCAGTTATTCTTATCAAACAGTAGCACACAAAATACGTTCTCGAGATCGGAAGCCGCCATCGCTCAACAAGGCTGTGCGTGTGGTAGGGGAACGCGCAAAATGGCGGTGAATGATGGAAATACACTCCTCGGCAGTAACAATAGTGAAATTTTCATGTTTTCCTCTTGGTATGGATAAGTAAATGGTATCTCACTTACTCTATGTGTAATAAATTATTGAAAGTGTCCCCACCAATTTACAAACATGCTGTTTATAAATGGTGGAACACTTTCGCATATTACCTGCAGTTGTGAAAGCTTCAAATTTTGATTTTCTCGTTCGACTGACCCTAAAAACGTGGCTCGGGCAGGAACAGACTTCGAAATCAGGTTGGGCAACGGGTGAGCGAGTATTATGTTTGTTGGGGTAAATTTGATTGCAACTTTATAATTACGAAACACTGAAAGAAATAATTCGTTTTCCATTTTTTCTTTTTTTACAGGCTACTGAGATATTCGCAATATTTCCTCCTTCCTTCCTGGATACATACTGACCAATTTTGGAACTGTGCTGAAGTTTTTGCACTTTTTCGGAATACAAAAGAATCCAAAGTTTAGAGTTATTTTTTGGAAATGGAAGCGTGCAGCTCCTCAGGTCGAGCCACGGCGTTAGACCAGCGTTCGTACGTGAAAATAGAAACTCTACGGGAAAAACTCCGACACAGATTCGAACTGCCGTGCAAGAAGTTTATGGGAAAGGAACTCTTGATAGAAGCACGATTTCTTTCTGAGGACAAAGTTGAGACCAAAATTTCGTCAAAAACGCGCCAACTTGTTGGAAGCGGGAGCGATCTTGCTGCATGACAACGCCTCGTGTCATGTTGCAGCGTCGGAACGGGGACTTTTGTCGAAATATGGCTGGGAAACTATAACACCCACCATACAGCCGTCATCTCAGTCCACCCGACTTTGACCTTTTCCGAAAGTTAGAAAATCGTGGCATCCGCTATGAATACACTGAGAAAAACGTTTTGTTAATTCAACAAAAAATTTCGTCGATATACAGTCAACAAAAGATTTTGTTGAATTTGCAAAATCATTTTTTTCTTAATTTTCAAAATTATTTTGTTGAAATATGTTGATTTAACAAGAATTATTGTTATGACAAAAAGTTTTGTTCATTTAACAAACTGATTAGGTCAATTTTTTGGGAATTTGTTTGATCCAACAAAACATTTTGTCATGCTAACAATATGTTTTGTTGGATCAAACAACTTCCCAAAAATCGACCTAATAATTTTGTTAAATAAACAAAACGTTTTGTCGTGATAACAATAAATTTGGTTAAATCAACAATAATTTTCAACAAAATAATTTTGCAAATTCAACAATTTTTTTTTGTTGACTATATATCGACAAAATTTTTTGTTGAATTATCAAAAAGTTTTTCTCAGTGTAGGTGGACGGAACTGTCATTGGACGTGACCCGAGTAATACGACAGCTGAACAAAGATGGCGTACTACGGGGCATCCAGGACCTACCTCACCGCTGGCAAGTTGTCATTAGCAGCGGAGGGGAGTATATTGAACGGCAGGTAAGATTTCTCCCTTACTTCACACTTTTCTCAAAAATGGACAGTGAGCAGAACTATTTTTTATGATTCCCGTATTGTGATTTCAACACGTAGACAAAACTTTTCCTCTCCTTTACTCCTTTCCTTCAAGCCATCAATCTTGTCTTGCACTCATCTTTTACAAAGAAGTCGTCAGCTACGACCTGCTCTCTCTCATTACCCTAGGGCTAGCTGGCTTAAGGGCACTAGCATAGCTTTAGTCTCCACTTTCCGTGTTGGAATCCCCTACTTAGTAGCACAAACAAACAGCAGAACAATTACTAATGACCTCCTTCAGTGGCTTACTATTCACCCTCTTCATTCGCCCCCTGATCATACTAACTTGAAAAAAAAGCTTAAATTTAGGATTTGAAAGAGTGGAGAACAACAAAATTTTCACGATGCCATTATTGATAACCTTTCTACGGAGAAGGAAAGACACACTTTCTAGGGGGAAATACGTAGGGTTACACGACGAAAAACACGGGAGTCATTATTCTTTGGTAAATTCCAGATTATACTTTATAGTTTAAAAAAAAAACGTTTTCAGAGTGGGCTAAAACCCACCCCTCGCATAATCTTAGCGACGTCCCTGGGTTCGATGAACATTTTTTCTCTTCTGAAATAGTTTTGAAGTTCGACGCGCATTCGCTATGATTACGAAAACAACGTTATTTTCAGTCTGTAAAAAGGAAAGAAAAAGTGTGTGTGTGTGTGTGTGTGTGTGTGTGTGTGTGTGTGTGTGTGTGTGTGTGTGTCGCAACGCGATGCATTCTCATATTTATGCACTGTGCGAGTTGTGTCATACCCCATGTCACTGGCAGATGTAGAAAAAGAAAAAAGTATTTTTAATTTTGTGCTGCGTTCCGTAGCGTAATAACATACACAGATCGCTAAGTTCGCTTAATCGAGGCATTTAAGAACTTTTTGGTTGTACGGATAATTATTTCCTTTGAAACCGATCCGGTATTTCAAAAAGAAAAATGTAAAGAACTTTATGTTGACTCACGAAAATCTCATGAAAGTATGGGATCTCTGAATTCAAAGATAATTAAAAACCGCATAAAGAGTTTCAAGCTGAGTGAACCGTAGCGAAGCAAAATAAGAATGCGAGGAGCATTTTGGAGTAGTGAGCGACGAAGATATTATTCTTAATAGCGCCAAAGGAAATTACTAGATTGAGTAATTCTGAGGAGTAAGACGTAATGGATCATGAAGATTGCTCTCCGTCGTATGAAAGAGCGTGGCCGGCTGTCTCTCTTCATAAATTGAAAACTTTTCTTTAACGTCTTGATGAGTGTGGTACAAAAATAATGATCCTTATCATATATCAAGATGAACGTTTCAATGGTGTTTGTGGAAAACAAGGTGCAAATCACAAATGATACATATATTTCATCTCTGAGGAGAAGAGTGATAATTTTCAGAAAGCAATTAAAGGAATGTGTATGTTGAAATAAATTGCTTATCTTGGAGAATGGAACGTTTCTTTAATAAATGCTTTCATCCTACACGCAGAATGTATTTTATTTTCCCAAAACTGCCTTTTTCCTAAGACCAGATTAATCACTATTAGTTTTATTCGCCGTTCCGGTTTTTGCACACAAATTGTGTGTCAGAGTAAAAACCAGAAAGTGCGTGTTTGTGTTCAGCCGTGTCGGAGGGGGAAGTGCGGATTTCCGCGCATCGTGCTTATAATTATAGATTCTCATTTTGCCTAAAATTATGTTTGGTTCTTTCAATCTTTCTTTTTCTGTATCACTTCTTTCCACTTTTCGTGGCCTACTGTTCAAACTTCTCGCTACTTCTCCGCGTTTTCTTTTTGAGATTTGTGGTTTTTTTCTCCCTTTCCATCTCTTTGTATTTCTTCTTCACATTTACTTCTTTTATTTTCTTCCATTTCTAATTCTGTGCATCTCTTCTTTCCATCTTTTTTTTTTTTTTCTGTCTTTTTCTAACTTTTCCATTCTTCCGCAATCTCTTTTTATTTCTTTCTTTCTTTGTCATCCTTCCGCTTTTTACCTTTATCATCTCACTTTCACCCTACATCTTTTTTTTTTAACTTACTTGCCTCTCGCCCTTTGTCCCCCCCCTTCGATAATCTGTCCATTCCCTATTCTGTCACACGTCTTTGTCTCTTGGTAGTCCTTTCATTTCTTTTCTGTAAAGTCGAACATAGGACTGTAAGATCTCATCCCTAACTCTCAGCAGTCAGAGAGCCTCTGTCAAACACATGGAGCAGTGTGCGGCCGTCCAACATGCCTGCCCAGACCGGTCCCTTTTTCGGGGCCGCGGGTGGCCTAGTGGGCAACGATCGTGACTGCCGTGGAAAGGACCTCAGGTTCGATCCCAGGCAGGTACGAACCGCTCGATCCACTAAATATCCGCCGTGCGTCGTATGGGCACTTTAAGCCGTCGGACCCCCGGGTCCTTGTCACTTTCCTATCTGGCACTCTAGCCCAAATCTCCTAGCTTCCTCTTTCTAAGGGTTGTTTAAGACCTGGGGTCAAACACTCCCTTCCTAAAATCCTCTACATGTGATCATTTGTTTCCTTTCTCGGATGTTGGAGAAAACGTATCGGGCTCCAGGTTCTCTCCAGATGATGGTACGTCGAGAATCAGTGTCCAGGCTGAATCGCGACTCGTCTGTGAAGAGAACGTTACCCCACTGAAGTCTGGTCCAAGGCTGATGTCTGCACCATGCTAAACGCGATCTCTTGTGTGCTGAAGTGAGCGGGACGCAAACAGCGGGTCTTCTGGCAAAAAGCCTCTCTCGTAAAGCCTTCGGGAAACAATAACCCTTGAAACTCAGGTTGCAGAGGCGGTATGCAGCTCACGAGATAGCTGTGCAGCTGTAGTAGTCCTGTGGCGCCTCGCTGAAAGTGCCAAACGATCTTCACTGGCCGTCGCGGCTCTTGGACGACCTTGCCCAGACCTTTTCGATATGAATCCTTTGTCATTAAACTGTTTCCACGAATTGCAGACGACACTGGGCGTTACATTGAGCCCCGTAGCAACCTGCACTGCCTCCAATCTACCGACGATTCTCCACCTCATTCCGTCATCAATAAGTTCGTGGCAACTCATTTTATCTGATTGCTTATGATATTGAACCAACTCCTGCAAGAAACACAACGAATGTCACCGAAGAGTACGAGCGAACTAATCGCAGATCAAATGATCACATGTAGAGGATTTTAGGGAGTGTCTGACCCCAGGTCTTAAACAACCCTTAGAAATAGGATACTAGGAGATTTGGGCCAGAGCGCCCGATAGGAAAGTGACACGGAAGCGAAGAAGAAAGGGGGAGGAAGACGCCCCTATTTATTACCGGGGGGGCAGTACCCGGGCTCCGACGGCTTGACGTGCCTATCCGACGCACGGCGGATATTTAGTGGATCGAGCGTTCGTACCTGCTTGGGATCGAACCTGAGGCCCTTTCCGTAGCAGTCACGAACGTTGCCCACTAGGCCACCCGCGGCCCTAAGCTTTTCATGTCCTCCGCTGTCACAGCTCCACCCACACGCAGGTGTACGCTTACGTATTCGACACTGCAAATTTGCATTCTTATTCGGCGGCATAATTTGTACCGTTGGTTCCGTACTTTTTGTGAAAATCGGCAAAATGTGCAAATTCTTTTAATTTTGAACACCAGTGTATAATCTGCGCTATCTCTTCACGCTATCGATCCGAAAATTTAAAGCAAGCAACACAAATGCTACGTGACAGCAAAGTCCTGTATCCACTCTAAAAGCTAAAGACTTTTCTTTAATTTCCGCTTTCTTTTTTTCTTTGCTAGAAGGGGGAGGGGATTCTGGTACAATTCTGGCAAACACACTGTAAAATAATGGGCAATTTTCTTTTCGAAAAATACTACACAAATGGCATTAAAATTTTCCTTTCATTGTAGGAATTATATGTCAGCTTAGTTTTTCCATGAGAAGAGTTTGGTGTCAGATGACTTTCACAAATTAGAACTAGACACAATTTGCTTGTGTGTGCGTGTGCCAGTAAAATCAAATAGAAGAATGGCAGTGGTATCGATGTTTTGTTATTGTCTGAATCCACGATTCCGGAAGAAAAATTTCCGAGCACAGAACAGCGTTTCCCTTTTAGTTTCCAACTTAGACTGATTAACTGTGATGCTCTTTGCTTAGGAATTCCTCCTTTTCTTTTCTCTCTGTCTCTCTCGTGAAGAAATGAGTTTTGGCTGTCACTTTTCAATGCGTGTAGATTGAAAAAAGAATAACTACCTTGTAGAGTTCTTTTACAGGAAAATTTTGCTTGCTCAATCCTATCGATGTTGCAATTTCTAGATTACACAGAGAGATGCTGTTTAGCCGTTTTGTCGGATCCCACCTCAAAAGGCGGCCATAGAAACGAACAATTATAATGAAGCATTTTAAATACCCATTTCGAAGGACAAAGAAATGAAGAGAATCTGTCATCAGGAATATCAGGTGCCGAAATATGCTATACTGCAAAAACACGGCAGTTCAAAAATTCTAATGCCATTTCTTCATAATAAAGATTTCCATTGGATTTTATTCGGAAATAAAAGTCGTTCATTCATGCTGGCACGTGTATTGGATTCATAAAGAAAATGCTTATCTCCACTTGTAATCAAATTTTGGAACATAATGGGTTGACAGAACGGATTCAGCACGAATACGTATTCTTGAAGTATAAATTATAAACTTGTGTTTTCTGCAATATTTTATTTATGATTTATAAGTTTCTTTCAATAGACTTAGTATGAAAGTGTTACTTATAAAACGGGAAAGCAGTATACACACAGACATAATATTCCGAACTTATTGATAAACTGCAGCAGTTGTATGTAACTATTAAAGCCTATGCATAAGTTAGCATTCGCTCATGTAGGACCCACTTTTTTATTGTTTCTCATGACATGCAACCGTAGAAGCAAGGTCAATAAAAAAATCTTTCAGTTATGAATCAATTAATCTCTAAGTTATGAATCAAGAAATCTCTAAGTTATGAATCAAGAAATCCCTAAGATAAGTTAGTATTCGCTCATGTAGGACCCACTTTTTGATTGTTTCTCACGACATGCAACCATAGAAGCAACGTCAATAAAAAAATCTCTGTTATGAATCAAGAAATCCCTAAGTTATGAATCAAGAAATCCCTAAGATAAGTTAGCATTCGCTCATGTAGGAACCACTTTTTTATTGTTTCTCATGACATGCATCCGTCGAAGCAAGGTCAATAAAAAAAATCTCTCAGTTATGAATCAATTAATCTCTAAGTTATGAATCAAGAAATCCCTAAGTTATGAATCAAGAAATCCCTAAGATAAGTTAGCATTCGCTCATGTAGGACCCACTTTTTGATTGTTTCTCACGACATGCAACCATAGAAGCAACGTCAATAAAAAAATCTCTCAGGTATGAATCAATTAATCTCTAAGTTATGAATCAAGAAATCCCTAAGTTATGAATCAAGAAATCCCTAAGATAAGTTAGCATTCGCTCATGTAGGAACCACTTTTTGATTGTTTCTCATGACATGCACCCGTCGAAGCAAGGTCAATCAAGAAATAGAACAAATGCAGTTCCGTCGATCAAGAAATAGAACAGATGCAGCCCAGTCTACTGAGCTGCATTTTCTTCCAGAAGAAAATTACAAATCCGTGCTCTGCGTCTCTTTCGGCCCTTCGCTGTGCTGCTTGTCCTCCACGCGGCAACCACCACTTCTCAACTTGACAAACCACTCGTGACAAGTGTTTGCACAAACAGCTTTCTCGCTGTATGCTGAACAAATGCCCTTTTGTACTTCTGCAGCGGTTTTCTCGAGATTAAAAACCAACACAAAGTGCTGAACATTCACCTTGTCAGCTGCCATGGCGTAGCTCAACTAAACACGCGTGTGGGATATTTGCTAACACTAGTGTCTCATAGGAGACTGATGTACCCTCCAATGCGTTACCTCATTGGAGGGAGCCGTAAGGTTGGAAAACAAATCCCACCAATTGGCGTCGTCCTTTAGAATCCACGGAATCAATTATAATCTGCTAGAGAAAAATATGCGAACCCTCAACTGCAGTGCATAAGCTTTTTGAAAAATTAGGGCATGTAAATACGTTAGCAGGAACCATTAATACTTTTCGCCTATCACGAATACTTACCGCATAGTCAGCAAGGGATTATATAGCAAACCACAATGGATTCCGATGATCAAAGCAGGGAATTACCACAAATCCCAATGGATTCCGTCGATCAAGAAATAGAAGAAAACGCTCTCAGAATTAACACGTGTTGAACTCATTCTAACTTTAAAAACGGAGATTAAAAAGTAATAATGCTTTGTGTAAGATAAAGTGGACTACAACATTTCGGTAGCGAAAAGAGAATTTTCTAGTATAATCAATACAAACGTTTTATTTTATTGCTATCTACAAACAGTGGTGACGCCAGCAGTTTGGAACTGGGTGGCCTATTAGGGGGGATAAGCATGATGGGAGGGGATGGGAGGCACATATTCTGAATTTTTCTGCGGGTTTTACTCTTTTTCGAGATTAGCAGGCAGTCGTCGAGAAACTCTTTTGGCAGTTTCTTGTAAATAGGTTAACTAAATTCAAGCTATTTTCCACCTTTAGGTATTTAAAGAATATGCTTATAAATAGTTACGTTTATGTAGTGTATGGTTGTGACAGTGTTTTTCCTAGGCACACTAGCATTTTATACTTCTTGGACTGAATAATTTGGAATCTATTAGTTGTGTGTGATCGGTCTACGACCATCCGGTTTGCTAAAGGGATGGATGGTTTTCGTTTTTTTTTTGGGGTGCTTTATTTTTTTCTCTAAATTTTTTTTTTCCATTTAATTTTATTTGATAATGTCTTTTTGGGGGGAGTTTCGGGGCTAATGTTTTTTTTTGTTTGTTCGTTTGGGGTGAATTTATTTTATTTTAATATTTTATTTAAATGTTTCCTAATTATTTTGTAGCAAACTGGATGGTGCAGAAACCCACACATTTTGGTCTTTATAGAGGTATGACAGATGTTATCTTTGCCTAGCCCTTGATGAAGCCATTGACAGCTTTTTACAATTCCATAATCCCCCCCCCCCACTTTTTTTTCTTCTCCCGGTTGGTTATTAGATCTCTTCTTTCGGTTTTCCGAATCAGTTGCTCCAGCTTTTTGATTTGTGATGATTTATGTATTTGATTTTTCTTATATGCAGCCTCAGGCACTTTGGAATTTCAAAAGCTGTTTCGAAAATTTACGTGTAACCTTTTATTAACTTATATATATATATATAAATGAATCAGCACAAGTCTGTGGGCTATAAGCAGTTGCCCGTCCCTAATTTAGAGCCACTGGTTCCAGGTAACGGTGAGAGCCAGGGCCAGCATTTCATATTTTCTTTATGAAAAAAAACTAAGTTATTTTATACTATACGAAAACTGTATAAGCAGGCAAAGTACTTCGTTTGATTCGCTTCACAATTCACAAGAATTGAACTCGATCATAATGCAACATCAGTGGGGAAATTTATTGAAGTTGCTTTTTCTTTCTTTTTCGTAGCTCTTTACAACAACGTATTTGTGGGTAATTTCATTACCCATCGAAAAACTAACTCCACTTACAAGCTTGCCTTCTTACCCTGAGTTTTCAATTGCTTTAAGCTAAAGCTAATAAATTAGCACATGCGCTATATTAAGTTTGTATGAGCAGCAAAACGTAATTTACTACTGCAAACTTAATTCATCATTAAAAGCGCGAACAGGCATAACTTTCAAACAAGCACATTTGCTCACTTGCTTTTTCGTGCCATTTTAAATCCCCCCCCCCTCTCTCTCTCTCTGCGGAAAAGAGAAAGTGTATGGGGTTGGGTGTGAAATATAGAATTAAGTATATTGGAGCAGAAATCATGATTACCGTGTATCATCAAAAATGTACAACTTAAATTACATTACACATCCTTATCTACGAAGAAGTTGTCGAAAAATGGATAAACGAATGATTAAGGAATTTCAGAACCTGCTCAGTGGCAACTCCGTGAACATAAAATCATTCAACATTTTTGATCAGCATAAAAAATTCCAGGACGAAACATTTAATTGGAAAATTAAGTAGATATATCTACGGCAGAAGGAGAACTGGAAGAAATCATGAAAAACAATTTGCAACACGGCAGTCTTCGACTATTCTGTCCAAACTAAAATCAAGCAAAGCTTCAGATCAAAGCAAACACACTCGGGTAATTAGTCTGAAAACTTTAGTTTGAAAACCAAGCAAACTTTGCAAGACGGCATAGGAAAATTGGAATCAAATATTTAGTTTGAAAATAAAGAAAACTTCGTAAATTAAAATCGCCGCCGGATAATTATTCCGAAATATTTAGTTTTAAAAATCAAATTTTTACGACAAGGAATCCAAGAACAACATTGCAGCTTAGAGTCGAAACCTCTAGACACCCTATTTGCTGATATTGTGTTTATCTAAATAAACTGAAATCGAGTAAAACCAGTAAAAAAAAAAAGAGGGGGGAGGGGCAAAACGCCTTTGGCCAAAACAGTTCCGCGTTCTGAGTGAGATGAAGAATTCAACACAGATACGCCTCCAAAACCAGTCGAAGAAAGGGCAGCTTGCTCCGACTCCATTTTTTTATGCTTTCCAACCGTAGGTTGAAGAAGCGTATAAATGGTTAGATTTCGATGAAATTTCATCGAAATCGAACCATTTATAAGTCCGTCCGTCTATCTGTCCGCGCGATAACTCGCGTAAAAATGGTTTGATTTCGATGAAATTTCAGTATGTGGTACGGAACCACATGGGGACGAACGCTATTGAAAATGAGCGAAATTGGGTCAAAGGTCAGGACATAGGAGCAGGATCCATTCAGTTGCCCTTATGAGTCATGATTTACGTAAAAATACTTCGATTGCAACAAAACTTTAGCATGTTGTTTCGAAGGTATACTGAACCGGTTCTGTTGAATATCATCAAAATTTAGTCAAAAATCAGGGCACGGGAGCGAGATTTATTCCACAGCAATTATCTTCATAACTTGAGTAATAATTTCTGGTATATTGGAATGCGTATCATAATCAATGCATTGCACGATTTTACTGACTTGTCTTTTTATACATACTGTAATGTATAAGTCCGTGTCTTATACATTACTAGCTTTACTACCCAGCTTTGGGCTTATTAATTTCATATTCCCTTATATGCCACTGAAAAAATCGGATGAAACATTGATACTAGTAAGAAAAAAGCTGATTTCACTAATTCGGTCATTACAAATTATTTATTCATAGTGTGATTATTTCAGCACTTGGCCGTACATTGTTGTCACAAATATTTGTCGAGAATTAAAGCAACGGAATGTATGGAATCTGTAGCAACGAAATGTATGGAATCTGTAGAATCAAACGAACCAAAAGCGTTACGAATTATTAACACGCGTCCAGGAGACACAGCATTAGAACACTGACTGAACAAAATTCGTTAACAATTTGTTATCGACGATCAAATGCATCACGTGTTTTCAGTTGTCTTTGAAGACGAATCTCTGGGATAAAAAAGTTAAAAACGTGCCTTTGCAAATATTTTATGAAACTGGCTGAAATTTTAATAAAGACCATAAATCTTTAATAGGAACATGACCTCCAAATTTCACCTGAATCGGTAAATAACTTTTTAAATTAGCCGTCAAAATTTTATTAACCGTTTCTGCATATATATTTCTGTTTACCGATGAATTAAAAATTCCTATTTTAAAAGTTTTGACCGAATTTCGGTGAAATTTTGAGGGACTCTTTTTATACCAATTCATGGTGGTGATAAAAATTTCAGCTCATTTCGTTAAGATTTCGCAAAGTTCGTTTTTGCATTTTTTTTTTATGCACAGTTCTCAAAGAATAGAAACACTGGTGGATGTGCCGCGGCGATATGCAGTCACGTGCTTGCTTTCAGATTTGGACCAGGATAACGATGACGTAGCAAACGACGCTGAATTTATTGATTAGCTGATTAATTAATTCATAACTCGCGAACGGAACAACGTAGAGATCTTAAAATAGTTGTGTTGACCTAAACATTCCAGTATTAATAAGCTATGCAAATTTCACGATGCCACAGTTCAGCGTTCGAGAGTTTTTGCTGCTTCAGACAAACGTTTTGTGTTTTATATATAAGATACATACACCTTCAAAAATTAAATGTCATTCAGCAGACTTAAATTGTCTGAGTTCATTTCGTCGGTTAATAACGAATGAAGCACCAAAGGATAAAGTCAAATTAAAACCTAGCTTTGTTAAATCGGCTTTTAATTAAAAGAAAGCAGTTTCAACTCCAGTAGTTAGGTTGCGATGAAGTTAATGCAGAAGCACGCCGAAAATCTACACATAATAGGTACTGTGCTTATAATGGTTCTGCTCTGCTTTGAAACTTGAGCTACCGTAATTTCAAATTATGAATCAGCAGTTACTCCCAGGTTTAAAAGCCCACGACGATCTCAAAGAAGAAATTCACTGCTCTAGTAGACATGTAGGTATTATACACGCTGAAAGATGCATAGCTGAAAATTAATCACTTGGACTGTCATGTCCTCTTACACGGATCTCTTAATGGGATTTGGCTCACCCGCTTTGGGTTCGATCTATTTGCAACGTTAGAAAATGTGACACGAAACAGGGAAGAAACATTTGAAACTTTCATTTGCATTTATTATTCTTATTGAAGGCTATTTTGTTAGAAGATAAGATGTCCCAACATCATCTGAATTATGTAATTACAGTCATTTTACTTTCTATTTTCCACAGATTATTCTTTCGGGATTAGCTCCTTTTAGGAACTTCCCATACTTTCACGCAACCACTCAGGGAACCCTCAAATTCCCCGTTCCTCTCTTTCGTAACCGTTTTGTCTCTCCCGATTCTTTCTTCCTCTGAAAGAAACGGCTAGTGACGCTGTAAGAGTTGTAAACTATAATTGAGAATTGTCTAAGACACATTCGTTCTCCATGCTGCCGTTGCTATAAGCACACTTAAATGATTGTGTATTATTGTTGCTATACAACTCTTTGCTATAAGAGTTCCTCTATACAATGCTCGATTGCTCTGAGAAAGGCTTTTGGGTGGTCACCAATGATTATCAGCATTGCTGACGCATCTTTGAGGTTCGTTGTAAGTTTCCATTCTTTGTCTGTAAAATAGTGACAAAAGGGATCCACCATTGCGTTCTATTCTTCGTAACAAGTATTTCCCAGCAACAACGTTACAGAAACGTGTGAATAGACCGCGTGAGACAGGAGATCAAATCCAACTGGAACAACTTTCTTCATGGTGATCAAAGGAACATTAAATTTGAAGTTTTCCTGGTGGAAGACAACGCCCTTCCTCTTTACCATTTCTGAGCGTTTGCATTAAATGCGGCCTGGTCCAGTTGTGAACGGCACCTATCAGAATTGTTTGGTTCCCCGGACGCAGTTCGAAAATCAAGAGCACCTGACAGACTCACCACACACAGTATCATTAGCTGGGATAATGACCGACCTTTGGATATTTTATTTTTTCTTTGATTGGAGATTTAACGACCACCGTGCTATAATCAGTCGCCCGTCCAAGGGAAAGAGCCAGTGCCGTAAGGCAAATACAACATCCATGCTGAGATTCGAACCCGGGCCCACTTCAGACGAATAGTCAGAAACCAGCGCTTTGACCGGGGAGTCTTTTTCGCTCCACGGTAGAGTACACGATCCATTTCTCATCGCTCTTCATTTGTTTCAGGAAAAAGTTCTATTTCAATTTCCATTTTTCAGAATCGCAAACAGTTGTGCGGATGAGACCATTTTTCTCACTCAGTTCGTGTGGTACCCATACCTCAAGGCCATTCGCATATCCAAGCTTTGCTAAAGGCAATGCCACGGTGAGGTTGCTGGATATCTGCAGTGTATCTCCAATTGCTTGTATTGTGTGGGCTTCTTTCGATGAATGAAAGTCTTGATTCGGTCAATTTCAACGGGTCTTCCAGAGCGTAGTTCATCGGTGAGTGAGTGGTATCCACGGCGAAACAGTCAAACGCTTATAGCATCCTCACCTTACACTGCATTTTACTTTTTCGTTTGCATGGGCGACCAAAGCTTAGATTTCAGGAGGGGACAAACGGAAACTAACTATCAATAACATATATTGGGTGAGTGCAAAAGTTCTACCTATTTTTGTAACAGATGCAAATTGCGATCGGAGTAGTTACGTCACAGATAACGCTGCGATGCCGAATTTTCGGCCGATAAAGCGTGGAGCATACAGAGGCACGTATATAGAGGTTTGTCCGAGTAAGTCATTCGTAAATTCGTAACGAAAATCACGGACGGTGTAACATGGCATGCGATAAGGAGCACATTAGACATTGTTTACTGTACGAGTTCGATAAAGATAGTACTGCAGCCGCAACATCTGTCAATGTATGGGGAGGATGCAGTTTATGATGGCACATGTCGCTGTTGGTTTCGGAAATTCCGGGACAGAGACAAAAGCTGTAAAGATACTGGACGTCCATCCACGTACTGGACGTCCATCCGTGGTTTCTGACGAGGATGTGGACCAAGCCATAACAAATGACCCACATCCAACCGATCAGGAATTAGCGGAAACGTTGTCAGTACACATAACAGTCGAAAGACTGATGCATGCGCTTGGGTTCATTACAAAGTTCGATAACTGAGTTCCGCACCAGCTTTCGGCAAAACAACGAGAAGAGAGAATCCGTAAATGTGTTTCTTTGCTTTCTCGTCACAGAAATAAACCGTTTTTGGGACGAATTGTAACGGGCGATGAGAAATGGGTACTGTACGGTAATGTGAAGCGTCGACGGACTGTGTGCCAAGGTGCGGAGCCTGTTCCATCGACCTCAAAAGGAGGACTGTATCCTAAAGAGGTTTTGTTGAGTGTTTGGTGGGATGTCTAGGGAATAATCTACTGGAAGGTGTTGGCACCTAACTGAACGATAAATGCTGACCTCTACTGCCAACAGTTGGACATATTGCAAAAACAACTAACATCTAAGCGGCCAGCACTCGTCAATCGCAAAGGCATGATCCTTCATCATCATAACGCCAGACGTCATGCTGCTTTAATCACTCGGCAAAAATTACTGGACTTTGGTTGGGAAGTGTTACCTTACCCGATGTATTTCCCTGACCTGGCACCTATGGACTACCACCTTGTCCGATCTTTACAGAACGCCT
The DNA here is from genome assembly GCA_039090855.1 of Macrothele yani. Classification (NCBI taxonomy): domain Eukaryota; kingdom Metazoa; phylum Arthropoda; class Arachnida; order Araneae; family Macrothelidae; genus Macrothele; species Macrothele yani. Next base: position 105,706,195 of record CM077024.1, read on the forward strand.
TCGCTCTCCAAACATTCGATGATGTGAAAACAGCATTATATGTCTGACTCTAAAACACAGGAATTTTTTTGGTGTGGGATTCACCTCTTCATGGACAGATGGCAAGAGGTCATACAGAATGATGGCAATTATGTGAAATCCTAGGAACGTTATTTGTTGTGTTCTCCTACTTTGTAGCCTACAAAAACGGGTAGAATTTATGCACACACACACACCCAATACAAACACCATATGCAAATTTGCACTGTGACTTCTTGTTATGTAACCGTTTTTACCACACTCTCAATACATAAATTTAATTGGAAACCAGAAGACCCAAAAACTACATTAAACAAGAAAGATGACACCGACTTTTCGGGTGTAATAAGCACGTCTTTTGAATCCGTTCTGACGCAAATTAAATTTATCAAAACTATTCAAAGTCAATGGAACCGGTATGGAAAACAATAGTATCTGACGGAAGAAAGATGTTTTTCAATCGGGTTTTTAATCCCTCAGATATTGCTGTAAACGGAATCGTGAGCTTACGAACTCTTAGAAACAGAGATATCGACAAAAATAAAATGTTACTTTACGTCCCCTGGTGGGAAAACCATGCATTATTTTAGGAAAAAAGTATTTTCGAAAGGTTTATCCATATGAGCGGTATCGGTCCAAAAAAAAAAATTTAGTCGAGTTTTCAGGAGCCCAGATTTTGCTACAAATACATCAGAAGCAGAAATTAACACTTATCACCCCTGGTGGCCAAACCATTCTTTACCAAACATTAGAAATTATGTGAAAAATATTTTCCATCAGGTCTTGTATGCGATACAGGAAGAATTTTTCAAATCGGAGTTTTAGGAGCAGAAATAACGCAGAAAACGCAATTTATCTTGTGCCCCCTAGCGGAAAGTCTATGATTTACTTGAAAATTTTGAATTTATGGGAAAAACATTTCGCAGTGGAAACACTATTCTTCAACAAAGAAGGAATTTTTCAAATCCGACTCTTAGAAGTTGAGATATTGACAAAAATAAGATATATATCTACGCCCCCTGGCGTAGAAACCATGCATTAGTTCAAGAAGAAAATGTTCTAAAAGGTTTGTCGACATGAGTAGTATCGGCGAACAAACCACTTTTTTCAATCGAGATTTTAGAAGCTCATATTTTGCTGCAAATACATTAGAAGCGGAAATTAAGATTTACGCCACCTGGTGGCCAAACCAGTTTTTTCAAAAATTAGAAATTATGTGCAAACGATTTCCCATCAGGAGCTGTATCCGGTGCAGAAAGAATTTTTCAAATCTGAGATTTAGAAGCAGAGATATAGGGGGAAACGCGATTTACCTTTGCGCCCCCTAGCGGAAAGTATGAATTACTTGAAAATTTTGAAATTATGTGAAACTCATGTCACACTGGAAACACTATCCAATAAAGAAGTAATTTTTCAAATCGGACTTCTAGAAGTAGATATTGATAAAAATAAGATATATATATCTATGCCTCCTGGCGGAGAAACTGGAGTATTTTACGAAGAAAATATTCCGAAAAGGTTATCGATGTGAGTGGCATCAGTCCACGAAAGAATTTTTTCAATCGATATTTTAGAAGCTCAGATTTTATGGCAAATACATCAGAAGCAAAAATTAACACTTACGCCCCCTGGTGGCCAAAGTATACTTTACCAAAAATTATAAATCATATGCAAAAGATTTTCCACCAGGAGATGTATCCGCTGAAGAAAAAAATTTAAAATCGGAGTTTTAGAAGATTTATCAGGAAAAATGTAACTTACTTTTACGCCCCCAAGCGGAAAATCTATGCGTAATTTGAGAAAGTAACTATCTAAAATTCTCTTCGACATAAATGGAATCGAAAGATAAGATTTTTTTTCAATCGGATGTTTAGACGCAAATATGTGGAATAAAACGTATTTTGGAATTAGACATTTGCATTCACGCCCTCTATCGGCGAAATTGTACATCGTAAAAAAAACCAAACGAAATGAAGGATCACCATTCGCATATTTCAAGCTTCCCAATGCAAAAATAATTTTTCAAGTCGGACTAAATATAGTTGCAGAGATATCGTGGGTACAGACGGACTGACGGACGGACAAACCTTTAACAATAGCACGATCTTTTTTTACAAAAGACGTGCTAAAAATGGATAAATGAAATTAGCATGTTAGAACACCAAGAAAATTTCTTTGTTCTTTTGAACCTTTCGGTCACTTAGGTCTTATGCTACACGAAACCCAAAATATATCTAAATTGGTCATCGAGGATGAAAAAATATCGAAGAAAAATTTCTGGGAAATATTTCAAAAGATCTTTGTCCAGTAGTGAATAGCTGATGCAAAGTTTTCTGGTAATACAAGAATTCGAATTCTTTGTTGGTCCATTGATCAGAGATATTTTTCATTTACTGGAAATTCTCAACGTTTTACGTATTTTTACGGCATACACGTGCATTCAGAAGCTTCACAGAAAAATTAGCAATCGGAATCAGTGTTATGAAAATACCGGTAGTATCGTCTAAAAATTGAAAAGGTGTGATCTGATTTCCGGGGAAGCAGGGACGTCGCTAAACTTCGAAATCTGGATGGGCGAGCATTATTTCTGGTAGGGGCAAGCTTGATCGCATTTTTTTTTTTTTTTTTTACGAAACACTGAAAAGTAATTTTTAACTACCCACTTCAGAGGAATTTGAGCAATCCTCACCCCCTCCACCTGGACACACATACAAAGACGGATCTGACTAGTTACGCCACTAGTGTAAGATACAAGTGTTACTAGAATGTCACCTTTAGCTTTTTGCTAGCACTGAATGCATTGTCTTAAACTGCTTTTCAAAATTTTGCATTTTTGCTTACGAAAATAGTACCGTACTTGAACAATTTAAAAGAAAATGTTGGGTTTATCTAAATCAAATTTCAACGTCGTACCACGCAGACACAATACCCCCCCCTCCATAACTTCCTTTCTTCCAGCCAGCGACTTTGCCTTGCACACCTCGCCTGCAAAGCAGTCCTAGTTCGAATTCCGGTGAGGCATGGATGTTGTGTTTGTCTTACGGCACTGGCTTTCTCCCTTCCCTGGAACCAGTGGCCCGAAATTAGGGATGGGCGACCGCTTATAGCCCATTGAGTTGCTCACAGTGGTCGTTAAACCTCCAATAAAAAACACAAAAAAAACAATTAACCTTTAAAATTGGTAAACATTACATCTACTGCCAAAACGAAAAAACACTTTCTACAAAACTCAATGAGTTAAGCTGCATTTACTCCCCGTCATAAAAAAAGGGGGAAAGGTGGCTTTCGAGAAGTGCCGTCTTTAAAAAGGAACTTACATTCCAGAATGGTACCACACCAAAACAGTAAAACAAAGAACAGCACGCTTTATGATCTGCACAGTTCCATGAAAAGCTTCCAAAATTAAAAGTAATGAAAGTACCTGGAGAGCGAATTCCTACGTTGGGGTGAAAAAACAAAGAAAAGTGGGGGAGGGGTAGTCAGAAATTACCCAAAGGACTAAGCCTCCGCAACTGGCATACCAAGGCGGCGAGGAAGGGAGATTGGGGTCCAAATGGCTTTTGTTCCTGCGCGGGACTTATTAAGCCATAGCGCGTGCTTGGGGATTACTGCATCCCGTCAAACGGAATGAGGATCATTTAGCTAGGAAGAGTATCGAAGTCGACAGGCGGGTCAGGTACTGCCTGGAAAAGCTGAAGTCATAACTCAGAGCGTTACATTTCAGAACAAGACTCATTAGGGTGGGATCGTGTCGAAGATTAGTCCTCCGGGGAAATAAACACGCAGTAAAAGCACCTGAGAGCGTCTTCTCGTGATCCATGAAAAACTGGGCCCAGTGGATCCCCCTCCCATTTTACGGCCACGGTTGTCAGAGTGGCACGTGGAAGGTCTCGGGGTCCTGGGAACAGCCTGTCATCAACACAAGTCTTGTCAAGCATTACGATGTTTGTGCAGTTGCGGCTGTTCTGTTTCTATTCGTGCACGCCTTCCCCTCACGTGTAACTTACCTCTGGAGGTGGCTTAGATGGAGGTGAGCTTGTGGGCAAAAAATTCTCTGATCAATACAGAATTTTCTTACATACACTTCAACAGGCACGGTAGGGATTCGTAGCCATGTTTCAGTTACGTGATTCTGAAGGCAGGAACTTATATTTGTGCCCTCTTCTGCTTATTTCTAGCTAAGGGAACAATTATCTTAAAATGAATCTAATTATGAAGATTATTATCGCGTATGGACTAAACCCTGAGTAGGTAAAAAGTTCCAGTTTTCAGGGTCAAAAATAGTGGTGTTAGTGCTAATAAAAAAAGAGTACAGGAGTGCGCGGTGCCTTAACGTCTCCAATACCTTCCCCCGCCTCTCCAATTTGCTGACAAAAGTAAAGAAGAGGGATTAAAAATGAACTTTCAGAAGAAAAAAGTGATGTACAATATAAGATAGTACAACTATACTAGTTATCCGAATTTATTGGCGTATATAAATAGTACAACTAGTATAGTTGTACTATCTTATATATAGTTGGTGTACAGTTCCTTGTGTTATTATTGATGTACAATGCTTTTACAAGAAATGAAGATTTATCGATTGATGGAGAAAAGCTGGAGATAACAGATACGCACGTTTATCTTCGACAGCAGATATCAAGTGAGGGTCACATTGATGAAGAAATTAATCGGCGTATTAAACTTGCCTGGAGAGCTTTTGGAAGAAACAGCATAATTTTCAAGAGCAATATGGCATTATGTTTTAAAAGAAAAGTGTTTGATCAATGCATCCTTCCAGTGCTTACGTATGGTGCAGAAACGTGGACCTTAATTAAAAGTGACATACAAAGGCTGCAGACAACTCAAAGCAGCATGGAGAGGTGCATGCTTGGTGTAACTAAGAGAGATAAGAGGAACTCGTGGATCCGAAAAATGACAATAGTGGAAGAAATCATGATCAGAGTAAAATCCCTGAAATGGCAATGGGCTGGACATGCTGCCAGAAGGACAGACCATCGATGGACAGCCGAAATTTCAGATTGGAGTCCAAAAGAACGGAAAGGACTCAGAAAACTACATGGGAGATGGATGGATAAAATTCGAAAGCATGCGGGAGTAACATGGAGGAGACTTGCACAAGATAGACCGTTGTGGAAGAGGCTTGGAGAGACCTTCGTCCAGCAGTGGATTGATAATGGTTGACAATGATGCAGAAAATATAGTGATCCGTCAATATCAGAACGCGTTTTGGCATTCAAAGAACAAGATTTCACCATTTTGGTAAGAAAACACTGAAATGTTGGGGTCCAAAGTGGGGCCGTTTTGGGGTGCAAAAACTAAAATCAGCCCCATATTATAGAGTAAGATGTCTTTGGAAGCGGAAACTAATTTAGAGTGCAATGGTGAAAGACATTTATTACAGGGAGTCTTAGCGCTCGAAATATTTGGACAGGGCAGTTTGGGTACAGCACGAACAATTCTATATTCCACCTAAAAAGAACGCGGGGTAGAACATCCTGGAGATTTTATTGCTTCGACGGATTTTTTCGCCTGTGTGAAACGGGCCCTAAAGCTCCAGAGAGAAAAACAATCTCTGCTTCTAGCGTAATTAAGGGGCACTCGTAACGGGAATACATTCCCTGAGACTTGAGCTTTACAAACTAGACTCGTTAATAATGACTAGATTCCCAATTACGGTAATTTTCCTACTGGAGTATCCCCACCTCAACGTTCTTAACAGTAGAAAAGGAATTTTAAAGAGGACTCAAGTGGTAATGGACTTAGAGACTAACTATTGTACCTTCAAACAAACATGGGACCTTAATTCGACAAACTAAGCAGTTTTCCTGTTGCTTTTTTTTTTTTTATTGGAAGATAATTATTAGTACTTTAAAAAAAGAAAACAAATTTTGTTGTATAGGGTTTACCGGAACTCGTGCCGGCTAGTAAAAGAAGTATCGGGAAAACGTTCAGCTCCGTTCCGGTCCCACTACACCGCTGGTCGAAAAGTAATTTCAGCCTCAGTTATACGAATGGCAATTCATATAGAATTACGCGAATGTCAGTTCTACATATACTTCAAATTCCGTAGATGGCAAAATGAAGATGGAAATTATGTTTGTCCCTAAAGTACCCCCTCCCCCCATCAGGGTTCAACGGCTATCATGAGTAACTGTAAGGGCTCAACTCAATCCCCTGTACCTAATTTAGAGCCACTAGTTCCAGGGAAGGAGCAGAGCCACAGTCATAGGACAAAGACCACCCTTGCCAGCGCACTCTCGGCTGACTTGCCAGAAACCTACAACTATGACCACTCGGTCACCGGTGCAGCAACTTTAAAATGTATGCTTGTATCCCTGCTCTTTCACATTTTATTTTTTACCACTGTTACTAGTATCAATACACGAAAATCGCAGTACTTTAACTGTATCTCAAGCACTACTCAGGGGGAAAATGCAGACCGAAAAATTGGAATACGATCACAATGGTGAAGGATAAAGATATTACATATATGGCTGTGAAAAATCTGGTTTCCCAACTGCTTAACGCTAATAATTAGTAAATACTGATAAATACTTAATAATAAAAATCTGGTTTCCCAACTGCTTAACGCTAATAATTAGTAAATACTGATAAATAATTAATAATAAAAATTTGGTTTCCCAACTGCTTAACGCTAATTATAATTAAGTAAATACTGTATATTAAACACCTGGGTCTTCGAAATTTGAGTTTTCCGCGACTGCGACTCGTCCGAGACAACAATCGTTAGTTACAAATTAAGTCTACAGTGAGGCTTCAAGTGCAGTTGAAGTTAATATAACAGTTCAAGACAATTTACAACAAACCAACATACAACATTATATGCCGCAAGTTTCCTTATACGTACATTTTTCACCTTTTTTCTGGAGTAGAACATTTCCGCTAGTGGCCTACGCATCTTATGTACACAATTCAGAATTATTTTATTTTTTTATTGATTAACGCATACATGATCATAATTTCAAAAAAAAATTGTCTATTATAAAATGATTTGTTCGGCAAAAGACGCTTTTGAGGTAACATTAAAAACACACATACATTCTGTGGACACTTTCTCCAACAGCTTCGAAATATTTTTATTTTTTTTTATTTTTTAAATGCGCCTTTTTTTTTTTTTTTTTTTTTTTTTGGCAGAAATAAAAAAACGTGCCAATTGCATTTCAGAGTTAGTTTGAACTTCTTCCCTCTCTCGAGCTCAGCAGATCGGTGAAAATGTCGACAGGGCGTTGTGTAAGAATGCTAGCTAGCGAAGTATACAATTGAAACTTCGAAAATTACCAGGTCCATTTTTACACTGACCTGTAAAAAGTTCAAGGCGATCGCAAACACATAATGACCCGCCAAAAGAAAAAATCTTTATATCTTTCGTCACATAAGCTAAGATGCAATAGTGTTTTTTTTTTTTTTTTTTTTCTAATTTAATAACTAGTGGTTAGGAAGCAACGAAAATACATGTCATTCAGATAAATGTTCTTTAATTGCGCTATTTTTCCCTACCCGCTATAGGAGCAATTTAATCTCTTCAGTCAAAAAATATCACTTGGGAAACTTGTAATTATAGCTTTGAGCACCTTGTGCTGCTGAAGACATGTAGCTATCTTTTCACCTAGCAGCCACTACAGGAAATGCAACATGTTTCCCAGTTCCTATACGGGAAACGTTTGGGAGGGCAAAAGATACTGATAAATTACAGGAAAGGTAAAACGTTCACATCAATAACATAAATTTACCTGATTTACAGATTTTCAATTAAAATAACGATGAGATATTCGATTTTAGACCACAGTTCTTCGATCATGATGGGCATTGAGACAAAATTTTGTGCTCATCAATTTTATATTTTGCTCAATTTCTTTTATTACAGCTGTCATTTCAATTAAACTTACTGCGTTATCATAATAAAATAATCTTTATAGCAAATAAGAAAAGGATACTGTTCAAAGAAAAGTACGATAAGTTTGCATCGTTCATTAAGTCTCACAGGCGTTCTCATGTGCATATAATATATCATCAAAGCGCGCATAAAACTTTGCAGTGCTCAATATACAGTTTGAAGCATAATAATCGCAATAATAATAAATGCAGTTGTTAGACAACACTCACAAAGCGTCCACCAACCTCATACAAATACTGCACATGCACGTAGAAAGCCGTTCTAATTTTTATTGAAATCAAAGCAACTTGCACACGTTCAGAAACTGTTAGATTTCTTTTTGCAGCACAGTAATTTCACATACGTGACCTGAAAATTGCTGTCGCCTCCTCGGTCGCTGAATGGTCGGAGACCATTCGTCCGGGATGGAACCGGGTTCGAATCTTGGATAAAGCATGTGTGACGTGTTTGTCCAATGGCGCTGGCTCTGACCCTTCCCTGGAATAAGTGGTCATAAAATAGGGACGGGCGACAGCCCAAAGAGTTGCTCATGGTGGTCATTAAACCTCGAAACAAATAATGTAGCTATTGTACGTGTGGGTATTCGCGCCTCGAAACAGTCCAAGTACAGATTCGCAGCTATTAGTATTGAAGGAATTTCCATATACGACTTGAACTGAACATTATCGTCATGAATAGTGTTATGTTTTTTTGTTTTGTTTTTTATTGAAGGTTTAACGACCACCGTGAGCACCTCAATGGACTATAAGCAGTCGCCCGTCCCTAATTTAGGGTCACTGGTTCCAGGGAAGGGAGTGAGCCAGTGCCGTAAGACATACACAACATCCATGCCTCACGGGATTCGAACCCGGCCCATCTCGGACGAATGGTCATAAGCCATCACTTAGACCACTGCGCCACCCAATAGTGTTATATCTCCTGAATGTGAAAACAATGTTTGCACTCTTAGGCGAAGAAAAGTTTGTGTTAAAAGGGTGAGTCAAGTTAGTAGCTTTTCGTGGTACAGATGGAGAAGCTCCGCCGAACATGTGGAGCATGCGCAGTAAGGTGGAATGTGTCCCATGCCTGATTGGGTGACGAGCTCCGCTGCTTAGACAGGTAGGAATATGCACCGGGCCCAACACGTGTGTGCCGCTCAAACGAGACGAGAATGTCGGAGGAGAAACTTCTTCCTGTGCTCCTACGCCATTGTTGAAAAAATGGGTTGAACGCAAGTGTTGAAGCGAAGGGAAAATGTAGTGTAGAAGGTGAGGGGACAGTGCACCCTGCAACAGCAAGAAAATGGTTCCAACGCTTCCGGTCCGGAGACACACAGCTAGTTAACAAATCGAGGTGTGGGAGACCAGTTACCACCAACACGGAAGCCCTGCGTCTAAATGTCGAATAACACCCCAGGAACTAGCATCCGACGATTAGCAGACGAGGTCCATGCATCACAAACCATCATCGCTCGTTACCTACACCAGCTCGGTTTTCACACCAGACGTCCGCGAATGGTTCCCCATGGGGTTGAGCCCAAAGCAAGCTGAAGAGCGTGTCACGCTGTGTCGAGAATTGTTGCAAAATTCACGTGACCACTGGTTATGGCGGAAAATCGTAATGAATGAAGAGAAGTGGTTCTTCCTACGTTATCCTGATACTGGAAACCAATGGCTGCGGTCAGGATATAAGGCTCAAGTAGTCGTTTAAATAAGGCGTTTTGAAGTGAAGACAATGTTGTGTGTATGGTGGAATTTCAAGGGTCCTGTTCACTGGAAGCTTGTGCTACATTGGTCGGACTGTCCAAGGGAACAACCAGCTGCAACACGTACAAAACGTTCTAGGCCAGCGCTACCCTTCAATGGTGAACCGAAAGAAGGTAGTCTTCCTGCAATTCGACAACGCCCCATGTCGTAGGTCACGGATTGGCCTCCAGAAAATTCAGGATTTGGATGGCGTCGAAATCTTACCACACTCAGCCCATAGCCCGGGTCTTTCCCCTTCAGATGTTCACCTGTTTCGCTCCATGGCGCACTTCTTTGCCACCAGACAGTTCCATTTCATAGAGGATGTGAAAGATGGCATCAGTGAGTTTTGCATCCAAGCCAACGGCCTGGTATCGCAACGGCATTGCATCTTTGGCTGAACATTGGCGAAGGACCATAGATTGATGAATATTTTGCCGCATAGTCATATGTGGTCACCATGTGGGACCGGACTGAACATTGTACCCCAAAACGCTACAAATTTATGGCTCACCTTGCCAAGGAAGGCTTTTACACAAATGCATTACACAGTCCACTACGAATTAGAGTCGATACGTTTCGCAAATCAGGATTCATTTACAATAAATACGACCAGTCGTTCGATTTAGCATTTCTTTTATTGGAGGGGGTGAGTAAAAATAAAACTGAGTATAAATGAGGAAAAAACCAACGTTATGGTTTTTGAGAGGAGAACTGGTAGTAATGAGTGTAATATAAGTCTAAATGGCTAGTGATTGACCAGGTGAACGAGTTTGTGTATTTAGGAAGCATGTTTGCCATAGAGAACAAATTGAATGGTGCCATTAGTAAGCGAGTGAATTCTTCTTTGAAAGTCATGGCTGCTTTTGGAAGTTTTCACACGAATGATGCATTTTCAATAGAGTCTCGCATGGCTGTATATGAAAGTGTAATCGTTCTTACTCTGATGTATGGCAGTGTATTTCTTCTGTATTACTCAGGTTACAACCTGGGTAATACAGAAGAAACATACACTGGTGTGCAAAAATTAAGGACGAAGAGGAGAAATTAGCATAACAGCGGAACGAGCAGGCAGAACGGACCGAAAGACCATTCAGGAGATAGACTAGGGTCCAGTACGGTAAGACATGCGCATATATGCAGCATGATGTACGGGGGAGTGTCGGAAGGGCATGAAACACACGGGCGGTGAACGCTCAGCAATTCCGTGAAAGCTATTGCACGATGCACATCAGTTTGAACGACGTAGAGTTGCTGCCACGGTGTGATAGGACCAACAGGCAATCCAGTAGAAGACATCTGGATGACTTTACCCGAGGTCGTGTCATTGGGAAGTTAGAAGAAGGACGAAATGTGACTAGTGTGGCCGAGGAGTTCGGGATCGCTCACAGCATCGTTTCACGAGCTTGGAGAGCATTTCAAACGACAGGAACAGCTGTCCGAAAGTTTAGCAGTTGTCGTCCACGAGCAACCACAGCGGCGGACGACCGGTATATTTTCCTACAGGCGAGAAGAGACAGACGGCGGACAGCGGGAGAAATCGCAAGGCATATGCAACAGACAACTGGACGTCCGTTATCCCGTTTTACCGTGGCCAGGAGGCTGCACAAACGTGGCCTATTTGCACGACGACCAGTACGGTGTGTGCCATTAACGCCTGCTCATCGGAGACGGCGGTTTCTGTGGTGCCAGGAACACAAGAACTGGACACATCAGCAATGGGGTCGAGTTCTCTTTACGGATATGAGCCGATTTAGTCTGACGAGCGATTCTGGACGTTTACACATCTGGAGAGAGCAGGGAACACTCAATCACACCTCCAACATCATTGAAAGGGACCGGTTTGGAGGTGGAGTTTTCCTTTGGGGCGGTATCATGCTAGGTAGCCGTACTGAACTCCACCCTTTTAAGGAGGTTCAGTAACTGGTGTCCGCTATTGTACAGAGGTTCTCCTGCCTCACGTGCGTCTGTTTAGAGGTGCTGTGGTTCCTGAGTTCCTCTTCATGGACGACAACACTACACCTCATCGTACAGTGGCTGTCGCAGAGCTGTTGGAGAGTGAAGATATCCAACGCTTGGATTGGCCCGCAAAGTCCCCAGACCTAAATCCAATCGAACACGCGTGAGACCTTCTCCGGAGACGCTTGGCAGCACGTCACCAGCCGCCAGCAACGATTCCGCAGTTGCGATTGGCGCTACAAGAGGAATGGGCCGCGATGCCTCAACAACTCCTCGACATCCTCGTCCTCTGCATGGACAGAAGTTGTAAATCCTGCGACGCAGTCAGGGGTGATCATATCGCCTATTAAAGACTGGATTTTTTTGGCAGCCGCCTGTCACATGGACGTTTCTGTCTTCTGTCCAGTTGTGCTCGAAGCTACCTTTTCAATAAAGTGCCTTTGTATCCTTTGGATTCCTTGTTTGGACGATTTTGCTCGCTTGTCCCATATTCTTACATTTTGAGGATCTTATGGTATGATTTGAATCGACGTGGAGCACTTATGCAAGACGTTACATTCGAAAAACAGTCTCTTCCTTAATTATGGAAGCCAGTGTAGGAGTAGTTTCTGTGCTGGAGAAACGCGTTACCTACGGGGGCGGTTTTGTGGCAAGACACATTCTGATTGTGCGAGGAATGAAGATGTGTAGCAGTTGTGTAATTATGAAGCAAAATGTTAGCAAGGTGGACACTAATATGCTTCGGTGGTTTGGCCATGTTGAAAGAACGAGTGATGAGATGCTTAGTATGAATTTTTTCGCCAAAGTGGCAGGAAGAGGAAGGCCAAGGAAGTCATGGCAGGATCAGATTCAGGAGTGTCCGCACGAGAAAAAGATTATGCGTATAGATCTTGTGTACGGCGTGTGATGGATCTCAGCAAAGCCCGAATTGTATGTCAAAATCGCTGTCAATGGAGAAGTTTGATATGGCAACAGTAATGAAAAATTATCTGGTAGTTTATATTTCTTTCTGTAGAATCTCAAAGAACAGCTTACTGATACGGGAGGGTTTACGACCAGTGTGAGAAACTAGGTGCTAAAAGCAGTCGCCCGTCCCTAATTTAGGGCCACTGGTACCAGGGAAGGGAGAGAGCCAGTGACGTAAGACAAACACAACATCGATGCCTCACCGGAATTCGAACCTGGACCCATCACAGACTATTAGTCAGGAGCCACCGCTTTGACCGCTGTACCACCGGGACGACCACCCCAATATAATGGCAGCAACGAAAGTGTGCTGATATTTATTCCTACGGTTTCTCAATCCATTGGTTGAAAAACATTTTTAGGGTAACACGGAAAAGCTCGCATTACTTTGTCACTCGCACTTTCCTAATTGTAATGCTGCTATTTCTTAACAATCGAACTGCTTCGTACATGTTCACAATCATGTTAATTTAAAAATCTTTGATTCCGGAGCACATCAAAGAGCAGATCACAATAAATAATACTCTGAATATTCCAAGAATTAACGATTTGCCCTTAAATAATTTTCCGAAGTAAATAATTTTCAGCATAGAGCCCAAGCTCATGCCGATCTCAAAACACAAATCGCGAAAATAAATTCCAGTCGCTGAAATTCCAAAACTCGTGTTAGCAATATTAGAAATTAACACAAAAGCCGTATTGCACAATCTATACAACACCAAATGTAATTACTTCAACATACAGATGATTCAATAAAATATTTAATGCATCGGAGTCTAAGTTAAAAAATATCGTATTTACAATTAAAATTACAAATTAAAACACATTAGATCGGCTTTACAATAAGGCCATTATCAGATGAAAGACTAAAAAGTTATAAGGAACGAAGATATATACACTATATTGACAAAAGTCACCAGGCATCCTTTCAAAACCAAATGAACGGATCTGCTGCGTTGTTAAGATGCGCGGTACAGTTGCAAATGCTATAAAAACAGGCCTGCAGCTGACTTCGATCATATCACACTGTGAGGTTGAGCGAAAATGTCCCGGCGGGAGAGAACTGACTTTTAGAAAAGAAAGATTGTTGGGGGGGGGGGTATTAGTGGGTTGTCCATAAGAGATACCGAGAGGCGTTTTAACATACCCAAGTCAACTGTTTTGGATGTACTGAATAAGTAGAAGACACATGGCGTGCCTGAAGCAACAAAACGTACCGGCAGACCAAAGAAAATCAGTGATGTAGGACGTCGAAGCCTCAGGGGAGTCGTTAGCTAATCGACGGAGTACTGCACAAGACCTCAGTGTGCAAGCGAGTACAAATGCTGGAACCTCGGTATGTACACGTACCATTCACAGAGAACTTCATTCTACGGGTTACCGTGGTCGTGCGGTTGCTCAAAAGTTTTTCATCTTCACTCGGAATGCTACCCGTCGTTTAGCATGGTGTAACGAACATTTATCGTGGAGCGTAGATAAATGGAAACGGGTCCTATGGAATGAGAAATCCAGATACACGATCCATTAGTCTGATGGCCGTGTGTGGGTATGGCGGCAGCCAGGTGAACGCTATTTACCACAGTGTACTGTTCTTACGGTCAAGTTTGGAACTGGCAGTGTACTCGTGTGGAGGTGATTTTCGTGGTATGGTCGCGGCCCATTGGTTATCGTAGACAAAGCTGTTAACCAGCACGTCTACCTTGATATGCTGGACAATTATGCTCTACCAACTCTACGGCAATACTATGGAACAGAGCCTTGTTGGTACCAGCACGAAAGTGCACCGAGTCAAAGTAAGGACTCTTACGACGTGGTTTGACGATAATGCCTCATCGTCTGTGGACTGGCCAGCATAGAGCCCTGATCTTAATCCCATAGAGAACCTATGGGATGAATTAGAGCGCCGCATGAGAAGTTTGGAACCAAGGCAACTACTACTACTAGGCAACAGTTAGTGGCAGCATTACGTACTGAAATGAAGCGCATACCTATCGCTGTGTTCCAAAACCTTGTCGAAAGCATGTCTCGAAGGGTCAGTTTTCACACAGTATTTATTAGAAGAAAGATACAGGAGATGTGCTTGAATAAATCATCTCAAATGATGTATGACAAAAAAATATTTACAGGTGCTTGTAGCTAACGCTACTGCTTATTTACACGGTTTTGTACATTGATGATAGTAAAAAAACGGTTAATTACGCTCGAGTGTCTGGTGAGGCAACAAAAGTCTCTGACAAAGCAAAGAATAGGACCAATTCAGCTTGAAGAGCGTTATACAATATTAATTTTGCACAGTATTGAAGCAAGGAATAATACAGAATTCGAGCTTGCAGACATAGATTCAAAAAAGACAGGTGATGAGAAATTAACAGAATGTGCAGCTTGCGCTACGTTAATTACAGGATTCGGTGCAACGTTTGCATGACAACAGTTAAGTGCAGTAGAAATCTGGCGAGGCAACATGAATCTCTGGTAAAACAGAGAGTAAAATCAATCCTGAATGATGAGCACTATAGAGTATAAATTTTACACAATATTGATGAAAAAAAAAGTTCTGACCGAAAGGTGATACATTGTGGGTGACCTGGAAAACCAGGAGGTTGCAGGTGATCAAGGAGACAAACATGAAATCAAAAGTTCGAAAGACAGATGATGAAAATTTTACAGATGAATGTGGCTCGCGGTACTACATGTTACATACAACGGTGATATGAAAAATAGTTATCTACAATAATTTTCCTGAGAATACAAAAGAAAAAAATAATCTCTGAAAATACAGAGAGAAGACACAACTCATCACAGTGAGTATTGGAGAACACAAATTTACACAGTTGAAAAGTAAAATTACACATTTGAATCAGGAATTGAAGATAAGAATATACTGTAAAAACGACAAAGTTTACAGATGTCTATGGTTCGTGAAACGACCTATATACATGATTCTGTACAATGAGAAGTTACAATTTATATATATTGGTTTGTCAGAGGTGGTGGAAGTACAGTTTGTTTCCTGCAGAAGTAATATATCAGCATTCAGCGGAGCAAGATCCTCTCGTACCAGCGCATTCGCAAGAGGTGTCGCAAAACCACGACAATTAAGTGACACCACCTTGAATGTCTAGGTTAGTTGTGGAATGCAGTGGGAATTGACTGGCTGTAGTGATGGAGTGGAGTCGACGGAGAAAACAAGCACTCCACGGGACCTCATCCGCAGTGCGCCGAAGAGTGTTTTCAAGTGAGTGTATTTGAACCAGCACTTGTGGAAGAGCTGCTTCATACTGCTGAATGGAAGTGCGTGCTGAGGAAGGGCTAGAGGACCCTAAAAGGCAATCCAGCACGTCCTCGTATGGCAGAGGCTCAGAAGGGAAAGCATTTTCAGCAAGAAAAGTTGTGAATTCATCTAGGGAGGGAAAGGCACCCTCACATGCTGTCTCAGAGGAAGTGTGTAGAGGCGACCTAGAGAACGGTCGTCGAGAGCTGACGGAGCGAGTGGATGAGCGGGTAGAAGAGCGAGATGATCTTCGGGACGCCAGAGTCTTTGACTTCTTCGTCTTGGAGCGAGTAGCACCACTGCGTTTTCCAGCAACCACTAAAGCTTCATGATCGTCTGGAGAGTCTGAACCCGAAGCGTTACCTGTGACTCGTGTCATGGAGCCAACGGTAAAAGCTGAGGAGTGGTCAACATGTACATCAGCAGTGGTTGTAAAAGTACTAGGGGGAGTCGATTTTGGAAGCCTGGGAAAATTCTTAGGATCAGCAGGAGGTGGAGGCATCAAAGTCGTTTGTTGCCCAATGGCAGTAAGCTGACTTTTGGAAGATCTTGATTCCGCGACTTTCCTCGAATAGGAAGAAGTCTGTGAAGCGTTGGTGGACAAAGTAGAAGAAGATGTAGTGTGTGGAGCTGTTTGCAGGGAGGCACGTGGGCACTGAGCCCTTATGTGACTTTCGCTCTGACAGATAGTGCAATACTGTGAAGTGATTATCTCAACTCTTCGGCGTTGCTGTCCACAGCGGATGTGCAAAACATTCGGAACCGCTTTCAGCTGAGCAACAGATGAAAAGAGGACTCGAGCAGTGCGACGGAAACCCCGAATCGATTTGTCTTCAGGGTTTCTGGGAGCCGCCGAGAGAGTTGTTATGGAGCCAACAACTCTGCCGTACCTGCTGAGCAAAGGTGCGCAGAGTGCAGCGTCTGATACTTCTGGTGGTACGGGGTAGAAGGTCACCTGCACCGGGCAGTGCGCAACCGGTTGTGCCAACAGATGCACGTCATTGATGGTTAGACCTTCCGTAAGGACCTGGTCAGCATGCGCTTTATCCTTAAAATAGACCAAGACAGATCTGGGTTTTCGAGCTACAAAGTCTATTGCATCCTTTGGTAAGATAGTTTTTAGGGCTCGGCTATATTGCCACAGCTTAGTGTCGGGAAGCGCATCAAAATAGACGCCCCGTTCCATAGTGGAGGAAAAAGGTGACCAGCTCGGGAATCATCTGGTATGTCAATTGTAGCAGTAGAACCGACGACAGTGACATAGGATTCAGGAAAAGGCATAGCAGATGAAACTGGGGGTGTGAGGACCCCAGAAGTTTTTTTTTTTTTGATTGGAGGTTTAACGACCACCGTGAGCAACTCAATGGGCTATAAGCAGTCGCCCGTCCCTAATTTAGGGTCAATGGTTCCAGGGAAGGGAGAGAACCAGTGCCGTAAGACAAACACAACATCCATGCCTCACCGGGATAAGAACCCGGACCCCGTTCGGACGAATGATCAGAGGCCATCGCTTAGACCACTGCGTCACCGGGGCTGCCCCCAAAAGTTGCAGAAGCATAGGACGCTTGGGCAGACATGGGTCGAGAATTCGATGAAGCGGCCCCTAGCAGAGAGGACGGATCAGAAAGTTGATGAGAAGTAGAAGCTGTGAGCTCAGTATTGCTGATAACGGTTACGTCATCATCTGCTGAGATGTAGATAGGAGACTTGGCACCACCGCACTTGGTGGGAGTTATAGCTGGAGAAGAAGAGGTGTCCATGACGTCGCAATGACGCTAAGCTGAGCAGGATCTGCCGAGGTAGAAGAAGAAGAGGAAGCTGGCTGATCTGCCAAGATAAGGATGTGGGCGTCACCCTTGTCTGCCTCCGCCATCGAAGCAATGGCGATAATAAGCAGTAGCGTAAGCTACACGCACCTGTAAATATTTTCTTTTGTCATACATCATTTGAGATGATTTATTCAAGCACATCTCCTGTATCTTTCTTCTAATAAATACTGTGTGAAAACTTTAACGAAAAAAGACCAGCTTGGTTGAAAAATAAAACAGTGAATAATGAGAAAATATGGCACTCACTAACCTGGGAGAAACACGAACGTAAAGCGTAGAACTTCAACTTGAAGATACACGCAACCACAGAAACTAAAGCACTCAATAAACACCTTATAGCAACGAAAATCACGGAGCTCAAAACCCAACCACTTCGAGCTTCGAAGGGTCAGTGCATGCATTAAGGCCAAAGGTGGACCGACATCGTACTAACGTATATCAATAAATGCTGTGTTGTGCTTCTCTTCTAGGTGTCCGGTGACTTTTTTATTATAGTGTATATCTGTCAATGGTCAAGTCCAAGTGTGACGGGTCTCTTCGCACATTTAGTCTTTCATTTGATGATGGCCTTATTTGTAAGGCCGAAAGATCTAATGAGTTTTAATTTGTAATTTTAATTGTAAATACGATGTTTTTAACTTAGACTCTGATGTATTAAATATTTTATTGAATCATTGGTATGTTGAAGTAATTACATTTGGTGTTTTATAGATCGTGGAAATACGGCTTTAGTGTTCATTTCTGATAAATTCCAGTGACTTTTTAATACTTTCCCAAATCCCAACCCCACTTTTTGTTAATCACTGAAATTAATTAGATGTCTTGTTTCCCTTTTAAAAAGCATTTTCTTTGATTCAGCAGTGCTGCTAAAATATTAGAAATCTCATTTGCAGTGAAGACAAAAAAAAAAAGTTCTCATTCATGTATCACGTATATTTCGTACTAGGTTAGAGACGAACGTGATTACGGAGAACAAATTATTAATTACAAGATCACGACGTGTTGACATAACCCGACCTGCTGGAAAAGGAAAAAAAAATTCTTCGCGAAAACGTAAATAAATTACACATAACAAAGTGTCTACAGTTGTGTTTACAGCAGAACTTAGATTAAAAATTGCTGCAAGCTTGTCTTATCAATCACGGCATGACATGAAGATGCATTTTATAAGCGCAAAGGCGCGTGGCGGGTATTTTTAGAAACCTTCCTTCGGGTTGGAGACAATGTTTTCTAAGGAGTGACATGATCATTAGAGACAAAAGTAACCCAACAGATACCATTAAAGTCACATCCGACCCCAAGTGTAAGGAAGTCGGAGAGCTACCAAAAAATCACCGGATTTTTCGCATCAACTCAGCCATTCGTTATACGACCACGTGACCTTGGAGATGGTCTCCCTGATCCCAGGATTCTATCCTTCATTTATCTCTTGTTAGGATTGAGTACAGACATTGAGATATAACGGCCAAGGAAATAGGAAGATCGAAAAAATAACTCCGTTACTGATGAGCATTAACGAAACTCACTGATCGTAAAAATAGAACGGAAAAAAGGAAAGAAAGCATAGCAGGAAAATCTACGGATTTTAGTGGAGGAAAAATGACGATGGTCCGGGTCTAGTTGCAAAAACCAGTGCTATTCTATTTCTTTTTTGCTAGTTTAACTTATTTCAGTTTAGGTTAGTGTTAACCTTCACCTACAGCATTTTCAGTTAGATGGCGCCGCAATTGTAGGACTCCTCCACTCAACTCTGTTCACTATCATCTCAGTTTTAAAATGATTTTTCTAGAGCCACTGTGCTTAAAACAGTTATTCCTCCATCTCATAGTAGGTCTTTCTTTTGCGCAGCTTTCTTATTGGCTCAATTCATTTTCAATGTACGATATATATTGACAAAATTTACTGGACACCTAGAAGAGAAACGCAACATAGCATTTATTGGCATACATTAGTACGGTGTCAGTCCACCTTTGGCGTTAATGCATGCACTGACTCTTCGAGACATGCTTTAGACAAGGTTTTGGAACACAGCGATAGGTATGCGCTTCCATTCAGTACATAATATGCTGCCGCTAACTGTTGCTTAGTAGTAGGCCTTGGTTCCAAACTTCTCATGCGGCGCTCTAATTCATCCTATAGGCGCTCTATGGGATTAAGATCAGGGCTCTGTGCTGGCCAGTCCACACACGATACAGAATAATCGTCAAATCACGCCGTAACAATCCTTGCTTTATGGTTCGGCGCATTATCTGCTGGTACCAACAAGGCTTGGTTCCATAGTGTTGCCACAGAGTTGGTAGGGCATAATTGTCCAGAATATCGAGGTAGAAGTGCTGGTTAACAGGTTTGTCCACGATAACCAATAGGCTGGGACCATACCGCGAAAAATACCCCCACACGAGTACACTGCCAGCTCCAAACTTGACCGTAGGAACAGTACACTGCGGTAAATAGCGTTGTCCCGGCTGCCGCCATACCCACACACGGCGATCAGACTGATGGATCGTTTATCTGAATTCATCAGTCCATAGGACCCGTTTCCATTAATCTACGGTTCACGATAAATGTTCTTTACACCATGCTAAACGACTAGTAACATTTCGAGTAAAGATTAAAGGTTTATCAGCAGCCGCACGACCACGGTAACCCATGGAATGAAGTTCTCTGCGAATGGTACGTGTACATAGCGAGGTTCCAGCATTTTTACTCACCTGTACACTGAAGTATTGTGCAGTACTCCGTTGATTAGCTCTAACGACTCTCCTGAGGCCTCGACGTCATGTATCACTGATTTTCTTTGGTCTGCCGGTACGTTTTGCTGCTTCGGGCACGCCATGTGTCTCTTACTTATTCAGTACATCCAAAACAGGTAACTTGGGTATATTTAAACGCCTCTCGGTTTCTCTTATGGACAACCCACTAATATAACACCCAACAATCTTTCCTTTCTCAAAAAGCCAGTTCTCTCCTGCCGCGACATTTTCACTCAACCTCTTAGTGCGATACGATCGCGGTCACCTGTAGGCTTGTTTATATACCGTTTGCAGCTGTACTGCGCATCTTAACGCAGCGGATCCGTTCATTTGCTTTTGAAGGGGTGTTCGGTGACTTTGTCAAAATAGCGTGTATGTGCATACCAGAAATCTTTCTTCTATAGCCCTTGAACGTCCGACACTGTTACTCTTTTCTTTTATAGTCATTATAAATTCTGACTCTTCCGGTGAGATGGTATATCCTCTACAGCAACTTTATTTCTTCTATATTTAGCTTATCTTCCATTTATTTCGTCACTGGTCATGCTAACGGTTATTCAACCTTTTCCGATATCTGACTTTCGTATTAGTTTGTTCTTAAAGCAAATTACAATGTGGACACCTGGTAGTCTTCAACGCTAGCCTGGAGAGCTAAATCTCCAACGCCTATTTTTAAGAACAGCAGAGTGACTAGCCTACAATGCCAACCGAGTAGTTAGGAATTAGTAGTATTAGTCCCCAGTGTTAGCACTCACTGACGAAAGACAAAGTAAACTTTAATAATATTCCCCAAAGTTAGAAAACTAAGTAGACCTTAATATGGCAGCCTCTTTTTTTGTTTTGTTTGGGGATTAAAAGGCTACCTTGAGCAACTTAATGGGCTGTAACCAGTCACTCGTTCCCTAATTTTGGGCCACTGGCACCAGAGAAGGGAGAGAGCCAGTACCGAAAGACAAACCGCATCCATGCTTCACTGGGATTCGAACCACGACCCATTTGGGACGAATGGTAAGAACAGTGTCAGTCCTCAACTCTAGCCGGATAATGAACTTCAATATTAATCTCAAATGATTCAATGCTAGCCGAGTACTAATTCCATATATGACAGTTCCCAACGTTTGTTTTTAGCGCTAGTCGAGTAACTGGCATTTAATTTTTGTCGCCAACAGTAGTTTTTAATGACGGCTAATAAATTAAGCTTCAGTATTAGTTTAAGGGTAATACTGGAGCTTCAATATTACCCTTACATATAATATCAATGCTAGCCAAGTGCTTTAGGCTTCATGTATCAGTCGCCAGTGCTGGTCCTTTTTTTTTTGGTTGAAGGTTTGACGTCCACTGTGAGCTATAAGCAGTCGCCCGTCCCTGATTCAGGGCCACTAACTCCAGGGAAGGGAGAGAGCCAGTACCGTAAAATAAACAAAATCCATGCCTCACCGGTATTCGAACCCGAACCCTTCATGAGCAAATGATCACAACCCAGCGTTTAGACCACTGCTTTTTAAAGCTAGCCGAACAATACAGCTTCAATAAGTAGTCTCTCCAAAGTTGGTTGTTTTTATTTGAATTTTAACGACCACAGTGAGCAACTCAATGGGCTATAAGCAGTCACCTGTCTCTAATTTAGGGCTACTGACTCCAGGGAAGGGAGACAGCTATTGCCGTAAGACAAACAACATCCATGCCTCACCGGGATTCAAACCCGGACACCTTGCTGACGAATAATCAGAAGCGATCGCTTAGACCACTGCCCTCGGGGGGAGGGCGAAGTCTGTATCCAACGCTTACAGAGGAATTACGTTTCATGTATCAGTTCTCGACTTAGCCTTCAACGATATCAGATTAATTGAACTTCAATATTTGCCTGCAATGTTTGTTTTCAACGCAGCCCGGGAAATTAGCTCCAACATTGAACATTAGCTGGATAATGAGCTTCAAATGTTAGAGTAGAGGACTGACACTATTCTTACCATTAATCCCAATTGGGTCCGGGTTCGAGTCCCGGTGAAGCATGGATGTGTATCTTTCGGTACTGGCTCTCTCTTCTCTGGAACCAGTAGCCCAAAATTAGGGAACGGGTGACTGGTTGCAGCCCACCGAGTTGTTCAAGGTGGTCTTTAAAAAAATGTTCTCAAATGTTAATGTTGCAGCTAATTTCAACATTGATCTCAAATATTAATGTTCAATGATTGCCGAGAAATTAAGGTTCACTATCGATTTTCAAATATTAGTTTTTAACACTGAGTAATTAGGCTTCTCTTTTTTTTTTTTTTTTGATTGAAGGTTTAACGACCACCGTGAGCAACTCAATGGGCTATACGCAGTCGCCCGTCCCTAACTTAGGGTCACTGGTTCCAGGGAAGGGAGAGAGCCAGTGCCGTAAGACAAACACAACATCCATGCCTCACCGGGATTCGAACCCGGACCCCTTTCGGACGAATGATCAGAGGCCATCGCTTAGACCACTGCGCGACCGGGGCGGCTAATTAGGCTTCAAAGATTAGTCTCAAATGCTAGTCTTTAAAGCTAGCAGAGTAATTAGTTGGTCCTCAATGAGAGTTTCCCATGTTGGCCTCAAAATAAGAGATGATTATTCACGAAAAGAACCTCCGTGAGAAAAAAGTGTACCCGCCTTTGGGGGGGGGGGTAAAGAACCGCCATAAGGAACGCTATGAATCATAAGCAATTTCCCGTAATTTGGGAGACTGGTTCAGGGAAGGGAGACAGGCAGTATCGTAAGACGAACTTCCATCCATGCCTCATCCAGACTCGAACCCATGCCCATTAAAGTAAAATTGTCAGAAGACAGCGCCTCAGACCACTCGGTCACATGGGCGGCTGTGTCTGCTTTACAGTAGCAGTATCCCCTCCTCTTCTGGAGCCGGCAGCACTTAAATTACAGATCAACAATTTTCTGAAGCCTTAAGTAAGCCGCCCCGGTGGCGCAGTGGTCTAAGCGATGGCTTATGACCATTCGTCCGAAAATGGTCCGGGTTCAAATCTAGACGGGCATGGATGTTGTGTTTGTCTTACGGCATTGGCTCTCTCCCTTCCCTGGAACCAGTGACCCTAAATTAGGGACGGGCGACTGCTTATAGCCTACTGAGTTGCTCACGGTGGTCGTTAAACCTCAAATTAAAAAAAAAAAAAAAAGCCTTAGGTAACATGGAAGATACGGCACCAGAGAAAAATAAATAAACTAGAAAAAAAAAAAAAAAAAAGGTAAATGAAATGTTGGTCTTTTAGTAAAAGACAAAACCATTCACAGTTACGAGAAGTTTCGGCAACGGATGTATCGTCTTCACTGGTAGATGACATGATCGCTACGAGTACAAATTTATCTCAAGACGATGCCACGTGGAATTTTTACATGGTGACTGGAATGAAAACTGCAATCCGAGCACACTATCTTCCACCTAGTTCTTTGGTTCGAATTAAACTTAAAATACAGATGATTTTTTTTTTTTTTTTTTGCTTTAACTTTTGGCACTTTAACCTATTGCAGCGATCTAAGCGCAGGCTTATGACCAATCGTCCGAGATAGGTACGGGTTCGAATCTTGGCGTGGCATGGATGTAGTGCTTGTGTTACTGCACTGGCTCTCTCCCTTCCCTGGAGCCATTGACTCTAAATTAGGGACGGGTGACTGGGTGGTGCAGTGATCTAAGCGCAGGCTTATGACCAATCGTCCGAGATAGGTACGGGTTCGAATCTTGGCGTGGCATGGATGTAGTGCTTGTGTTACTGCACTGGCTCTCTCCCTTCCCTGGAGCCATTGACTCTAAATTAGGGACGGGCGACTGGGTGGTGCAGTGATCTAAGCGCAGGCTTATGACCAATCGTCCGAGATAGGTACGGGTTCGAATCTTGGCGTGGCATGGATGTAGTGCTTGTGTTACTGCACTGGCTCTCTCCCTTCCCTGGAGCCATTGACTCTAAATTAGGGACGGGTGACTGGGTGGTGCAGTGATCTAAGCGCAGGCTTATGACCAATCGTCCGAGATAGGTACGGGTTCGAATCTTGGCGTGGCATGGATGTAGTGCTTGTGTTACTGCACTGGCTCTCTCCCTTCCCTGGAGCCATTGACTCTAAATTAGGGACGGGCGACTGGGTGGTGCAGTGATCTAAGCGCAGGCTTATGACCAATCGTCCGAGATAGGTACGGGTTCGAATCTTGGCGTGGCATGGATGTAGTGCTTGTGTTACTGCACTGGCTCTCTCCCTTCCCTGGAGCCATTGACTCTAAATTAGGGACGGGCGACTGCTTATAGCTCGTTGAATTGCTCACAGTGGTCGTTAAACCAAGAACAACAACAAAAAAACTTCCCAGTGATCCCTTAAGCTCCCCATGTTTTTTCCACAAATTTCTGTCTTGTGCCACTCATTTCTTCTCAATGCCCTCCAATGAAGTTTTTACACGCCTATTAATTTCTTCTACATGGCCCTCTCTTGATATAAGTTGTCCAAGAGAAATCTAAGCACCAATTACTTCTGAATTTGTGCCATCAACTTATAGATCTTCGGTTTTTGTCAAAGACTGTACTTTAATTTTATTTTATAATTTCATTTCTAATCCTACTTCTTTATTCTTTTGAGCAAGTTCCTGGACCATACTCTACAGCTCTGATGGTGTACTTGCAAAAATGACTGCACCATCAGAGAAACCAAGATATGCTAAATGATCTCAATTAATATTTATCCTGTTGCCTTTTCAGTTCAATGATTGAAAGGCATTCTCCATATGTATTATGTTTATACATGTACATCCCACTGTATTTTCATGCTTGGGGAAATATATTCTATACGCTTTTTGTGTCTAACATGCGAAATCAGTTTTTTTTTTTTTTTTTTTTTTTTGCAGTGGGAATTAACGACCACCGTGAGCAACTCGATGGGCTACATTCAACAGTCGCCCATCCGTAATTTAGGCCCACTTGTTCCAGGAAAGGGAGAGGGAGCCAGTGACCTAAGACATACATAACAATCCATACCTCACCTCACCGGGTTTTAAACCTGGACGCATCTCGAATGAAAGGTCAGAAGCCAGCACTTAGACCGCTGCATCACCGGGGTCGTATCCATTTTTTTAAAAGGAAAATTACAACATAATTTTAACTTTTTTTTTTTTTTTGCGTATACATATTATGGATCATACTAAGTCGCGATATATTTTATGGTTGGAATCAGCTGACTTTAGTGCATTCAGAACGTTCTGTTAATCGGTCATAAG
This sequence comes from Macrothele yani, assembly GCA_039090855.1. Lineage (NCBI taxonomy): Eukaryota > Metazoa > Arthropoda > Arachnida > Araneae > Macrothelidae > Macrothele > Macrothele yani. The sequence continues at coordinate 105,731,864 of CM077024.1, forward strand.
AGATCACAAATTCTAATTGTTGAACATCATAATGGAGAGTTTAGCAACAAATTTAAGTGCTCCCTTAACATGTGTAAAATAGCACGTATATCATACATCCTTTTTGTTGGTGGTGGTGGCATTCGAACACGTCCTACTCCTGAATGGCTGTTCTGCTAAGTGAACTACACCGGCAGGCTTATCGTTGCAGGATAGTCGAATTTGACACCTGCATCACCTCAGCAGTAAGTCATCTTCGTTACATAAGTCATAGAATGTCGAACTTAATTATGTGCAAGCTCTTGTAGAACCGGTGGAGGCTGGTTTCTTTTTGTTCACTCCCATAAAATGAAGAACGATGAAGTTCAATAACCACCAACTGTACATACATGAGAGTTAGCTTGGATCCTCTGAAATGGGATGTTCCTCTGCTTAAATATAATGTCTTCTTCGCTTACTGTCAGTCGTGTCTCAAAGTCCTCCATCAAAAGCTCAATATCCTTTCAAAATTTCCTCCCAGCTCCGCTTACTTTGCACAAAGAAATATGCCGCATACAAATGAGAAAGAGAGCTTCAATCCTACTTTCCACACTGGGTTTTGAACGGCCTCAACTTCATTTTGAAAGCCTTTACTGCTGCATGCCGAGAGAATTTGAAAAGTAAACTGATCTTCTGCTTTGAAAGTGTATATAAAATTAAGTCACATGACCTGTAATGTCACACGCACAAAAAAAAATTCCAAATATATTTTTCCGAATTGTGTTTCATCTTTTGGACCCCCCTCCCCTAAAATAAAATAAAATCAGCTCGCCTCCAGTGTGGCAGAGTGGTCTAAGGCACTAGATTTTAACCCTTCGTTCGAGATGAGCTCAGGTTCGAGTCCCGCATGAGGCATGAGTGGTATTTTTGTCTTACGGCAATGGCTCTCTCTCCCCTTCCTGGAATCAACCCTAAATTTGGGACGCGCGACAAGTGCTTATCTCCCTTAGAGTTTAATGGTGGTCGTTAAACCCCGAAAATTTAAAAAATCGCCCAGGGTATAAAGCGAATGAAAGGTCAGAAGCCTGTTTTGCATTTCTAAGACTGTTTTTGTCAGCTTGTTGGAACGGACGCTAATTTGTTGGCGCTGTTGCTAATTTTGTTGATATGCTCGTTTAACACTGGATGCAGATTGCACGGACGCCAAGAGATGAATAAATACTGCAGGTCGTAGAAAAGAACAAACGAATTAAGTCACCCGAAAAGTCTATCTTCTGATTAGGGGTGAAAATGTTAATACGGCATACTTTTTCATTCCAGAGAGGAACATAGGATCTTGTTTGACAGCAGCGTAAAGTTCGCCCACTTTTCCCTACTACCAACATCCCGGAGGAAATGCGTTCTTACTTCAACTGTCCATTATGTTCTTTGCACTTTACAGGAGTGAGTTCATTATGTGATCTTCGACGTTAGGAGTTCGCTAACTGGTTCGCTTTGCATGTGATATTGGTCAGAAAGTGTCACGAAAGGAAGTACCACGCAGACATCTGTCACTAGAGTTGTAAGTTACCGTCTACAGATAAATCTCGTTTGCGATTTTGGTGATAATAGCTTCTTCAAACAGTATGTAGAACGAAGGTTTGTCCCTTCTCACTGATGGTAAAAATACCTCCGGGAAAAAATACCCCCGGGAGAAAATACCCATGAAAACTGAAAAGCGGAAAAAATGCCCCCGGAAGAAATACCCCCAGAACAAACGGTTCACTGTAAACTGCCACACAGGAACACTGATGTGTGGCAGTGTTCCGGTGTGGCAATTTACCGGGAACCCTGCCACACATCTTTCAGCAACTTGGCAACAAAAAGTTTCAAAAAAGGTGGTGGTGGTGGGGGGGGTCTATAAAGATTGCCGTTTCTGGGTCTACATTGATAACTGAATTGGGAACTCCAAACGAATTTCGCGAAAACGTTCCATGTAAGCCAAGCGAGAATTGTACTTTAATTTGAAGAAATAAATTGCCGACGACCCGAGGTACACTTGGTTGGGGGGGCTCTACCCTGAACTTGCGTAATATTATATTCTGGGCCGCTGGAGTCTGTCAGTGTAACCAGGAAGTTCCCTTGAAGTGTCCGCGAGGTCCATGATCTTGGGGGCTTCCCCCAAAATGTTAAAATGGATGTACAGCTGTAAACATTAGTTAGCACCATGCTTTATATAATGATTCTGCACACGACCACGAATTTTCAGGAGGGTGGGGTAAACCCCCCGGTTCTAAGAGCTATTCAGGGGTGACATCGAGGATGTACTGACCGACTCTAGAAAGTCTAGAATATAAAATTACGGAAGTTGGGGGTAGAGCCCTCCAAACCAAGCACCTCGTATGCTTCACCAAATTCCTGGGGGAGAGGGGAAGGGCATACATAGCTTACCATTAAACACAAAATGAAGCATAGAAATTGCGAGCAAATCCCTTACCTTGAACACTTGTCTGCGCTCTTAGAAACTTGCACCCCACCCTCCTGGAAATTCGTGGTCGTGCACAGAATCATTATGTAAAGCATGGTTCAAATGTTTACAGCTCTACAACCATTTTAACATTTTGGGGACCCCCCCCAAACCTCACGGACCTCGCGGACGCTTCAAGGGGAACAGCCTGGATACACTGACTCCAGCGGCTCAGAATCTAATATTACGGAAGTTGGGGGTTGAGGCCCCCACCAAAAGTACCTCGGAAATTTATTTCTTCAAATTAAAATACAATTCTCGCTTGGCTTACATGGAACGTTTTCTCGAAATTCGTTTGGAGTTTTTTTTTTTTTTTGATTGAAGGTTTAACGACCACCGTGAGCAACTCAATGGGCTATAAGCAGTCGCCCGTCCCTAATTTAGGGCCACTGGTTCCAGGGAAGGGAGAGAGCCAGTGCCGTAAGACAAACACAACATCCACGCCTCACCGGGATTCGAACCCGGACCCTTTTTGGACGAATGATCAGAGGCCATCGCTTAGACCACTGCGCCATCGGGCGGCATTTGGAGTTTCCAATTCAGTTCTCAATATAGGCCCAGAAACGGCAATCTTTATAGCCCTCTCCTTTAACTTTTGTGGCTAACTTGCTGAAAGATGTGTGGCAGGGTTGCCGGTAAATTGCCACACCGGAACACTGCCACACATCAGTGTTCCTGTGTGGCAGTTTACACTTAACCGTTTGTTCTGGGGGTATTTCTTCCGGGGGCATTTTTCCCGCTTTTCAGTTTTCAGGGGTATTTTCTCCGGGGGTATTTTTACCGTTTACCGTGTGTAGCAGCGTCTTTTTTCTTTAATGATGTTAAGGGGTGGTCTGCGAGATGATCTGTTTCCCCGATAAGTTCGCTCTTAAGCGCTTTTCTAAGTTGCTTAACCATAAGTAACTGTTTCATAAGACTAATGTTTTTTTTTTGTTTTTTTTTTACTGAAGGTTTAACGACCACCGTGAGCAACTCAATGGGCTATAAGTGTCACGAAATGAAGTATCCATCCCTAATTTAGGACCACTGGTTTTAGGGAAGGAAGAGATCTAGTGCCGAAAGACAAACACAACATCCATGCCTCACCGGGATTCGAACCCCGATCCTTTTCGGACGAATGGTCATAAGCCAACACTTAGACCACTGAGCCACCGGGGCGGAGGAGTAAGTCAATTATATCCGTACAACAAAGTGCTCGTTCTTACGGATACTGTGTTCGCTCTTACAGCGCTTCACTTCCATGCATGCAGTGGCATTAAATTAGAAGAGGGGTGCTCTTTATGACCTTATGTGCTCAGAATCTCATAACAAGTAAAAATCATCCAGTGGCATGACTTACACGTATATGATCCTTCAGGCATGACTTACACGTATATGATCCTTCAGGCACGATTTTTGCAGCTTTACATTCTCTCGTTCAGCAGTTTTTCTTTTAGTCTTTACTTTTTGACCGTTGTGTGGAAAAATACATCAAGGAATTAATCTGAAAACTAATTTTTATTAACTTATTTAAATATGGAAGAAATTTACAGCTTTGTAAGTTATAAAAAATTATGCTTCCTGCTGCACGTTCTACAAGAGAAAAAATGTTACAGGGAAGCAGATGCAATTGCATTATGCATTCATTCGCCCATTAGCCCTTCGGCAGAAAAATACCATCTGACTGGGATGACTAGCGGGCTGCTTTGGCTGGGTTCTCAAAAGGTCAGCGTACCTAATTCATCATCTGTTCCTCTCTTCTCTCTCCCCGTTAACCTACCTTGAATTCATTTCACCACCCTCTCCTGGTGCTTAGGGGTTCAACAAAGGGGGTTTAGAACATTCAGCTTCAAAAATTGATGGAATGAAGGAAAAATAAATGAGAAAAATAAAAGTCGTACCCTCCAAGCGAAAAATATCCCAGTAGAACGCATATGAAGTTATGGTAATTTTTTAAACCTCGGGCAAACATTTATTTCTTAGAAAATGTTTACCTAAGAAATAAATGAAAAGTTTCATTACATGCAATTAGCATACAACATCTAAGTCAACTTATTAATGTGACAGCAAAATAGACCAAGTTCTACACGAAAAAGGCACCACGCTCATGATCAGGGTTTAATCTGATGCCTAACCTATTTTTGTAGGGGGAGGGTTTATCCTGGAACAACTAGTAGGGTTGTAGGCAGTTGAGGACACTAGTTCCAGAAAAGGGACAGGGCCGGCGCCGTCAAACAGGCGCATAACCACCCCTCGCCAAGGGTCGAGCACGGTCCTTCTCGCAGAGGCATACTGATAGCCCCCGCAACCTACCACATTGCGAGGGGGGGGGCTGCACCTCTCACGGCTAAGAGGGCCTCTAGCTTCAACAAAAAGATTTTACAAAATCTTTTGTTGAAACTTTATATGAAACTGGTTAAAAAAATAAAAGGAATTTTTGACAGCAGCTTTGAATGAAATATTAAGAAGAGAATTTTTTTTTTCCTCGTGGATTTAGTTTACAAAAACTGTAAGGCGGAAAAGCATCAGCTCTTCCTGACAACTTGAGGCCCCTTTTCACAGTCATAAAAAAACAGTTCTTATACATGTTTATAAACAAGAGAATGTGAAAGAAATGTAATTTCGAAATTTTTATGCCAATGAGGATACGGCGTATTAGTTTGTACATAACTACGCATCCATCAGAATATAATGAACTAAAATATATTATTCGCAAGGACGAAGGAATAGACATGTCAATTTTTTTTTATAACAGTCAAGAGAAAACATTTTTTAACTATGTGCAAAACATTAAAATTGTGGCATTATGTTTAGTTTGTTTTTTATATTCAAGAGTAAATAATTTGAGTAGCTTTACTTTTGTGTCACAATTCTTAATTGTACTTATTTGCTTACTTACAAATACGTTATGTATTTTCGTATAAATCGGACACTGTTTTTTTTTTTTTTTTGATTGGAGGTTTAATGACCACCGTGAGCAACTCAATGGGCTATAAGCAGTCGCACGTCCCTAATTTAGGGTCACTGGTTCCAGGGAAGGGAGAGAGCCAGTGCCGGAAGACAAACACAAATCCATGCCTCACCGGGATTTGAACCCGGACCCCTTTCGGACGAATGATCAGAGGCCATCGCCTTAGACCACTGCGCCACCGGGGCGGCAAATTGGACACTGTCACACGGCAGTTATGGGTTTTGTGTGCGATCGTGAGGCATTTCAAAGGGGTTGTTTCTCTGAAAGAATAAAATTTGGATGAAGTGATTAACTTTTTTTATTGGTATAAAATTTGAGCCGTCATTTTAGTTACCACATGAGCATTTGTGTTACACGCAATGAAGCGCAGTGATTTTGTTTTTATGAGAAACACCTACAGGTTCCAAAAAATTGAATTATTAAAACGCCCGTAACACATAGTTAATACGAAATTTAAAAGTTTCAGTAATCGAGAGCTAATAGATTTTTTTGCAAAAGGGCCTCAAAATATTAGAGTTTTTCCGGTACGTCACTGCTTGCCTTCTCTGACGAATTGTCAGAAGCCAGATTTTCGGGCCACTAGGCCGCCGGTGCGACGACACACAAACTTACTGTAAATAACAGGGGGATGTAAGTGCCAAAACCACATTATTTTCAATCATATCTTAGTATGGCAGAAGACAATGCTAAGGAAGTAAAAACAATGGAATAACCATGAGATTCTTTTAAGAATGTAGATCATTTGCCACGCAGTACACTTCTCCACTCTTACGACCTGATTGTATCCTGAAACACAGTCATAAAAAAACATGCTGCCAGAGCCGCTCGGGTGACCGAGTGGTCAGAGGCGCTGGCTTCTTACCGTTCGTCCGAGACGAGCGTGGGTCAGACATGGGTACTGCGCTTGCGTTATATCGCTTTCTGTCCCTTTTCCGAAAATAGTGGTCCTAAATTAGGGACGAGAGACTGCTTATGGCCCTTAGATGCTCATGTTGGTTCTTAACCGCCGAACCTCAAGGCATTCTCAGAATAGCCCTCGTTTCCCATAACAGCAACTGGGGTCCGGCTCTCCCAAAACTTTTTTCACAATATGAGTTGCACTAGTGACGGAGTTGTCAGATGCGCAAGGAACTCATCCGATATCGGCCTAAGTCCAGAATCACGCGCCGGTAGTGTGCTTGCACAGTTGGGCAGGAATGCATTACAAAGTAATGGAAGTACAGATTACAATTAACGTGTAATGCATTACAAGGTAATCCCAAGTATGGTTTGCACAAGGTAATGGAATTAATCTGTAATGCATTATAATGAGTATATAATTCAATTATTTAATAATGCCATTCAAACGCAATGGAATTATTTGGTAATGAAATTACACAATTTGCAAATAATAATTACATACTAATAGTTTATAGAAATGTACGTGTGCCGAAAGCTATGTCTAGAAAAGTCGGCCATGTAACATAGCAGACAGAGACCGAAGTGTCGTGTAGAATGTTCTAGAAGCGACAAGAATGGTTTAGACGTTTGTAAAATGTTCCAGAATGATCGCGCAGTGGGAAGTTTGAGGGGTTTGTGTAAATCAAGAATATTCCAAAAGGTTTAGGTCCTGTCATGAAGTATATATAAAGGAGTAAGTCGCTCGCTAGTCCAGTGTTCGTATCAGACAAGTAATGCACAAAAACACTTGAGAAGTACGGCAAAAATATCAAGAGTTCGCAAATTTCTGTAATATTCTGCGTGCACCCTGAGTTGCTGAACTGTGAGTGTAGTGCTAATATGTGCTTGTGGCTATAGTGGGGTAATTATTTTGGACAGTGAAACGTACGTAATGGAAGAGAATACTGTACTGAAGATGGACGAAATGAGTATCTCTAACCGAAATAAACATTCCATTCGTACTTCCTTCATATGTATTATTTCGTTCAAATCACTTTACTTGCGGCGAAGGCGGAGCAACTACTCATGCCATACACGCACAATCTCCAATACCTACATACACGCATTTGAGGTCCGAGCGGTGGAACAATTGTCAAATAACCTACACGACGTGTAAGGGTGTACTGGGTGCTAGTTTATTCACGTTGTATTGTTACCTATACGTTATTGGTTAATTACCAACATATAGTTAACGATTATAATGGGTAACTGCTACAGGTCATTACAATTACCATGTAAGTTTAATGGCCAACTCGCCATTACCATGCATGGTAACGCTAAGTTCTTGTTCCCATTACCATTACGCTGCAATGCATTACAGATTAATTCAATCACGATTTTGCCCAACTCTGTGTGCTTGTCTCATGAGGTTTGCTCTGTTCCCTAACTACAGCCAGCTCCCTAAATTAGGAACAGGCTACTTCTTATAAGTCCAATATGGTTTATTTGTTTCGGGGTTTAATGACCACCGTGAGCAACTCAATGAGCTATAAGCAGTCACTTATTCCTTTTAGGGCCACTGGTTCCCGGGAAGAGAAAGAGCCAGTGGCGTTAGACAAACAATATACAAGCCTTACCGGGATTCAAACATGGACGAATGCTCTATGGTGTCAAACTTCCTAACACAAAATACCACAGAATACCAGAACTGATGACTAAAATGAGTGAAAGAAAAAAATGCTAAAACACACAAGTATATGCATTCACATATAATTAGTATGTATGTAAAAACAAACGCTTACCGCAAAACAAGGCAAAATTTCTCAACATTCGTTTACCTTCCTGCCCGACTGATGTAGATTCAGTATTTCCTGTTTAATTCAAGAAGTTGCAGCTTTTGTATGCTTCATTTTGGATCGTTGAAAATAGAATAATCTCAAGAAAATTGGCAAAAACTTTGTGACCGTTGAGAATGAGTTGCTCAGCGCGTAGCCCGAAGAATGGCCTTAGAGTTGCTAACGGATCCTTCGTTATTCGTATCAGACGTCGCCATTATCAATCGTTTCCTCTGGAACCAGTGACTCTAACTTAAACATGAGTGGGTGACTGTTTACAGCCTCAGATGCTTACAAAGTTCTAAACCACGAAAAAAAGCTCGGAAAAAACAGCGCAACAAAAAGATCTGCTCTCGTGCTCTTCAACAAATGGACTAATATACAACGTTTTCATTTAGGTCAAGTAATCAATCTAAAGCATAGGTTTGTGGATTTTCGAGCTGCTTCTGCAGAGATTGAATCCTAGATAAGACCTGTATGCTTTTTCTTCTTGCACAATTCAATACGCTATGCAAATCTATCAACACAGCCCAGACGGAAATTTATGTGTAGCAGAGATTGAATCCTTTATAAGACTTGCATGGTTTTTTTTCTTGCACAATTCAATACACTATGACATAAATTTATGTGTGATTGTGATTTAGTACACGCAATTCAACTATTGAACTGAAACCCGAGGGAATGGAGGCCGGCCCGGTGTTGCGGTGATCTAAACGTTGGTTTATGACCATTCGTCTGAGATAGGGTCCGGGTTCTTTTTTTTTTTTTTTTTTATTGGAAGGGTTTTTATTTTGTTTTTTATTGGACGTTTTTTTTATTGGACGTTTTTCTTATTGTACGTTTTTTTTTGATTGAAGGTTGTTTTTTTATTGGAGGTTTTTTTTATTGAAGGTTTTTTTTATTATTGGAGGTTTTTTTTATTGGAGAGTTTTTTTTATTGAAAGTTTTTTTTTTTTTTATTGAAGGTTTTTTTTTTTATTGATCGAAGGTTTTAAAGTCCACCGTGAGCAACTCAATGGGCTATGCAATCGCCCGTTCCTAATTTAGGGTCACTGGTTCCAGGGAAGGGAGAGAGCCAGTACCGTAAGACAAACACAACATCCATACCTCACGTGATTCGAACCGGGACCCCTTGCTGACCAATGATCAGAAGCCATCGCTTAGACCACTGCGCCACCGGGTTCGAATCACGGCGAAGCATGGATGGCCATCCCGGCGGCACAGTGGTCTAAGCGATGGCTTCTGATCATTCGTCTGAGATGGGTCCGGGTTCGAATCCCGGTGAGGCATAGATGTTGTGCTTGTCTTACGGCGCTGGCTCTCTGCGTTCCCTAGAACCACAGCCCAGTGAGTTGCACACGGTGGTTGTTAAACCTCAACTAAAAAAAAAAAAAAAAAAAAAAAAAAAGGTATAAGCATGGATGTTGGGTTTGTTTTACTACACTGGCTCTCTCTCTTCCCTGGAACCAGTGGCCCTAAATTAGGAACGGGCGAAAAAAACGAAAAAAGAATCAGTGAAATCTGCAAAAACATTTAACGAACGTAAAATTTAAAGAAACTGCCAAAAAAATTTAATTTTAAATGTTACGTTAAATGTTTTTCAGCTTCCCCTGACGCCGTGGTTAAGATATTTTTCTTGACGCAAAATAAACTCTGAGCTTTCCTAAAGAGAGGTTAAGTGACTAGAAAGATAGCGAGGAGAGAGGGGATAAAAGACAGCATTCGCACATGAGATGTATGTTTGGCAAGCGTGGAGTGGGGAGCGGGAAATATTAAAAAAGCAAAACAAAAAAACCCCTCAAACATTCTTGTCTTCATGCGAACTGATCTATCCGTGAGAGGAATTACCGGGTTTTGTCAACAGCAGGTAATAATACCTTGTTTTCCAGTGAAAGAGGACATTTTTAAAACTGGGTCAGAATGCCACTTGACTTATCTTATTTGCTGATAAGTGTGATGAACTTTGATATACGCTGTTTCTCCAAAAACTATCGTTCATAATATGGGGTTAAAATAACAAATGAGGATATTACGAAGTTTAAGTGATCTATAAAAACTTCGGTTTATGTGGAACTTTATATTATGCAAGCTCATTACATGTGGGTTCAACTGTATAGGTATATATAATAAAATTAATTGCATAGTAAAATCGCTATCGCTATGTGGGATGTGCACATTTTAACTTTCAGATTGATCTTCATGGCAATTTAGTTGGAAATAGGATCTGCAAGAGACTTGCGATTTTTTTTTTTACATTATGAAACCAAATTTTTCAAAGGAAAATAACAATCTCGTACAGCACCTCGTTTTGAGCGTTGTTTGATGCTACATTTAATCACGGGAAAATTTTAAAAATAATTTCCCCTTTAAAGTATTGTTAAAACTTGTTAACGACGGAATTCTTTTAACAGTGTATTGTAAACTGTTTCTTTTCTTCCTGGATCTAATAGAATTCTTTTTCATGTGGAAATTTGAGGTGTTTTCCTGTAGATAGGTGTGTTTTTATAGTGGACTGCAAGACTAAAATTCTCAGCCTGGTTTAGTCGTCAGATTCCTCCCGTGCATATCAGTGCCATTATTTGAGACGGAGTATGAACAGCAGTGCTCGTATAACAAACAGAACGTCAAATTTAAAAACATTTACTGAGTTATTATGAATATTAAATATGTTTTTAATAGTTTTTCCAACAATGCTGGGAAATTTTCATCGCCTAGGTGAAGAAATTGGGCACAGGGGAAAACTCGCCTATTCCTTGCGTAATGTCAGTTATTTTGGTATTCTAAGAAAACAAAAACGACCCCAAAATCCATTATTCTTTAGGAGTGAGTGGCCATTGTTAGGAAAAATAAGATTTGGGCTTGTGACATGTACTTATTTGACACTTTCCTTTTTTTTTTTTTTTTTTTTGTTCCTGTATTTATGTGAGTTGTGGCTCATACTCCTTAAACTACATTTCTCTCTCGATGAATATTTTTGTGGCAACCTGAATTAAGGTCAAGAGTAGAATGACGTATGTTTTTAACAGAGATAAGAATGGTGTTAACAATCGTACGGAGCTGACTTCCGTCATAGAGCAGACTTTCATCAGAGTGCTTGTTCTCTTGTCAGATTCTGCTGTCTTTCGTTAGATGTACTAACTAACTTACGTTAGTTGAATTCACGTTGTTGTTAGGTGTTTTGAGTTTTTTGATAAATGTTATATATCATCAAACATCATCGAACACTTTGACATCTGGATACAACAGATTCCTGAATATACTGAATACAGCTGATTACTCGTAAATTAAAGCACTTTTCTGCCTACCGAATTCCGCAGGGGTCTAAGTGATGGCTTCTGATCATTCGTTCAGATGAGTCCGGGTTCGAATCCCGGTGCGGCATGGATGTAATGTTTGTCTTACGGCGCTGGCTCTCTCCCTTTCCTGGAACCAGTGGCCATAAATTTGGGACGGGCGACTGCTTATATTCACTGAGTTGCTCACGGTAATCGTTAAACCTCCAGAAAAAAAAATAAAAAAAGACACTCTTTAAGTATAATTAATTTGATAACAACGTAATGGCTCAAAGTAATATAACAATCTAATAAACTTCCAACAAGAACGGGCCTCTTAACGAAAAATTCCAAACGTTTACGAGAAACTCAAATTATATAACAAGACCGTGAATTCAACTAACGTGAGCTAGTCATTACATCTAACGAAAGAAAGCAGAACACACCTGACAAGAAACACAGCAGTCTTACAAAAGTCAGCTTTATACAATTGTAAACATTATTCTTATCGCTGTTAAAAACATACTCATTTCTACTCTTGACCTCAATTCAGGTTGCCACAAAAATGTTCTTCGCTAAAGAAAATGTACCGTTAAGTTAGAAACTGTTTAAAGAGAATGAACCAACATTTACATAGATTATATAGGAACCAAAGGGGAAAGTTAAATTTGTAGGTATGCGTCACGTCACAGCGGGCATAAGATCACGTTTCAGCTTACATCAGATTTACAGCAATACCTGTGCGTCTAAACACCCACTGGGAAAATCCTTTAGTGTGCATTTCCTGCCCAAAATAATGCATAATTTTTCCGTTAGGGTCGCAAATGTTTAATCTGTTTTTCTCTATACCTCTGCTTATAAAATGGTTCGATTTAAAAAATCTTTTAAGCCAGATACCATTCACCCTGTGGAACGCTTAGCATTTACTCGTGAATTTTTTTTTTTCAGTAGTTCACAGTTCTGGTGCTAGATGGTATTAGTGTGCATCTGTATTTGCAACTGTATGTCCGATTCTAAAAATCCCATTGAACAATTTATTTTTCATTGTACGTCATTCGCTACAATAAAGATGAGGAACATTATCCTTTTTAAATTATGTAGTTTTTTCGCGAGGAGGTGTAAATGTCAAAACTTTTTTCCCACTATCTCTGCTTCCAACTGACGTATATGAATAATTCTTTTTTTTAGTATAACTTTTGCAATGAAGAATACTTTTAGCATATTTTCTACTTTCCCATTATTCAAAATTATTCCGCTAAGGTCGTCAGCGTATATTTCTATTTAAAAGAGGTAATTCGATTCTAAAAATCTTTCTTGGTAGGATACTTTTCATTATGATGAGTATTTTGAACCTATTTTCTTCTTTAAGTAACACAAAGCTTTTCCGTTAGAAGGCGTAAAGTTACCTCATGTTTGGGCATTAAGATACATCCTTCCGCTATGAAAAACCTTTTGTGCACAATTTGTTAATTTTCGTAACATACTTTTCAGCCACTAGTGAATGAAAGTAGCTATTTTGATTTTCTGTATGTTTTATCGATTGTAAAAATCCGGTTGAGTTTATTTTTTTAACCGGTTTCACTGACTATAAAATAACCTTGCTCACGCTACGTATTTTAAATTATGCTGAGTTTTTCTCTATACTAGGGGCAAGGCTAACCTGACTATGAAGTTAAAGTTACTGAGTGTGTACTTCCACTTCATAATATAGTTCCAGTTTAACCCTTTAACCACCATAACGCCCAAAACGCCCGTACGTACAAACCGCCATAGCCTCCTGAAACGCCAGTCTAGAGTGAGTCAGATTTCCTACCCTTACCTGTCGCTCAAATTTTCTCGACCTATGAGGGATCAGCAGGTGTCACCCTCAGTCACTATTGTTGTTATTAAACAAAGGAGTGAAACAACAGACAGTTTCGGGCGTTACGGTATTTAGAGTGATACAAGATTTTTGGGTCATGGTCGTTAAAGGGTTAAAAGCCGTGTTCGAGCATGAACTGAGACCTAAGAAATCACATGGATACATAGATGTTCTAAATGTCGTACGTACGTACATTAAAATAATGAAGATCCCAGTTTCGGTCGCGTTTTTAAAAAAATACAAATATTCGCATTTTGGCGGCGTCATTGTCACTTCTGTTTTTTCTTCAGAGAGGTTATACAGTTAACACGGAGGACATATACTGCGACTGGGAGGAAAGAATTGTTAGCCGGAGGCAGGGAGATAATGGCTTGGCGGTCATTGTAATGAGTTTGCTCCTTTCTTCGTGGTTGCTGTTTCAAAATACTCATTCAGAAATAGTTTGTCTGGTGGTCAGCAAGGTGGAGAAGGTGTGGGGGTTGAGGGGAAACACCGTGAAGGAACGCCGGAAGTTTCCTTTTGTCTCGCCTTCAGCCACCCGTAGGGGGACGGGTCCGCGACACATGGCGCTCCATTACTACGCGGAGAAATACTGATAAACAAGAGATTTAATGTCGGTGAATCGGTTTCACAATTAACAATGTAATCAGGTTAGCTTTGCCCTGAGTATAGTTGGTGTATTTTTTGCTGAATTTTTAGGTTTTCTAAAAATCGGTTTTGAAATATATTTTTCACGTTGGGAAGAATTCAAAAGACGTGCTCATAACAACCAACAATTCGGTTGTTGTTGTTTTTTTATAATTTAGGAGTTTAACGACCACCGTGAGCAACTTTTTGAGATATAAGTAGTCGCCTGTCCCTAATTTAGGGCTGCTGGTTCCAGAGGAGAGAGCTAATGCCGTAAGGACAAACACAACATTCACGCCCCTCTGCGATTCGAACCCAATATCATCTCAGACGAATGTTCAGAGGTCATCGCTTAGAACACTCCTCCACCGGCCGGCGAAAATTCGGTGTCGCCTTTTTTGTTTAATGTCTTTAAGCAGTTTATTTATTCATTATTGTACTGTAATGCTACTTAGAAAAAGGCTCTTTGATTACTTCGTCCTGATAACGTCATTTTTATGTTCTCTCGCTGGGCACAAGCTTCGATTTTGCGATGAAGTTCAGGGGTGGGGGAATCATAACTAGAATTGCTGTTCATTATTTTATTACTTATCATATAACCAAAAACAAAAAGCATTAAGCGATCAGTCTGCGCATTGAAATGGCAACAATGCTATATATATGAGGTTCCTTTAATCCCATAGGTCTTTGTGTGTGTGTGTGTGTGTGTGTGTGTGTGTGTGTGTGTGTGTGTGTGTGTGTGAACTCATTTTTACGTGATAAAATAAAGCAGCATTCTCTCTTCTTCGTTTTCCTTTTTTATTCCAAAAACTCCACTAAGTATGGGCTCAGAAAAATAAAAAAACACCTTTTCAAAAGTAAAAGAAAGAAAATGCGAAATAAATTACTGAAAACACTGCACAGATATAAGTTTATCCTATACTGTAATCAACAACCCTTCATCAAGCTCTGCCTTTAGATATTTAGTATGTGCATAATAAATAACTTGGAAGAGTGTGTAGCTTCTAGTTTTCTGGTAAGGTATAATCATTTTTTTTTTCTCACCCATACTTCTCTCCTCCCCTACAATCTTCTTACGATGTTCTTAAGCTTCCATAAGCAATTTTATCAACTGATTTGTTTGTTACCCTATGATTATTATTTGCTGCTGTGGGTATTTATTTTCGCTTCTCATGCAATGACGCAGCGCAATTTGATTTGATATCACGCTTTGCAATAACACTTATGCACCTGAAGGAAAATTAAAAATAATAAAGCGCAAATCTTTCTGCAATTGTAACGCTTGCAAAAGTTCAATTCCAAATAAAAGCAAATTAATAAAGACTTATTATAAAACATATTAATATTTTTAAAAAATATATTGCTTGATAGTAAACGTAAACGTCAAATATGTCTTTTAAATGATAACTTTATCATCTCAAAATAAGAAAATAGAGAATTATACATATTGTAACGTATACCTCTAATTTGACCTTTCTTTTGAGTTCCTGTGTTCTTATACACTGAGTGGCCACTTTAATATGACCACCCCGACAGTTTTAAGCAAATGAGCTATGACTGCACGCTGTTGTCGCCAGAGAGCGAGGCTAGTATAAAAAGGGAAAGCTTAATGCTTGCGACAGTAGTAGAAGTGATTTTGGGGTGACGAGATGGGTAAAAAATGCGATTTGACGGACTTTCAACGTGGGATGATTGTAGGAGCTGGGAGCCATGGAGCGAGTATCACCGAAACCGCCGCATTCGTGAAATGTTCCAGAGCAGCTGTTCTTAAAGTGTTTAAATACTGGACTGTCAGCCAAATAACTGGGTCTCTACGTGCAACGTGTGGTAGTCATCGACTAGTGACTGCTCGGGCGGAACGGAGTGTCCAGACTGCTAACAGACAACAGAAGGGCAACAGTGCAGCAAATTACAGATCATCTTAATCAAGGATCCCCTCAGATGATCTTTGCACGCACTGTTCGCCGTGCACTGAATCGGATGCGATATGGCAGCCCAAGGCCTGTTCGAACACCTTTGCTGTTTGCAGTAACAAGAGAAAACGTCTCCAGTTCGCACAGGAGCACAAGGATTGGACAGTCGATAATTGGAAACAAATTATGTGGTCCGATGAATCACGTTTTCAGTTGCACCATGCCGATGGCCGAGAGAGAATTTAACGGAAACAGCACGAAAGCATGGACCCCAAATGCATTGCTACAACCCTTCAAGTTGGTGGAGGTGACTTTATGGTTTGGGGGAATGTTTTCCTGGCATGCTTTGGGCCCTTTAATTCGTGTTGATCAACGTCTGACTGGCACATCATATCTAAACATCGTTGCGGAACAAGCGCATCCTGTCATGTGGATGGTTTATCGCCACTGGGAGAAACCATTATCAACAAGATAATGCGTCCTGCCATAGTGCTCGTATTGTACAGGATTGGTTTCAGGAACATGCCGGTGAGAATCTGTGGGATGAAGTTGAACGAGCCATCAGACAGCTGGATCCACAACCCTGCAATCTCACACTCCTGGAAAGTGCTATTCATCAAGCATGGTCTCAGATTCCACAAACCACCTATCAACATCTCGTGGAGTCCATGCCACGAAGAATCGACGCAGTATTAAAGGCAAAAGGTGGCCCAACGAAGTACTGAGGGGGTGGTCATAATAAAGTGACCACTCAGTGTATAAATTTGGTTTCTTCTTGTTAAAGATTTTCTGGGGCCGCGGGTGGCCTAGTGGTCAGCGTTTGTGACTGTCATGGAGATAACCTCAAGTTCGATCCTGGGCAGGTACGAACGTTCGAACCACTAAATAAATACTCGCCGTGCGTCGGATGGGCACTTTAAGCCGTCAGATCCCGGGTACTGGCCCCCCGGTAATAAATATAGGCGTCTTCCTCCCCCTTTCTACCTCGGTTCCGTGTCACTTTCCTATAGGGCACTCTTGCCCAAATCTACTAGCTTCCGATTTTTAAGGGTTGTTTAAGACCTGGGGTCAGACACTCCCTTCCTAAAATCTTCTGCATATGATCTGATCTGATCTAAAGATTTCCTGACTTAATGCCAAAGAGTTTCTTCTGATAAGTTCATAGCTGGCAATCCTGACAGCAGATCAAAGGGTAAAGCTATGTTATAATATACTGCTGTCAATAGAAATTGCAACACCATGGAGAAATGTTCGGATTTGCACGAAATTTGCAGGGTGGTGCACCATGGGATATGCAACTAATTACAATTGCAGCGCACACGAAAATGTGAGGCTCGCGCAACGCCATCGGAAACGTTACACCAGGGGGTATAAAAGAAGGCGTACAGAGAGCAGGTTTTTAAACTTGCTATCGCCAAACTCGACCGTACGCAGTTGGTAATATGTAAACATGTCGCATAGGAAGACGAGACAACCGTATGAATATACTTGACGGAGTTTGAAAGAGGTAGAATCGTTGTACTCAGAGAAGGTGGTTTATTATACCGTGATATCGTTGCACACGTTAGAGTGACGCAACGACCGTTATGCGTACATGGCGCCGATGGACGGCAGAAGGTTCTACGCTTCTACGCATTATCGTGCAGGGTATGGAGCTCGAAATTGCACGTCCGTG
Organism: Macrothele yani; assembly: GCA_039090855.1. Taxonomy (NCBI): domain Eukaryota; kingdom Metazoa; phylum Arthropoda; class Arachnida; order Araneae; family Macrothelidae; genus Macrothele; species Macrothele yani. The sequence continues at coordinate 105,749,340 of CM077024.1, forward strand.
CTTGAAGAGAGGCACTTGCACTGTATGACGTCAGTGACGTCCCACGCAACACCATCCACAACACTTCCGCAGCCATGGAGGATGGTCACACATCGTCCGATGTCTGCAAGTACTATTCGTCACCGATTGCTACTGAGAAGCCTCGCTGCTCGCCGTCCATTGCTGCTACTTTCCTTGACATAGGCACCAGCGATTGCAGTGGTGTAAGGTTAACGCGCTCGGCTAGATACCGAGAGATCCGTGAGTTCAATTCCCCGGCGGTGACGGAATAACAATTCTTCGGTTGCTATATGCTTCTGGAAGGTGGAAAGAGCGGTGTACTTGTTTATAAAGAGAAGTCGACTTACGGTAGTTCTTTCTTTATTCCGGCACTAATTCAATAGAACAACATGGCACTAAAATACAAATTCACCATGGCACTAAAATACAAATTCACCATGGCACTAAAATACAAATTCACCATGGCACTAAAATACAAATTCACCATGGCACTAAAATTGTTAATTTCACATTTAACTTAACAATTGAACGTCTACACACACATCCACATGAGCAACTGTCGTATCGTCCTTTTTATCTATAGTTCTTATCACAGTCATACGTCACTTTATCTCTTAACTCAAATGTGTTGCCCACAGTATTCTCGTGAGAGAGATGTCACGTTAAGTTTGGTAGTATAAAGCAGAACAAACTCAAATTTACATAGGAAAAGGAACTAAAAATGAAAGTTAATTTAGAATATACGTCATTAATACCACAGACGACCATCCAAACTCTGTTTCATTCGATCCCACGGCGTGTGGTGCCGGTTATCACCGCCCGTGGTGAATTTAATTATTACTAAATTTTTGGCCTTCCTCATCACGAACGGGTATGTAATTGTGATCTTTTACAGCTTGTACCATAATTAATCAATCCCATAAATTTCATTGTGATTGCTTGTTTCTTCCTTGGGGTTGCAGTTCATATTAGCATCAGTGTATATAAACTTTTGCCGGCGGTAAATTCGAACCTCATGTTTTTCTACTCTGGAGCGTTTCTTCTCACAGCTGAACTACGCCTGCAAGCTTATCGGTGCTTTATTGATGATGTGACTCCTGTGTCACCTTAGATGAACGTCATATACGTACGTCATGTCACGTAGTACACACACACGTTATATCATCCCCACCCCATTAAGAAAGGCAGGGGGCACAAAATCGCAGGTTTCGGGTCAGCCGACAACCATGCTCGAACGACCATCTTATTATACCAGAATTAATTTTCTAAATTACGTGCGTTATGTGGAAGATTCGATACATACATTTTTCAAACCCAACAGCCAGGAAATTCTCTTTCGTTCGGGGCACCAGAATAACCTACAGCTGTCCATAAAGTCTTTCCCACATTACAAAAATTAATATAAAAAAATCTAAATAAAATGGTTGGCATCATAATATAGCAGCACTCAAAGTTTTTTTTTTCCCTGTTCCTTAGGTGAGCACTACTGCTGAATAAGAGAAGCATTTAATCGATAATGGCTTCCATGCGAGATAAAGCGGCGTGCGTGTTGTGGTTCCATGAGACCAAATCGGCGGTTACTGTCCAGCGTCATTAATAAAAAAAAGTACAGACGATCACCACAGGACCAAAACAGCGTAAAGTTTAGAGCGACGGGTAGTGTTGATGATTTCCCCCGAGATGGCCAGACCGACCACTGGTTACACAAGAGACAGCTGCAGCTATTTAGGGGACATTTCTGCGAAGCCCCAGGAAATCCATTCGTCGTGCTTCACTGGAAACTGGGATTTCCCGTGTCACGGTTCACAACATTTTACACAAACGTCTTCACTTGTATGCTTATAAGTAGGGCGCAGATTTCTATGACCTAAAAATGTCAAATATATGCAAACATATATGACCTTTAAAGTCGTTTAAATAGGACCAATTAAACCGAAAATATGACATAAATGTACGATGTCATCGCTCTGTCCACGTTATTTTATAAACAACGAATAGCAACTGAAAAATTGTTCATCTACACCGCTGGGATCGAACTCCAGATCTCTCGATAACTAGCCGAGTGCGTTCGCTTTACGCTACGGTGCCAACAATTCACAACGCTATTCGTGGTTTATCAGTCAGCATCTGACTACACAAATCCATGTTGATGGGCTCAGTAACTGATGTTTCGCCATCTAGTGGCATCAACAGAGCAAGCTGTTTAATTACAGCTGATAAATCCAAAGGGCGATAGAAATGGTGAATAAATTTCAAAAAAGTGGAGATAATATAAATATACGATGTCCTTTATATTATCTCCACGTGGAAAGAGCGATGACATCGTACATTTATATTATCTCCACGTATTTGAAATTTATTCACGAATATATGACCATAAATTTTATGAAATTATCTCCCAATTTTTAAAACTCAGTGCTTACACACATATAGATTATAATTATTAACTAAAAGGTTTATTCTTCATCACTTCTACATACTTAGAACTTGATGACTTCTATTTAATTAAACAATTAGCACTAATCAGTGCAAAAGCGCTAGAGTTGAAGGAATCAAATGAACATTGTGAGAGTAAAATCGTTGATCATAGAATTGCACTGTATGATTACGTGCATCTTCAGGTTATCAAACTGAAAACTCTTCCGTTGCTCGTTAGTATGTTCTTGTACCTAAAGAAACTCCGCTCGACATCACAAGAGGTTACAGGGGCAAATTTGAATAACGCCAACTCATCTAGAGAAAGTCCTGGCTTGAAGGCATCAAATGTTGCTTCACTTCCACAAAGAATGTCACTTATTTTGTGAAGTATTGAATAACCCGTATTAGACTGCAACACTCTTTGCAGTTTGTCACTAATTTTTTCAGCTATTTTCACCTTTGCTTAGTTTAAATCACCCGCAGTTTGTTTTACAATTTCTAGTTCATCGCTAAGTTTCATTCCTACAGTTTCAAGGCGAGTGACTGTACGAGATATTCCACTGAAGTTACATTTTATATATGCCAAGTTTACAGCTAAGGTATCAGAAAAGGAATCTTGCACAATTTTAATGGAAGAAGAATCACAACAGTCAAATTCTTTAACTGTCCTGTCTAAAGAATCATCATTTGTGCAATAATACAAAGCTGCATCCAGCCAGGTCCCCCTTCCCCCACCTCTTTGAATTTCTGCACGCGAAGCGGAGCTTCTATGAACATTTTTTTACCATTTGAAATTAGCTATCTACATCAGGATAGTTGCTTTGAATCTCTACGGCCACTCTGTGTAAACCATATGCAAGGCATGTGATATGGACCATTTTCGGATAAAGTAGTTTAAGTCCCTTTGCTGCCTTAGTCATGTATGGAGCGGCATCTGTTAAAAACAAGAGGATGTTTTCTTTTTGTACACAATCTGGCCCGAGTAATTTCATTGAATCGTCGAAGAGTATAGCAATAGTGAAATTGTTTACTTTTTGCAGATTTTCGCACGTTAGAAGAAATACTTCATCAGGCTTGTCACATTTCAGAGTGTCGATAATAACATTAGCTATGTATCTTCCATGTACATTACTTGTTTCATCTATTGAAACCCATATCTTACTGTTGGCAACAGCAGATCTATTCTTACCTAAACCATCTTCATAGCAGGCGGAGATATAGTTTTTCCTAAGAGTTGATTCATTTGGAATCGGATGACTGGTGTACTTCTCCAAAAAATCTCTGACGCAGCCACTACTTAATTTCTTTAAAGGAATATTCGAAGTAAATATCATTTTACCAAAGTCCTTACAATATTCTGACAGTGTATTTGATGAACCTGCAGTTGAAGATGTCTCGAAAAGGAGACGCTGGCTGTTCTCAGCGGAGGAAAATCTTGCTAAACACCTCTGATGTTTCGCGGTAGCACAGTGCTGTTGAACATTAAAACGCTTTTGACCCGATACCCTGACTTCACACAATTTACAAAAGAAAATATCACCATCGCTACTGAAAATCCGCTCCCCAAAGTCTTGAACAAAACACCGTAATTTCACGCTCATCGAACACCCGCTTTTAGACATTTTGGGATCAAACTGAAGTTGAGACGGGAGTTTTACTTTTAGCTTGGGTACAGTAAACCAAAAATAAAAGAGAATTAAGCTCTGGTTTACAAGTACTCCTGAAGAAACCATCGCGTTAAGCTCGTTTCAGTGGTTGGCAAGATGCCAATAATAATAATCCAAACGAGGCTAAGTAAAACAATATTCAGGAAAATGTTCCCACGGGAAAGTCAGGCCGTTCGAAATGCTTCGGTTACGAGTCGTGGAGTCCTTATGACGTCATTTCGCATTCGCATAGCCAAGGATTGATTAAAATATGACGAAATATGCCGTTTATTACGAAATTAGTCAAAAATATGACCTAACATTTTCAAAAGATCAAAATATGACTTTCTAGGATAAAATATGACATGTCATAGAAATCCGCGCCCTACTTATAAGTTACAGATCGTTGAAGCTCTTCAGCCTGATGACCGGCTTCACCGTGCTGCATTTGCGACGGAGATGTTGCAGCGCATAGCTCATGATAGTGATAATCAGCACCGTGTCTGTTTCTCAGATGAAGCCACATTCCAAGTCTCTGGTACAGTAAATAGGCACAATGTGCCAATCTGGGGATCAGAAAATCCTCATTATGTCATCAAACAACTGAGAGCTATAGCCCGAAACTGAGAGTATTGTGCGGCCTGATGCGTGACAGAATCACCAGGCCCTTCTTTTTTAGGCTAAACTTCCACGTTCGGCCCCCAGCTAGTTCCGAAAGCAATAATAGATGGCGCCACGGTAGCACTTCATCTATGCTGCGCTCTTCTCGCACGTGAAATGCATTCAGCCATCTCTTGACTCTATGTGTCGATGCGTCTCATCGTTTAGGACAATTCATGTGTCGGAAGAAGTTCGCTTCAGGAAATGATGAGTACTCTTCCCGCACACTTGCTACGTGTTTTTTATGCCGAGTTTCATATTGATAGAGTGATGATTCTGACGTATTGTTTCGCCAAAGGATTGTCTTACGATGAGGCGATTGAAGAAACTACATGGCCACATCCACTGAGACAGTTAGCGACTGGTATTCGTATTGCAGACAACTAGTCCCACAGTTTATGGTAGCCTCGCAATGTAAATGTACTTGGGAGACCATATTCTGGAATATTTATTCCGACGGAATTGCCGTCTTTTCTCTGAACATTGCTTTGAAGTCCTAATTCCTACGATCAGATGTAGCGATAACGTGTCGCCATCTATCGTTGCTTCATAAAACTATTTCAGGGCCGAACGTGGAAGGTTTACCTTTTTTACAGAGCCCACGGTAACATGCAACATGCTGGAACTTTTTGTAGCATTTCAGTTGCATGCACTCAACCTTTGGTTATTTTCCAATACGACGGTGCCCACCACATTGGTCAATAATGGTTCGTGAGTTCTTGAATAATACATTTTCAGACAGATGGATTGGCCGCGACGGTCTCTTGATATGGCCACCATGATCGCCTGACATAACTACTCTAAACTTTTTCCTGCGGGGTTATGTGAAAGACCAAGTTTACTCTAGCAGTGTTCCAGATATCAAGACATTGAAGAGCAGAATAACGGACGTCATTGGTTCTGTCTCTGCTGAGATGTTAAACAAAACATTGCGTGAAATCGAATATAGCTTAGATGTCCTCCGGGGCGCAAATTGCGCCCATGTGGAGGTGCACTGAACTGGAAAACAAACTTTACTTGTGCGCCATCATTGTCGTGTAGTCCCTTTCTTGTACCTGTAATGCATTTATTTTATTAATTTTTGTAATGTGGGAAAGACTTTATGGACACCCTGTATAACATTTTGTCGGTGTTGAATTCGACACCACGTCTTCGTACTCCGGAGTGGCTGATCTCCCAACTGAACCTCAGTAGTACGCCATCTACGTCATGTAATGTACTACGTTACAACATAGTTCCTGAGATGAGAGCTGAACGTGCGACCTTAGATGAGAAGCATTCTGTGTTCATTGTTAATTGAGCGGTATTCAGTGTGATTTGCACGAGCTGTACAATGTTAGCGTGACGTTAAAGTTCAACACTGGTTCTCAATGGGCAATCAGCGGGCCAAATGCGGCCCGCGAAGGGTGTGAATCTAGCCCGCGGTGAAAACTTAAACCGAAAAGAAATGTATAAAATCCAGGGGCGAAAAAAAAATTATGTTTATCTATACAGTGGAAGCCTGTCATGACGCGGGCATACAGAGTATATCCGAATCTGAGTATGTATTTGCATGCGTATGTACACTGCCGGACAATTGCTAAGGACGGATGACAATAGCAACGATAGCAACCATAAAATGAAAGGCAGGAAAATGTGGAAATTAGCATAAGTGTGGGATACAGTAAGACGTCTTGTGCGTATGCAAATTTTGGATTGCCGAACTTGTTCGTGACGTCATAGCGTTGATAAGAGATATAAAGGATTTGACGCGTATTGACCGTTGTTGTTCAAACGCAAAGTTGAAAGGGAAATAATCAGTTGACGAACTTACAATTTTCAGTATGTCTTCCCGACATCACCTAGATGATTTTACTCATGGTCGTATTATTGGCAAGATTGAAGAAGGGCAAGAAATAACACATGTTGCCAGGAAGCACGACGTCAGCCACAGTGTTGCTTCAAGGCTTTGGAAATCATTTCAAACAAATGGAGAGTAGCAAACGTCACGGGGAACGTCGTGTTCGCAGTAAGACACCTGCAGAAGATCGGTACATAGTGCTATCAACAAAGAGACACCGGTGCAGCACAGCTAGTGAGGTAGCAAATCAGTTTATGGCTGCTACTGGCAAACGGATCTCCCGAAAAACTGTCGCCAGACGTTTGCATGAAGGAGGAGTATACGCCCGCCGTCCTGTTGTGTGCATCCCATTGTCCAAACGTCACCGTACCTCGCGTTTGCAGTGATGCCATCAACATCGCAATTGGACTGATAACGACTGGTCTGCTGTCCTCTTCTCAGATGAGAGTAGATACAGTCTGTCGTCTGATTATCGACGACAACTGATCTGGCGTGATAGTGGTACTGCATATTGTCCAGCAAACATACAGGAAAGGGACCGATATCCGACATGTAGTGTCATGGTATGGGCTGGCATCATGATCAATGGCCGTACGTCCCTCTATGTGCTTCCAACTGGGACTATGACTGACCAACGATACATTAATGATGTTCTGCTACCTCATGTTCGCATGTTTCGTGGTGCTGTCGGTGATAGATTCATTTTCATGGACGACAACGCAACATGTCATTGAACAGTCGCTGTCCAGGAGTGTCTTGAGAGCGAGGATATTCAACGCCTCGTAAGGCCAGCACGTTCTCCTGATCTGAATCCCATTGAAAATGAGTGGGATGCTTTGGGGAGGAGTCTTGCTGGTCACCAATGCCCTCCAATAAACAAGGACACCCTCATACCTGCACTGACAGAGGAATGGGATAAATTACCCCAACATGCTTGATAATGTTGTGCAAAGCATGACACGACGTGTGGAATCTTGCATCGCTCTCCATGGTGGCCATATCCCGTATTGACATCTTACGCCGGAACGCCTGTGGACGGTAATTGCATTTTTTTCACGTTTACGTATTCCGCACAAAATGGCCGGTTTGTCCGTTGAACACATTCCAAAGCCTTGTGGATTTCAGAACACAATAAATTGTCTTTCTTGTAATGTCCTGGCATTCTGACATTATTTTATTTCACTTAGCATCCAACCACACTTAATTTTTTAAGCGCTATATAGCCGTTTATGATCCGTCCTTAGCAATTGTCCAGCAGTGTATTTTGTTTGGGGAACACAATCGGATCCGCGTTATATCCCTTTCCGCGGTATAACCGAACAGCGTTATATCCAGCTTCCACTGTATTTATAATACAAAACAGTATAAATATTTTTGTTTGATTTATTTTTGTTGACTACAAACTATACTTCAGATTTTAAACATATTGCAGAAGGACATCACTCATTATTCTCATTAATTTCTTGATGATTAAATTTAATATTGTGTTTGTAATTTAAAGTTAATACAAGTAACTAATTTTTGCAATTTGCTCTGTTTTTTTCACTATAATTTTCACATTACCTTGAATAAATCTTAAAACAAAAGTGATGTTTATATGAGTATCAGTATGATATGTAACTTTTACATTTACCAAATTAATAAGAGTTCACACCCTCTAGCCCGGCTCCATGGGCGCGGGGGGGGGGATATATGGCCCTTGGTGTAAAGTAATTAAGAACTAGTGGTGTAGGTACAGAGTAGAGCGACATTCAATGTTACGATCGATACTTATTTTTGAAAGACTATTTTGATATTCATTGCTGTTCAACATATCTTATTGTGGAACGACAACTTGTTAATTAACATTGGATGGACATTTAACGCGTCTGTTTTCCGTGTAAAGAAAGTAGAAGCTTGTAAAAACTTTCTCTGGCCGCATTATTGAAGTGACATTTATACATGCTTAGTTAAGATTTTCAGCTGCTACAAGCGAGTGAGAAGAAATCAGAGTTCAACGAAAGCTTTTAAGCGAAGTCAAAGCTTCAAGATTTTTTAGTCAAGTCAAATTAATGCTGAATTTAAAACTCAATGTTAGCGTGACGTTAAAGTTCAACTCTGCAACCAATTTAAAATTATTATATTAGAATATTCGGGAAGTGATGTTTTCATGATTTTTCTTTCGTGAGGTCCTTATCACTGATGCGAAAGATGGGAGAACAACAAGAAATAATTACTGCATAGCACTCTCACTATACTCCGAGTCAACCTAAGAGTGAACCACTATGAAGGGTACGAAACAGCTACCTCCGCTACGAAAAATAGTCCCTATCGTTTAGAGCGAAGAGCATCAGAATTATTGCTTAGAATCCATTTTTGTTTGCTCAACAGTTTATCAGACAAAAATTACCATCTAAAAAAAAAATCTTGAAGTTAGAGCTCTTTTAGAAAAAAAATTGTTGTGAGAAGTTGCTGAATCAAGGGCATCGCACTTTCGGCTTTTGTCAGCCGAAAGTGCGATGCTCTTGATTTTTGTCCGAGTTGTATCCCACTTGGATACAACTCGGACAGAGGGAAGGGGTGGAAGACCTCTCTCCCAACATTAACGACACAGAGGCAATAAATTGACAATCGGGGAAACTTGAAGGGTGTGTTACTTAAACCAAAGAATATATAACGCGTGAAGAAGGCCAACTCTCATAGGGATAACGTGAAACAGGCGACAACAGCGCCACCACATCTTAAGAGGTAATATGCTCTGCGGGAAAGTCAACATTCAGGAGCAAAACACGTTAGGGGAACTACGGCAGTCAAGCTTTTCTTTGATCCACGATGGGTTTTTTCGATCTGATGACTATTTGCTTAGAGCAGTTTTTTTTTTCTTGTTGTTGTTTTCTGATATCCCGCCCATCCCTTATTTTGGCGAGAAAAATATGCAATATCATTAGTATTACTATTTAAATTAAATTTTAGCAAATATTATAGTTAGGCCTAAGAATCTGTACAAAATGAAAACATTCCCTAGTATTTGGCATTACTGAAAATGTTTCTGAAAAACTGAAGAACAAACAAATGCCTTAACTAACCCGATTGGCGTAACAAAACTAACATATCCGATTTGCGAAGTGATTATGCTACCGAGAAGGTAATAATCACGTGCTGTGAGTAGCTCGGCTGACTGTTCTTTACCCAAAGAATTGAAGACAACAGAAATACGCATGTGCTGTCTGCTCCAGCATCAGCCTGTATGTTGCTTCTGTGTACTACATTTTAACTCTTAAGATATGGCGGCGCTAGTTACGTCTCGCCATGCCTTAACTTCTTCTCAGTTAGATATTCTTTGCTTAAACAGGCAGTAGGGGAAGCAGTTCGGCCACCACCAGACCCCCACTGCGTGTGAGATGTGTGGGTGGGTGGGGGGATCAGGAAGGAAACAGTAGAAGAGCACATTGACACGGATGGATACCGTTCTTGCGTTCCACGACGAGATGTGATAAGGCTCTCCAGCCTTTCTCAGTAGTACACTTTTAGGGTGAATTGGAGTATAGGAACTCTTGCATCTCGAATCATCACTAAATATACGGGAAAGTGGTGAAACTACATCTGAAATTGTTATTAAAACAACATTCCGCTGAAAATTGTACTGAACCTGCGAAACTACACTGAGAAAAAAGTTTGTTTGAAACAACAAAATAGTTTTGTTGAGATGTTTTGTCGATTTATTTTGTTGCTTTAGACAAACTCCATCGGAATTGTTTTGTTGGAAACATAAAATTATTTCGTTGTCTATATTTTGTTAATTCAACTAAACGTTTTATCACGATAACAATATATATTTGTTGGATCAAACAAAATCCCCAAAATCGACCTACGCATTTTGTCAAATGAACAAAACGTTTTGTCATGATAACAATAAATTTTGTTGAATCAACAATAATTTTCAGCAAAATGCATTTGTAAATTCAACAAACATTGACTGCATATTGACAAAAATTTTGATTGATTCAACAATTTTTTTGCTGCATTAACAAAATGTTTTCTCAGCTTACACGTAAATGGGCACTAAAACTGCAGTTAATCAGTAAAACTCAAATGTTGCAATTTTGAACAGAATAAAAATTGCAGTGATTTATCAACAAATCGCAACTGAAATTGTAATGAGCCAACGAAACTACACTTGGAATTTCCTGTAAATATGTAGTGAACTAGCAAAACTACATCAAGAATTTTCACTGAAATTGCATTGAACTAACGCATCTATCTACATATGAAATAGCTTCTAAAACTGTAGTGAACTACAGAAATTACCTCTCGAATTGTTAGCGAAATTGCACTGAGAAAGGAAAATTAAATCAAGAATTGTCACCATAATTGCATTCTATTGAAAACTGAATTGAACCTGCGAAACTACACCTGAATGATCACTAAAATTGTAGTTAACTAGTGAGGCTAAAATTTTTCAATAAAATTGAAATTGAAATGATCTGTGAAAACCACACCTGGACCTGCAACTAAATTTGTAGTGAACCAGCGAAACTGCGCCTGATATTTCCACTTAAATTGAAGTGGACTAGGAAAACTTATATGGTATTATATTTCTCACTAAAATTTGATTGAACTAGCGAAGCTACCTCAAAAATGGTTACTACAACTGTGAACTCTCGAGACAATAACTGAAGTTGTCATTATAACTGCAGCGATCTACATGGGGATTCAGGACTCATGGGACAAACTTTGAGGGGTGGTAGAGCACACTGCAACAAACATTTTTTGTATGGGAATGTATGAGCGTAAGCGACGCGTTGAGGCACAAACACAAGAAATAGACATGAAAGGAAACATAAATTGTTTATTTACAGCATCGTTGACAAGTGCTTCTTTACAGCAATGTTTACAATAATTGCTCAAAATTGCGTCCACCAACAGTAATACATGCGTGGCAGCGTCGACAGAGTGATTGGCGTACAGTTTCAAAGATGCCAGGTATTTCTCGCACACGTGCAGCCGCAACGGATATTCGAGCGACGAGGTTCTCAACAGAGTCAACTGGAGTCTCGTAAACGAGGGCCTTCAGATGTCCACATAAGAAGTAATCGGGCGATCGGGGAGGCCACCGGACTGGTCCACCATAGCAAATCCATCGCGCCTCAAAAGTGGCATCCAGGTAATTGCGCACATTAATACTGAAATCGGCTGGCGCCCCATCATGCTGAAACCACAGTCCTTGTCGGACGGCCAGTGATATATCTTGAAGCAATTCTGGTAAAACCTCTTCCAAAAAAAATACGATAACATTGCCATCGAGTCGCGTTGGTAGTAGGTAGTAGATATGGGCCAAGCAGATGCATAATGTGCAAGCCAACTACTGCTCTCTACCGGCAACAGTACACACCAATCACTCCGTCGACGCTGCCACGCATGTATTACTGTTGGTGGACGCAATTTTGAGCAATTATTGTAAACATTGCTGTAAAGAAGCACTTGTCAACGATGCAGTAAGTACACAATTTATGTTTCCTTTCATGTTTATTTCTTGTGTTTGTGCCTCAACGCGTCCCTTGCGCCCATACATTCCTATACAAAAAATGTTTGTTGCAGCGTGCTCTACCACCACTTAAAGTTTGTCCCACGAGTTCTGAATCACCCTGTATAAAAAGCATACCTGGAATTAGCACTAAAGTTGTTGTGAACTAGAAAACTGCATTTGGAACTGCTGGTAAAAATTGTAGTGAACCAGCGAAGCAACTTGTGGAATTGCGACTAAAATTTCAGGGAACCAGTCAACTTGCGCCCCATATTTCTCATGAACTAAATAAAATAAAAGGGGGTGGGTGATGATCCCCCTCTAGCCCTCTGCTAGCTACGGACCTGAATATCATTAGACGCATTCTACATTTCTAGAAGACACACTGCACAAATGGTTTACCGTTCGAGAATTGGAACCAGGTGGGAATTATTTGCTCCTTGCATCGCCTGACGTAAGGTTTTCCGGCTTGATAAGGCATACGCATATTTTTGCCCACTAATGCAACGACGGTATATTTGCACATAACACTGAACTGCGCTTCGAACGGCCATATCGAAAAATTCTTTTGCTCCAATATGTTTTATTACGAGCAACTGTTTTATAATGTAAAAGTATCTTCCACAGGTGACATAAATTTAGATCTGTAGTTCAAAAATATCTTTCTAACTGCCGGGTAACATTTTGTTAGGTTTAAACGCACTGAATGTATTCCCCCAAAACACAAAATGTCTTTTTAAGAACATTTGAAAACGGAAAACTGGGGGGGGGGAAGCACGTGTCTGACGGAACGGTATCACATGGTGCGAGACCCAGACATGGTAACATTTAGCGTAGTCTCACGCACCGCGGCCACTTCTATAAATGAGCCTTATAGATGGTGCTGCGCCTGAGTCACTCCTGTAAATGAGCCTTATGGATGGTGTTTTTATATTTGAGTTTGGAACATAGTATCTGCGCTTCTGAAATACCCATATAAAAAAGTTCTTTATTTCGCTTTAGTTTGCTGCAGTCGTAATAATAATTTTATTTCCCTTTTCTAGCTTTGTTAATCCACTGTGGGCGTTAACATTCTTCCACTATGTGCATTTAAAATTTATATTTCGTCCGACGATACCTTAGGTTCTACTATTCAGATAACAAATTATTTTAAAGTGGTGTACTACTAATCTGTATTCAATACAATCACATTTCCTCTGATTTTACGCATGCATTAGTTGCCCACAAGGATATTCAAAATACATATATATCTTCGTTTGGCACCATATCTGGATTTATAAGTTTTTTTTTTTTTTTTTTCAAAGGTTTTTCCTTCTATTGCATTAATCACGCAAGGATACAATTTTCCAATCATTTTCCGTACGTAAAAGGCAATTCCTATTTTGTTACAAAATTACGGATGGCGCACTTTAAAAGGAAAATAACCTGAGACACTTTTGACGCGCCACATTTGTGGCTTTTGTCAGAACAAGTACTCGTTATCCCCGAAAATTCAATAGCATACTTCTGATTTAGGATTTTCCTTAGAACTCAGTAAAAATGTATTACTTACGAAGATTAGATGATACCACATATTTCCCTTCTTGTCTCATGATAGCAGAGAGCACACTCTTTAAACCTTAAAAGATGGGAACAATGATTTCGAAAGGGAAATTAAAAGAAGAAAAGTTTAGTAGTATTTGATCACGTGAAAGGAAAGAACACCGAAACGCGAAGAAGTAAAATCCTGGCAGCACACCAAATAAATTCACCACAAGATCAATCGATCTGGCAGACAAAGGGTGGATTTAAATTGAATGCAATAAGTCTAGAGAGGTATTCCCACCCACCAATGAACAGAAAGTAAAAAAAAACGGTTCTTGGATCTTGAGGAAACGACTTCCGAAACCAAATGTTGAATACGAAGTGATAGGAAATAAAGGAAAAGAACTCTTAGGACAAAGGGGGTTACAACGATGTTTTATGGTACAAGAATACCTTAAAAGAAAATACTCTACCTAACGCATTGGTAAATGAAGCAAAATGTCGTACAGGAAGTTCTGCTCCCGTGTTTCCCTAAGAATCGATAAAATATTGCGTTTGTCAACATTGAAAAGACATTCCCCAAACCACTCTCTGTAATCAGGGCGCGAGTGGTCTAGTGGACAGGGCAATCGGAAGACGGTTGCTCTAATCATTAGGCCACTTCATATTAAACTTCCGAACAGGTGGTAGTAAGACCCATCCCAGGTATGCTGAGTTGCTCTGAACAACCGAATACCCACTACGCGCTGGATGGACACGCCAAGCAGGCGGCCCCAGGGCACTGAACCTCCCGTTACAAATAAGGCCATCTGTTCCTACCCTGGACCTCCCTCCATGGGAGAGCCAGTGGTGATGTCATAGGTCCGGCATTTCCAGCCATATCCAATCGCACCTTCAGTATGGCATTCCCACTTTTAATAGCTGTATACTCTCTGTCATATCTATCTGAACCTCCAGATTCAGTCTAATGCAACTTGGCACTTCGTTTCGGATGCGCAATATAATTGGTCATAGGTAGCTGCGACTATACCTTTTTGTTGGGCGCTGTTGACTACGTGACAGAGGAAACCCCACTAAGCAAATAGGGTTTGCTACGTATACATACTATGATGGACGACCGTATTTACAGTAATTATGGAGCTTTCAAATACGATGGAAACACAGATCTGGAATTTGCCAAGTGAGATTATTCAGATATTTAAAGGTAAGTTCAGATGCATTTAATTACACAAATTACTTTACGATGCGACAAATGTCTTACGTCCACGTTAAAGCAAACTTTTCTGATGATTTTTCGAGCAAATTTGAATATTTCTTGGAATATCGTTTTGAGAGTTGTGTACCTCAGTGTTTAAAACGTGTATATGTAGCTTTGGGAACACTACGTAAAGTCTGTTCTTATTCACTTACTTTAAGCGAACCAGGAGTCACTCAAATAAAGTTCAAGAAAAAGTTACTTAAGGTTCGTCTCTTATTCAATTGAAACTCTAGAAAATTAACTAATGAAGAACTTTAGGAGATTATTCCAATAACGATAACAGTCACTTAGTCGAATTAGCGTGAATTAGTAAACGTAATAGTAGTTTGACGTGACTCTTCCACGAAATATCATCATCATCATCATCATCATTGTCAACAATTATCAATCCACTGCTGGACGAAGGTCTCTCCAAGCCTCTTCCACAACGGTCTGTCTTGTGACAGTCTCCTCCATGTTACTCCTGCATACTTTAGAATTTCATCCACCCATCTCCCATGAGGTCTTCTTCTGGGTCTTTTTCTGTTCCTTGGAATCCAATCTAAAATTTCGGCTGTCCATCGATGGTCTGTCCTTCTGACAGTATGTCCAGCCCATTGCTATTTCAGGGATTTAACTCTGATCATGATGTCTTCCACTCTTGTCATTTTTCGGATCCACGAGTTCCTCTTCCTATCTCTCTTAGTTACACCAAGCATGCACCTCTGCATGCTGCTTTGAGTTGTCTGCAGCCTTTGTATGTCTTTTTTAGTTAAGGTCCACGATATATATACCAGCATATACACAGACGAGTCACATTATTGTGACCCCCTCCTACTTTTGACTGAACAGCGCGTAGTCAAAGAAAAAAGGCACGTGTCGTGGCCTGGCTTGGAGGGTATATAAGGTGTGCTGTAGGCATTCTGAAAACATATCAGTCGTTGCTGTCATGCATAAAAGAATCGATTTATCAGATTTGCAAAAAGGGAAGATTATCGGTTTCGGGCTAAGGGTGGCTGTATTTCTGAAACAGCTCAGTTTGTGAACTGTTCGCGTGGTGCTGTGGTTAAAGTGTATCATGATTCGAGAAAAGGCACCATCGCGAATAAGCGACGTGGAAACTGCGGACCATCACGTGCCATTGACGTGAGAGGTGAACGTCGGCTGCGAAGGTGCGTGAGGGCCGATCGACAACCTGCAGTGGAGCAAATCACTGGCCGAAGGAACCAGGGTGCTACCGGAAGTGTGTCAAAAACGACAGTTCAGAGAACCCTGCTGCAAATGGGGCTCCGATGCAGACGGATGGTCACTGCACCTATGCTAACGAAGATGCATCGGCAGAAAAGGCTTACATTTGTACAGCAGCATCAGAATTGGACCTCTACTGATTGACAAAAGACTCCCTTCTCTGATGAGTCACGTTTTCTGCTTCATCGAACTGATGGACGTTAGCGTATAAGGCGAGAAACATCGGAGAACAAACACTCTTCAACCATTGCTCAAAGAACCAAGGTGGTGAGGGCAGCGTTATGGTCTGGAGAATGTTTTCGTGGCATTCTCTGGGTCCACTCATACCTGTGGAGGGCACTATGGACGGAATTCGTTACGAATCCATCCTTGCAGACCACGTACACCCATGCATGCTGATTGTCTTTCCTGGAGCGGATGGGATCTTCCGGAACGACAATGCGACGTGTCACACAGCTAGAAATGTCCGAGAGTGGTTTGAAGAGCACGATGAAGACTTCAAGGTACTTCCTTGGCCCTCTAATTCCCCATACTTAAACCCAATAGAGCATCTGTGGCACCACCTCGATCGTGTTGTTCGCTCTACGGATCCACCACCACGCACCCACCAGCAGCTGTCAGATGCACTGCAGTCAGCATAGCTCCACATGCCTGTGAACACCTCCGAGCCCGTCTAGCTGCTGTCCTCGCTGCACATGGCGGTTACTCCGGATATTATCTGGTGGTCACAATAATGTGACTGGACCGCGTATACACACACACACGCACACTACAGATCGACAGATGCTATCTGCATGAAAAACACCCCTTAAAGCTCAAGACAGCTTTCACGAATACTATTCCACACTTTGTCTGCTAGCTCCATACATGATATCTCGATTTTAGCTTGTCAAACATGTACACGCCATTCACTCTTGACCTCAAGACTGCTACCAACATAACATTCAGTGAGTGAGAAAGCATAGTATTAAGGTTGAAACGCTTTTAAAAGAGGACGAGCTCAAAATTTGCATAGAAAAAGACAACTAAAAACAAAAGTTAAATTAGGGTGTACGTCATAGTTGCTCAAAATTATTAAGCCTACGTTTGCAGATATTTCACGTTTCAGTGAAAAGAGGTACTTCACGTGATAACTTTCAGCTGAAAATTAATCGCGTTAATAACAATCCCCAGAAAAGGAAAAATGTTTCTTTTTTGTTGTTGTTTTTTATTGGAGGTTTAACGACCACCGTCAGCAACTCAATGGGCTATAAGCAGTCGTCCGTCCCTAATTTAGAGCCACTGGTTCCAGGGAAGGGAGAGAGCCAGTGCCGTAAGACAAACACAACATCCATGCCTCACCGGGATTCGAACACCGACCCCTTACGGACGAATGATGAGAGGCCATTGCTTAGACCACTGCGCCACCGGAGCGGAGAAAAATGTTTAACCTTGTTACATAGTATTATGATGTTTTTGACCTAAATGTTTTTTTACCAGTGTATTTAAAAACAGCTGCTGATCTTTGCTGAAGTATTAACGTTTGTTTGCTGGAATGCTGTCTGTCGCAGAAAATTTGCAGAGCTAGATCCAGCAAGCTGTTGATAGGGCAACAAGAACTGCTTGCCACCAGAAATATTGCTTGTCCCAGCAAAATTGTTGCTAAGGCAACAAAACTGCTTGCCCCGAGAAAGTAGAAGTTTTGCTTGACCCAGCAAAACAATTGCTAGGGCAGAAGTACTGCTTACCGCAGTAATCAGAAATCTTGCTGCTGTTGCGAACTAGAATTCAGCTAATCCAGGTAGTTCGCATAGTCTGGCTATTTGTTGTGCGCCTATTTTAAACCTTTAACCGGCTGGAACGAGTTAACTCGGGATTGACAAAATCGGCTGAAATCAGTTCGAACGAACATATTCACTTTCCGAGAAATGGGCCGAATGCTGCTGGTTTAGCCACCACAGCCAAGGGAACGGGCTTGGCAGAATCAGCGGAGAAATGGAAACGAAAAAAATTGCATACATTTGTTATGCAAACTGATCGTAGGAGGAGGATTGACACTAATATTTTCTGACTAAAGCGCTCTAACAATGGCGACTAACCTACGTAGGGAGAGAGAAGATGTTTAAGTCACTCGTTTCTATCCAGTGGCATGACGTCAGTGTCAGGGAGACTATTCGCTAATAGTCATGCCTTGGGCCAAGGAGCAGAAAATAAAATACTAGAAGGGAGCTCCTTTTATTGCCACTGGCAAGTTTATGGTCAGTACTGCTTAGATAAGGGAAGGTAAGAAATTATTTTGTCATAGCTTCTAAGAAACCGATCATCTACGTGAACATTTGTTTGGAGAGCCCGGAAATGTTTTGACACATTTTGGTTCAGGTACTTCGCCCGCTAAAAGGGTTAACTAGCAAAACTTGCTACAACAAAATTATTATATTTATTTTTTTTCCTGTTATAGCAATGTGGTTTTTTTTTTGTTTTTTTCCTGTTATAGCAATGTGTTTTTTTTTTTTTTTTTTTTTTTTTTTTTTTGGCGTGCGAGAAATTTCTGGGTACCATTCTCTTCCTATCATCAACCTGCTTAATAAACCCACATACCGAATGATGAAATCTGTGAGCAAATTTATATCAGATATGAGGGGCTTCATAAAAGTTCGTGTTTCAACATATGAGGATGTCTGCGCCATTATAATTCCTTTTTTGGGTTTTCTATATGATCCCCCGCCACTGCAACGCAAATCTCCGATCGATAGTTTAGTGTCTTAATTCTTTTTTGAAAAAATCTTTATCTCGGTATTCCAAAAACTTACCCAAAGCGGCTACCACTCCAGGGTTTTCACGGAAAATTTCACAGAAAATTTCTGAAAATAACGTGAAAAAAATTTCTGAAAATAACGTGCAGAAAAGTTGCCGGTAGGTGTCCGAGTTTTTCACAAATTTCCATTTTTAAAAGTGCCCGTTTATTTTAACTTCGGTTTTTTCACAGAACTTCCGTAGTCAGAAATTCCGTTTATTTCAGAAAAGTCCATTTCTGGTTTTTCCGTATTTAAACTGAAATTTCACAGAGCCGACGACCCTGCATTTTTCAGCTCTTTCCGTAGATAGTCCTTCTGCTTCAGTCAGAATTGATCCAGAGCCGTTTGAACAGATACCGCGCGCCTTTAACAACTGAGCCACAGACACTCGGAAACTCGAGTCACGTGCATCGTAAAACAAATTGCGTGACAATGAAGTTGTTGTTTTTTTGTCATTAATATGAGTGATTTTGTCATTTTATTTTCTGTTGGAGCTTATTTTTTCTGAATAGGTTTGTAACATTTTTTTTTTTCTGTAGGAGGACTTTTCACAAATTAAGCATTTCTCATCGTGATTTGTCAAAGCAACAAAATACTTTGTATCTTTATTTTTTTAAACTGACAGTTATCTTTAAAAAAGGTGAAATGTACTTTTTTACAGTATCATTTCAGCTCAAAGATATCAAGCCCCTAAATATAAAATTTATTTTTGATAGCTATAATAGCTTTTGTCTTAAGTTGTCCAAAGACTGATAAACAGACATTGTACAGAATAATCATCTGTACAATAAGTTAAGTACCCGGTTTCTTACAGTAACACAATACATAATAAATAGCTCGTGGGCAAAATAGGGAAGGGGAGAAGAAATATCCTGTGCCACATAAACAAAAATCATAAGATATGCTATCCACATCATCCGATCTCGCTACGGTACTTCAAAATTCGACAGACGATTGGAATTTAAAAGTCAATCAAACCTCAAGTGTTCTCACCAATCGCTCCTATTGCTGGTAATTTCTCGTCATACGGATACGTAAAAAGGTGAGAACGGAGTTTTTCCGTTAATATACGGAAAGAATCGCGGAAAGGTTTTCTGAAAATTCAGAATTTTCCGTTAACACATCTCCAAAACGGTAATTTACCGTCAATATAAGAAAGAAACCGCGGAAAGGTTTCTGAAAATTCAAAATTTTCCCGTGGTACGAAAAATCCGTGAAATTGAGGTTTCATCATTTCACAAAAAGAGTTGCATCAGAAATATGCTTCGTTAATTCACGAAAGAAATGACGGAAAGTGGCTCGTAAATTTCAGAATTTTTTGACAGTATGTGAGATAGGTCTGGAGAATAGGTTGCTCAACATGCTGCAGTTTGCATGGCCAACTTGCATTCCGGGAGGTGGTGCATTGTCTTGAAGGAAAAAGACTCTTCTTCGCAGGTTTCCGTGAGTCTTTTCTCTGGTGGCAGCACAAATTTCACTCAATAGGCGTAATATGCACCAATCACAGTGGAGCTATTTTCCAGGAGGTCAACCATGACGGTGTCTTCTGCATCTCGAAAAACAGATGACATCATTATGCCGGCTGACGGAGCAACATTAAACTTCTTGTGAGGCGGAGAAGATGCATGTTTCTGCATTTGTTTTCTAGTCTCTGAGTTAAAGTAATGAATCCTTGTTTCATCCATTTCGTACAGATTCAATGAATTGCTGGTGCAATTCATTGAATCTGCACGAAACAAGCCCAAGTTTGTGAAGCGCATTCGTTTGCGGCATGCCTTTTGCGCATCTAACATTCTTGGGACACATCATGCATTGACCGTTGTCTTCTTGAAAGAATTCATCAGGACTGAATCAGCACTGCCAATAGAAATGCTGACACACTCAGCTATCCACCGAAGAGACATTTGTCTGTCTTGTATCATGAAGTAATGCGCGCTATGTGTGCTTTCCTCAAAGGTGGATGTGGAGGCTCTTCCAGAACGTATGCGTCATTGCAAGATTCCTTCCCTGCCACAACGAAATTATTTGTCACGTGACAATATGGAAGTTGGTGGAACTTCGTCCCCAATGCCTGCACCTTATCATATGCGTTTCGAAAACAAGCATTTTATCGCCGTCAGCAGTTTTTTTTTTTTCTCTATTTCGCACAGTATCTATATTACACCAAATTACCCAAGAAAACAGAACAAATGGGTCCATAGCAGTGACGTAGCACGGATTTGAAGGGTCCGCCATCTTGTCTCACACTCTTAGGATTAAAAATGAACTTTCAGAAGACAAAACTGATGAACGATGCTTTTTGAAGAAATGAAGATTTTGCGATTGATAGGGAAATACTGGAGATAACCGATACCTGCATTTACCTTGGACAACAGAGATCAAGCAAGGGTCACCTTGATGAAGAAATTTATCGTCGTATGAAACTTGGCTGGAGAGCTTTCGGAAGGAACAGTACAATTTTCAAGACCGATATGCCATTATGTCTTAAAAGGAAGTAGCATGGAGATATGCATGCTTGGTGTAACAAGGAAAGATAAGAAGAGGAACTCATGAATAAGGAAAATGACAAGAATGTAACACATCATGATCAGATAAAAATCCATAAAATGGCAATGGTCTGGACATGTTGACAGAAGTACGGGCCACCGATGGACAAGATAAATTTTGGACTGAATTCCAAGGGACAAAAAAAGACGCAGAAGAAGGCATGGGAGATGGATGGATGAAATTCAAAAGCATGCAGGAGTAAATTCGAGGAAACAGGCTTAAGACAGACAGTTGTGGGAGAAACTTGGGAAGACCTTCATCCAGCAGTGCATTGATAATGGTTGATGATGATGATATACAGTATTTAATTTAACCCTTTATGCAGCCGATGTATCTGAACTAAATGGTGCTCAAAATTTTCAGCGCTCTCAATCAGAAAATCTCACATAAGGTCTGGGTTTACGCAAGCTACGACAAAGAAAAAAAAATTAACTCTTCCTCTCATCTCAGCAGTACCGACCATAAACCTGTCTCAGGTGATAAGCTCTTTTTTCTAGCCTTTTATTCTTTGCTCCATGACCCAAGACATGATAGGGAAGGGCTATTTCCACTGACACGGACATGACACTACTGAGTGGGAACAAACGACTCAAACATTTCTCTCCTTTCTTAGGTTCGTCCCAAAATGTGATAATCCTTTTTAGCAAGTTGTCAGTCAGAAATTATTAATATCAATCATCCCTCTAAACGGCCACTTTAAATAACAAAGCTAAGAGGGAAAAGCAACGCTTTCTGATGCGCAGATTCACTCGTTCCTTCCGCGTTCGGCCCGCTTCTTAAAAGAGCGAATGCATTCGTTCGATCTTATTTCGGTCCATTTTGCTACCCCGAGTTAATTCGCACCAGAAAGTTCACCAGAAATGGTTAGGTTTAATTTATGTACATAATTCACCAAAAAAAACTGAAATTCTCTAAGTTTATTCTATACCCATAACATGTACGTATTTCGTGTTGCATTCCGTAATACAGTATAGATTCTGGTTAGTTAGGATACATCAGGGCTAGTAGAACTTTTGGGCCAAATTAAACAGCTGCCTCTATAATACGCGAAGCTTTATCTCAAAGAGATGAATTAATAATTGAAGCTTGAAAGTCGCTTAGAAGACTTTGTACAAATGAATTAATAATTGAAGCTTGAAAGTCGCTTAGAAGACTTTGTACAAATGAATTAATAATTGAAGCTTGAAAGTCGCTTAGAAGACTTTGTACAAATGAATTAATAATTGAAGCTTGAAAGTCATTTAGAAGACTTTGTACAAATGAATTAATAATTGAAGCTTGAAAGTCGCTTAGAAAACTTTGTACAAATGAATTAATAATTGAAGCTTGAAAGTCGCTTAGAAGACTTTGTACAAATGAATTAATAATTGAAGCTTGAAAGTCGCTTAGAAGACTTTGTACAAATGAATTAATAATTGAAGCTTGAAAGTCGCTTAGAAGACTTTGTACAAATGAATTAATAATTGAAGCTTGAAAGTCGCTTAGAAGACTTTGTACAAATGAATTAATAATTGAAGCTTGAAAGTCGCTTAGAAGACTGTACAAATGAATTAATAATTGAAGCTTGAAAGTCGCTTAGAAGACTTTGTACAAATGAATTAATAATTGAAGCTTGAAAGTCACTTAGAAGACTTTGTACAAATGAATTAATAATTGAAGCTTGAAAGTCGCTTAGAAAACTTTGTACAAATGAATTAATAATTGAAGCTTGAAAGTCGCTTAGAAAACTTTGTACAAATGAATTAATAATTGAAGCTTGAAAGTCGCTTAGAAAACTTTGTACAAATGAATTAATAATTGAAGCTTGAAAGTCGCTTAGAAGACTTTGTACAAATGAATTAATAATCGAAGCTTGAAAGTCGCTTTAAAGACTTTGTACAGATGAATTAATAATTGAAGCTTAAAAGTCGCTTAGAAGACTTTGTACGACGGATAGCTATCGGTAGATTGGAAGCAGGACAATCGCAAGCTGAGTAACAAGATGGCTGAATGCGTCGAGGCAAGTAGTCTCCATTCTCTGGAAACAGTTTCAGGAAACCGGAACAATAACCAGAAAGAATGGACAAGGACACCCACGGGCTACATACAGCAAGTCAAGACGACTGGTATTTGTCTCGAACAGCTCGCCGCTATATGGGGTAGACAGCTAGGCAACTTTCGCAGGAGCTCTCCTCTGAAACGGGAACCGTGATATGGAGGCAAACAGTTAACAGAAGACTTTACGAGTATGCAAGATGGTTAATGGTCTGTATTTCACTCGCCGCATC
This sequence comes from Macrothele yani, assembly GCA_039090855.1. Taxonomy (NCBI): domain Eukaryota; kingdom Metazoa; phylum Arthropoda; class Arachnida; order Araneae; family Macrothelidae; genus Macrothele; species Macrothele yani. The sequence goes on from CM077024.1 coordinate 105,773,004, forward strand.
GCACAGAAGGGTCCATCTGAATTGGGCCCGACGACATCACCCCCGGATTCCTGATCAAGGGGTCTGTGTTCTCTTCAGTGACGAGTCCTGGTACAGCCTAAAAACGGATTCTCGAAGTGTGTATATTTGATAAGAGGCGGTAAGTCGAATTCTTTGCTCGAATGTTAGCGAATTGGCCACTATGGTGGTGGAGCACTCCTGGTTTGGGCTGCAATCATGTTGGATGGACGCACGCCACTGCACGTGCTTCCACAAGGCAACATGAAGGCTGCGCGCTACAGGGATGGCACTATAAGCAAATTAATGGTAATCCTGTGGGACGCTCACATTCCGCCAGTGTCTGTAATCTTTTTCTGTTGTATAAAGAATATAAATTTATAAAATATATAGGTCTTTGAACTCAGACAGCTACTTATATACTTACAGATATATTAATGATTTGCTATGTATTAATAACTCTGAAATAATAGAGATTGATTTTGCTGATATCTACCCTAGCTGTCTTAAATTAAGTAAACCTATTCAGAAAAATAATAAGCTCCAAAAGAAAAGAAAATGCCTAAATCACTCGCATTAATGGCAAAAAACAAAATTTCATCGTCCCGGAATTCCGTTTACGATGTACGTGAGTCAGATTGCCGAGCGTTCGTGCTCAGTTGTTAAAGGCGCGAGTTACCTTTGGAGCCAGCTCAAACGTCGGGGGTTCGATCCTGATCTCAGCGGAAAGATTATCTGAGGTAAGGGCTGAAAAAGTACAGAGCCATCAATTATGTGGAATTTCAGTTTAAATACGGAAAAACCTGCAATGGACTTTTCTGAAATAAACGGAATTTCTGTCAACGGAAAATCTGTGAGAATACAGAAGTTGAAATAAACGGGCACTTTTAAAAACAGAAATTTCTGAAAAAAAAAATAAATTATACCTACCGGTAACTTTGCTGTACCTTATTTTCAGAAAGTTTCCATTAATTCACGCCACTTATTTTTTACACTGCATTTGGGGACGCAGAAAATCTTGGGCACCAACTGGTTCAAACCGGCCGCTTAACGAGTTAATATATATTCTTCATGAATCTTCCGGCAGATGGAAACACAAATCTAAGCGATGGCTTCTGATCATTCGTCCAAGATGGGTCCGGTCCGGGTTCGAATCCCGTGAGGCAGGGATATTGTGTTTGCGCTGGCTATCTCCCTTCCCTGGAGTCTACGGCCCTAATTTAGGGACAGGCGACTGCCTATATATAGCCTACTGAGTTGCTCAACGTGGTCGTTAAAACCCAATCAATAAAAATTAAAAATTAGAAACAGGTGAGTATTCTAGCTAATGAGCGTGGTTAACCCCCTGAAACAAAACATGGCGGTTAAACCCTCTGAATAGGCACGGAATTAACTTAAAATTGTGCAGAAGTTTTGACTCGACTGACGAAATCAGATGGCCTGTCAACTCCGTTGCGGAAATGAGTTGTATTTCGTTAGAAAACGACACGAGGCCTGCGTTCTTTTATTCAGCGGTTGCGAAAAAAAAAAAAAAAAAACTCACGGCTTCAAACCACGGTCAATGCAATTTAATGCAAGGACAGCGTGGCTTCGAATTACGATGTGGCCGCTTGGCAAGATGATTTCTGATAGCTTGAAAAGCCATTGATCGACAGCAAATGCAATTTTCCCAACCCAACTAATAAATTGCAGATCGCGCCATAAAAACTAAAGAACATTAGAAGGAAGAAGAGAGAACAGCGGGGAGGGTCTGTCTAGCGCTGGGCATGCTCCTCCCCTTTCACCCTCCCCCATTAACAGCAGTCGTCGGTTATCTCAAACCCTCGGAAGCAGCACCTTCCCCGCATGAAAGACAGGTGATGTTTAAAACGAGGTGCAGCAGGGTCGAGAAAGCTGGAGATCAAAATCCCTAATTGGCTCATTTCCAAAAAATTCGCGAGTGACAACTTTATAAGAAATATGAAAGAAGAAAATTAAAGTCCATAAAAAGAGAAGACTGCCTGTCGCTACACAGGATCTACCGGTTCCCCTGTGGACAGCGACGGTATGCATGGTTCAAGGACGAAGAATAAGTTCTTGTCGGCGCTTCTGACAAAGCGGGGAAGGCGATCATCCTGGCTCAGCTCAGCGAAAAAGCCTTTCCCATTGACAACGGGGATGAAAAAAAAAAACATCTGCGTTTTATGGCTTCGCAATCAAGAAAGTAACGACCAAGGCATTTGCTGCACCCAATTTAATGTACTCCCATCAACTAGAGAGACCCTGGAAAGAAAGCCCTCGGTAACAAAAGAAGTGACACCTTTTTTTCCTTTTTCTTTTTACGTTTTGATAGTCTATGAATACGTATCAGATACTTTCTTTCTTCATGAAGGAAAGACATACAAAATAATTTCACTTCATTTTTTTACATTAAAATAAAAAAAATTAGCTATTCGTTAAACTGCAATACCTCGTGCATTCTACTCCAGAAAGAATGTTAATGATTTTAAAACGACCAAACTATAAAATAGAAGAAAGGCAAAACCATAGATAGTGTTTTTATCTTTTAGTAACACGAAAAAGTTTTGAAATGTTTAAACAGGAATGCAAGTACATTTTCAAAAAAAAAAAAAAAAAAAAAAAAAAAATTACAAGCGCCAAACAAGCTGTGAAAGTTTTCTACCACACATTCAATATTTTTAAAAGATAACCAAACTGCTTCATTGTTCTTTCATTTTTTTTTCCATTTTTTGTTTTGCATTGCACTTCGATAATTTCTGCCATTAGATGCTTTAAACAGTAAACTTTTCAGCTCACCAATAATGGAGCAGTTTTTTTCTCCCATGAGAATTTGTACAGATTTAAACGGGCTTATCACGAAATGTGTGATGGACCTTTTTGTAGTGACTTCAAGACAATCTTCGAAACCTAACATTTAAGACGTCTGCAGGAAATTTTCAGATCATAATCGCCAGGATAACCTATTCTAACCAATAATTAATATCTTCTAGATTTTCAGTAGATACGCGTAAAAAAAAGGTAGAGCGAAACGTCTCTGTTAGACGACAGGTACTGAAATACAATTCAGATGACCATCCAAGCAATAAAATGAAACAAATTTGAATGGAATACAAAAATGGCTTTCACAGTCTGATAGGTGCCTTTGAAAAAATATATATATATTCTAGTGATCAGCTAACTAGGACAGCCCACAAAGAAATTTGAGTGGCCCCGGTGGCGTAATGGTCTAAGCGCTGGTTGCTGATCATTCGGCCAAGATGGGTCCGGGTTTGAATCCCGTGAGCCAAAGATGTTGTGTTTGTCTTACGGCAATGTTTCTCTCCCTACCCTGGAGCCAGTGGCCCTAAAATAATGACGGGAGACTGCTTATAGCCCACCTAGTTTCTCACAATGGTCGTTAAACCCCCAATAAAAAAAATCGCGGCACGCATACATACAACGGGTGCACAATGGAACAGGCGTTTTTAGAGTATGAACAACTCATATGATGAAATATCTGATAAAATCTTAATGGGAACTAAAACGAATGGGGGTGTGCACTGTCAAATATTCTGCTTAACATACAAAATGCCGCACCTGGAAGTATTTATAACCATTCAAATTGGTGGGCATGTGTCGACAACTGGGTTATGTAAACTGTCGCCGTTGCAAACCAATCACGCGAGAGGTGAGGGAGTTAATAAAAGGGCAAAATGGATCGGTTTAGCTAAGTTTGATTGCTCTCACTTGGGCGTGAACACACTGCATCAGATTGATCTCGGGGGCGAAAGTACGTGTAAGGAGTGAGAATGCGTAGGCGATGTCATCGGGAATCCTACCATCCCACGAACATATTTATCATAGGCTTCAACATAGAGTTATGTAGCGACCAACCAGCCATTCATAAAACTATTTATGTCTGGTTGCTCCCTGTTTTCCATCTCGGCAGAAACGCACGGGGATGCAACAACGGTCGGCAGAATGTGGCAAGAGTGGCAACGTGCATGGCCGTAGTGAGACCGGTGCACGTAGGCTGACATCGAAATCCTGAATCACTGCATTCGACGGAAAGCTGTAGCAGCCCTCGATCTACAGTGGACGGCATTCGACTAGGGTGTAGAGGCATCTATGAACATCCCCGTATCGACACGGACAGTGAATCGCAGATTGGCCGAGGCAGGTTTGCGCTCTCGCCAGCCATGGCGACGACTACCACTCACCACAACGCATCGTTGCGCAGGGGGCTGCAGTGGTGACGTACCAGACACGCGTGTCGGGACGAATGAAAGTATGTAGTGTTCAGTGACGAGTCTCGCTTCTGTCCCAGCGCCGAAGGTAGCCGGGCTAATTTAGCGGAAGTCTGCGGGTGTTACGTATAGCTTCATATCCTGGTATCATGGTTTGGAGAGTTATCGTTTCAACAGCCATTCACTGCTCCTACGCACAGTTGGTAAAATGGCAGCACGAACATACATCGACGAGATGGTGCAACCCGTTTAGTTGCCGCATCTCAGTGGCATTCCTGATGCCCAGTTTTAACAAGATGAAGCCCACTCGTACACTCCCAACATCAGCAGACAGTGTCTGCAAGATCTTCACGTGCTACCCTGGCCAGCGTGATCCCCAGCCCTCTCCACAATACAGAACGTGTGGGACTTCACTGGCAGACCACTTAACGCATCTGCACTACCTCCCCTCCCGTTCGCAGTGTCGTTGAATTGTAGAGATAGGTCAACAACGCATGACCAGCGATACCTCAGAACACCATTCAAGGACTTTTCCACTTGATTCCATGTCGAGTTGCCGGGTTTATGTATGGCTCAGTATGGCGGTCAATCAATTTACTGATTCAGGTCACATTATATTGGATCCTCGCTCGTTGCCTTGATGTAATACGCCAGAAATTAAATCACTTACTTTTCGCCTACTTGTCTGTAAGTTTCTTCTCATTTCGTGCACGTCTTCATGGTTTGGCATTTCCTATGTCTGCTAACTAATGTTCAACATTCGTTAGCAGACGGGCAACGACAGTCGCGAGTGGAATACTGCAGGAAACTCATATAGTCCTCTAAAAGCGAATTCTTCAATTCAGTCGTTACGGGCGAGGAAACATTGTGTTTTCCAGGTGATTATGACCCAAAACGAAGTGACAAGTTCGGAGTGGAAGACGGCAAACTCAACCAAAGCAAAAAAATAAATAAAAATCTCGTCAAGAAAAGTCAAATATTGAAACAATGTTCATCATTTTCTGCCACAGCCAGAAAACTGTGCACAAAAAGTTTGAGCCCAATGGCCGAAGTATTATTGCTGCCTACTGTGTGGACGTTTTAAAACGTTTCTTGCAGATAATCCGTCATGTGCTTTGTCAATATCGAGAAGATGGCTTGCACGAGTACCCGCGAAGCCACAATGGCTCTCACTGCTATGGAGTCCCTCCAGCAACAAAAGTCTACCTACTGTCACACCTACCGTATTCATCGGATTTCCCCCTGTGTGATATTTTCTTGTTTCGGAAGCTGAAGACACTACAGAAATACTGTTACTTTTATGCGGCGGACAACATTCCCGAGGCTGTGACCAGAACGTTGAAGAGTTGACACGGCCTTCCACCAGTCCGTGCAGTTGCTTTGTGATCGTTGAATGCAATGTGTGGAAGAAAGTTACTTTGGATAAACCAAGGTTGGTTTACTCATGCATGTCAGCATTATTATTTTTTCTAGCATCTTTTTTTTTTTTTTTCGATTGCCGAAATGTTTAGAACAGCTATTTTTTTTTAAACGACGAAAACAAGTCCTGACGCTTAATATAGAACAAAATGACGGATGTCGGATGTAAGCGGGAAGCAAACTACTGCTGAAATTTCATTACAAGACAAACTGAATATGAGCACAAAAAATTCTTTGAAATCCATGCCCATAAATTAAAAGATCACACCAAAGGAAAAAATACATAATATGAAAGAAAGTAGGTGTATAATTTATTATTTCTTCAAATTTGAAATGAATATCACTTTCAACATGACCCAAAACAAACTGTAACTTTTATTGCAAACTGCTACAGTCAAAAGATAAAAATTTAAGTTACAATTGTTCTAATGCTATTATTATATTAACAAAAGGAAAAATTTCCTATTTTGTTTTCGCGTCTTTTCCAATTACAGAGGTACTAGTACGTACTCTGTCGTTGAGTTATGGGTAAGCGTCCTTGTATCTTTTTGTTGTTAACTAGTACGTCTCAGATTCATTAGGAAGAACCTCTAAGATGCAGTGAATAAACAAAGACTTCGCGTAAGAGACATAGCACTAATTCTTTGTCAAATGTAGTTGACACATGTGTCATACGTCTAAGATACAGTGAAAAAAGCATACACTTCGCATAAGAGACATAGCCCTAATTCTTTGTCAAATATAGTCGACACATGTGTCATACGTCAACTGATTACTAATCTGTTCAATTATTAAAATTCCCGTTCTGGATTCGAGTATTTATTTAAACAGTGACAGTGCAATGTTCTGAAGAAATATTTCCTTTTTCAGACAAGAAACTAATTTGCTCAGCAAATTGTAATGATGCCTCGAAACAGAATTCAGTCACGTCATAATTTACTTATCAACTGACTACTAATTCGTATAAATGAAACTTGTTCCAGTTTAGAAACCGGATACTCAGAAACCAGGATCAATAAGCTTTAAATAATGAACGAAACGAACGCCTATTCTAAGTCCATGAATTGCTATTTACAGTATTAGTGATTTACAGTGTTCAACTTTCAAATTCCAGAAGATCCTGTGTCGGGGAGAGGGGGCGGTAAATGAGCGGAAGATCTTCGAATCTTTAAAAGATCTACCTGCTCATTTACACACATACGCACAAGCATGACGAGTTCTGAAAAGTTTCGACACGCTAACTACGAAACAAAAAGAAAGACGAACGTCCAACTTCAAAGTTTACAAAGCTAACTATTCCGAAACTGGAATAAAATTCTCCCAGGTGACTAACTTAATCAGACAGCGACAGAACAGCTGAATGTGAATTAAAGTGTCTCAGATGCGAACAAAGATCCTCATCACGTCCATTAAGACAAAATTCCGACGATATTCACGAAATAGAAAAGTAGTGACAGCTTGCTGAAATGCAGTGGCCGTTCATACAAATAACCACGGAAAAGAAACTGCTAAATACATTGCAAAGTAAGAGATACTCGCCGCTGTAATCTGAACTACGCTATTCTCCAGTCAAAGCACAGGAATCCCGCGTTTAAGTAATGAGACGATGCAGACGCAAATTATAAAAATAAAAAATCCACCCACCAGGGGCGGATCCGGATCCGGTGGACCTCTCGATAAATGGCCCATTTTATTGTAATCTTTTAACCTGAAGTCCTTTTTAACGAACGAATAATTATTTTACAACTTTTGAATAAAAAACGGTAACTTAATTTGTGCTTTATATCTGCCTGAAAAGTTATCCGCTAGAAAAAAAAGCGTTTCTATCTATAATTTGGGTGTTTCCTCTGCAAAGGCATAGCAAAATTCTTTGTACTTATGTGAGGAAAGTGCAGCCGGACCAAGTACACTGTCATAAATGAATTAAGAAAATCTAACTATACAGTTACACGTAGGTCGTTGGACCTGTAGCTCAGCGTAATCGGTAGACCCTAGCATTCTTTACGAATTTTGACGGCGACATTCGGGCTCATTGTAACGGCCCGTCATCTCCACACCCTTATTTACATAGAGACAAAGCGATTCTTGGGCAGAGACATTCCGAAATCGTGTTCGTCCCGCATTTGTCTTAAAACCTACAATGATTTAACACAGAACTGGTTCATATTGATCAAACTATGGGTCTACTGAAGGACGAGCTACCGATGCTATAAATAGAGTTTCCAATACATGTTTATTTGGTGTCTGATCACGCAGTTGGTGATCAGTGACCACATAAATCTAAAATTTAACTGCGTAGGAAAGCTGTTATGTGGCATGCGCACACATCTCAACTCTCAGAATAACTTTCATGACGATTAAGTTGGAACTGGTGTTCTTGAGAAACTTATTATTATGTCAAAACCAAAATTTTCAAAGAAAACATTGTCCGGTACAACACCCCATTTTGAGCGTGGTTTGATGCTACATCCAATCATGAGCGGATTTAGAAAATTCTTTTGCAGTCAAATCGTTAAAATTAGTTCACCACTGAACTCCTTTTAAAATGCATTTTTCAACAGTTTTCTTTCATCCAGAATCTAACAGATTTTTTTTACGTGAGGGAATTTATGAGGTATTCCTTTATACATGTTTTTGAAATGGACCGCAAGACTGAAATTCCAATTTTTATAGGTGTTTTTGAAATGGACCGCAAGACTGAAATTCCAAATTTTTATAGGTGTTTTTGAAATGGACCGCAAGACTGAAATTCCAATTTTTATAGGTGTTTTTGAAATGGACCGCAAGACTGAAATTCCAATTTTTATAGGTGTTTTTGAAATGGACCGCAAGACTGAAATTCCAATTTTTATAGGTGTTTTTGAAATGGACCGCAAGACTGAAATTCCAATTTTTTATAGGTGTTTTTGAAATGGACCGCAAGACTGAAATTCCAATTTTTTATAGGTGTTTTTGAAATGGACCGCAGGACTGAAATTCCAATTTTTTATAGGTGTTTTTGAAATGGACCGCAAGACTGAAATTCCAATTTTTTATAGGTGTTTTTGAAATGGACCGCAAGACTGAAATTCCAATTTTTTATAGGTGTTTTTGAAATGGACCGCAAGACTTAAATTCCAATTTTTATAGGTGTTTTTGAAATGGACCGCAAGACTGAAATTCCAATTTTTATAGGTGTTTTTGAAATGGACCGCAAGACTGAAATTCCAATTTTTTATAGGTGTTTTTGAAATGGATCGCAAGACTGAAATATTCCAATTTTTTATAGGTGTTTTTGAAATGGACCGCCAGACTGAAATACCAATTTTTTTATAGGTGTTTTTGAAATGGATCGCAAGACTGAAATACCAATTTTTTTTATAGGTGTTTTTGAAATGGACCGCAAGACTGAAATTCCAATTTTTTATAGGTGTTTTTGAAATGGACCGCCAGACTGAAATACCAATTTTTTTTATAGGTGTTTTTGAAATGGATCGCAAGACTGAAATATTCCAATTTTTTATAGGTGTTTTTGAAATGGACCGCAAGACTGAAATTCACGGCCTAGTTTGGTCGTTCCAATTCGCCCCTGCCACCCACCCAAAGCCATCACTAATAATTATTTTAAAATATCGCAACTGTAAAATGAGAGTGAAGGTGCAGAGCAGGGCTCACGAAGGTTATTTTAAGTACACCATACTCTGAATACTCAAGGAAAGCATGTAGCGTATTAAATCCGTTTATTTTTGAGGTGTAATAAGCACAAAAATTTGCCAAACCTTCTCACTCCACTGAGAGGCTTTTTCAAAGAAATGGTAGACATTTTTTATGCCTAGGCAATGGTAGACATCTTCATATCTACCATTCATTGTCTTGAAAAAGCCTCCCAATTGAGTGCTAAAGCTTGGCGAATCTTTGTGCTTGTTACACCACAAAAATAAACGGATTTAACACGCTATGCGTTTCTGCAGTAGGGCTCACAAAGTTTGCTTACATAATAAAAGCCACAGGGAAAGAAAGCCCAACGTCCGAAAGGGGAAATGTGGGTTACTGACGTACCGACACAACTCCAACACTTGGTCCTTCAGCGGGGGTTTCATACCGGGGAGGAAGGGGTGCTGAAACTATATGGGAGGTAAGGAATGTTGAGTGAAAGGAAATTTTCCGAAGGCTGAAAATTTGTATAGTGAAATATTTAGGTTTTAGCCCTTTAACGACCATGACCCAAAAATCTTGCATCACTCTAAATAACATAACGCCCGAAACTGTCTGTTGTTTCACTGCTTTTTTTTTTTTTAACAACAATAGTGACTGAGGGTGACTCCTACTGATCCCCCATAGGTCGAAAAAATTTGAAGAATCAATCTAGACAGGCGTTTCGGGCGTCTAAAGCCGTTTGCGCATACGGGTGTTTTGGGCGTTATGGTCGTTAAAGGGACTTAGGAAAATTTCTAACAATAAAGATGACACCGAATTTTCGGTTGTACGTGTTTCGAATCCTCTCCAACACGAAAAATATATTTCAAAGCAGATTTTTAGGAAATCTAAAAATTCAACAAAAAAAGAAAATACACTTGCACCATCTAGGGAAGAACTGGACTTAATTTAAAATACACTGATGAGTCATTCCATTATGACCACCCCCAGACTAGAGAAATGAACGCGCCAGGAGACCGAATGGTGGGGTAGGTGAAGTTCACAGAGCAGTATATATACAACCCGAGGACTTCCGGTTAGTAGAGTGTTCGGAATCAGAATGGTAGTAGAGCGTTCGGAATCAGTTAGTAGAGTGTTCGGAATCAGCTTCCGGTTAGTAGAGTGTTCGGAATCAGCTTCCGGTTAGTAGAGTGTTCGGAATCAGAATGGGAAAACTTGCCGATTTATTGGAGTTTGATAAAGGGCAAATTGTGATGGCACGGTGCCCCGGAGCTACGATCTCGGAAACGGCGCGGCTTCTGGGTTGTTCACGTGCAGCTGTAGTGAGTACGTATCAAAAATGGTGCACAAATGGCTAAACGTCCAGCAAATAATAATCAGCCGTGTGTCGCTCACTGCTCAATGTTGCCTGAAGGGAGTGAAGACTCTCGCGCATTGTTCACATCGACTGCTGGAGTAGTGCGACAAATCACCCGCAGCTACATCATTTGAGATCAGGGCAATGTGTCATAGCACACGGTTCATCGCAGCTTCCTGCGCATGGGCCTGCGTAACCGAAGATCCAGCCTGGTCCCAATACTCACTGCATGTCATCGCCAACAACGCATGAAATGGGCCCAAGATTATCGAGATTGGACCGTGGATGATTGAAAGAAAGTGGCCTGGTGTGACGAATCAAGATTCCTGGTGCGTCACGTACACGGCGGAACGCGGACACGCCGATTACCAACGGAGGCTGTGGCATCTGGATGCACTGTTGGGCGGAATGCTGTGAGCGATGTCTTCTTGGGACGCTTTAGGCCCCATTATCCCAGTAACACAATCCCTAACAGCTGCCAGGTATCTGGGACGAAGTTCACCCATTCATGGGAACTGTGTTCCCTGCTGGCGAAGACCATTACCAGCAGTATAATGCGTCATGCCACACAGCCAGAATCGTCAAGAAGTGGTTCGAGCAACATGCTGGTGACCTTCTGTTAATGCCCTGGCCTCCGAATTTATCTGACATGAACCCAATTGAACTTTTGTGGTTCGAGTTGGAAAAGCGGGTTCACACTAAATCACCAGCACCCTGAAAAGTACGGGAACTGGAGAACCTGCTGTTGACATTATGGCACCAGATACCCCAGGATACCTATCGCCACCTTATCGAATCGATGCCTTGCCGAGTGGCCGCTGTTTTGCGGGATAAAGGGAGTCCTACAGCTTATTAGGTAGGTGGTCATAATGTAACGGCTGATCGGTGTATGTTATGAAAGCAGGATTATTCATAGCCAATGGAACTGGGAAAAACATATTCGGCAGGATTTCTGCAATCATAAAACATCCAGAAATAGAAATAGCTATTTGCGCTCACTAGCGGTTGTGACGTATATTCTAAATTAACTTTCCTTTTTAGTTTCTTTCCCTATGTAAATCTTGAGTTTATTCTCAGTTATACTTCACTCTTAACGTAATATCTTTTCTTGCAAACGAATACTGTTGGCAACATAATTGAGGTTGAATGAACGTGACGTATGCCTGATATAAGATAAGAACGAGAGATAAAAACGACGACTAAACTGTTACTTGGCGAGCGTTGTTAAAGAAAATGTTGCTGGAGAGCGTTGTGTTAAGAGCTGTGTGATGTGTGGAGAGTTTAATGCGAAGTACTATGTGATGTTATGATTTGTTGTGGAAGTGCTGCATCCTGAATAAAGCATCTTTTCCGTAAGTTTGACTTCTGTTGTTTACATGTTTCGTCTGGCCGTTAAGGTTTAATTTAGGAACTATTTCATCTTATGGTTATGTTTTTAAAATAACGTAGAAGTACGAAAAGACTTCTACGTCATACGGTTGAATAGTATGTTACGAAAATTAACAAATTGTGCACAAAAAGTTTCTCATATCGTAAGGAAGATCAGAGGCAAAAGGATTTTCAAATCGAACAGTTATAAAAAGAGATACAGAGGAAAACATGACATGACTTTACACTCCCTAGCGGAAAACTTTTGCGTTACTTAAAAACTAAAACAGGTTCAAAATACTTTACATAATGAAGAGTATCCCACCAAAAAGGATTTTTCTAAGGGATTCTTAAAAGTTAATTCGATTAGAATTAACTCTATTTGAAAGAGTTAATTCGAATCGAATTAACTCTTTCAAACAGAAATATACACTGACGCCATGGCGGCAGAATTTTGAATAATAGAAAAGTTGAAAATATGTTAAAAATATTTTTCTTGGGAAAAGCTATGCTAAGGAAAAAGAATTTTTCAAATACGTCTCTTCGAAGCAGAGAGAAAGGAAAAAAAGTTTTGACACTTACGATACTTAGCGGGAAAACTGTGCATTATTTAAAGAGCATAATGTTCCCCGTTTTTACAGTAGCGAATGGCATACAGTAAAAAAAGGAAATTTTTCAATAGGATTTTTGGATTGTAGACACGGTTGCGAACACAAATATGCACTAACACTGCTTAGAGCCAGAACTGTGAACTGCAAAAACCCACACAAGTACATGCTAAATGTTCGTGGTGGTGAGTGGTATCTGGTGTTAAAAGAATTCTTTAAATTGGATTTTTAGAATCAGAAAACATCGAGAAAAACATGTTGAACATTTGCCCTGCCTAGATGGAAAACTTTACTTTATTTGGGGCAGAAAATGCGCACGAAAGGCTTTCGTAGTTAGTGGTATCAAACCGAAAAAGGATTTTTTTCAATCGGGTTTTTAGATGCGCAGATATTGCTGCAAATATGCTCTAAACGGAAACGGAAACTTATGCCCTCTATAGCGACACACCTGAATTTATGCTCTCTAATTTCCTCTAGAGTTGTACCGTGGATATTTAGGATATAGTTCTGACGTAAATCCATAATTTAACCTTCCTTTTGAGTTTATGTATTCTTATGTAATTTTGGTTTCTTCCCTTTCAGAATGATTTTCTGACTTAACATCACATTATTTCCTCAGAAACGTTTTCAGAGTTGGCAATACTGGCAACGAAGGTCAATAAAACGATGTGTATGTGCTAATAAAGAGAGAGAGAGAGAGAGAGAGAGAGAGATAAGAGTGCATGAGGTATGATGAGAGAGATAAGAACTGACGATAAGATTGTAAAAGTTGATTTACGTGCAGATTGATTGCCAAGGATAGTGAAAAGTTACGGGCTGATATATGCTGAACACACTTTGTTCTGCGATAGCTAGCTAACGCTTAGATAACTTTGTCTGATCGAATTAGGGAGCTAGTATTTGAAATGTTTTTGCCGCCCCGGTGGCGCAGTGGTCTAAGGCGTTGGCCTCTGATCATTCGTCGGAAGGGGTCCGGGTTCGAATCCCGGTGAGGCATGGATGTTGTGTTTGTCTTACGGCACTGGCTCTCTCCCTTCCCTGGAACCAGTGACCCTAAATTAGGGACGGGCGACTGCTTATAGCCCATTGAGTTGCTCACGGTGGTCGTTAAACCTCAAAAAAAAAATAAAAAAAAATTGAAATGTTTGATGTATATCATCATTTTGCTATTGCGAAGTGAAGCACCTTCAACGTTGTTCTTCCTTGGCGTGCATATCTACTGAATAAATATTGGACATTTAAAGAGTAAGTAATCTGTTCTTTTGAATCTTGACTACAGACAGTTACTATCTAATTCTATTCAAGGGTGTAGTTCGACATATTGCAGCTTGAAAAAACAGATCCTACCAAAATGAATTTTGAATAATAAAAAATGTTGTAGAATTTACAACGTACAAATTCTGCAACGTCTGCGAGTTAAGCTAAAACTTAAGGGTTCAACAAGTAGATTAAATTGATAAGTGACACTTTTTTTTTTTATTGGAGGTTTAACGACCACCGTGAGCAACTCAATGGGCTATAAGCAGTCGCCCGTCCCTAATATAGGGTCACTGGTTCCAGGAAAGGGAGAGAGCCAGTGCCGTAAGACAAACACAACATCCATGCCTCACCGGTATTCGAACTCGGACCCCTTTCGGACAAATGATCAGAACTCATCGCTTAGATCACTCCGCCACCGGGGTGGCATAAATTACACTTAAATCTCTGTAAGCGATAGACTAAAACGCTATATTTTAACAGGAACTAACCAATAAAGTGTTGCATAGTTTTAAACGGTGACCCGACAAAATAGCTTCGATATCACAGCCATTACACGAAATAACCCTAGCCTCCCGTCAAAATGAAATTTTATAAATACACTGCTGGCCACCCAAAATGCAACACCAAGAAGGACACGAGATATCAAAGCCAGATTTACTGGACACATAACAACAGATACAAAGATGAAACGATTGAGCTTACAGGCCCGTGCGCCTTGCGGAACACACAGACATCAATAGTTCGTGTGGCCCCAAAGGCTGGCAATAACGGCCGCTACACGCCGCGGCATCGAACGAAAGAGGCTTTGGATGTGGGCTTGGGGTATGTCGGTTCAGGCTGCTTCCACACGTTGCCACAGTTCATCAGGCGTAGCCGCAGGTGGTGCTTGCCAGGCCACTCGGTTCCCGGTCAGCGACCAGACGTGTTCGATGGGCGACATATCGGGAGAACAGGCGGGCCACGGCAGCAGTGACATCTGGTGGGCCGTGAAGAATGGTTGCACGATGCATGCCACGAGCAGGCGCGCATTGTCCTGTTGAAACGTGGCTTCTGGCAGGTCCTGCAGGTAAGGGAGGACTACAGGCTCCAAAACGTCGGAGATGTGGCGGTGGCTGTTGAGTGTACCGGCGATGCGTACCAGAGGGGTGCGGGTGTCATATCCAATCGCGCCCCAAACCATATCGCCAGGCGACGGACCGGTATGGCGATGCATAATGCAGGCGTCATACAGTCTCTCGCCGCGACACCGCGATGCCGCCACACGCGGATCCGACCATCGTGGTGTTGCAGGCAGAAGCGGGATTCGTCGGAGAAGACAATGTTGTGCCATTCCGTAGTCCAGGTGCGAAGTTCAACGGCCCACAGCCGCCGCACTCGCCGGTGGTGTAATATCAATGGTAATCGAAGCAATGGGCGCCGTGCGACAAGTCCCCGCTCCGGCAGACGACGTCGAACGGTACGTGCTGACACAGGTTGTTCCGCAACACACTTTAATTCCTGCGCTAACGTTCGCGATGTGGCGGTGCGAGCCGTCAATGCCCGCCGCACAACATGCCGGTCCTCTCGTTCGGTGGCGTGGCGCGGCTGCGGTGATCGCTCACGTTGGTCCGTCCGTCCCTCCTGCACCAACCGAATCCATACTCGCCTCACTGTGGCTGGATGTCGTCCCACACGGGCACCGATGTTTCGGTACGATAAACCGCTGTCGCGATAAGCAACTATTCGTCCTCAACGATGGGACTGTTACATTTTCATAGATGTTATTAATCTATGAAAATCTGAGAGAAGATACTTTCAGAAAGAATAACACATATTTTGCTGTACCTATATTTCTTCATTTTGCACTGAGAAAAACGTTTTCTTAATTTAGCAAAAACAATGTTGAATCAACCAAAATTTTTGTCGATATGCAGTCAACAAAAATGTTTGTTGAATTTTCAAATGCATTTTGCTGAAAATTATTGTTGATTCAACAAAATTTATTGTTATCAAGACAAAACGTTTTGTTCATTTAACAAAATGCCTAGGTCGAGTTTTGGGAATTTGTTTGATCCAACAATATGTATGGTTATCGTGATAAAACGTTTAGTTTAACAAAATATAGCCAACGAAATAGTTTTGTGTTGCCCACAAAACAATTCCGAAGGAGTTTGGCTAAAGCAACAAAATAAATCGACAAAAAATCTCAACAAAAGTATTTTGTTGTTTCAAACAAACTTTTTTTCGCAGTGTGTGTGATTTTACTTTCAGTCAAACTTATGCACAGACCACAAGTCATGCTGAAGAAGAAATTGAAGAATTTTATGAGGAAATTCGTGATCTAAATAATAAAGGTAAGCAGCACTTGAAGATAATTATGGGAGATTTCAATGCAAAAATAGGGCAACGGCAACAGAATGAAACTTCAGTAGGTAAATTCGGTCACGGCAACAGAAACCAGCGTGGAAATACTCTCGTAGAGTTTGCAGAGGCAGAAGGGTTTTTCATCTTGAACTCCTTTTTCAAGAAAAAGCCACACAGGAAATGGACATGGAGACATCCAAATGGGACGACAAGTGAAATTGATTTTATTATGTGTAACAAAAAATTCGTCATAGAAGACTGCAGTGTGCTAAACAAGTTCAACACAGGCAGTGACCATAGATTGGTGAGATGTAAGATGCACCTCAACACTAAACTCGAACGTAGCAAGCTCATAAGACAAACAAAATGTATTGACATAACCAACCTTAAAAAACACCATAATACCTTCAAATTGGAACTGAAGAACAGATTCTCTGCTTTAGAAGGCCTAACATCGGAAGAAGTGGATATTTCTGAAGTTAACAGAAAAGTAACCAAAGCTCTTATGGAAACAGTAACAAAATTAGCTGGGTCAAAGAACAAATTGCATGTGAACAAATTATCAGGAAAAACCAAAATTTTGATGCAAAAAAGAAGAGAGATGAGGACAACTAAAGAAGATGTGACTTCCAAAGTGGAATATATAGAGCTATGCAAGACAGTACGAAAAAGTATCACTGAAGACGTAAGGAAATTCAACTGTGAACTAGTAAGGAAAGCAATTGAAAACAACCAAAGCCTAAAGATAGCAAAGGGACATCTCAGTAAGGGAAGAAAACAGATTATGGCACTGAGAAAAGAAGATGGTTCTGTAACAAGAAATAGAGGCGAAATTTTGACAAGAGTGAAAGATTTCTACTCCAAATTATATGAAAGGGATGATACATGTACTCCAGATATCATGAAAGGTACCAGAGTTCTTCCAGTCCTTCCAGCAGAAGTTGCACATGCAATCAAGAACATGAAGCGGGGAAAAGCTCCAGGAGAAGATGGAATTACTGTAGACATCATACAAGAAGCAAGTGGAGAAATCGAAACAGTACTCGCCCAAATTTTCACTCGATGCCTTAATGAAGGGAAAATTCCTGAGGATTGGAACAACGCTACAATGATCTTGCTACATAAAAAAGGTGACATTGAGGATCTCAGGAACTACAGACCTATCAGCCTCCTATCAGTGGTTTATAAAATCTTCACTAAAGTTCTTTCACACCGCTTGAAAATAACACTGGACATGGCTCAACCGAGAGAACAAGCTGGATTCAGGAGTGGCTACAGCACAATAGATCATATCCATGTGCTGAGAGAACTAATTGAAAGAGCGAGGGAATATGAACTTCCATTGTGCATGGCTTTTATCGATTATGAAAAAGCCTTTGATTCGGTGAAACCATCAGCAGTTGCAATGGCTCTGAAAACCTGCGGTATTGAAGATGCATACATTAATATTATTAATAACATCTATGAAAATGCAAGTGCAAAGATTCTGCTATTTGGTAATACAACACACATAAAAATTGGAAAAGGAGTGAGACAAGGTGACACCATAACTCCGAAGCTCTTTAATGCTACATTGGAAAATGTCTTTCAATCACTGAACTGGGAAAACAAAGGGATAAAGATTAATGGAGATTATCTAACCCACCTTCGTTTTGCTGATGACATAGTCATTTTTGCAACTACCCCATCGGAGCTACAGAGTATGATGCAGGAACTTGCTGACAAAAGTAAAGAAGTGGGATTAAAAATGAACTTTCAGAAGACAAAAGTGATGTTCAATGCTTTTACAAGAAATGAAGATTTATCGATTGATGGAGAAAAGCTGGAGATAACAGACACGTACATCTTGGACAGCAGATATCAAGTGAGGGTCACATTAGTGAAGAAATTAATCGGCGTACAAAACTTGCCTGGAGAGCTTTTGGAAGAAACAGCATAATTTTCAAGAGCAATATGCCATTATGTCTTAAAACAAAAGTGTTTGATCAATGCATGCTTCCAGTGCTTACGTATGGTGCAGAGACGTGGACCTTAACTAAAAGAGACATACAAAGGCTGCAGACAACTCAAAGCAGCATGGAGAGGTGCATGCTTGGTGTAACCAGGAGAGACAAGAAGAATAACTCCTGGATCAGAAAAATGACAAGAGTGGAAGACATCATGATCAGAGTAAAATCCCTGGAATGGCAATGGGGTGGACATGCTGGCAGAAGGACAGACCATCGATGGAATGCCGAAATTTTAGATGGGATTCCAAGGAACAGGAAAAGACCCAGAAGAAGACCACATGGAGATGGGTGGATGAAATTCGAAAGTATGCGGGAATAACATGGAGGAGCCTGGCAGAAGACAGACCGTTGTGGAAGAGGCTTGGAGTGACCTTCGTCCAGCAGTGGATTGATAATTGTTGACAATGATGATGATGATGAATATAATATAATATAATATAATATAATATAATATAATATAATATAATATAATATAATACTTAAACCGATAATATAGGTCAAAATTAATTTATAAGAGCACCTAAAGATTTTCATTCCTTTCCTGCATTATTTGTAGTCTCCTCTAGAATTTAGCACTAGCTGGTGGAGCCTTGCTCTTTTGACGGGAGGCTATTTTGACAGGGGCTATTTTGTTTATAGGTTGTGATGTCGGCGTACTGTTTAAAACATTACAAGTTCGAGTAGTTCAAACCTATACGTTCTGTAAATTTATTCAGTATTCCTTTGCTTTTCGCTGGCTCTAAATATTGAGATAAACCACACAACTCGTTCTACGGCATGAACACACGCAGACACATCCCATCAGAAAGTGCGACTTTTTTCCTTCCCATGCGAGAACTTAACCGACAAGAGTTCCATCTTGACACGAAAGAACAAACAAGGCAGAATGCCCATCCCACCTTTTACATCATGAGCAAGTGGCCGCGAGGAGTACGAAGACCTCCCAGGTTCCCAGTTTTACACCCGCTCATTAGATGGGAACCTAGTCGGCCCAGTGTAATCATTACCTTTCTGTACAGTTCCTGACAGACGCCATGACAAACGCGGGTCCTCACAGGCGCCAGGTTACGCAGGTCATAGCTACGTAAAGAACAACGGTCTCCATACACACACACACACATGCATGCATGCATGCATGCATACAGAGGCAACACCACCCAATGACTTTTTTTGCCATGAAGAAATTTCCTTGAAATGAGCAAAAAAATAAAACTCCTTATTTACAACTTTTAGGCCTCTCAACAGTGACACATAGAGCGAAAAGGGGAAAAGCGGAAAAATAAAAATCGAAAAAAAATCATCTTTCGGTTGAGTAAAAGTCACCGCCTTCATTTTTTATTTCTGTCTGGCTGACTTGTCAAGACGTCAAAAAATCAGTCGCAGAAAAGCACTGCCATAGGACATCTTGCCACGCTGAAAAGCGAATGAGATCCCTTAGTAAGGATCCATGCACTTTTTTTTTTTTTTTCTTGCAGTCGTCTAATTCTGGATAAAATTCTTAGAGACGCTCATCTGTAGCACAAATCATGAATCTAGAAGTAAAAGAAACGGCGCATGCACATACAGTGGAGTCTTTGTGATTTTTTTTTTTTAATTTGCTTTTGTTTTTCGGTATTAAAATAAACCCTTAATAACTTTGCATCAGGGTTGCTAACCTCAAGAAATTCTTTTTGAATGACAAGAACAAAATTTGCTGCCAGTTTTGCAAATGTAGTTTTATTTACTTCAAAAATAAGTTTCCCTAATGACACAGTTAAAAAAAAAAAACTGTGCTTTATTAGTACTTCTCAAGCCTTGCCAGAAATTATGCTTACTTTTGTCATATTCTTTACTCCTTTTCCATCTTACATTAAAGATGTGTCACCGTCACCCATTGCTATGACATTTTTACAGAACCATCAGTAAACATTTTAAAACATGGCAGAAAAGTCAAGTTTCTTTGTTGCTATGACACTGTGCATCAAAATAAGAGGAATAAAGTTTAGAAATAGTAGCTGCATACATCGGTTCACTGCAACCCGCCACACAGGAAAACTGCCGCACCGGAAGATTGCCACACAGAAAAACTGCCACATGCTTTTTATCAACGGGCCGGCCTCAAATTGCTGTTCTTCAGAGGAACACTCTGAATGTGTGGCAGTTTTCCAATGGGGCAGTTTTCCATGTTTCCGAATTATGTGTGGCAGTTTTTCAAGGTGTCTAACGACGGGAAGGAGCTGTTTTGTTTGTCTGGATTTTCGTGTCGGTTCAGACGAGTTTAGGGCAACTGGCCACAAAAGTTCAAAGGTGTGTGCGAGGAGGGAGGGGGGGGGTATAAATATTACCGTTTCTTGGCCTATATTAAGAATTGAATTGGGAACTCCAAACAAATTTCGAGAAAACGTTCTATGTAAACCAAGCGAGAATTACAGCATAATTCATGCTATGTTCAGAAAAGGATCCTAACGTGGGATTTTTTTAATAACACTGCACTTTTACTTAGGCACTAAATATTTACATAACATGTCAAGTTTGTAATATTTTTTTACTTAATTAATTCACAGGCCCTACACCTTCGCCTTTTTAACAGCTTTTAATCCGCCGATTTCATATTCATAATGTTTACGTATCAAATCAGGCCAATAGCATTGCGCTTTTACTTAGGCACTGAATATTAAAATCATAGGCACTAGGCCTTTTTAACAGTTTTTATTCTATCAATGCCATATTCACAAAGTTTACAGAGCAAATCAAGTTAATAATATTGGGCGTTTACTTAGGCACAAAATATTAATTCACAAGCTCTAGACCTAGGCCTATTCGACGGTTTTTAATTCGTCGACTTCATATTCATGACGTTTACGTATCAAGTCACGTTAGTAGCATTGCGCTTTTACTTAGGCACGAAATATTAATTTATAGGCCCTAGGCCTACGCCTTTTAACAGCTTTTATTTTACCTATGTCATATCCACAAGGTTTGCTTATCAAGTCAAGTTAATAGCATTGCGCTTTTACTCAGGCACTAAATATCAATTCTTAGGCCCTAGGCCTTTTAAACAGTTTTTATTCCACTAATATCACATTCACAACGTTTACACAGCAAATCATGTTAATAATATTGGGCGTTTACTTAGGCACGAAATAATAATTCGTAGGCCCTAGGCCTAGGCCTTTTTGTCAATTTTTAATCCGTGGACTTCATATTCATAAAGTTTACGTATCCACTCAAGTTAATATAATTACGCTTTTACTTAGTCAGTAAATATTAAGTCATAGGCCCTAGGCTTTGGCCTTTTTAACAGTCTTTATTCTAACGATGTTATATTCATAACGTGTATGAATGGACTGAAGTTAATCATTTTATGCTTTTAATCGGACACTAATTATTAATTCATTGGCCCTAGCCTAAAGTCTAGTAATTAATATTGAATGCCTAAGTAAAAGCGCAAAGCTGATTACTTGTCTTTTTTGTAAACTTTACGATTATCACATAAGCGAAGAAAAAAGTGTTGAAAAGGCTTAGGCCTACGGCCTATTAATTAATGTATGTTGCATAAGTAGAAGCGCAATATTATTAACTTTATTTGATGTGTAAACGTTGTGAATATGACATCGCTGGAGTAAAAACTATTAAAAAGTGTCTAGGCGTAGGGCTTAGAAATTAATATTTTGTGCCTAAGTAAACGCCCAAAATTATTAACTTGATTTGCTCTGTAAACGTTGTGAATATGACATTGACAAAATAAAAACTGGTAAAAGGGCCTAAGGCGAGGGCCTGTGAAATAATATTTCGTGCCTAAGTAAAAGCGCAATATTATTAACTTGACTTGATGTGTAAACGTTGTGAATATGACATTGGTAGAATAAAAACTGTTAAAAAGGCGTATGCCTGAGGCATATGACTTTAATATTTAGTGCCTAAGTAAAAGCGCAATGCTATTGACTTGATTTGATACGTAAACGTTATGAATATGAAATCGTCGGATTAAAAGCTGTTAAAAAGGCGGTGTAGGTGTAGAGCCTGTGAATTAATTAAGTACAAGAACAATTTTATAAACTTGACATGTTATGTAAATATTTAGTGCCTAAGCAGCGATATTAAAAAATCCCATCATATCGTCCTTTCTGAACACAACAATTCTCGCTTGGCTTACATAGAACGTTTTCCCGAAGTTTGTTTGGAGTTTTGGAGTTTCCAATTCAATTCTCAATATAGACCACGAAACAGCAATCTGTACCTCCCCCCCCCCCCACACACACACACACTTGAAATTCTGTGGCCTGTTTCCTAAGTATGAATTGGCATGGAAATTCAGATAAACAAAAGAGCTCCTTCCCGTCGTTAGGCGCCTTGGAAAACAGCCACACATAATTCCGAAACTTGGAAAACTGTTACACATAATTCGGAAAATTGGAAAACTGCCACACCACAAATCTGCCACACATTCAAAGTGTTCCTCGGAAGAACAGCAATTTATGCCCAGCCTCTTAACGAAAAACATGTGGCAGTTTTCATGTGTGGCAGTTTTCCTGTATGGAGGTTTTCCGATGTGCGGCGGTTTTCTAAGTTGCTGAAAGACGTGTGGCAGGTTTCCTGTGTGGCGGTCTTTCGCCAACCGTATATATCAGATATGCAGGTGATTCAAAAGCCCTCATACATAGGAAATATGGTAATTTTTTTTAAAACTTTCACGCTTTTCATAAAACATGTTGTATACATGGTCCAAATTCCATTGCAACAGCTTCCTGATCATACCAGGGGGCTGGAGGAGGCTCAGCCCCCCTGAAAGAAAAGCAAGTCCTTCCCCTTCCCTTGGAAGATGGACATTGTCGTAATTCTCTGAACTTTTATTTTCAGTGGTTTATAAAAATTAAATCAATGAAGGAAGAAATATTCCTCATAAATACATGGGAAATCGATATAATATTCAAAGCAAACAGAATATAAATTCTGAATCTGCTTGTACCACTTACTGGTCATCCATATAACACCACTCCGAAATCTTAAAAATTTCATCGCCCTGGAGCGGAAGTCGAACCCGCATCTCTCGGTTTCCGTTCGAGTATGCTAACCGTTACACCACCCAGGGCAGTTAAGTTCCAAGCAACAGAGGCAAGGCGAACTTTGCTTAGGAATCTGAACAACCTCAGATTCTTTGACTAGCGAAAATCTGAGGATGTTCAGATTCTTAAGCTAAGTTTGTTTTGTCTCAGTTGCTTTGAACTTCACTGTCCTGGGTGGTGTAACGGTTAGCATACTCCAACGGATATTGGGACATGCGGGTTCGATTCCCGTTCCAGGGCGATGAAATTGATGAAATAACTGAAGTTCTACTGTACTAGTCACAAGTTAAAGTACAACTCTAGCTCTTAATACTGCAGGAAAGTAATGGCTGGACATGGAACTAATAAGTCCCATTACTTTCCTTCCCTAATTCAGGGACTCTACCAGAGCCCCTTTCCGACCCTGTTTCAGGGACACCCATAGAACCAATGCCGAAAAAAGAAAAACACTGACACCTCACTCGACACTTTTCTCTCGAGTCATAACGACAATTATGACTTGAGAGGAATTAGACACTTTTCTCTCAAGTCATAACGACAACTGTTTTTGAAAATAGTACTGTCCTTCAATATGTACTCCAGCCAAGTTTCACACGCCCATTAATTTCTATTTGGATGTGGCCCTCGCTTGATAACTGTTGCCCAAAGTGGGGCAGAAGAATCGATTAAACACCTTTCTCTTAAGCCATAATGGCAATTGTTCTGGAAAATTGTACTGTTTTTTTCCAAATGCACTCCAGCCTAGTTTCACACGCCTGTCAATTTCTTCTCGGATGTGGCCCTAGTTTGATACCTGTTGCCCAAAGTTGGGAAGATGTAGCCCTTGCTGGATCCATGCTGCCCAAAATTGGAAGGATGCACTGATTAGGCACTTCTCTCTTAGGTCATGACGGCAATTATTCTTGAAAACTGTGCTGCTTCTTACAAAGGAACTCCTGCAAAGTTTCATACGTCAACTAATTTCTTCTTTAATGTGGCCCTCGCTTCATATGTTTTGCCTAAAGCCGATGTATAGGCACCAGTTACTTCTAAATTTGTCCCAACAACATCTAAAGCTTTAGTTTCTCGCTCCGGTGTCCCCACGGTTCCGTATAACTCCGGAACAACATGGTAAAGTTTTGTTGCAATCGAAGCAGTTTTACGTAATTTATGACGCAAAAAAGCGATGGAATGGATCCTGCTCCTATGTCCTGACCTTTGACCCCATTTCGCCCATTTTCAATAGGGTTCGTTCCCACGTTGTCCCCTACCACATACTAAAATTTCATCGAAATCGAACCATTCTTACGCGAGTTATTGTGCGGACAGACAGACAGACGGACAAAGCTGAAGCACATCCGCTTCTTCAACCTACGGTTGGAAAGCGTAAATAAGTAAGAAAAATCATGCAATGCATTGATTATGATACGCTTTCCAACATACCAGAAATCATTACTCAAGTAATGAGGATAATGGCTGTGGAATAAATCTTGCTCCTGTGCCATGACCTTTAACCCCATTTCAATGATATTACACAGAATTTGTTCAGTATATCTCCGGAACGACATACTAAAGTTTTGTCGCAATAGAAGCATTTTTAGCCAAGTTATGAGAATAACGGCTGTGAAATAAATCTCACTCCTGTGCCCTTACCTTTGATCCCATTTCGATGTTATTCAACAGAATTGGTTCAGTGTACCTCCGTAACAACATGATAAAGTTTTGTCGCAATCGAAGCATTTTTAGGTAAGTTACGATGCATAAGAGCAATGGAATGGATCTCGCTCCTATGTCCTGACCTTTGACCCTATTTCGCCCATTTTCAATAGGGTTCGTCCCCAGGTAGTCCCCTACCACATTCTAAAATTTCATCGAAATCGAACCATTTTTACGCGAGTTATCGTGCGGACGGACGGACGGGCAGACAGGCGGACAAAGCTGGAGCATATACGCTTCTTCAGCCTACGGTTGGAAAGCGTAAAAAAAGACCCCAATTTTTGTATTCCAAAAATATTAAAAAATCAAAAGGTCATAGTAGCAACTGTGCCGCAACCTACAACGTAGAACTACGTCAGTTGCCAAAATTTTATGGCACTGTCTCACTAGTTCTACTTGCTTAAAGTATTCAGCGAAAGACAGTTAATGTAGCCCTACATTGTGGGTTGCAGCACAGTGGCCACTGTGCCTTTTTGATTTTTTTTTTCATATATAAAATTTAAAGAAATAAAACGAAAGAAATGTTTTACTTCATTTACTTAAAAGCGAATTATACTGCAGGGTGATCGTAAACTCCTTAAACAAAACAAAAGGGGTGATAGTACACATCAAGACGAACAATATTTGCAAAGGAAGCATTCCACTCCTAGTGACAGAAAAGATTCGAAAAACGTCCAGCAGGCACACGGAGTTCCAACCAGTGCATGAGAAACACAAGATGCAAATCAGGTGCGCTGAACACGTGCGTAGACGATGAGGAGCAAACATTTAAAAACGCAGCCGAACCCGTTCAGCGATGTTACCGTAAGAACATCACATGAGAATCGACGTATACGTCTGACCGATGAGAGCCGCTGATGGCTTAGTGGTTAGCGAGTCAGACTGTCAATGCAAGGTCCTCAGGTTCGATCCTGGGCTGATCTTTCAGAGATGGTGTAATTTACTAGCAATCGCTGAATATCCGCCGTGCATCGGACGAGCACGTTAAGTGACGGCCCCCAGGCTGGACCCACTGGTTAAATGGGTATCCTTTCCTATGCCCCCTCCCCGGAAATTCTCTTACCCCTCTATGTGCAACATCGTACTTGTACGGTGGCGCCATCTACAGTACCCTAATCTCACTACAAACTGTTCTGTCAAAGTCGCTAGACTTGCTCTCATTCCTTCCGTTTCTGTGTCCTGTCCCAAAGGCGAACTCGCTGTAGGTGGCTGGGACCTAAACTCTACTCCTACAAGAAAATGACAAATTCAAACAAA
Source organism: Macrothele yani (assembly GCA_039090855.1). NCBI lineage: Eukaryota > Metazoa > Arthropoda > Arachnida > Araneae > Macrothelidae > Macrothele > Macrothele yani. Next base: position 105,799,224 of record CM077024.1, read on the forward strand.
CGTATGACCGACGCAGCGTACCGTGTGTTCATGGAGCAAGTGCTTCCCGGGCTGTTGCAGCATTTTCCGCTCACCACACGAAGGAACATGTATGTGGTTTATGCATGATGGGGCCCCAGCACACTTTGCCACCGAGGTCCTTCTTCTTCAAAATTTGTATTGTATCGTGTAATCCCGTATTCCATTCATGACTTTATATTCTCTTTACGCCGTCCCGGTGGCAGAGTGATCAGAGATGTAGGTTTCTGGCTAGTGGTCTGAGCTCTGCATGAAGCATGGATGGTGGGCCTCCCGTTCCCTAAATCAGGGACGGTCACAGTGAAAGTTAAACCCAGAAACAAACAAACATCCTCTTTACCATGAAATGTCCTATTGTGTGATCCGACGGTTTAATCTCATCCTTGCGATACGAATACTTCAATTATGATTGTATATAAACATAGTATTTCCTATTTTCGAATATATGATCATCTAAAAGATTTCTTTACCCATCTTCTGCAACAGCTTATCTACGAAAAGTACCTTTGCGCCGCTAAGCCTCGCTAAGGCCCTTCTACACCTCTGACACACATGATATATAGCAAATTGAGCGTATAGTTAGAATACATGCTTCATACCGTCAAAACATCGAGATTCCTCTGAAAAACATCAGGTGCTATAACTTTTGGATCAAGTCCAAATTCTTCTGAAAGCTGCATAATGTGAACATCATAAGAAATAAATTTTCCAGAAATTTTACTACGTGTTTTTATGAAACCTCGCTACGTGCATCTGACTAAGAGAGGCTTTATTATTATTTTTTTTTTGTCCAACTTTTTTTCCCTATCTTCCACTTCCATGCGCTTAATTTTCTTTAACAAGATTTTAACGAACTTCTTCCTCAACCGAGGAGAAATTTGACGTTTTTCGGACTTATCTCCCGACCCGTGCTGTGCTTTTCCCCTTAAAACTCTTTTGTTTTTTCCCCTTTTTGGAATGACTTCGCAATTAAAAATGCTATCCGGCCATATATAATGACCTTAATCGCCAGCACATAGATGAGAACTCGCCACTGATGTCTAGTCAACAATATGCCTCCCTCCCCCACAACTCCTTCGTCTCTCGCTTTCTCTCTCTGTCTGTTCGTGTTTTCTTGAAGGGGAGGGAAGCGGAGAGGGAGGGAAAGACAGAGTGAGACAGCTCACACAGAGTCGACTATGCAAGAGGAGCTCTAAGACAACTCGCCTCTTAATTACAGCGTTAATGAACGAGAGAAGATAGTGTCAGCAGTAATTAGGCTTTTTGAAAGCAAGCCAGCTGGATATCCCTACGCCTTGGGTAATACACATACCAGCCACAACAAAAGAGACGCATCTGCCGAAAACAAGGGGACCCATGACTTCCTGGAAATTCCTTTCTTTGTTAAGAACGCTTTTGCTTTTCTCCGACTAAAGTGATATTTTCCTTAGTCCTCCGCTTTTGTTTCTTTCACGGAAGATTGCTCAAGAATTTTTTGCGGCTGTCAAGGAACAACTGTGGAAGGAGACCCCGAAGTGAGTTATGGAGTGCGAGCAACAAAAAAGCCCGGAGTAGAACAAGCTCATCTCTGTGCTCAAATGGGTTTCCTAATTTATATTAGACTCTGTGAGGAAGAAGTAGTGATCAGTGCAGAAACTCAGAAAACACGCGTTGGAAACGAAAGTTATTTTAGTGATCGACTTCCCATCACTGGAACAAAATAAACGAGCATTTTCTAAATCTGGTTGAAGGTCAATAGAACAGTTCCTAACTAATGGGCGTGTTAACCTATGAAGCAAACAAACCACGCTTGTAAGATGCATGCATGACACTGACGATGAAAGAAAGTTTATTTAAATTAAAATTAAAATAGAGCACATCAAATGCAGACCTGCTAACCTCTCAGAACCAAAAAACGTAACACTCAAATAGAAAAATCGTCATATGACGTGTGCTGATAATTTTTGAAGCCTATTTCAGCTATATAAATTCTAGATGGTGCAGTGGCGTAACTGCCACCCCCGCAGTTGCGCGGGGGAGGGGAGGTAACGAAGGGGCGTACTGCAGCTTCTAGTTATACACTGCTGGCCACCCAAAATGCAACACCAAGAAGGACACGAGATAGCAAAGCCAGATTTACTGGACACATAACAACAGATACAAAGATGAACCGATTGAGCTTACAGGCCCGTGCGACTTGCGGAACACGCAGACATTAATAGTTCGTGTGGCTCCCATGGCTGGCAGTAACGGCTGCTACACGCCGCGACATCGAACGAAAGAGGCTTTGGATGTGGGCTTGGGGTATGTCGGTCCAGGCTGCTTCCACACGTTGCCACAGTTCATCAGGCGTAGCCGGGTCACTCGGTTGCCGATCAGCGACCAGACGTGCTCGATGGGCGACATATCGGGAGAACAGGCAGGCCACGGCAGCAGTGACACCTGGTGGGCCGTGAAGAATGGTTGCACGATGCGTGCCACGTGCGGGCGCGCATTGTCCTGTTGAAACGTGGCTTCTGGCAGGTCCTACAGGTAAGGGAGGACTACAGGCTCCAAAACGTTGGAGATGTGGCGGTGGCTGTTCAGTGTACCGGCGATGCGTACCAGAGGGGTCCGGCTGTCATATCCAATTGCACCCCAAACCATAACGCCAGGCAACGGACCGGTATGGCGATGCATAATGCAGGCGTCATACAGTCTCTCGCCGCGGCGCCACCACACGCGGATCTGATCATCGTGGTGTTGCAGGCAGAAGCGGGATTCGTCGGACAAGACAATGTCGTGCCATTCCGTAGTCCAGGTGCGGCATTCAACGACCCACTGACGCCGCACTCGCCGGTGGTGTAACGTCAATGGTAATCGGAGCAATGGGCGCCGTGCGACAAGTCCCCGCTCCTGCAGACGACGTCGAACGGTACGTGCTGACACAGGTTGTTGCGTAACACACCCTAATTCCTGCGCTAACGTTCGTGATGTGGCGGTGCGAGCTGTCAATGCACGCTGCACAACATGCCGGTCCTCTCGTTCGGTGGTGCGCTGCGGCTGCAGCAATCACTCACGTCGGTCCGTCCGTCCCTCCTGCACCCACCGAATCCATGCTCACCTCACTGTGGCTGGATGTCGTCCCACACGGGCGCCAATGTCTCGGTACGATAAACCGCTGTCGCGATAAGCCACTATTCGTCCTCTGTCGAACTCCGAAACGTGCTGAAATGACTGCCGTATTCTGCGACGAGGCATCACGCACAGGTCCGGCAGCACAACACACTTCCACTACTTACACCCCGCCTTCGGTGCACCCTTCTTATAGCGCTTCTCGGTGGCGTGCCGGGCACACATGATTTGCATATGCCCTGCAATGCTAATCGTTTGCATGTCCTCTCGCGGGCGACGCATGCTGCGAATTTCAGGCCAATGGAATGCTTCCATCTAGGTGTTGCATTTTGGGTGGCCAGCAGTGTAGTTTTATGAAAAAATCCGAACACGCACGATAATTAACCCAAAGATTCATATTTTGCTTCAAGATGTATTTAGCTTTGCCTAAATAAATGCCTAGTTTCACTTTTAAAATAGTGAATGCCCGACAGATTGAAAGTGTTCGGCTCTTTAACTTCAGGTTGTAACACGATTGCTCTGCAATGGCTTGTAAATAATACGATCGCTCTCCAATCGCCCTCTCTCTCTCTCTCTCTCTGAGCTGCTGAGGAAAAGCGGGAGGCCACAGTGGGATTTCCAGTGGAGGATGCGGGAAAACAGCGAGTTACCTAAGATTACGTTCACAAGAGGCGTCAACATTTATTCGCAGCAGCCGCAGATCTCCGATGAGTAAGAGGGTGATTTCTTCAAGTGATTTATTTTAGTTTTGGACAAAGCAATTACACGTATAGTCAAATCTATTACTTAAAAAGTTAAAACTTCAGAGTTCTAGGTACCACCATTACTTTCGCAAACACTCTCAATGACTTCCTAACCCCCCGTCCCCCCAACCGTCACACATACACACACTCACACCGAAAAAAATGAATCCTCCCTCGTGTTCGAAATCCTGGGAAATTTACTGCCCTTAGGGGTGCTGAACTAAATCTTGCGGGGTGGGGGGGGCAGGTTGTGCTAGTAACGCTACTGCGATGGTGTAAGGTGCTGCTATATAAAGTCTTGATAGTGGCAGGTGTAAGAGGAGGGAGGTTGCTTCGAATAAACAGACACTCGTCCACATTTTAGCACCGACCAATCAGCAGCTTTAAGTATGACTGACGAAGAGTCGAAAATACGAATCAGTCTTGAACGTTATACGAAACGAGTCGGGATTCGTTCATTGGTAGCTGATTGCACTTTACTTACTTTATTTCTGTTGGGAAACTAGAGGCAGGGGAATTTGTTAAGAGAAACTGGAAAACTCTCCGAGAAAAAATAAATCTTTCGAAGGGAGAAAAACAGATTACACGTAAATTTTTTCCTACTTCTGTCTGAAAAGGGGCAAAAACGTGACTTTTTTTTTTTTTAAATCGTAGTTTTGGCGTCAAAATCATATTATTGTACTGCAGCATGATTTATCGTACTAAATATGATAAAATCGTAACAGTTGGTCTGCAAATGTAACATTACTGATATTTAACAAAAAGAACACGGGACAAAGAAACATCGCAGGGAGATGGGGATACAATTGCGGGCGAAGTATTCGCCCCTTCCGACTATCGTTTTCAAAAATTTTTACTCCATTTTCAAGCTGAAATACAAATATTTATTGACCAAAATGGTATTTAACAACCATACTGGATAGAAGGAACATCGCGCAAGAAAAAATTACGATTACGGGAGAAATCTTCACTCTGTCTAACTCCGATTTGCGAAAGTTTTGAAAGCAGGAATTCCGCCTTCAGGCGGAAAACGACCCCAATAATCTCTTAAAAATTTCTGTTCAGTTATGCATTTATCTCGAGAACCACATATGTGGAAAATGGCGGAATTCCTCGAATTCTCGGAAGAATCTCGTGCCTTGAGATTACAGGGAAATTTTCGGCCCTCTAACTTCCGTCTTCGGAAAAATATCCTCCAAATTTTCAAGCTCAAATAAAATATTTATGGAATAAAATTATATTTCACAACAGTATTGGACCGGGAAACACCACGAATAAAAAAATTCGATTATGGGGGAAATCTTCACTCTGTTTAGCTTCCGTATTTGTAAGTTTTGAAAGATCAAAAACTATACTTCGCTAAAAAAACGGCATCCCCAACTAATACCCCCTCCCTCCACTTCTCTTCAGTTTTGTATCGATCTCGAGTATGACCCAAAAAAAAAAAAAAAACGGAATTCCGCGAATCCGCGGAAGAATCTCATGTATGAAGATAAAAGAGACGAAAAAAACAAACAAAGAAAACAGAGATTGCAAGTAATAGTAATTTGATGTAAAAATATGTTTCAATTATATTACGGTGTAGATATGTTCAATTATCCCCAGACAAATAAATGTGGCAGACATCTTTTCTAAACGCAAGACAGGAGATATAGCACGAACATTATTGTCTTAATCATTACAATTAGAAAAATGTAGATCCTTAAAGAAATACAATGAAAGCCAAAACATTATGGCCAGCGCGTATTGGTTGCTTGGCTGGTTGGTTGATTGATTTTTATGGCGCAAGGTCCATGTGTGGCCAAACAGCGCCAGACACAAGACAATCAAAGACAGACATTTAAAAACGTGGTGTAAGAGTTAAAAGCTGGCTGATGTCGTAAACGTGAAAAATGAAAATGAGAAATTTTTTTAAAGCTAGATATGTTTAAAAAAGTCAATGTGTTTTAAAAACGAAAAGACAGAGGATGTATGACAGTGGTCACCAAAGATTCTCTGCAGCGTGGCTGGGCTGTCGTCTAACAAATGGGAACAGAAGTGATGAAAGTGATGAGCACGGAAACGAACACAACAACAGAGAACATGAGCGACAGTGAGTCGGCGGTCGCACGTCTCACACATCGGGGCAGTGTCGCCACAAATCAAGAAGCGGCGGGGGAAACGACAATGCCCAATGCGGAGACGCGCAAGAACAACTTCCTCACGACGGTCTGTTCGCAAACTAGATGGCCAAAGTCCGATTTGTGGTTTGTTGGAGAGAAGTTTGTTCCTGCCCTGTTGAGACCAGAGGGACTGCCACTCCGCCATGATGAATGCACGGATGCCAGGACAAAAATCTCGGGAACACAGTGGCAGTCGAGTGATAAACAAGAAGGATACGGATCTGGCAGAGCATCTACCAGCTTGTTACCCCGAATCCCAACATGGCCAGAAACCCAACAGAATCGAACCAGAAATCTAGCACCAGTCAAAGTCCGCAGGAGACGACGAACATCTCTGGTGACTGGAGCATCATTGCCCTTCAGGAAAAGACAAAACTTGGATGACAGACTGTGAGTCAATGCAAAGCATGGCGCGACGATGGGGTTCAGACTGCATGTGAAGCAAGGCGAGGAGCACCGCATGCATTTGTGCCGAGAAGACTGTCGCTTCCGGAGTAAGCCTTTCAAGCCTAGGTCTCATCATCACACACAAATGCTGAACCTACAACATCACCGGATTTCGAGCCATCGGTGAAGACAGCCACGAAATCTGGATGCAGGCTCGAAATCGGGATGCAGGCACGAAATCGGATGGAGACCTACACAGAAAGAGTAAGACCAGCAAGTGGAAGACCTACACAGAAAGAGAAAGACCAGCAATTGCATGAACTAGCTGCCAAGGGGGATCAATAAAAGCCTTGGTCACACCAATCAACGACAGATTAAGGCCAGCATCGCGCACCATGTTCGACAGACGAATTCCAAAAGTGGTAACACAAGAAAGGTGGTTGGAAAACAAGCAAATACATTGTGGTTGGAAGACGGGAGGATGTAGTGGATGATCAGGTAGATATTTCAGCCTGGTATGGAACTAGAGAGACAATTGCTGACGGCGAAGGCATAACGGCGGTTCGTTAGACTCGGCATAAAGACTATGCACGGGAGACGTACGGAAGGCTCCTATGCAAAGGTGCAGAGCCTGGTGATGAACAGGATCGAGAAGCTTTAAGACAGAAGGTTGGGATGATCCGTACGTCACACAGCCATAGTCCAACCTTGACCGTACAAGAGAGTGATAACTGTGAAGCACTGAGTACTGGTCAGACCCCCACGATGGATACTCGACGACGCATGCACTTCACCTTCAAGGAGAGAATGTGAGGTCGTAAGGTGAGTGCGCGGTCCAAGGTCAGTCCCAGGAACTTAACTTCAAGCACTACAGGAATGGAAGTACTCCCCAGACGAAGGTGAGGGTCCAGATGATTCTTTTTTTTTATTGGAGGCTTAAGGACCACCGAGAGTAACTCAATGGGCTATAAGCAGTCGCTCGTCCCTAATGTAGGGCCACTGGTTCCAGGGAAGGGAGAGATTCAGCACCGTAAGACAAACACAACATCCATGCCTCACCGAGATTCAAACCTGGACTCAACTCGGACGAATGGTCATAAGCTATCACTTAGACCACTGCGCCACATGGGAGGCGTCGACTATTGTATCCTCACTTCTAAAGAAGCATTGTCCACACACACGAAAACCAGCAGAAATACAATCACCTCTTCCTTCAGGTACTGCTTCTTCTTGAACTAAATATGGCTAATCAACAAAAATGGAGACGAATGCTCAACCGGATAGACGAACAGACACACTATACAGTGCTCTATCATTCTTACACAAACTAAAACCAATACTTCCACTAAAACGTGAATTTTGAATTAAATCCAAATTGTAACATTTCGTCGTGCTTAATGCACATGGAAAAGTGGAAGCTGTCACGGCCCAGTGATTTGTTATATAAACACTAAACTCAACACAACATGGCGTCAGAGCGTGACATTTTGCTCCACATTAATGATGCAAATGAATATTGAAATGATCCGCATTACCATTGAAATGACGATAGTAAATCCACTTGAGGCCGTGTTCTAGCAGTAATTAAAGTAATTTTGCGAACATCGCTGCTAAAACCCAAACAGCGGGTCCCTGCTTGTTGTGAATGCGTTCCACGGAACCTCCACGTAAAGCGAAACAACGTTAAGTGGGAAATACATCTCCGTTGGTAAATAGAGAACAATGCGTTCCGTTGCGTCGTTTACGTTTGCCTTACAGTTTGAGACCTAATTTTTAAAGGTATATCCGTCATCTGATGTTTCCATATTATTTACACCTTTTAGTTCCCTGTTTACGCATTTTATTTACCTATCCCTTCATCTATTATATTCTCTCTTCTCCTTCGACTGAAATGTCTATGTAAAGAACAATGGCTTTCTCCCGGTAGAGGGACAAAACGCGAGATAGATTACTAGATAGTTCTTCTTTCAACATGTTCAAATGATTCATGGATAAATCGCAAGGCAACTCTTCTTTTAGCTGCCTTCCAACTACATATTAAAAGGGCTAATTGTGAGAGAGCTCTTTTAACTACTTGTTTAGCCGCATGACGTGTAAGCTTGTGATTGTTAGCGTAACTTAAACTTCCCGTTCGGGTTCTATATTGAAGCCTAATTGCAGCTCATTGCGGATGTTACGAGGAAATTGTGTCACACAGAAAGTATTAAAAGCAGGTGTGGTATTAAAATCTGTTCTTTATTACTATCTAATTCAATTTGTCCTGGAATTATCTTGACTGTTGAATTAATTATGATTACTTTACTTTCTACTTGCTATATACAAGTTTTACTTAATCTCACTTCTAATGCATTTTCCTATCATTCACGCTCCCCAGTTCAGAAACCATCATCCCTAACCTCTTTTCCAGCTCGCTCTCCGAAATCGTCTCTCTCTCTCCAAGCCTCTATCCTCCTTGTGCCACCGCACCAACTGTTTTCTTCAGGCTCTCTTTTCCCCGGGTTTCTGTGACGACTCGAAAAGCAATAAACGCATTATGTAGTCTGAAAGAGCTAATCTATTACAATGCACCAATTGCTGCTTGGGCCAATAAAACCATATAATAACACTGAAAAGAGTCCACGTACTGAGTTTTTAGATAACCTACTAATTCCTATTGCCATCCTGACAGATAGCATTTTAAAGACGCTGTCAAAGCTTTCTCATGCTGTCGGTGTAAAGTACCTACATCAAAGGCGACGTACATGATGATGGCAAATTTGCAACAATAAGCTTTAGTCGGCGTAGTCTAGTTGGGAGAACAACTGTACCTGGAGCAAGAAGGCGTGAGTTAGAATCCACCACCGGCAAAAAGGACAAATTGATAAAGAGGAACAGTACACCAAGTATGTAGGAAATAGTAATACCATACTAGTGACCCCATTTATTGACGTAGGAAATAGACACATAAGCGTTTCCAAGCTTTTGCACATCAACAAGATGGCTTTTTCAAGGAAGTCAGACAGAAACAAACTAATCTAATTTTTTTATATAATATTATACTTCTTTATATCATCCTATGTAGGATGATATAAAGAAATTATCTACCTACTCTACCCCTAAATGTACAGCCATTCGGGAAACCTTGGAGATCATTACCAACAGTGATACTTGCAATGATAGCGTCTCACTCGAGTTGTCACGAATTTGGAACTAGTTCTTCAAGTAACGCCTTCTCCCTAACAGTACACAGCGCGCGCAACCAACGTGATGCGTCGTATCTTTAAATGAATATAACGTCGTATTTATTGTCAAGTCAAGTTCCCCCGTTCAAATTGTTAAAGCGTTGTATTATTCAGTTTGCAGAATCGGTCTAACTTCCTTGAAAAAGTCATCTGGTTGATGTGCGAAAGCTTGGAAACACTTATGCGTCTATTTCCTACGCCAATAAATCGGATCACTAGTATAGTATTACTATTTCCGGCAAAAAGGACTTTCTTCCGAACGTAAACTGACTCTCCTGGTCATAAAGTTAAAAAAGAAATAAATAAATAAAACGTGTGATGCTTCTTCCCCACATAGTCTGGAATTAATGAGAATTCCTCCTTCTACAGTTAGCTAGGTCCTTCAAGCACGGTTTGCCGGCTGACCCTGAAACCTACGATTCCGTCACAGCCCCTTTTTCAAGGGTTAGACATATGTGACGTACCTACATCAGACGTGAACCACGTGTCAAGAAATCAAAGTTGCAGCGATAACTTCGTCGGTGTAGTTTAATTGGGCGAACAACTGGCTCCGGAGCGAGGAGGCATAGCTCCGAAATCCACAACCGGCAAAATGGGATTTCTTCACAACTGAAAAAGAAACCTACCGCTGAAATCTTCTACTATTCCCGGAAGCCTGTGATTTCTTAAAATCTCTGTATTTTTTGATTTCTAACATCTCCGTAACAGAAGGATAAGCGTTAATCTAACGCAGGCTCAAGTACGGATTTCGCCACATACATCATAAAACAGTTCAAATGCTCAGGGACGTAGCCAAGGACAAGGTCTTCGAGTTCGGACCCTTCCAGAAATGTTTCACCTGCAGTATGTGTTTGATTGTTTTCATGCAGTGATTCAAAATACGTACTTTTTACGACATAATTACATACAGTTTGTGCACTAATTATGTATAACTTAATTTGGATATACATCGTGTTACTCACTCAATCTTTTTTCTCTGATCATTACTTTTTTATACGTGTTGACTGCTCGTGTTTTTCTCTATCTATTCGTTCAGCAACACAAGGATTCTGTGCATTCACGATTGTAAAGCATCGCCAGACAAAGTTAATTTTTAGTGAATCACTCAGAACCTTATTTTGAAAACCTGGGTTTTATACCACTGTCAAGACGAGAAACTGAAATTGAAACAGACAATAGACATTTTTTTTACTCCCCGACCTTACTACGGCTCTTATTGCTTGTGAAAAGGAATTCTACACAACTGTTCGATGGTTATTAAGAGTTCTGGGTTAGCTATATATACGAGGTCCGATCAAGAAGTTCCGAGACCAGACCGATTTACAACAAAGTACTTACGTTACTTAAATCTGGCTATGATCTCCCTCAAAGTAGTCTCCTTGGCCAGCGACACACCGCTGCCAGCGTGTTTGCCACTGTTGGAACGCTCCCTGGAAGTCCTGTTTGCGAATCGTGTCAAGCACCGTCTGCGATTCGCGCTCGATCACGTCCACGGTTTCAAAACGGCGACCCTTGAGCTTCAGCTTTGTCTTCGGGAACAGAAAGAAGTCGCACGGGGCCAAATCTGGCAAGTAAAGCGGGTGAGGAAGGGTAGTCTACTGTTGCGGCTGCAAAACTGGCGTGTTGCTAACGCTATGTGAGCTGCTACATTGTCGTGATGGAGCAGGAAAATTGCCCCTGCGCCGCATTGCAAGTAATTTGCGGCGAATGTCCTCCCTAAGACGTCGCAGAATATCGCAGTACAAAAAGGCAGGGACGGTCTGGCCCTGGGGAACGAATTCACCGTGTACAACCCCACGAATGACAAAGAACACGATGAGCATGCTTTTGGTTACGCTCCGGACCTGTCGGGCCTTCTTCGGAGGTAGAGATGCTAGGCTCTTCCAGTGCGACGACTGTTGTTTGGTCTTCGGGTCGTAACCGTAGACCCAAGACTCGTCCGCAGTGATGACTCGCGACAGGAACGTTGGTTCATTCACCCCCTGCTAACGAAGATCTTGACAGAGTTCGACACGGAGCGCCTTCTGTTTGGGGTTCAGAATATTTGGCACAAACTTTGCAACAATGCGGTGCATGTTCAAAACCAACGTCAGAATTTCTTGCACTGTTCCATACGACACATTGACGATGGTAGCAATGTCTTGAATGGTTCTCCGACGATCCTCATGCACCAGTTCCGTAATTTTGTCCACATTTTTGGGGGTTTTGCTCGTGGACGGTCGCCATGACCTCTCGTCGTCTTCCAGTGCCATTCTGCCGCTCTTGAAGAGCGAATGCCACTCAAAACACTTCGCACGACTCATTGCTTGATTGCCATAAGCCTGCCGCAATATTTCATGCGTCTCCGTTCCCCAGATGCGGAGTTTGCCGCAGAATTTGATGTTCACTGGCTGCTCTATTTTGTAGTCCATACCGAAATCGTAGCCGTGTTCTGCACGTGGTCACCAAATATCGTGTAGCACAGCTCCCGATGTTCACAGAACGACGCCACTCTGCACAATGGCTCGTGAAGGTCACTGCCCTCGACCACTGCTCGCATATCCGCGTACTGCCACCTGTTGGAGCGCTACGTACCTAGTCTCGGAACTTTTTGATATATATATATATATATATATATATATCAAAGAGTGGCGGAAGGGGTCAGCCATGTTCTCCTCTTGTGTGGAGAAAAGTTTTTGTCACACAAGAAGTAAGCTCTCTTCCTTGTTTTTTGGGTTCTAGGTTTTATAAGTTCAATGTTTGTACTTTATGTACCTTTTCTCTGTCGTTTTTTAGCTTTTCAGCTTTTAAGCATTGGTTTGTCTGTTAACATTTTTGCGGGTTTTAACTCTTACTTTTCTTTGTAACTTTGAGCGTCTTTTGGGGTACCTAGGAACAGAAGAAGGCTAAGCCTGTTCCTTTTCTATGCGCTGTCTATGCGCTGTTTTTTCAAAGTAGTTAAGTTCTTAATAACTAATTAATTATGCACTTAAAGCACTGCTGAAATACTTTGTACATATTGCAACTAACTGTTTAAGGTATATAACTTTCACAAAGTTTTATTTAGTTAATATTTATCTTTAACTTATTCTCGTTTTCGTGCTGTCATAAGTTGTAGAGTAGGGGGTTTTAGACTCAAGTTTTCTTTCAAAAATCTGTTCGTTATAAATTAACATTTCCTTTTTTAATTGCAATGTAAAATTTGGATTTCTTTTGCATTGTTTTTCAGGTTTAAATTCTCTCTCAAACGAACTTGGAATTTCGTTATAGCTGAAAATCATTTCTATTTATTATGTCACTCTCACAGCTTGAGTTCTCTTTAATCTTCTTCTCTCTGTTTAATAGTAACAGATGAAGAGCATGGGTCGGGCCATGAAGGTTAATGGATGCAAGCGAAATTGTTAACTAGTGCTAGGTCATGCAACTCTACGGAGGACATGACTTATATATATATATATTTTAAACTATTTTAGGTGGGAATATTACTTGCATCTATGGCCTTGCAGAAACCCATTTCCAACTAGGTCTTTGTGGAAGTGAGAAAATGCAGAGTTTTTGCTGGTCCTTGATAAAGCCAAGGCTCAGTATTCTCGACACCCGACACCTTCTACATTCAGTTGTTTTATTTTATTTTTTTATCTTTTCTCCTTTTACTCACACAGGTAGATACATAACCTTTTCTATGTTGTATTAGGTGTGAGTCAAAATTATATATGTATTTTTTTGCTTAGGTATCTTCTTTATAGAATGCGTATTCTGAATTTTCAAAACTGCTGCGTTGCGCGTTTTGATTTTCAGGTTATTTTGCACCCTTCGTTTTAAATTCTAAAATTTTTTCCTTAGTCTTCAGTTTTGCTCTTAAGTATATATATATATATATATATGGGATGTAAGGTCAGGTGATGCGTAACATCACAGCCTCTCCTTGACAAATGTCAACCCCGCTTTCTCGTGGTACATCCTGTTCCCACTAAAGGGGCTCTGACGACCGCCAATAGCGGTATAACTATACCATCGGGATTAGAGGAAATGCTATCCCACACTCACCAACCCGCTTGGCCAGCGTGGTGTGTTATGGCCAAACCCCTCCAAAATGACTCCACAACTTAAATCTTGGCCCTCAGTCTCCAGCAGCTGGAATGTACCTGGCCAAGGCAGCGGCCAGTGCGACATGAAGGCAGAGGGTGCTAAGAATCCCCGGAGGACCGGACTAGGCTGCCATCTGATGCTGACCTTGGCTACGTATAACGGACGCTCCCTATCTTCTGATTCAAAGCTTCTTGAATTGGAAGAGGAACTACAAAGGATCAAGTGGGACATCGTCGGGCTAAGTGAGGTAAGGAGAAAAGGAGAAGATCTCATTGAACTGAAAAGTGGACATCTCTTCTACTATCGTGGGACAGATACTGGCAGAACTAGTGGTGTTGGATTTATAATAAACAAGAAACTGAAGGATAAAGTTGTAGAAGTTGAAAGTTCCTCTGACAGAGCTGCACGACTCGTTATCCAACTCTCGAGAAGATACCAGGCTCAGATTATTCAAACTTATGCACCCACCACAAGTCATGCTGAAGAAGAAATTGAAGAATTTTATGAGGAAATTCGTGATCTAAATAATAAAGGTAAGCAGCACTTGAAGATAATTATGGGAGATTTCAATGCAAAAATAGGGCAACGGCAACAGAATGAAACTCCAGTACGTAAATTCGGTCACGGCAACAGAAACCAGCGTGGAAATACTCTCGTTGAGTTTGCAGAGGCAGAAGGGTTTTTCATCTTGAACTCCTTTTTCAAGAAAAAGCCACACAGGAAATGGACATGGAGACATCCAAATGGGACGACAAGTGAAATTGATTTTATTATGTGTAACAAAAAATTCGTCATAGAAGACTGCAGTGTGCTAAACAAGTTCAACACAGGCAGTGACCATAGATTGGTGAGATGTAAGATGCACCTCAACACTAAACTCGAACGTAGCAAGCTCATAAGACAAACAAAATGTATTGACATAACCAACCTTAAAAAACACCAATATACCTTCAAATTGGAACTGAAGAACAGATTCTCTGCTTTAAAATGCCTAACATCGGAAGAAGTGGATATTTCTGAAGTTAACAGAAAAGTAACCAAAGCTCTTATGGAAACAGCAACAAAATTAGCTGGGTCTAAGAACAAATTGCATGTGAACAAACTATCAGGAAAAACCAAAATGTTGATGCAAAAAAGAAGTGTGATGAGGACAACTAAAGAAGATGTGACTTCCAAAGTGGAATATATAGAGCTATGCAAGACAGTACGAAAAAGTATCACTGAAGACGTAAGGAAATTCAACTGTGAACTAGTAAGGAAAGCAATTGAAAACAACTAAAGCCTAAAGATAGCAAAGGGACATCTCAGTAAGGGGAAAAAACAGATTATGGCACTGAGAAAAGAAGATGGTTCTGTAACAAGAAATAGAGGCGAAATTTTGACAAGAGTGAAAGATTTCTACTCCAAATTATATGAAAGGGATGATACATGTACTCCAGACATCATGAAAGGTACCAGTACCAGAGTTCCTCCAGTCCTTCCAGCAGAAGTTGCACATGCAATCAAGAACATGAAGCGGGGAAAAGCTCCAGGAGAAGATGGAATTACTGTAGACATCATACAAGAAGCAAGTGGAGAAATCGAAACAGTACTCGCCCAAATTTTCACTCGATGCCTTAATGAAGGGAAAATTCCTGAGGATTGGAACAACGCTACAATGATCTTGCTACATAAAAAAGGTGACATTGAGGATCTCAGGAACTACAGACCTATCAGCCTCCTATCAGTGGTTTATAAAATCTTCACTAAAGTTCTTTCACACCGCTTGAAGGTGACACTGGACATGGCTCAACCGAGAGAACAAGCTGGATTCAGAAGTGGCTACAGCACAATAGATCATATCCACGTACTGAGAGAACTAATTGAAAGAGCGAGGGAATATGAACTTCCATTGTGCATGGTTTTTATCGATTATTGAAAAGCCTTTGATTCGGTGAAACCATCAGCAGTTGCAATGGCTCTGAAATCCTGCGGTATTGAAGATGCATACATTAATATTATTAATAACATCTATGAAAATGCAAGTGCAAAGATTCGGCTGTTTGAAAATACAACACACATAAAAATTGGAAAAGGAGTGAGACAAGGTGACACCATATCTCCGAAGCTCTTTAGTGCCACATTGGAAAATGTCTTTCAATCACTGAACTGGGAAAACAAAGGGATAAAGATTAATGGAGATTATCTAACCCACCTTCGTTTTGCTGATGACATAGTCATTTTTGCAACTACCACATCAGAGCTACAGAGTATGATCCAGGAACTTGCTGACAAGAGTAAAGAAGTGGGATTAAAAATGAACTTTCAGAAGACAAAAGTGATGTACAATGCTTTTACAAGAAATGAAGATTTATCGATTGATGGAGAAAAGCTGGAGATAACAGACACTTACGTTTATCTTGGACAGCAGATATCAAGTGAGGGTCACATTGGTGAAGAAATTAATCGGCGTACAAAACTTGCCTGGAGAGCTTTTGGAAGAAACAGCATAATTTTCAAGAGCAATATGCCATTATGTCTTAAAAGAAAAGTGTTTGATCAATGCATCCTTCCAGTGCTTTCGTATGGTGCAGAGACGTGGACCTTAGCTAAAAGAGACATACAAAGGCTGCAGACAACTCAAAGCAGCATGGAGAGGTGCATGCTTGATGCAACCAGGAGAGATAAGAAGAGGAACACGTGGATCCGAAAAATGACAAGAGTGGAAGACATCATAATCAGAGTTAAATCCCTGAAATGGCAATGGGCTGGACATACTGCCAGAAGAACAGACCATCGATGGACAGCCGAAATTTTAGATCGGATTCCAAGGGACAGGAAAAGACCCAGAAAAAGACCACATGGAAGATGGGTGGATGAAATTCGAAAGTATGCGGGAGTGACATGGAGGAGACTGGCACAAGACAGACCGTTGTGGAGGAAACTTGGGGAGACCTTCGTCCAGCAGTGGATTGATAATGGTTGACAATGATGATGATGATATATATATATATATACACAGTATAAGAAATAATGATGTTCAAACCAAAAACCTACACGAACGACAAAACACAATACCCAAACACAATGAACACGAACCACAAGGAACAAACGCCCCGATCCCATCCCAATTGTACAAACTCCGTATCAAAGACACAATTGAAAACAAGAATTCAAAGGAGTTTTTTTTTCAAAAGGAACATACCCAAGATACAAAATGCAGAATGTCAACCTCAGATACAAACCATATTGGGTATACGTACGAGGGTTGTACCGAAAGTAACGCAAAAATGGGCATAACATTTTTATTAACTGAGTCGTTCAAATTGCATTGAGGTCGTTCAATTGCACTTGTTGGTAGGGTAAATCTTTCTCTATAGCAACCCTTCTTTTTCATTGCAGGTAAATGACGAATTCCAAGCAGAACCAACGTGCCATCATTGAGTTCTTTACGAAGGAAGGATGAAGGCTGTCAGACATCCACAGAAGGCTACAGAATGTTTACCGAGATGACACCATTGACAAGAGCAATGTGCACAGATGGACGAAGAAGTTTAAAGCATTGAAAATAAACCACGCACTGGGAGCACTGCGACCACTGACACCATCATCTGCGACCACTGACACGAATCGACAGCGAGTGGATGAATCGATTCGCGCGGAGAGACGAGCCACAATCCGTGAGCTTGTTGCACGACTGGACTGTTGTCACAATGCCATACATAAAATGGTAGAAGACTTAGGGTATCGGAAAGATTCCATTCCGAAAATTGAAAGATTCCATTTTGGAAACACACACATCTTTGGCAACAAATCAAATTAGGCTGTACGGTGGTACTCCATCCACCGTACAGCCCAAATCTGGCGCCATCCGACTTCCACCTGTTCGGTCGAATGAAGGACAGTCTCCGGGGGCACTTATTTGATGACACAGACAAGGTGAAAGTAGCTGTGAAGAAGTGGGTACAACAGTTCTCACCTGAATTCTTTCAAGAGGATTCGAGAGCTGTGTTCAACAATGGGGCAAATGCATCGCTTCTTGTAATGGAAACTATGTTAAGTAGTACCTTTGTACAAAGAGTTACTCTACGAGCATGTGCAATTTAAACGATCTTTGTCAGTTAATAAAAAAGTTATGTCCACTTTTGCAGTACTTTCGGTACAACCCCGTATATGGCTTATATCATCGTGATCATTGTCAATAATAATCAATCCACTGCTGGATAAAGGTTCAGTGAGCAATATGAACCACTGGTGAACACATCTTGCGTAATGGCCAGTAGTAACATTGTCGTCCATGAAACAGTCGTCACATGCTGGATAAAAAGTCAGCATTGCGCTTGATCGGCGAAAATGTTCATATAATCCTTGGGGGACACTTGACCTTCCAGCAATACCAGGGAAACTGTTCCGAACCAAGAGATCTTGCCCCACACCACGATACCACATCCAGAAACTTGAGTTGTGTTTACAAAGCCAGCTGGGTCCATTGCTTCACAGGGGCCCCGCCAAACTTGCTGCCTGCCGTCGGTACAAAACAAGATGCACCGCGGCTCGCTGGACCATAGAGCTTTTTCCCAGTTTCGCAGTGTTCCTGAAACTACAGTAGACGAACTTTCCGGTGCTTTGCAGAAATCAGTGGTTTATAGTCATGCGACTACCAAATCTCTGCGTATTGTCCACTGCAAGATGGGGTCGGGAATAGACTTCATTGAATGCTAAAATCAACTGCTGCACACAGGAAGTTTAGTTTTTCGGTACATGCCATCTTAGACGACGGGGATCTCATTCCTGACAGACTGTCTTCGCGCTACAGGAAAGCCTCCTAGACAAGCAATGTGTTTATTTTCCCAATGATTACAGACCCGAGACGTCACATCTTTGAGAAACGAATCAGCTCTGCTGTTTTTAAAATCTTCGCTCCAGCCAGACGAGAAACTTCAGTGAGCTGGTTATCGAACTCCGAAAGATCCTTTGTTTTCCCCATTGTGCTCAACGCTACTGACGGTTATGGACGACAAGGAGTTTGCAATTGTTGCCTAGATCACGTGATGACGCACGTGACACGTATTTTGCATATACTCTGCGTAAGTGACGTTTACGTACAGCTGCATAAAGGTTTCTACGTCAGCGGCCGATGTGTGTTTATATAAATGCATTTAATTAAACCTCAATATTAAATTTCATACTTTTATTGAACTTACACACTAAGAGTGTAATAGAGGAACCCGGACCCCTCCCGAAATGGAATCCTGGCTACGACACTATGCAGTTTTCCAATTACGTATTTCACAGGTTAAGTGACAGATTCGATCATCTTTTTTGGGTTGAGGGCTTAACGACCACCATGAGCAACTCAATGGGCAAGTCGTTCGTCCCTAATTTGGGGCCACTGGCTCCAGGGAAGGAAAAAGCCAGTGCCGCAAGACAAACACAACATGCATCACTGGGATTCGAACCCAAACCCACGTGGGCGAACGGTCATAAGCCAGAGTTCAGACCACTGCACCACTGGGGTGGCCATATTAGATGGTATGGGAGTTCTTCTAACGTATGTCCTCCAACTAGGTTTTTATAAGTTTTCCTACTTGTCTTTCATGATATTTACAAGCTGCTTTAATTTCACGGCAAAACGGATGGTTCAAATGATTAAAAAAAATGGGGTTCATGCGTTGTATTGATTGTCAACATTGAAAACCAACTGGAATGTTGCTCACCAAACGCTCGTCTCCCTATTTCCAAACCTTCAGTAAAAAGGCGAGACGTAAGCTATGGGATTTTCATAAACAGTCTGTCTTACGTCATTAGCAGATTAAATTACGTACATAGTCTCATGATGTTTCAGGGTTCAACAGTACGCTAATAGAACCCACAACAATTAATTTCACTTACAACCACATTCCCGGTGTCACGGATATATTCCTAGGGTACTTCGGAGGTTTATCACCACTACTGTCAAAGACTTGACAGCTTTTTCCTTTTACGCTTTCCAACCGTAGGTTGAAGAGGCGTATATGCTCAAGCTTTTTCCGTCCGTCTGTCTGTCGGCACGATAACTCACGTAAAAATGGTTCGATTTCGATGAAATTTTAGTATGTGGTAGGGGACCACCAGGGGACGAACCCAATTGAAAATGGGTGAAGTGGGGTCAAAGGTCACGCCATAAGAGCAGGATCCATTCAATTGCCCTTATGCGTCATAACTTGCGTAAATATGGTTCGATTTCGATGAAATTTTAGTATGTGGTAGGGGACCACCAGCGGACCAACCCTATTGAAAATGGGTAAAGTGTGGTCAAATGTCACGCCATAAGAGCGGGATCCATTTCATTGCCTTTATGCGTCATAACATGCGTAAATAAGGTTCGATTTCGATGAAATTTCAGTATGTGGTAGGGAACTATCTGGGCACGAACCCTATTGAAAATTGGCAAATTGGGGTCAAAGGTCAGGTAGAGCATAAGAGCGGGATTTATTCCATTGCCCTTATGCGTCATAACTTGCCTAAAAATGGTTCGATTTCGATGAAATTTTGGTATGTGTTAAGGAACCACCTGGGAACGGAACCTATTGAAAATGGGTGGAATGGGGTCAAAGGTCAGGACATAAAAGCGGGATCCATTTTATTGCCTTTATGCGTCATAACATGGGTAAATATGGTTCGATTTCGATGAAATTTTAGTATGTGGTAGGGGACCTCCAGGGGACGAACCCTATTAAAAATGGGTGAAGTGGGGTCAAAGGTCACGCCATAAGAGCAGGATCCATTCAATTGGCCTTATGCATCATAACTTGCGTAAATATGGTTCGATTTCAATGAAATTATGTGGTAGAGGACCACCAGGGAACCAACCCTATTGAAAATGGGTCAAGCGGGGTCAAAGGTCACGCTATAAGAGCAGGATCCATTTCATTGCCTTTATGCGTCATAACATGCGTAAATATTGTTCGATTTCTATGAAATTTCAGTATGTGGTAGCGAACTACCTGGGCACGAACCCTATTGAAAATTGGCAAATTAGGGTCAAAGGTCAGACAGGGCATAAAAGCGGGATTTATTCCATTGCCCTTATGCGTCATAACTTGCGTAAAAATGGTTCGATTTCGATGAAATTTTGGTATGTGGTAAGGAACCACCTGGGAACGAACCCTATTGAAAATGGGCGAAATGGGGTCAAAGGTGAGGGAATAAAAATAGAATCCATTCCATTGCCTTTATGCGTCATAACATGCGTAAATATGGTTCGATTTCGATGAAATTTTAGTATGTGGTAGGGCACCACCTGGGCACGAACCCTATTGAAAATAGGCAAAATGGGGTGAAAGATCAGGCAGGACATAAGAGCAAAATTTGTTCCATTGCCCTTATGCGTCATAACTTGCGTAAAAATGGTTCGATTTCGATGAAATTTTGGTATGTGGTAAGGAACCACCTGGGAACGAACCCTATTGAAAATGGGAGAAATGGGGTCAAAAGTCACGGCATAAAAATAGAATCCATTCCATTGCCTTTATGCGTTATAACATGCGTAAATATGGTTCGATTTCAATGAAATTTTAGTATGTGGTAGGGTACCACCTGGGCACGAACCCTATTGAAAATGGGCGAAATGGGGTGAAAGGTCAGGCAGAACATAAGAGCAGGATTTGTTCCATTGCCCTTATGCGTCATAACTTGCGTAAAAATGGTTCGATTTCGATGAAATTTTAGTATGTGGTAGGGAGCCACTGGGGACGAACCCTTTTGAAAATGGGCGAAATGGGGTCAAAGGTCAGGACACTGGAGTGAGATCCATTCCATTGCCCTTGTGCATCATAACTTACCAAAAAATGTTTCGATTGCGACAAAACGTTATCATGTTGTTCCGGAGGTATAGTGAACCAGTTCTGTTGAATATCAACGAAATGGGGTCATAGGTCATTGCACAAAAGCAAGATTTATTCCACAGCCAATATTCTCATAACTTGCGTAAAACTGCTTCTATTGCGACAAAACTTTAGTATGTTATTCTTGAGGTGTACTGAACCGGTTCTGTTGAATATCATCGAAATGGGGTCAAAGGTGAGGACACAGGAGCGAGATTTATTCCACAGCCATTATCCTCATAACTTGAGTAATAATTTCTGGTATGTTGGAAAGCGTATCATAATCAATGCATTGCATGATTTTACTAACTTGTTTCATTAAACCCAGCAATTTATCGTAGGGTTCACACCCATAGGGAGAGTTTAACGCAACTTTCTATGCCTATAGGACTTTTTGTTACGCATTAGGAACGAAGTTGCATTAGATTAAACCTGCAGCCTCAGATACGACAGGACGTAGACACGTTAGGAAAGTAGGATTGTCAGATTGAAAGTGCAAATCGATATACACTGAAGAGCAATTGAATTAGAGACAACTGGCGTTATGCAAATGTGGCGCTGTTTGCGGCTCTGTAAACGGAAACGACATGACGTATGCAACGATCCGACAATATAAGGAGTGATGCGACGGGAATCAGTAAGAGTCGGACGCAGTATCGGTAAGACGAAGGATTTAAGCGCATTTGACCGTGGGCAAATTGTCGGGGCCCGACGAATGGGTCACTCCATCTCGGAAGTCGTGCAGGCACTGGGATTTTCACTAGCCACTGTGTCACGGGTGCACCGTGAGTACATCGAATCCGGTAAAACCATCCCTGCAAGGGCCAACTGCCGTGGAGAACAGCGTGTGGATGAGCGGGGTCATCGTCGGCTAGCTCGCATTGTAACAGCTGATAGACGGGCCACAGTGCAAGAAATCACTCGGCAATTTAACGCTGGTGCACAAAAACGTGTAAGCAGCCACACCATCCAGAACCATCTCCTCGCTATGGGGTACAGAAGCCATCGTCTCACGAGGGCACCGCTGCTGACCGCACATCACAGGGTGCAAATATTAGCATGGGCGCGGGTACATCGCCACTGAACCTTAGACATGGGGGAAAATGTTGCCTGGACTGATGAGTCGAGATTCACGTTGGTACATGCGGATGGCAGGATACGAGTACGGCGCAAACCACATGAAGCGATGGATCTTTCTTGCCAGCAGGGTACTCTTCAAGCTGGTGGGGATGCCATTCTCGTCTGGGGACTGTTTACGTGGACTGAAATGGGAACCCTGGTACGTGTGACACCGTCACTCACAGGTCAACGTAACCGGGATATCCTGGACGACCATTTGCTTCCATTTGTGCGTCTTCAACATCCCACTGGGGACCTCATCCTGCAACAAGACAATGCACCGTGCCATCGCTCCCGAATTGTATCCGAATGGTTGGATGAACACTCCACCGACGTGACCTCGCTTCCTTGGCCAGCTAGGTCCCCTGACCTCAATCCCGTCGAGCACATCTGGGATGCCATCGAGAGAGATGTTCGAGGCTCTGACACCCCTCCATCAAATCTTCGTGAACTGTGGGAGCTTGTTCAGGGGTCGTGGATCCGTATGGCTTCCAGACGCTTCCGGTGTCTTGTCGAGTCCATGCTGAGACGAATCGCCGCCGTCATCAGGGCGAAAGGTGGTGCTACACGTTACCAGACAGGTATCTCTTATTCAATTGCTTTTCAGTGTAGTTGGAAGTACTAGACTATGACGCCACAATGAGCATTTCCAGGGAGAGGGAGAACAAGGGGGGGGGGCACATGACCTTATTTATAACGGGGTTCTCCAGTACACCGGGGCGGACGACTTAAGGTAGTTCCAACTAAAAACTCTGCCCTATGTTTCCAAAGATAAAAACTTCTGTAGACAGTTTCTTCAAAATTAATGCATTCCCAAGGATAAAAATTTGCACATTGATAAAAAAAAAAACTTTAAATTATAGCATGACATTTTTTATATGTGCTATAAGTTACCCATAATTATACTAAAAATAAATATTCACTGAGTAATGTTGAGACCTGCTAATAGATGGCGTGACCTGTACATTGATGACGCCACTGGGGACAAACAAATGCTTGATTGCTGATTTCGGAATTAGAAATATGCAGTAATGCTGATTTTTTCTACAGTTTTCGGAATGGAATCAAAATTCGAGTCCATCCATGGAATGTTTATAATGATTTGAGCCACTTAAGATTAAATGTGGTGACAATAAGTTATCTAAAACTGTCAATAGTACTGAAGATACTGCTGATTTCTAATTCCGAAATAAGCCATCAAACACTTGTTTGTTCACTGACGTCATCAATGCACACGTCGCGCCATCTAGTAGCAGTTCTCAACATTACCTAAAGGAAAATTATAGATATTTAATATAATTGTTTTTAAGTTTTAACAAATATCGAGCATGCCATGCTATAATAATTTAAAGTTACTTTTATCGATGGGCAAATTTTTATCCTTGGGGAATGCATTAATTGCGACGAAAATGTTTACAGATGTTTTTACGATTCGAAACATAGGGCAGCGTATTTAGGTGGAACCACCTTAGCGTGCTCATCCGACGTACGGCGATGATTCGGTGGTTCAGAGCAACTAAGCCTACTGGGACCGATCCCGTGACCACCTCGTTGGAAGGCGGTTACTTTAATGATCAGATCACTCGACGCCCATAACGTGAGTAAGGTGAATAATCAGTCCTTTTAAGATGCATGGTCCCAGTACTTACGTCAGCATGACGTTTCTCCAACATTTTTTTTTTTTTTGTTTGGAGGTTTAACGACCACCGTGAGCAACTCAATGGGCTATAAGCAATTGCCCGTCCCTAATTTAGGGTCACTGGTTCCAGGGAAGGGAGAGAGCCAGTGCCATAAGGCAAACACAACATCCATGCCTCACGGGATTCGAACCCGGACCCTTCACGGACGAATGATCATAAGCTAGCGCTTAGACCACTGCGCCACCGGGGCGGCACAAAAATTTGCAAAACTCCACAAAAAAAAAAAAAAAAAAAAAAAAAAAGGGGGAATACACGTCAGACTGTCAACTGATCATTTTAACTAGTTGAAGAGTTTCCTTCCTGAAAGACGGGGCCGTAACTAGGGTATAGTCACTGTGGCCCATTGCAGGAGGCGCATTAAACGAAGGCGCCGTTGGATGTTTAAGATAGTTAAATAAATATATTTTTCGTAGTTAAACTTCTGTTATTAATTTATGATACTTGCGTTTTACATTACTAATGTTTTATCATTAAGGCGCGTTTTCAGTGAATAGCCATGAGTACCGAAAACCCTAGCTGCAGTACTGCTGAAAGACATTTATTTGTCTTCCTTTCAAAAACCAAAATGACTCAAAAGGCGCTAGAACTGATTTTTCTTCGGGCAAATTTTAATGAATAGCACGTTGTTCCATGCTGCCAGAAATGGCTTAGGTCAAAAAACGTTAAAGACAGTATTGAAACGATGCCTACATAATGCGAAAAATACATTATTCGAATTTACTGACACAACCATTAGAGAATATGAAAGCCTTTACATCAAAACCATCAGATAAGATCTGTTTACAACCTTTCGTACTTAAGATCCAAATAGTGTCGCTTAAGGCACCTGAGTCGTATGCAACACGTATGAACAGAGATCCTAACGGACCAAACCAAATGCATTTCAAGCAGTCCAAAATAAAATAAAAAAAGTAAATTAATGCCTTTATTCTTTTCTACAAATCACAGGCGTGGGAATACCAAAAATGTATTTTTAAAGACTGCATAATGTTCATTACTCTTCATCTGTAATCTTAAAAAAATTCTTATGTCTGAGATTAATTTACGTAAATGTTATTAATGTATGCAAGGACAAAATGAATAAAAATTACTGCACATTTTAAAGTGTTGAGGTATGTTTTTAAAACGTCCTTGTTTGTTGCAGGAATTTTCGAAGCACTTGAAAACGGTGGAGAATGCTTAATGCACAAATATACCTTAGAGAGAGAAACCACGCCACCAGAGGGCTTCGGAAATGACATAACACATTTATAACTTTCGACCGATTTCATCAATCATATTTTAAATTCTCTCAGCACATTACATCGACAAAATCAACACATCTACATATATTTATCTTTTTTTTTTTTTATTTTCCCCGGGTGAATGCGATTTGATAAAATATTCCTTAAAAAAAACGAGAAGAGGAAGAATGTAAAGATTCCCTTAGAAACGACATGCTTGCTTTAGTTTTGAAGATAAAATTCCATATATCATTTCACTTTTAAAATGAATCACAAATGTTAAATCGATGGTTTCTGCGAATCTGTCGTGTTTTATTAATTCCTTTAAGTGAGAGTTAAGTCAGAAATAGAAAAAGGTTCATCCACCAGCGAGCAGTTTTTTGTGATAACAGAAATGGATGTGGAGCGGCAGGTACGGAATTTTATCGGTAATCGATGTTCTGAGACTTTTTCTTCTTTTTATTTCTGGTACTCTTTGTCGTCGCTAGATGGTGTTAGCAATAAAACACTGGCATCGATTGAAGTGTGAACGCTTTCTCCCTTCGTCATCTACAACACATCTCGGGCTTTCTGTTCACTCAGCAAAACTTCGAATTCAAAACTTTCTCAGTTTTATAAAAATCAATGACGGAAATTTCCACGCAAGGCATGCCATCACAAAAATGCATTTCCCCCTAATGTATGAAAATTACATAACTGCACGATATACCTAGCTCTTCTCTACGCCAGAGGCCATACTACGAAAATGTTCCCTTGCACTACAGGAGACAACTAGCTTTGCCCTACGCCTAAGGCCATACTAAGAAAAACGCTTCTTCTACACAGGCATGCCAAAACAAAAACGCATTTCCCCCTAATGAATGAAATTACCGAACTACACGATGTACCTAGTTCTACTCTAAGCCTAAGGTCATGCTAAGGGGAAAAAGCTTCTCTGTATCAGGGATGGAGAACCTGCGGCCTTTTGAGTGAGTCCACATTTTGCAGAACAAATCCTTTTATTTTTATTAATATGTTTTTGTTCATCTTTTATTATTTTTACTTTAGTCTTAAAATGACCATATTTAGAATACCAAAGATTAAAAGAAGATTCAATGAAATAATGCTCCCCGACTAACGGCCACAATTAAAACATTAGTAAGTCTTATATAAATAAATGGTTATTTTGAGACCTGTGCTACGCTCGTCATTTCGTTCTATGGCTCCTAAAGAACTACAGATGGAATTGATTGAGCTCTCAGAAGATGATATTTTAAAGTTTTTATTTGACGTTAAGAAAGATCCAGTTAAAATATGGAGAAATGCAATAGGAATACTCATGCCTTTGGTAACATGCACGAAAAATGCTTTCTTGCTTTTCAACCACTTATTGCTGCGAATCTGCATCTCCTATCTAACCCAAATCAAGACATTTTAAGTCCTCATTTGGACATCAGGTCACAAATGACGGATACCAATCTAGAGGATCGGCTAAAAGTGCGGATCTCCATGTTGCAACCAAATATCGAAATGCTTTCCAACAAAAAAGTAGTCACAACAAAGTCATTAGAAGGTTAGTTAACGTTAGAATTTACATTTTTTTTTCATTTTTAAAATTAGTTAGTACATAGTAAGATTTTTACAAAATAATGTACATTTCGAAGTATATCTAATTGAAGTTTCTTGAGGGCCGCGGGTGGCCTAGTGGTCAACGTTCGTGACTGCCACGGAGAAGATCTCGGGTTCGATCCCAGGCAGGTAGAAACGCTCGAACCACTAAATATATCCGCCGTGCGTCGGATGGGCACGTTAAGCCGTCGGGCCCCGGTAATAAATAAGTGCGACTTCCTCCCCCTTTCTACCTCCCTTCCGTGTGACTTTCCTATCGGGCACTCTAGCTCAAATCTCCTAGCTTCCTATTTCTAAGGGTTATTTAAGACCGGGGGTCAGACGCTCCCTTCCTAAATTCCTCTACATATGATTTGATCTGAAGTTTCTTGAATGCGGCCTTGTCAGATTAGCACAACTTAATGCAGCCTTCCAAGATGAAAAGGTTCCCCACCTTTGTTCTATACTATGCTACGCCATCACAAAAATGGCCGCCCCGGTGGCGCAGTGGTCTAAGCGATGGCCTCTGATCATTCGTCCAAAAGGGGTCTGGGTTCGAATCCAGGTGAGGCATGGATGTTGTGTTTGTCTTACGGCACTGGCTCTCTCCCTTCCCTGGAACCAGTGATTCTAAATTAGGGACGGGCGACTGCTTATAGCCCATTGAGTTCCTCACGGTGGTCGTTAAAACCTCCAATCTAAAAAAAAAAAAAAAAAAAAATCTAATCACAAAAATGCATTTTTTCTAATGTATGAAATTACAGAACTACAAGGTGCGTCTAGCTCTGCTCAACGTCTAAGGTCATACTACGAAAACATGCTTCTCGTACATTACAGCTAGCTTTGATGTACGCTTAAGGTCATATTAAGAAAAAATGCTTCTTCTATACAATAGCATGCCATCACAAAAAATGCAATGTATGAAATTACAGAACTACGCGATACACCTAACTCTGCTCTACGCTTAAGGCCATACTACGAAAATGTACTTCTCGCACACTGCAGGAGATACCTAGCTATGCTCTGCGCCTAAGGAAAAATGCTTTTTCTATCAATGCTATACTAAGTAAAAATGCTTCTTCTATACAATGCCATGCCATCACAAAAATGCAATGTATGAAATTACACAACTACGCGATACACCTAACTCTGCTCTACGCTTAAGGCCATACTACGAAAATGTGCTTTTTGTACACTCCAGGAGATACCTAGCTATGCTCTGCGTCTAAGGAAAAATGCTTTTTCTATCAATGGTATACTAAGGAAAAATGCTTTTTCTATCAATGGTATACTAAGGAAAAATGCATCTTCTTACAATGGCATGCCATCACAAAAATGCAATGTATGAAATTACAGAACTACGCGATACACCTAACTCTGCTCTACGCTTAAGACCATATTACGAAAATGTGCTTCTCGTGCACTCCAGGAGGTACTATGTTCTGCGCCAAAGGCCATACTAAGGAAACACGCTTTTTCTATACCATGGCATGCCATAAAAAAAATGCATTTCCCTTAACGTGTCAAATTACAGAACTACAGGATATATCTAGCTCTGATTTACGACTAAGGCCATACTACTAAAATGTTCTTCTCGTGCATTACAGGAGATATCCATATAGCTTTGATCTACGCCTAAGGCTATACTGAAAAAAAAGTGCTTCTTCTGAACTATGGCATGCCATCACAAAAATGCATTTGACCATAATGTATGAAATAACAGAATTACACAATATATTTAGCTCTACTCTACGCCTAAGGCCATATCACGAAAGTGTGCTCCTCGTGCACTACAGGAACTTTGCTCTACGCCTAAGGCCATAATAAATAAAAATGCTTTTCCTACAGTATAGGAAATACTTAGTTTTAGGTTTACGGTTGTGAATATCTTTGTATTGACTTAGTGCCTAAACCCCAACCACAAAACCTAATGGTAAGATCCAAATGAATGAAACGCTAATGAACAACACTTAACGCATACTCTTCACAACACTCAGCTCTCTACATGAATTGAAGCCACAACCGTTGAATTAGAAAGCTGGTTAGTCGGATTTAATTTCTACAACAATAGAACGGCGTTAAGTACGATCAATACTGATTAATGGTAAAACAACTCCAAGAATTGTAGCCCGCTAGACGGAGCAGCGTGTTTTTACAACAGCCAACAATCCACCAAAATTCCCAGAACTCTAATTACAGTCGCTTTTATCAATTCCGTATCGTGACTTTTCACTCTCAGCATGGCCAAAAGAAACAAGGAAACTGGAGATTTAGAACATGACGTTCAGAAATGAAGACTGTAATCAAGAAATAGCACAACTTTTACAGGAAAGAAAACTCAAAGAGAACGTTAGATCTACGAGTATGCGTCACACTAGCCTATGGCGCAATGCTAAGAAAAATTGCTTCTCCTACACTACAAGAGATAGCTTTTATCAACTCCTAAAGACGTACTAAAACAACTGGTTCTTTTACACTATATGAGACATCTAGCTTTGCTCTATGCCTAAGCGTATACCGAGAAAAACCCTTCTCGTGCATTATAGGAGATACTCAGCTTTCCTCAATGTCTAAGGCCATAATTAGGAAACATGTCTCTTATATACTACAGGAGATATCTGGATTTCTCTACGCCTAAAGTCACAACAAGAAAAACTGGTTCTTTTATACTTTATCTAACTTTGTGCCTAAGTCGAAGCTGAAAAGCCCTTCTTTTACATTACCTAAGGCCATAATAAGCCAAAATGCTCCTCCTACATTAGACGGCATACCTAGCTTTTCTCTACGGCTAAACCTATACTAAGAAAAACTGGTCCTGTTACGCTATATGAAATATCTAGCGTTTCTCAACGCCTAAGATCATGAAACGTTTTTCCTGTATTTCAGGAGATACCTAGCTTTGCACTATGCCTAAGCCCATATTACGAAAAATGTTTCTTCTACACTACAGCAAACACCTAGCCTAAGGCAATACTAAGAAAAACTTGTGCTTCCGCATTGCAGGAGATACCAAGCTTTTTCTATGCCTAAGGCCACCTAACAAAAAAAAAAACTTCTTCTGCACTATAGAAGTAGTTTAGTTTTCCTCTATGCCTAAAGGGATGCTAAAAAAATGGTTCTTCGATTATTAGCGGAGATACCTAGCTTTCCATTACGCCTAGGGGAATAGTTAAAAAACAAGTTTTTCTATACGCTCATTTTCTGTTATATGAACTTATGGAAAACAAGATTCTCTTACTACAGTGAAAATTAAATTGCACAAAAAATTTGTTTCCAAGGTCTGAAAGATCACTTAGAGAGACTAAATTTCATACCAACGTGGTTTCTTAAGTATTGCAGTTTCGAAACTATCAGAAAAGTTCCAAAAATGTATTTAAAGATTTTATAGATATTATACATCCTCTATTTTCAAAAAAAAAAAAAAAAAAAGGAAGGGTGGGGAATGGCCCAGTAGTGAACGTTCGAGACTGCCACGGAGAAACGTCAGGTTCGATCCCAGGCAGGTACGAACACTCGAACCGCTAAATATTCGCCGTGCGTCGGATGGGCACGTTAAGCCGTCGGACCCTGGGTACTGCCCCCCGTAATAAATAAGGGCGTCTTTTTACCTCGCTTTCGTGTCACCTTCCTATCGGGCACTCTAGCCCAAATCTCCTAGCTTCTTATTTCTAAGGGTTGTTTAAGACCTGGGGTCAGACACGCCTTTCCTAAAATTCTCTACATATGATATGATCAATAAAATGTAAGCACGAATGCGAAATGTTTTTTTTTTTCGCTGTTTTTCTTTCTTCTTTTTTTAATGTGATGTGGTACCTAATTTCGACAGTTGTGCTATATGATTATTAAAAGGACTTATACTCAAAATTTTAAAGGCACATATATGTGCGAGCGTTACACATCTTCAAACGGACGGTTGCTGAGATTGCTTGGAGGAGCGGTGACTGAGGAAATTCGGGGGATTTTGGGGGTGTATGTGTAAATCCTTGATGATCAGCACCTACCGCCTCTTAACACTGGGCCCCCTTGACAGAGAATTACGTTGGGGCACAGACTTTATATCTAAACTGTTTTATTACTATTACAATATATTTATTAAATTTTCTTTTCTTATGGTGCGTCACACTGAAACTCTTACAGCGGTTTTTTTTTCGAACCTTGTCACACGAAATCATGTCGCAGAGTATTCGTTGCTTGCTGAGGATAGCACACCACCTTTATACTCTAAGTTTACTCTCATATCTCTCGATTCCTCTAGTGTCTTTACTGGTTTCAGTGTTTTATTCCAGCGAGTTTACGACTGATGTTGGCTCACATGATCTAGTTGCACCTGTGTCGTGTGAGTCAACTTCCGAGACCGAAACTTCAGAAAGACTGGAAGGAAGCCCGTTACATTTTTAGTGCGGGCGAAACAGCAGATGTGTTTTCCAATATGAAGTCAGACTTTGTTTTGCGATGAAATACAACACAAGTGGAGCATGAGAGAAGGCAGCCTGCCAGTGCTAGAGATTTAAAATGCGCTCACTTCCTATATTAATAAATTTGCAACTTGCCTGTGGGAATTCCATTGTTTTTCGTATAAAGAAAGACACACTGCTCAGCACTTTTCCAAATCAGTCGTGAGATCTCACTTATTTTTTTCCTTCCCATTTTTTCAAAGCATATTCTAAAATATAAATTTACCAATTCATGAAATTACCCCTTCCCCCTCCCATCGGTTTATTGGTCAAGAAACAGTGACATAGCCAGAATTTCATTTCGGAGAGGCTTCGGGTTTTTTGTTTTAATCTCAACCTCTTAGTGTATGTCACGGATTAGCTAAATAAGCGCGCGTGCAGCCAATCAGCGTCACGTGCCAGGTCGCGAATGATATATATATAATACCTGAATCGGAGCTCTTTCAGTCAGAGAGGGCCGCGGGTGGCCTGGTGGTCAACGTTCGTGATTGCCAAGGAGAAGACCTCTGGTTCGATCCCAGGCAGGTACGAACGCTCGAACTACGGCCGTGCGTCAGATGGGCACGTTAAACCGTCGGGTCCCGGGTGCTGGTCCCCCGGTAATAAATAAGGGCGTCTTCCTCCCCCTTTCTACCTCGCTTCAATGCGACTTTCCTATCGGGCACTCTAGCCCAAATCGCCTAGCTTCCTATTTCTGAGTATTCCTTAAGACCTGGGGTGAGACACTCCCTTCCTAAAATCCTCTACATATGATCTTATCTGATCTCTCAGTCAGTATTTCGTTCCGTCTCAACATGGAAAAGGAAAGGATTTATCTGATTTCGACCATGACCAGATTGTTATGGCAAGACACCTTGGTAAGAGCATCTCCGAAACAGCGACTCTGGTAGGCTGCTAAAGCTATGCAGTAGTTAGAACGTATCAAAGATAGTAAGAAACAGGTGACACTTCGAGCCGTCGATAAGGTGTAGGCAGACAACGCCTCATTGATGCCAGAGGTTAGCGCAGGCTATCTCGTCTTGTCCGCAGCAATAGGAGGGCCACTGTGGCTGACATTACCCATAATTTCAATTGTGATAAAGAACCCAATGTGTCCGAACACACAGTTCATCGTACGCTCTTGGATATGGGTCTCCGCAGCCGGAGATAAATTCGTGTGCCTGTACACACAGCCGGTCACCGTCGTCAGCGCTTCCCGTGGGCGCGTAATTATTAACATTGGACAATAGAAGGCTGCAAGAGAGTCTCATGGTCAGACGAATCTCATCTTCTATTACACCATGTCGACGAACGAGCTCGTGTGCAACGTTTACCCAAGAAAACCTTTTCACATGGATGCACTGTGGGACGGATCCTGGCGGCTGGAGGGAGTGTGATGGCCTGGGCAATATTTTCTTGAAGAATTCTTGGAGAAATTATCCCTGTACACGTACCTGAATATCATGGCTGGCCAAGTACACCCCATTATGGCGACTGTATTACCTGGTGAGATAGCGTCTTTCAACAAGCCATAGGGCGAAGAAGATTCAGGAATGGTTCCAAGAACATGAAAAGCATTTCCATTTATTGTTATGGGCCACAAATTCGCCGGACATATTCTATCGAGCATTTGTGGTTTGAGTTGGAGAAATGGGGACGAGCATCATCATCCCAACCCCACGTAATTTACTGGAACTGCGGGATCTTCTTTGTACCAAATATCAAGAGACACCTACCAACATCTCGTTGAATCTATGACCATCGGGTGAGACACCTACCAACACCTCGTTGAATCTATGCCCATCGGGTGAGACACCTACCAACACCTCGCTGAATCTATGCCTCATCAGTTGAGACACCTACCAACATCTCGTTGAATCTATGCCTCATCAGGTGAGACACCTACCAACACCTCGTTGAATCAATGCCTCATCGGGTGAGACACCTACCAACACCTCGTTGAATCTATGCCTCATCGGGTGAGACACATACCAACACCTCGTTGAATCTATGCCTCATCGGGTGAGACACTTACCAACACCTCGTTGAATCTATGCTTCATCGGGTGAGATACCTACCAACATATCGTTGAATCTATGCCTCATCGGGTGAGTCACGTACCAACATCTCGTTGAATCTATGTCTCATCGGGTTAGACACCTACCAACACCTCGTTGAATCTATGCCTCACCGGGTGAGACACCTACCAACATATCGTTAAATCTATGCCTCATCGGGTGAGACACGTATCAACATCTCGTTGAATCTATGCCTAATCGGGTGACACAACTACCAACATCTCGTTGAATCTATTCCCCATCGGTTGAAACTCCTACCAACACCTCATTGAATCTATGCCTCATCGGGTGAGACACCTACCAACATATCGTTAAATCTATGCCTCGTCGGGTGAGACACGTACCAACATCTCGTTGAATCTATGCCTAATCGGGTGACACAACTACCAACATATCGTTGAATCTATTCCCCATCGGTTGAAACTCCTACCAACACCTCGTTGAATCAATGCCTCATCGGGTGAGACACCTACCAACACCTCGTTGAATCTATGCCTCATCGGGTGAGACACATACCAACACCTCGTTGAATCTATGCCTCATCGGGTGAGACACTTACCAACACCTCGTTGAATCTATGCTTCATCGGGTGAGATACCTACCAACATATCGTTGAATCTATGCCTCATCGGGTGAGTCACGTACCAACATCTCGTTGAATCTATGTCTCATCGGGTGAGACACCTACCAACACCTCGTTGAATCTATGCCTCACCGGGTGAGACACCTACCAACATATCGTTAAATCTATACCTCATCGGGTGAGACACGTATCAACATCTCGTTGAATCTATGCCTAATCGGGTGACACAACTACCAACATCTCGTTTAATCTATTCCCCATCGGTTGAAACTCCTACCAACACCTCGTTGAATCTATGCCTCATCGGGTGAGACACCTACCAACATATCGTTGAATCTATTCCCCATCGGTTGAAACTCCTACCAACACCTCGTTGAATCTATGCCTCATCGGGTGAGACACCTACCAACATCTCGTTGAATCTATTCCCCATCGGTTGAAACTCCTACCAACACCTCGTTGAATCTATGCCTCATCGGGTGACACAACTACCAACATCTCGTTGAATCTATTCCCCATCGGTTGAAACTCCTACCAACACCTCGTTGAATCTATGCCTCATCGGGTGAGACACCTACCAACATATCGTTAAATCTATGCCTCGTCGGGTGAGACACGTACCAACATCTCGTTGAATCTATGCCTCATCGGGTGAGACACCTACCAACATCTCGTTGAATCTATGTCTCATCGGGTGAGACACCTACCAACATCTCGTTGAATCTATGTCTCATCGGGTGAGACACCTACCAACATCTCGTTGAATCTATGCCTTATCGGGTGAGACCTCCTTTAGGGGGCGATAGGAGGACCTACATCACATCAGGTAAGTGGTTTTAAAGCTTTGGCTGATGTGTGTGTGTGTGTGTGTGTGTGTGTGTGTGTGTGTGCATGCATGCATGCATTTACAGCATATGCACCCACACTACACATATATTTATTTAACTTATGTTGCCTACGGATACTTGAGTAGAATTCCCATTCACAGGTAACAAAATCTGTAATAACATCGGCGGGTATGAATTTTTCCTGGTGTCTGCTTCCTTTTTCATTTTAAACAGCAGGTAAAGTATGACTTCACTGTTAAATAAATAACAGATTTCCAAAGTATGGTTCAAATTGATGCAGCGAAATAGCTTTCTCTGGCGATACTTTATACTTCCAACTGCACAGAGTCTGTTTTTGCACAAGCGGAGAGAGAGAGAAAGAGGGGAAGAGACAGAAAGAGAGAGAAACAGAAGACAACACACATAAAAAGTGTAATGATCAGAGAAAGATGCTGAACGTGTAGCATAATGTACTGTATATTCAAATTCAGTGAATTGAATTTACCTTATGTTACACCTTCGCCATTTTCCTCCTTCATAAGATGTAAATCTAACTTAATTAATATGAAAAACTTAAGGAAAACAAGTTAGTAAAATCATGCAATGCATTGATTTTGATACGCTTTCTAACATACCAGAAATCATTACTTAAGTTATGAGGATAATAGTTGTGGAATAAATCTCTCTCCTGTGCCCTGACCTTTAACCCAATTTCGATAATATTAAACATAATTGGTCCAGTATGCCTCCGGAACAACATACTAAAGTTTTGTCGCAACAGAAGCATTTTTGGTCAAATTATTAGGATAATGGTTGTGGAATAAATCTCGCTTCTGTGCACTGACCTTTGACCTCATTTCGATTATATTCATCAGAAACAGTTCAGTATATCTGCGGAATAACATGGTAAAGCTTTGTCGCAATCGAAGCATTTTTTACGTAAGTTATGACGCATAAAGGCAATGGAATGAATCCCGCTCCTATGTCCTGACCTTTGACCCCATTTCACCCATTTTCAATAGGGTTCGTCCCCAGGTTGTGCCGTACAACATAAGAAAATTTCATAGCAATAGAACCATTTTTACGCGAGTTATCGTGCGGACAGACAGACAGACAGACGGGCAAAGCTGGAGCATATACGCTTCTTCAGCCTGCGGTTGAAAATCTTAAAAAACACATCTAAAACGTGAGAAATTAATAAATGCAATTATATTACCATTGTTAGAACAATATGTTTTCGTTTACTTCACATTGCAAATTTCTTAGCGCCCATTAAAATTAAAAAATGGGTTTGAAAATCAAACATAACATAATATTACACACTGGCGTGGGACAAAAACGACGGCTAGGAACAAGCTGGAATTTGCCGGAATAACCACCACGCGGGCTGACTCACCGAGTGGAGGGGTACTGAATCAACTCGTAGTAGTTCGGTTATCGAAAATCCGGATAATAGGGATTTGGATAATCGGGACTCTACTGTAGCAAATTAAACAAGTCAGTAAAATCATGCAATGCATTGATTATGATACGCTTTCCAACATACCAGAAATCATTACTCAAGTTATGAGGATAATGGCTGTAGAATAAATCTTGCTCCTATGACCTGACCTTTGACCCCATTTCGATGATATTCAACAGAACCCGTACAGTATACTTCCGGAACAACATGATACAGTTTTGTCTCAATCGACGCATTTTTACGTAAGTTATAACGCATAAGGGCGATGGAATGTATCCCAATACTATGTCCTGAACTTTGACCCCATTTCGTCCATTTTCAACAGCATTTGTCCCCAGGTGGTCCTTTTCCACATACTAAAATTTCATCGAAATCGAACCATTTTTACGCAAGTCATGATGCATAAGGGCAATGGAATGCATCCCGCTTCTATGTCCTGACCTTTGACCCTACTTCACCTATTTTCAATAGGTTTCGTTCCAAGGTGTTCCCTTACCACATATTAAAATTTCATCGAAATCGAACCATTTTTACGTAAGTTACGACGCATAAGAGCAATGGAATGGATCCCGCTCCTGTGTCCTGACCTTTGACTCCATTTCGCCCATTTTCAATAGGGTTCGTCCCCAGTTGGTCCTCTGCCACATACTAAAATTTCATCGAAATCGAAACATTTTTACGTTAGTTATCGTGCGGGCAGACGGACAAAGCTGGAGCATATACGCTTCTTCAACCTACGGTTGGAAAGCGTAAACAAAAAGACCAAATTTGATTGACACGCGAAATGTGATTACAAAGAATTTACGATTCATATCATATTGATTTATAAAACAGGTTAGTAAAATCATGCAATGCATTGATTATGATACGCTTTCCAACATACTAGAAATCATTACTCAAGTTATTACTCAAGTTATGAGGAAAATGGCTGTGGAATAAATCTCACTCCTGTGCCCTGACCTTTGATCCCATTTCGATGATATTCAACACAACTGGTTCAGTATACCTCCGAAATAGCATGATAAAGTTTTGTCGCAATCGAAGCAATTTTACGTAAGTTATGATGCATAAGAGCTACGGAATAGATTCAGCTCCTGTGTCCTAACCTTTGACTCATTTTTCCCATTTTCAACAGGATTCGTCCCCAGGCAGGCCCCTACAACATACTAGTATTTCATCCAAATTGAAACATTTTTACATAAGTTATGACGCTTAATGGCGATGGAAGTGATTCCGCTCCTATGTCCTGACCTTTGACCCCATTTCGCCCATTTTCAACAGGATTTGTCCACATATGATCCCCTACCACATACCAAAATTTCATCGAAATCGAACCTTTTTTCGTTATTTATGACGCATAAGAGCAGTGAAATGGATCCCGCTCCTATGTACTGAACTTTGACCCCATTTCTTTAACTTTCAATAGGGTTCCTTCCCAGGTGTTCCCCTACTACATACTAAAATTTCATCGAAATCGAACGATTTTTACGCGAGTTATCGTGCGGAAGAACATACGCACACAACGCGTGACGTAATGAGGCAGATGGGAATCGCGACCATTTGCTTGCAAGAGTGTGACGTCATAAAACTTTAATAGGATCCGCACACAACGCGTGACGTAATGAGACAGATGCCGTGACCGCGCGCCAACATCTAATGGGACGACGCCATGACATTACACTAAAAACGTAGTAATTCGGGGTGGTTATTAACCCACTAAACGAATTTTCCTAAAGTCGAGATCAAGCTAAATCGATTTCTAGTATCAGAAAACGGTAGGTTAACGACTTTTATCAAAATCCTTAGAGCCGTTTTCGAAATAAAAATTACATACATACAAGAATTGCTCCTTTAAGGGGACCGTTAAGTAATTTTGCTTCCTGTACTTCAAATGGAAAAAATTCTGTACATATTTTCTTCCCAATAAATGCGTTCCCAAGGATGAAAATTTGAACATCGATTAAAATATCTTCATTTTATAACTTGCAATACTTAATATTTTCTAAAACATAACCATAATTAGGCAATCCAACGTTTGTTTGTCTACTGACGTCATCAAAGTACAGGTCGCGCCATCCTTTTTCTGGCTCCAACACCACCAAAGGAAAAGTTATTGATTTTTAATATAATTATGGTTATGTTTTAGAAAATATTAAGTATTCCAAGTTATAATAATAAGTTACTATAACGATGTTTAAATTTTCATCCTTGGGAACACATTAATTGTGAAGGAAATGTGTACAAAAGTTTTTCCATTGGAAGTATAGGAAGCAAAATTACTTGACCTCCACCTTAATAATATGGGATAAGGGCGATGGAATGGATCGCAATCCTATGTCCTGACCTTTGACCCCATTTCGTCCATTTTCAATAGGGTTCGTCCCCAGGTGGTCCCCTACAACATACTGAAATTTCATCGAAATCGAACTATTTTTATGCACGTTATGACGCATAAAGGCAATGGAATGCAACCCGTTCTTATGTCCTGACGTTTGACCCCAATTCACCCATTTTTGAATAGGGTTCGTCTCCAGGCGGTTCCCTACCACATAGTAAAATTTCATTGAAATCGAACCTTATTTACGCAAGTTATGACGCATAAGTGCAATGGAATGGATCCCGCTCCTACGTCGTGACCTTTGACCCCATTTGTCCCATTTTCAATAGGGTTCGTCCCCAGGTGGTCCCCTATCACATACTACAATTTCATCGAAATTGAACCATTTTTACGCCAGTTATCAGGCGGACAGACGGACGGACGGACAAAGCCGGAGCACATACGCTTCTTCAACCTATGGTTGGAAAACGCAAAAAAGTGTTGCAAATTCCCTCCATCTCTTGACACCATTCAGGACGCAGTTGCAATCAAACAGAAACGGGACTCCATCTTCACTTTGTAATCTTCTTTGCGACTGGCTTTAGTTCGGTTTATCAGGGTATGAAGTGATAAAGATCACACAGTAGAATGGAAGACGTTGGAATTCATCACGACTAGGGTAACGTTTTTTAATTACAGCTGAAATTGATGGTTTGGACTATATTTTGAAAGACTGAAACTTCCGGTATTGGGCAACGTCAGGTTTGCAAAATGGAAACGGGACAGGCCTCGTGCGTTCAGCTCTAAGCAAGACTTTTTCAATGAACGCTCGCACCGATTTCTAGAAGAAAGTTCCCAGACGCGAGGAGAATGGCTATACATACCAGGTGAGTCAAAAGTTCGCCCCGTTTTGAGTTAACATAATGTTGGGCCTCCATTCCTGTCGGAAGCAAACGCCAGCGTCCACTGGGTACGGCAATGACGCGGAACACACGGGGCTGTTGACGTGCATCTGGCACGAAGCCACATTGCGTTATCAGGTCAGCAGAGGATGGAGATCGATAAACGTGCTGTTCGGGTGCTCATACGCCATTAAGGGGGGGTTAACGCGGCGCAGCAGCGAGTAAACTTTGTGCAGCTGAAGGTGAAGAAAGAGTGGACAGCAGTGTGGTGGTGCTTTTTGTTTATTTCCAGTTCAGGTTGGGCATAGGCAACTATAAATAAACACTTCGCTATTCTAATGCCGCCTTAGCGCGTGGCCTTGTTGCCCGGCGGGTACTGGAATTTTGGATTTCATTAAATTGATAAATTGTTGCCACCAGTCAAATCTTCATTTTGTAGGTATGACGACGTCTATCATAAGCATTCGCTCCCTAGATTCTCAATAAGACCTACGAATGAGCACAGATCGTCGTTAGCTCTATGAACAGGTATTTATTTACATACCCCTGTTTGCAGAGGGGCGCAGAATATATGCACGATCATATCCAGTTGCAGTTACTTTCCACCACAAGCAGATGACAGTGAGTAAATCCATGGGTCCATAGGATGGAAACGTCTTTAGAGAGTGAGGTGACATTCCTCTTACGTTGGGTTAGAGCATATATATATATATATATATTATTATTAAAATCAAGAATTTTAAAAAACCGCCGTCGCTTGCCCTGAACAAAGCTTTTCCTTGACTTCCGCTGCACATGCAGCACTTTTAAGTGTGGCAACTGATGAATCTGCCCTTCTTGATTTCATTTTCTTATAAGAAGTACCGACACCAAATAAGGTTTGTGGGTCAAGCTGTTTTGGTGTTTTTTAAAACCCGAATCCTTTTCAAGTGCTTTTTTCCAATTGTTGTAACCTCGTTGAGCGAAGGTGACCTCATGTTTTTCTTCGTCCGATGAAAACATTCTACACGGAAAACAAATGGCGAAATCGCTCTTTATACTACACTGACGGAAAAAAAATCCCAACACCAAGAAGGGGTTGTGTTAGATAAACGACAGTTGGTAGGCGGTGAGAGTACATCTGTAAGACGACGTCTATGCAAATTTCGCGCTCGGCGCATACGTGTGGCGCTAGTGGCGCCCCTCGGAACATGCAAAGCAGGTTTGCTGTAAATACGCGCTGTAACGTTCGTGAGCGTTAGTTATCGTTGAGATTCGACGTAGGGTGTTGATGTTAGTCAAGAATGCCTTTAAGAAGACGAAGAAGCCATTACCAACAGCTCACGGAGTTTGAACGAGGTCGTGTAATAGGGCTACGAGAAGGTGGATTTTCTTTCCGCAATATTGCAGAACGACTTGGCAGGAATATAGCCACTGTGCACGATTGTTGGCAGCGGTGGTCAAGGGAAGGTACTGCCTCAAGAAGACCGGGTTCCGGCCGGCCACGTGGCACTACTGAGAGGGAAGACCGCCGTGTACGGCGTATGGCCGTGGCGCATCGTACCGCGTCTGCGGCAGCAATTCGAGCTGCAGTTGCCACCACAGTGACACAACGAACTGTTACAAATCGGTTACTTGAACGACAGCTCCGAGCCAGACGCCCTGTAGCGTGCGTTCCACTTACTCCAAACCACTGCCGTTTGCGACATCAGTGGTGTCAAGCTAGAGCTCATTGGAGGACGGAGTGGAGATCTGTTGTGTTTTCTGATGAAAGCCGGTTCTGCCTGGGTGCCAGTGATGGCCGTGTGTTGGTTAGAAGTAGGCCAGGTGAGCGCCTCCAACCAACCTGTCTGCGGCAGAGACACACTGGACCTATACTTGGAGTTATGGTCTGGGGAGCAATTTCCTGTGACAGCAGGAGCACTCTCGTGGTTATTACACGCACCCTGACGGCACAGTTGTACGTCGGTCTGGTGATTCAATCTGTTGTGCTGCCATTCATGAACAGCATTCCAGGGGGTATTTTCCAACAGGATAACGCTCGCCCGCATACCGCTGTTGTAACCCAACTTGCTCTACAGAGTCTCGACATGTTTCCGTGACCTGCTAGATCACCAGATCTTTCACCAATCGAGCACGTATGGGACATCATTGGACGACAACTCCAGCGTCACCCCCAACCAGCATCAACCGTCCCTGTATTGACCGACCAAGTGCAACAGGCATGGAACTCCATCCCACAAACTGACATCCAGCACCTGTACGACACAATGCATGAACGTTTGCGTGCTTGCATTCAACTTTCTAGCGGTTACACCGGTTATTAATGTACCAGCATTTCACATTTAAAATGGCTCTTCTCGCGCTTACAATAAGCTGTGATCTTGAAACCTTAATCGATTAAATATGTTACCTATACAAATGTATTGCCGCCATTTCATTCCTCTACAACTATTTTTTCGTGGTGTTGGGATCTTTTTTCCGTCAGTGTATATGTAAGCCATGGAAACATGTTATACTAATATGTCTGGAAGCTTCTTTGTTCTTTAGCGTATTTTTTTGTGGGAACTGTTTTGGTTTGATCTCCGAGTTCAACATAATTTGTCTTGCGACATGTGGTCCTTCCAGTGTTTTATTTTCACAAACTCTGCGTTCATAAAAATTGTCCATTGAATCACTACAAGCGCTTAAAGAATCCTCGTTGATTCCTAAGATTCACCACACGCTGTTGATGGAGTTGAAGCCGTCTGATAATTAAGCATTATTCGCTTTGTAGGCACTATCGCATAATTTACTTTTCTTCTTCTGATTAACACTTGTTCGAAAAAATCACGGACTGATCGTTTTGCGGACATGTTATTTCAAACTTTGGTTTGGGAAGAAATACCTTACTTTTATGTATCACGCAAGATACGTGCAAAAAAAAAAAAAAAAAAAAAATTAAGCGGGAAAAATTAGATTTTCCACCAGAACGAGAAAGAAAACAAATGTTACTACTAACTAGGCAAGAGAAATTTCGCTCACTGTCTGGTGGTGACTGACGCCGATCACTGTCTGCTGTTTTCGTAGATCGTGATAACGCCCACTACTTGCCATAGACTGCGAGGGCGCAAGGGCGGTGATGGGATTGGCAGAGTAATGCTTATTCAACTTTTCAACCCACTGGCATGAGCCGCGACATTGGATTGACGATGTTCTTTGAACTTCTGACTGGTCTTCGACATCTGTGTACCAAAGCGAAAGCCCTACATGCAAGCAAGTTTTCCCGTCTGTGTCATGAATCGTGGTTAGAGGAACATAATTGCATAATGCTGCCCTTCTCCCATTACCACAGAAAAACATGCAGCTCCGTTAGTAAAGTGTACTGCATTTTCTTCATTTATCCAACAAATTCTGGGGGATGGGGGCTAACGACGGGGGTGTCATCAAAATGTTGGGTGGGCTTGCGCCGTCCCTGCCCCTTG
Organism: Macrothele yani; assembly: GCA_039090855.1. Classification (NCBI taxonomy): domain Eukaryota; kingdom Metazoa; phylum Arthropoda; class Arachnida; order Araneae; family Macrothelidae; genus Macrothele; species Macrothele yani. The sequence continues at coordinate 105,842,434 of CM077024.1, forward strand.
GTTACCAATATTACGTCGGGTGAACTCATATAGAAACCCGCGCGATAATATCATCGCACGTAACAATTCTCTTGATGAAACGTACATCGCGCAGGTTTTTTAGGAGTTTCGTGCACACTTCCACTCGGCGGTTTGCTTCAGCTAGCGTCAGTTCGTGAGGGACAATGCGGCAGCTTCTGTAGACCTTGCCGAGGTCCTGAAGGTGAAGAACCACGGTGGTCTGCAATATGCCCAGCTCGCCTGATAATTTCCAAGTGCTGGTTGTCGGATTTGCCACTACGGCCTGGCTCACGGCCTCCGAATCCGCGGTTCGCTGCCTACCTGACGTTAGCTGATCGTCGAGGTTCCTGTCACCTGAGCGAAATTTCTTGAACCATCTGGTTGCGGTTCTGGGGTCTACGGAACCCACCCTTTTCGCGTGACAAATGTTTCGGGTTGCTTGAGCAGCATGGCCGAGTTCAAACTCGTAAATCAAAAGTTCCCCAATTAGCAGGTTGAAGCTGTTCATCTTTTAGGCGTTCCAAACCACAGACAGAACGACGACATGCAATGCTGTTCATAGCAACGACAACCACTTTCTATCTCTTTCCACTAACTGCACTGCGCGACTTGAACTAGTTTAAGCACGTGACATACCCGCACATGCGTTTATACAAGTATTGCAAAACTTTCAACTCGCCCACTGTAGCTTCAGTTGTGCATGTGGAATCAAACATCACAGAGTTTTTGTCCTCGAAATCTGCCGATTGGTCCCGCTGTGGGATCGTGGCTTCTGCAAAAGGTTGCCAAGCGAGTATGAAAAAGAGAAATCATGAAGTAAACGTGTATGGTTTCCATGCAGCATTAAATTTTTTAGCAGCAAACGGAACGAACTTTTGACTACCCCTGGATGATTCGTTATAGACATGTACATAAGCAGAAATTCATATTTATTCAGGTTTACGGATAGGCTTTAATTAAGAATAAACACCTTCATATATATGCAATTTTGCACCTACTGAAATTATGTCTAAACTACCTGTTTTACTAAGTTAGAAAAATTTCGTCAGTGAGGTTACATTTTTTCGCTGGAGTTTCGCTTTATTATAATTATTTTACAGTAATAAATATAACCACTAATGTGAACTGATGTTGGGGTTACCCAAAAAACACCAAGAGGTTTCGCCATTTTCGTGTATAAAACCAGTCGAGCCGTAAGTTCATGTTATGATAATAGCCAGATGGCCAATGCTTTTATTGGAAGTTTGCCAACGTGTAGCGTGCATGAAGTGATTTTCAGAATCGTCCCGCGAAGCGAAATACCACATCACTTCCTGTTTCTAGGATTTCATTCACTCATTATTTTCTTGTTTCAGGGAATACACATCAGATAGAAAAACCAGATAACATTACTAATTGAAAATTCTTCACAGCAGTTAATTTTTGTGAATATAACCTCATAACAGACACAAAGAGAAATGCACAATCACCAACACTATTCAAAGAAAGTTCAGTCAACCGGGTACATTTGGAACTAAATTCGAAGCTGTGTGCAGATTCCCTGCAGAAGATTAGATGATTCAGGTTGCAAAATCAGGGTTCGGATAAATGTCAATTGAGAAATATAATAAATCGGTGAAGCGCACGAATATTTATTATAAAAATCTCTGTCCAACACCGAAGCAAGGTTTAACATCTCTACTCAACAGTGTTTCTTCACTGCTTGGCATGCGAAGTTTCACACCAAGAAGTATTTGTCGAGTGTCATGAAATTTAGTGCGCATATGTCCAGAGTTGGATTCAGTGGCGTAAATACCACCCCCGCAGCTGCGAGGGGGGGGGTACTTAACGAAGGGGCGTACTGCAGCTGCCAGTTATAATGGGCTCAGGTAACGAAGGGGCGTACCGCAGCTGCCAGTTATAGTTTTATGAAAACATTCGAACATGCACAATAATTAATCCAAAGATTCATAATTTGCTTTAAGATACTGTATATTTAGCTTTGTCTAAAAAAATGCCTAGTTTCACTTTTAAAACACTGGATGTCCTACAGATTGAAAGCGTTCGGCTCTTTGACTTCGGGTTGTAATACGATTGCTCTGCAATGGGTTGTAAATAATACGATCGCTCTCCAATCGCCCTCTCTCTCTCTCTCTGCGCTGCTGAGGAGAAGCGCGAGGCCACAGTGGGATTCCCAGTGGAAGACGTGGGAAAACAGTCAGTTATCTAGGATTACGTGCACGACAGGCGTCAACATTTATTAACAGCAGCCGCAGATCTGCCATGTGTAAGAGGGTGATTTCTTCAAGTGATTTGGACAAAGCAAAAACACGTATTGTCAAATCTATTACTTAAACAGTTAAAACTACAGGGCTTTAGGTACCATCATTACTTTTGCAGACACTCTCCCTGACTTCCACATCCCCCCCCCCCCCCCAATCACCACACACACCGCGAAAAATGAATCCTCCCTCGTGTTCGAAATCCCGGGAAAATTACTGTGCATACGGGTGCTGAAGTAAATCCTGCTGGGGGCGCACGCCGTGCTAGTTACGCCACTGGTTGGATTATGTAAATGATTGCAGTTGCGAGACAATCACGTGATAGGCGAGGGAGATAAAAGGGCAAAATGGCTCGGTGTAGTTAAGTTTGGTCGCTATCACCTGGGAGTGTAGACCACTGCATCGTAGTAGTCTCGGTGGCCAAAGAACGCTGTAACGCACATGTCAAGACAGTAAGTAGCAGCGCTAAGCCCTTGTCGGTGTAGCTTAATTAAGCAAGCATTCAACTCCGGAGGAGAAGGATGTGGGATTCAGTCCAGCCTCCTGAAGAGAGGGTTTGGGTTTCACATTGGCACCCGAATGTACAAAAGGGATCTACTGGCAGTTACGTTCTTCGAAAAGGTGTGATATTTCTTCTACACGTGGTCTGGAATTAATGAAAATTCGTCCTTTGCTTCGAAAAATGTGTGATGTTTCTTCCACACATCGTCTGGAATTAATGAGAATTTCTCATTCGCTTCGAAAAATGTGTGATGTTTCTTCCACACATCGCCTGGAATTAATGAGAATTTCTCCTTCGCTTCGAAAAATGTGTGATGTTTCTTCCACACATCGCCTGGAATTACTGAGAATTCCTTGTTCGCTTCGAGAAACATGTCATGTTTCTTCCACACATCGTTTGAAATTACTGAGAGTTCCTCTTTCCCTTCCAGAAATGTGTGGAATTAAATGATAATTCCTTCTTCGATTCGAGAAATGTGTGGAATGAATGAGAATTCCTTCTTCGCTGCGAGAAATGTGTGACGTTCCTTCCACACAGAATTCCTTCTTCGCTTCCAGAAATGTGTGGAATTAATGCGAATTCCATGAAATGTGTGATGTTTCTTCCACACATCGTCTGGAATTAATGAGAATTCCTTCTTCAACAGAGAGTCGCTTAAAGCATGGAACCGAAACCTACGACAGAGAAGTGGGATATATGTGACATAGGTGAAGAGTACGACAGACAGAACAGATTAGATAGCGAAATTAGTAGGCGAGTGAATTCTTCTTTAAAAGTCATAGCTGCCTTCGGAGATTTCACAGAAATGATGGGTTCTCTAGAAAGTCCCGCATGGCGGTATATGAAAGTGTAATTGTTCCTACCCTGATATACGGCAGTGAAATATGGGTACCGCACAAAAGACACAGGAATCGTTTGTGTGCTGGGGAGATGCGTTATTTACGGGGGCTTTGTGGTAAGACAAGCTCTGATCATGTGAGAAATGAAGATATGTTGCAGATGTTTGATGTGAGGCAAAAAGTTATTAGTAGGGTGGAGACTAAAATTCTTAGGCGCTTTCGACATGTAGAAAGAATGAGTGATGAGGTGCTGACTAAGAGAATTTTTTCAGCCCAAGTGGCAGGAAAGAAAGTCTGAGGAAGGCCAAGGAAATCATGGGAGGACCAGATTAAGGAAGGTCTGCTTGAGAAAAAGATCATGGGTATGAAGTACAAAAGGTCTTGAGTGCGGCGAGTGATGGGTGTTAATGAAGCTCGAGTTGTGTGCCGAGATCATTGGAAATGGAGACGTTTGATTGACCATCAGTAAGTAAACTCTAGTTCCATCAGTTATATGTTCACTTGGCAGATGGTCTTTCTTTGAGGAGCTAAACACTGAATCCCAGAGAACAGCTTAATGATATCTATGTATGTATTTACTAAAAAGGTGACGCACGTGTCGAGACGGCAAGTAGCAGTGATAAGCCCTCGCCGGCTTAGCTTTATTGGAAAAGCATTCGACTCCGGAACAGAAGGATTTGGATTCTTTTCCGCCACCGGCAGAGAGAGAGAGAGAGAGGGAGTTTCTGTTTTCACAACGTGTAAGGAGTGAGAAAGCCTGTGCGACGTCACGGAGAACTCGGGGCTACATGCGGCTGGTTGGTATCTGCTTCGCATCGCGTCGGAAACGCACCAGGATGCAACAAATGTCAGCAGAATGTGGCGACAGTGGTTGAAGGAAAGGAACGTCCGCTGCGAGAGTGGGCTGGTGGACGTAGGCGGACGTCCGAAAGTCTCGATCACCGCATTTGATTTCAAGCCATACAGCCGCAAAATCTACAGCGGACAACGTTCGACGAGCTATACGCAGCTACAGATCAAAGGTGGCCAAAAATGCATTACAACGTAACGGAAGTACAGATTACAATTAACGTGTAATGCATTACAAGGTAACCCCAAGTATGGTTTGCACAAGGTAATAGAATTAATCTGTAATGCATTGCAATGAAGAGGATATAGTTCAATTATTTAATAATGCCATTCAAACGCAATGGAATTATTTGGTAATGACATTACACAATTTGCAAATAATAATTACATACTAATAGTTTATAGAAATGTACGTGTGCTATAATCTATGTCTAGAAAAGTCGGCCATGTAACGTAGCAGACAAAGACCTAAGTGTCGTATAGAATGTTCTAGCAGCGACAAGAATGGTTTGTAGAATGTTCCAGAATGATCGCGTAGTGGGAAATTGGAGAGCTTTATGTAAATCAAGAATATTCCAGAAGGTTCAGGTCCTGTACTGAAGTACTATATATAAATTAGTCGTTCGCTCGCTAGTCCAGTGTTCGTATCGGAAAAGTAATGGACAACAACTCGTGAGACGTACGGCAAAAATGTCAAGAGTTCGCAAATTTCTGTAATATTCGGCAGAGCACTCTGAGTTCTTGAACTGCGAGCGTAGTGGTAATATGTGCTTGTGGCTATAGTGGGGTAATTATTTTGGACAGTGAATCGTATGTAATGGACGAGAATACTGTACTGGAGATGGACGAAATGAGTATCTCTAACCGAAATAAACATCCCATTCGTACTTACTTCATATGTATTGTTTCGTTGAAATCACTTTACTTGCGGCGAAGACGGGGCAACTACTCATGTCATACACGTACAATCTCCAACACCTACATACACGCATTTGAGGTCCGAGGGGTGGAGCAATTGTCAAATAACCTACACAACGTGTAATGCTGTACTGGTTGCTGGTTTATTAACGTTGTATTGTTACCCATAAGTTATTGGTTAATTACAAACATATAGTTAACCATTACGATTATAATGGGTAACTGCTACATGTCATTACAATTACTATTTAATTCTAATGACCAGTTCACCATTACCATGTAATGGTAACGCTAAGTTCTTGTTCCCATTGCCATTCGGTTGTAATAAATTACCGATTAATTCAATTACGATTTTGCCCAACTCTGCTACAGATATCCCTGTATCGACACGGACTCTGACTAGCAGATTGGCCGAGGGCAGGTTTGCGTTCTCGCCTGCCGATCAGAGATGGAAACGAGTCATGGGTCACCGGGTCGACAATTTCTTCCGGGTCAAACGGGTCGGGTCAAGGTGTTCCTGACCCGATTTCGACTGGGTTTTATTTCCGTTTTATTTTTGAATAGAAAAACAAAATATATTTCAAAGAACCCTTCAGAGGTCTTTGAAATAATACTTCAGAGCTGCAGAGTATGATCCAGGAACTTGCTGAGCAGAGTAAAGAAATGGGATTAAAATTAACTTTCAGAAGACAAAACTGAAGAACAATGCTTTTACAAGAAATAAAAATTTATCGATTGATGGAGAAAAGCTGTAGATAACCGATACTTACTTTTATCTTGGACAGTAGATATCAAGCAAAAAATGTTCTGAGAGAACTAATTGAAAGAACAAGAGAATATGAACTCCCATTATGCATGGCTTTTATTGATTATGAAAAGACCTTAGATTCCGTGAAACCATCAGCAGTTAAAATGGCTTTGAAATCCTGTGGTATTGAAGATGCGTACATTAACATTATTAATTACATCTATGAAAATGCAAGTGCAAAAGTTCAGATATTTGAGGACACAGCACTAAATAAAAATTGGAAAGGGAGAGAGACAAGGTGACACCATATCTCCCAAGCTCTTTAATGCCACACTGCAAAATGTCTTTCAGTCACTGAACTGGGAAAACAAAGGGATAAAGATTAATGGAGATTATCTCACCTTCGTTTTGCTGATGAGGTGGTCATTTTTGTAACTACCCCTTCAGAGTTGCAGAATATGATGCAGGATCTTTCTGAGAAGGGAAAAGGGGATTAAAAATGAACTTTCAGAAGACAAAACTGATGTACAATTCTTTTACAAGAAACGAAGATTTGGCGATTGATAGGGAACCGCTGGAGATAACTAATTCTCACATTTACCTTGGGCAACAGACATCAAGCGAGAATCACATTGATGAAGAAATTAATTGGATGTTAAAAACTTGGTACGATAGCGTTTAGAAGAAGCAGTGCATTTTTTAAGAGCAATACGCCATTATGTCTTTAAAAAAGTGTTTAATCAATGCATCCTTGCAGTGCTTACGTACGCAGCGGAGACGTGGACCGTAACTAAAAAAAGACATACAAAGACTGCAGACAACTGAAAGAAGCATGGAGACATGCATGCTTGGTGTAACCAAGAAAGGGAAACAGAGAAACTCGTGGATAAGGAAAATGACAAGAGTGGAAAACACCAGGATCAGAGCAAGATCCCTAAAATGGCAATGGGCTGGACATACAAGGTTTGTTCGGAAAGTAATGAGACCACTTTTCCTGAGCCAATCAGAAGAGCCGGAGGGCTGAGTCTCCGGGCTTGACGGGTGGCGGGGTATGTTAGGTAAACGATCGATGTCTCGTCAGTTGGCTCTGAGCTTTTACAGAGTGAGGATCACTTGCGGAGTGGACAGCTGTGTGAGCGTCTCGTAACGGTCAAAATGCAGAAGAGTGTCGAACAGCGATACGCGGTAAAGTTTTGTGTTAAACTTGAAAAATCCGCGACCGAGACGCTTGCTATGATACAGAAAGCCTACGGGCACAGGAAGCTTTATCGAAAGCACAAGTGTTTCGGTGGCACAAAACGTTCACAGAGGGAAGAGAGAGCGTCGAGGATGAGCCACGCCCAGGGCGCCCTTCAACGTCTCACACTGCGGACAAGGTAGAAAAGGTGAAAGCGGTTTTAGACTCTAACCTACGTTTAAGTGTTAGATTAGTAGCAGAGCACATAGGACTCGCGAAATTCATTGTGCATGAAATCATCACGCAAAAATTGCAGATGCGGAAAGTTTGCACCAAATTAGTTCCAAACGTTTTGACCGATAAACAGAGGAACAACCGTGTGTCGATTTCTAGTGAGCTTGTGGACCATGTGAGGAGTGAACCCGTTTTTTTGGAAAAAGTGATAACAGGTGATGAAACGTGGGTCTTTGAGTACGATCCGGAGACGAAAAGACAGAGTGGCACACTCCCGAGTCTCCTCGACCAAAGAAGGTTCGAATGTGCAAATCGAAGATGAAATTGATGCTGATTGTCTTCTTTGACTGTAAAGGTGTTGTCCATAAGGAGTTCGTACCACCCGGACAAACGGTCAACGCTGCATTTTACGTGGAAGTGCTTCAACGGCTGAAGAACAGAGTTGCGCACGTCCGCCCGAAGATCACCAACACTTGGGTTCTTCACCACGATAATGCGTCGAGCCATGCGTCGCTTCGAGTGACAGAGTTTCTGGCAAAACACAACGTGGCAACGCTGCCCAACCTCACTACAGCCCAGACTTGGCCCCGACTGACTTCTTTTTGTTTCCGCGGCTCAAATCCAGCCTGAAAGGACACTATTTTGGGACTGTTACAAGCGTGCCAACTGCCGCAACGAGTGCTTTGAAAGCGATTCCTGTTCCCGACTTCCAGGCAAGCTACGCGGCGTGGCAGAACCGCTGGCAGCGGTGCATTGATGTTCTAGGATGTTATTTCGAGGAATTTTTATGTTACGTAAGCATAACTTTAATTAAACGTCTGTTATTGAATGAATCTCATTACTTTCCTGACAGACATTGTATTGTCAGGAGAACGGGCTACCGATGAAGAACCTAAATTTTAGACTGGATTCCAAGGGACAGGAAAAGACCCAGAAGAAGACCACGTGGGACATGGGTGGAAGAGACTGGTCCAAGACAGACCGTTGTGGTAAAAACTTGGGGGGGGGGGACCTTCATCCAACAGAGGATTGATAATGATTGACAATGATGATGATATATTCGAGTTCGTAACTCAAAGTAGATTTGTCCAGGTCAGGACCTGGTCGGGTCTAACTATGTGACGGGCGGGTCGGGGTCCAAAATTATTGACCCGTTTCCAACTCTAGCGCTAATGCGACAACTGCCACTCACCGCAACACACAGTCGCGGAGTTGCATTGGTGGTGTACGAGACATGAGTGATGGGATGAGTGAAACTCGATCAATTGCTGCATCTCGTTTTGTTATCGTTTCTCCGTAGTATCCACGACGCCATGTTTCAGAACACTGTCTACATCAGCAGACAGTGCCTACATCCTGCGACATTTCCACTCGATGCTACGCCGTGTTGCCGAACTCACAAGTCCAGCATGACGGCCATCCGATCTACTGACCCATGTCACATTATAGTATCTTTTTGGCCATCGCATTTACCAAATTCTTCAGAAATTAAAAAACTTCTTTCTCACGTATGTGTCTACATGTGTGGTAAACTTTGTCTTGTTTCGTGCATTCCTTCATGGTATAACGTTTTTTATGTCGAACAATGTATTATTGTAAAGAAATAGAGAGACTGTTCACGATCTGTATAGATGTCTTATGCATGCTAGATGACAGCCCTATGTAGCTATTCAGAGGTCATAGGTTTGTTTGAAGATTTAAGAAGATCCAAAAGAAGAAACGTTTGTTTCAAGTAAAAGATGCCTACACCATTTTAGACAGATTAAAAATTATCACAACGTTCAATATTTTGGCGAAGGACCAAGTGGATGTAAGGAATCGGCTGCTGCATATGCTGATGTGCTAAGGGAAATTATACGGAATGGCCATAATAAACTACATTAGGGACTGATTGCCGATAAAATCCATTTTTCCAGAATGTTCTTCTTCACAAAGAACAAATGGCTACACCGGACTAAGCTACCAAAAACACCCCTACATGTGATTTATTAAAGCTTCCAAAAACACACCTACGTGTGACTTATTAAAGCTTCCAAAAACACCCCTGCGTGTGACTTATACTTCTGTTAACATTCTTTTGGGTTTCGTTTTCTTATGTAAATCAAGTTACTTCTCGATTCCAGATTTTCTCACTGAACGGCGCATTACTTTCCTGAACAGCTTTTGCTATTTGGAAACGCTGATAGTGGGTCACAGAAAGATAAAAATGGGAACACTGAATGTAGTAGAATGAGACGGGTAGAGTTCGTGGAGCGGCCGAGATCTATGTACATAGATGTGTAGAGATTACGAGTGAATTGTTTAACGTTGATATAAAGTTTGTTGAATAATATATGATGGACTATCGCTGTCACTGGATTGATTTCTGAGTAAAGACCTGAGAGTCAGGTTGTATCAGTGGATTTGACCTTTCAGTGAGTGAAAGAATAAACTCGTGGATATAATTAACTGCTAACGGTCAGAAACCAGCATAACAGATAAGAGACTTGCACTACCACTCCATGGCTGCATTCTTTCACTCACTGAAAGGTCAAATCCCCTGAAACAATGTGGCTTTCAGGATTTCAATGCAGTGTCAGCAATAGTCTTGAGCAACGTGTATATCACGTCTTTTTTTTTTTTTTTTAATTGGAGGTTTAACGACCACCGTGAGCAACTCAATAAGCTATGAGCAGTTGCCCAGTCCCTAATTTAGGGCCACTGACTCCAGGGAAGGGAAAGAGCCAGTGCCGTAAGACAATCACAACATCCATGCCTCACCGGTATTCGAACCCGGACCCTTCTCGGACGAATGATCAAAAGCCATCGCTTAGACCACTGCGCCACCTGGGCGGACTATCACGTCTTCAATCCAGTGACAGCAAGTCTATCGCGTATGCCTCAGCAAGCTTTATATCAACAATTTACAATCTAGTTTAATTTGTGCAACCACGTATATAGATCTCGAAAACTTCACCAATTTCATTCTACTACATTCAATGTTGTCATTTCGTCTCTCTGTGACCCACTGTCAGTGTTACCAATTAGTAAAGACTGTTCGGGGAAGTAACATGCTGTTTAGTGAGAAAACCTTTGATCAAAACTAAATTTATGTACGGATCTGGATACTTTAATAACGCATCTGTTCAGTGTCATTTGGAAAATCACAGAGACTCCAATGATTGAGTCTCTCACTTACAGAAATCAAATAATTAAAAAAGCATGGACATCGACAGTTTTTCACTGGTTGATTCAACATCCTCCTTTTGGTCCGCAGTCAAAAATTACTGTAAAAAAATAAAAACACAACGCAGCCGCTCTAGTTCTACAATGTTCCAAACCACATCTAACTGGAAATGTCAAACGAAGATGAAGCAGTACTGAGATAACTACTTTGGCGGGGGTGGGGGTGGGAGACTAACGACCACTGTGCGCAACTCTATGGGCTAATGAGCTATGAGCAGTCGCCCATCCCTAATTTAAAGCCACTGCCTCCAAAGTATTTAAAAACTACATGTACAGTATTCAAAAAATTTCGCGGTAGTAACAAAACTACGTTTTATGGGCACAAATTTTAATAATCTATATGTTTAAAACATAAGGCCGTTTCTTTCTGCAATCCGCCAGTGCCACCCACTGGAGCGATTTTCATGTTGTTGTTTTTTAAATCAAGGCTACTGACACACAGATTTGTCATCGCCAATTTTCATTGTCATAAGTTTTGGCTTTTTGTTTTGTTACCATGTCGTTTTCTACTAAAGCTTCAGTACTTGCAGATGGCGCTGCAAGTACTGAAGCTTTTGTTCTCGTTTCAGTACTTGCAGCGCCATCTGCCTTTCTGTGGTGGTAGGACTTGGATCAAAGCCCTCCGCTAACAACTACGTAGTTGTAATCGAAGTTCAAAGTCAAACGGAACAGCGGCGACTTGGACTTTGCTTTCTATGTGAATGCGTTTAAGCTTACTCTTAGGAAAGAGTTGTTTTGGTTTGTCATAGAACGACATGTTATCCCTATTTTCGGTGACGGCAACTGTTTATTTCGTGCTGTTCCTCAGTGTTTATATAATAATGAGGAACCTCATCGTTAAATTCGTATACGAGTAGCTGGAGAAATAAAAAAATAATGGGAATATTACGAAAATTTTGTTGTTGGTGACCTGCGTCATACACTGCCCATTAATAATTCAACCGTTTATTACAGTTATGAATTTTATTACGATTCGTGTTATATGACAAGAAAAAGATTCAGTCACAGCTTTTTCAATCGTGCATGGTACGGGTTACGGATTAGTTTTAATAAACTTTACAAGTTTCTGTATGCCGTCGTGAAAAAATGGCGGGCTTCGGAAAGCGACAAACACGTGGCGTGCGGTTTCAGCTGATATTTGATAGGAAAACGATTTACTCTGTAGAAAGGTGTGCAGATGCTTGCAAAAGTGCTAATCGTGTGCAGATGCTTGCAAAAGTGCTAATCAGTAAGAAACAGATCAGGTGAATAAGGTGGAAGAGGTAAGGTCTCGTACCTCAACTGATGCGCTTCTGGATCAACTGGCATTATAATGGAGAAGTATAGGCCCACGGCGATTGACCAATGCCGGCTGTTTGGTGGACAGTTTTCCATGCAAAAGTTCAAGTTCTTAACAAAACCTGTCCACCATGAAGTTTTGACCCAGTTGTAAGAAGAAAGAGTGGATCACATCAGCTGCCGACTACCAAACACTGACCATCTTTCTGAGATGGAGTATCGGCTTCTGTTTTTCTTTCGGAGCTTCACTTCTCGGTTGAGGCATTGCGCCGAAAGCCGGCGATTTTTAATGAAGTGGAAGCCCACAGAAAATTCCAGTCCCGAGCTGGAGCGTACTGATAGGTCCCGTAACCTTTGCATGGCGGGGGAAGGGGGAAGAGGAGGCTCGCGAATAAGAGGATTCTACAAAATTGTTTGCTGACATTTTATATGAAACTGGAAATTCTCCAAATACGTGGCGTCAGTGAATAACCAAAGACATCGAAGCTGACAGAAAAACACTAAAAAAAAATATCAGAATCTGACAGAAAAGCACACATTGTTGGCCACCGTGGTGTAAGGCTAACACGCTCGGCTAGATTTCGAGAGATCTAAGATTCGGATACCCAGCTGTGACCGAATAACAATCTTTCGGTTGCTATGTGTTGCTAAAACGTGGAAAGAGCGATGCCTTTGTTTATTCACTGACGCCACGTATTTGGAGGATTTTCACTTTGGATTTAACTGCTATAATTAATATATAGCCAGTGCCGTTAATGCCCACGAGCTAGAGGAGTCTCGGTAGTTGAGCCCATCTTACGGATTTATGATGTCAGAAGCTGACAGAAAAACACACATGTCGCCGTGGATTGTTGGACACCGTGGTGTAAGGCTAACGCGCTCGGCTAGATATCGAGAGATCTGGGGTACGATCTCAGCGGTGTCCGGATAACAATTTTTCGGTTGTTTGTGTTAATTAAAGGAAAACGTGGAAGGAGCAATGATTTTGTCTATTAACTCGGTGTTTATAAACACTGAAATCTCCAGCATATTCATCTATCCACATATAAATCGAAAATAAACTTTTCATCTCTCCGTTACTCCACATATTTGACCTATACTTCTTACTATTTTTTGACTCACCATAGGCTTTGCCAAAACCTACAAGCTGTTCGGGGAAGACATGTGTCGTCCAGTAAGAAACTCAGTAGTAACCTAGGAGTAACGCAATTTACATAAAAAACAGAAACTGGAATGGAAGGCAAACTTAGAGCTACGCGTCACTTGTTCTTTAAAACGCTTTCGAAAAAAGTAACAAAAATTACCTTCACGAGAAGGATCTAATCTGGTAAGAACGTTCCAGCCATTACATAACGAGATTCACAGGAAAAATGGAGTCCCTTATATGAAAATCCTTACGGCTAACTTTCTAACAAAGAATTTCTACCTAAAATGAGCACTACTTGTATGCAGCATTTGAGCAAGTAAATATATTTACCAAAATCAAGAAATACTCCCCTTTACAAAAAATTGGAGCATCATTTTAGCAAGGAAGTACATTAGCTCTGTAAATAAGCCGGCATAGAACCTTGGAATGGAACGTGAAACTCGAAAAGTGAGTTTGCGTGATAAATATCGTATTTTGTAATTGCAGCTTTTGGCTGAAGCCACAAAACCGCCGAAAAGAAAAGCCCTCTTAACTGAAAGTCAGGCTGCTTCAGCCATTCACGTTGCTTTGCTCTCGCAGATAGAAACTTTGTTTACATTGATAGACGTCGTCCCATTAATAAGCTGCTCCCAGAACAAACAAAGAAACGCGGGCGAATGTAATTTAGACAATATTCCATTTTGTAGCGGCGAACAGGAAGAACTTGGAGCTCACGGCCAACATAGTACAGTTGTAGCTTAAAGGCAGAATGAGTGAGAGAAAGGAGGGGCCTTAATTTGCTTAGCCTTTTGTGTGCTGTTCATTAAAGAGCGGACTGGTGTGTTCCAAAGTCGGCCCAAAATTTAATCATTACTTCTAGTCTGTCTGGCTCGGACGAAAGCGCGATTTTGTTGTTTGAAGTGGGGCACCACTCACTCCACGTCCGCCATCAACTGTGAGATGCTACCCAGCATACTGCATATTTATCCTCACAAAGCCTTGTTAATAAGTTGTCTAATTGCAGTTCTTTGTAAAAAGCCTTCTCTTCATTAACATTCCATTTATACGAATTCCAGCAGAAGGGCTTCGAACGCCCAGAGTAATTAGCTCGACTGTGAATAACATATTGGAAATTTAGAGACCAGTAAGTACATAGAAACCCACTCCTGTGGCTGTTTTAATTTCAGCGAACCGCTGCCGCATTCCACCGCTGAATTAGACACTGTCATCGTCTGCGTTAAATTTCACAAAAGGTTAAATGAAATCGCATTTTATTTAAAAGAATAACATGTCTTCCGGAGGAGACTAATTACGGAGCTCAAAACTTAATAAACGCGTCTGACTTCAGGATTAATAAAGCTAACCGATACTTTTTTTGAAGGTTACCCAGAAATAATTCGTCTTGTACGATACATCCGCACACGAATAGAAATGAAGCTTGCGGAAAGTCTCCACTGATGAATTCGTTACAGATTTTCTATTAGTTCTAGCACCTTTGCATATTATTCTCTTGCAGCGGCGAGGCTACTATGTGACACATGCTTTTACAATCCATACAATTACGCCCCTTAGATGTCACAAGATTATATGTGGACTTACTTAACAAGAAAAATCTAAATCATGGGTTTCTAAGTAACTATCACTTTCTGTACATGTTTTCAACTCAGACGTCAGGGAAGAGAGACTGATGTGAAACTAATTGGTCACGAAGTCACGTGGTGATATGAAGCCACAAGACTATGCAGGGCAGTAGCAAATTTTTCTTATCTGGGAGGGCGAGATTTTAAATAACGCCCTTTCGAATTAAAAGTTTCCCACTTCCACAAAATAGTACACATCTTTTACCTTCTCATACCCCCGTTATAGAAAAGTACTATAATCGTTCACAAATTGCACTTCCAGTTCTTGAAAAAATTTTATTTACATGTTTTATAAATTTACATAACTTTTGAGGTCTATGTTAAGCTCAATCACTAATGATTGGCCGAGGTTCAGAAGTCTCGTAAATCCGTTAGTCCCGGGTTAGAGACTCCTCGTTATAAACAATCTAACCCCAGTCCTCGGTGTAGTATAAGTAGTGCCCGCTGGATCCACAAAACAACCAACTGAAATCGACTGCCATTGTTTTTTATGTTTTCCAATTGTAGGTTGAAGAAGCGTATATGCCCCAGCTTTGTTCGTCTGTCTGTCTGTCAGTCCGAACGATAACTCGCGTAAAAATTGTTCAATTTCGATGAAATTTTAGTATGTGGTAAGAGACCATCTGGGGACAAACCTTATTGAAAATGGGCGAAATGGGGTCAAAGGTCAGGACATAGGAGCGGGATCCACTCCATTGTCCTTATGCATCATAACTTACGTAAAATTGCTTCGCTTGCGACGAAACTTTATCATATTGTTCCGGAGGTATACTGAACCGGTTCTGTTGAATGTCATCGAAATGGGGTCAAAGGTCAATGCTCAGGAGCGAGGTTTATTCCACAGCCATTATCCTCATAACTTGAGTAATGATATCTGTTATGTTGGAAAGCGTATAATAATCAATGCATTGCATGATTTTACTAACTTGTTGACGTATAATGCAATACGATTCCACGGAATTGTCAATTAAGTTTTCACACAAAGCAGGTTTTGTTCCAGGGAATTTTTTTGTAATTTTTCAGCTTTGGTGATTTTCTAGCTAAGACGTTTTTTCCTGATGATTTTTAACTAAAAATGAGCATACCGGCACTTCAAAATTTCAATTTCAAGCACTGATATCACCTTACAGATATAAAAAAAATGTGGCCCACTATAAAATTCGTTTAAAAACCTTGGCCCAAAGCTCCATAAGAGTTGGACAGTACTAGAATAGATGACTATTCAAGGAGGCGTTACATTATATTTGCATTTTGTATGATAAAAAATGCTCTTGCACTCTGAAGCAGTGGACGTAACCAAAACTATCATCCTCCATCCATCCCCCTCCTGCGCAGAGTAGCAAGATTTCAGCACGGAGGAGCACACACATACACTGTTAAAAATTCTGTAGTGCACCAAACAGTGGTACTACATCAGCTGCACCACTTTTGTGGAAAAAGTAAACCACTGTGTGATGCATGAAATCCATAGAACCATGACGCAATTATGCACATGGTGTGATATTCAACCTGAATAGTGCGAAGTTGCATTCATTGCATCATGTTTATGTATGTTTCATGCATCACATGATGGTTTACCTTTTCCCTAAAAGTGATGCAACTGATGTAGCACCACTTTTTGGTGCAGCCTACAACAAGGTTTCTAATAGTGTAGGTTTGCATTCTGTGACGTTTTCTACGCTTCTGGTCGTCTAACTGAATTGTTTTACTTTATATTTGCATCGTGCACTTGAAAGCATAATTAAGATCACGCACATACTATGCAATTTTTGCATCGTGTACTTGAAAGCATAATTAAGATCAAGCACATAATATGGAATTTTTGCATCGTGTACTTGAAAGCATAACTAAGATCACGCACATACTATGCAATTTTTGCATCGTGTACTTGAAAGCATAATTAAGATCAAGCACATAATATGGAATTTTTTGCATCGTGTACTTGAAAGCATAATTAAGATCAAGCACATAATATGGAATTTTTTGCATCGTGTACTTGAAGGCATAATTATGATCCGCACATAATATGGAATTTTTGCATCGTGTACTTGAAAGCATAACTAAGATCACGCACATACTATGCAATTTTTGCATTGTGTACTTGAAAGCATAATTAAGATGAAGCACATAATATGGAATTTTTTGCATCGTGTACTTGAAAGCATAATTATGATCCGCACATAATATGGAATTTTTGCATCGTGTACTTGAAAGCATAACTAAGATCACGCACATACTATGCAATTTTTCCATCGTGTGCTTGAAAGCATAACTAAGATCACGCACATAATATGGAATTTTTCCATCGTGTACTTGAAAGCATAATTAAGATAAAGCACATAATATGGAATTTTTGCATTGTGTACTTGAAAGCATAATTAATATCACGCACATAATATGGAAGTTTTGCATCTGTACTTGAAAGCATAATTAAGATCACGCACATAATACGGAATTTTTGTATTGTGTACTTTCTTGAAAGCATAATTAAGATCACGCGCATAATATGGAATATTTTGCATCGTGTACTTGAAAGTGTAACTAAGATTACGCACATAATATGGAATTTTTGCATCTGTACTTGAAAGCATATTTAAGATCACGCACATAATATGGAATTTCCTGTACGAGCAACTTCACCGAAATGATAGCTGCACCTGATAATTGGGTGTGATGTCTTTACGGTTTCTTTCCCTCTTCCCCCCCTTCCCTTTTATTTTAATGTCAAACGATGTGCTCAGTATCACATACTTTGATGACGTTTCTTATCTTACAAACTCCGCCGATATTTTAGTGATATTCTTTTTTTTTTTCATTTCATGGGACTCACCTACCAGAGAAACGGCGTTTCCACAACTCAGAAAAGTGTATTTACCGGATATTTAGATAAAATCATTTTTATCTGTCGACGTAGTCCACATCACACATTCAAAAATATTGATTATTTCTTTCGTTATGCAATTGCGTTCATTTGAAATTTTCGGAAAGACTAAAAAATCGTTACGTGTAGCCACTTTTACGATGTCATATATTTAAATATTTTCTTACTAAGACGCTTATGGCTCATAATTCAGATTTATTACTTCCTCTTTTTCTTCGGAATATTCATAATGAAGTCTTCCTTAATCCAAAACCAATATTCGTACCTCTTCCTTGATGATTGTACTCATAACGTCGCCCATTTCCTGCTTTTGCAATAAATAAACACAAGGTAATTACACTTGCTGTTCTTCGAAAATATATTCTGGCAACGACAGTTCGTGATTCAGTTCATCCAAGTCGTAATCATCTAAAGTAAGAGCAGATCAGAAATGTAAAAAAATCCTTATTTTTTTTTTAGAGAAGGGTTTGACAATCACCATAAGAAATTTACAGTCATCAGCAACCGTTCTTCCTTAATTTGTGGCCAATGATTCCAGGGATGTGACAGAACCAGCACTCGGACAAAACACCAAGCGCCTCAGACCACTTGGCCAGAGATAGACTTGTTAAATAATCAGATGGCAAAGTTGACTGAGTGAAAAGAAAGACTTATAGTACAACCGCCACCGGATGCCTATATTACACACAGCGGAAATCAAAAAGCCGGACTGTAAGATGAGAGTCTAAAAAATGACTGTTTATTTGTTTAATAAATAAACAGTCATTTTTAAAATGTCTTTAAGTGAGTGTTAGGGTTCATCTCCTATCCTATATCGGCAATGTAAATTTTTTGTGCACATTTTCTCGAAGACTATTACTTTGTAGTGTTTGAAATTTTGAGCACAAATAACAAGTTAGTAAAATCATGCAATGCATTGATTATAATACGCTTTCCAACATTACAGAAATCATTACTCAAGTTATCACTCAAGTTATAAGAATAATGTCTGTGGAATAAATCTCCCTCCTGTGCCCTGACCTTTAATCCCAATTCGATGGTATTCAAAAGAACCGGCTTGGTATACCTCCGAAACAACATGATAAAGTTTTGTCGCAATCGAAGCATTTTTACGTAAGTTATGATGCATAAGGGCTATGGAATAGATCCCGCTCCTGTGTCCTAATCTTTGACTCCATTTCTCCCATTTTCAATAAGGTTTGTCGCCAGGTGGTCCCCTACCACATACTAAAATTTCATCGAAATCGAACCTTTTTTACGTTAGTTGTGGCGCATAACAGCAGTGGAATGGATCCCTCTCCTATGTACTGACCTTTGACCCCATTTCGTTCACTTTAAAGAAGGTTCCTTCCCAGGTGATCCCCTACCAGATACTAAAATTTCATCGAAATCGAACGGTTGTTACGCTAGTTACCGTGCTGACGGACATACGCACACAACGCGTGACGTAATGAGGCAGATGGGAATCGCGACCATCTGCCTGCCGCAAGAGTGTGACGTCTTAAATCTTTAATAGGATCCACACACAACGCGTGACGTAAATAGACAGATGGCGTGACCGCGCGCCAACATTCTCAAACGCGAGTTGTGACGTCACAAGATTTCTAAGCATTGGTAACATTAATGGAACAACGCCATCACTAAAAACGTTATAATTCGGGGTGGTTATTTAACCAATTAAACGAATTCTTCTAAAGTCGAGATCAAGCTAAATCGATTTCTAGTACCAGAAAACGGTAGGTTAACGACTTTCATCAAAATTCTTAGAGCCGTTTTCAAAATAAAATGTACATACATACATACACACAAGAATTGCTACTTTAAGGCGGATGTCAAGTAACTTTGCTTTCTATACTTCCAATGGAAAAACTTTTGTACACATTTTCTTCACAATTAATGCGTTCCCAATGATGAAAATTTGAACATGGATTAAAATATCTTCATTTTATAACTTGCAATACTTAATATTTTCTAAAACATAACCATAACTATGCAATTCAACATTTGTTTGTCTACTGACGTCATGAAAATACAGGTCGCGCCATCTTTTTTCTGGATAATTAATGTGTTCACAAGGATGAAAATTTGAACATCGATTCAAATACCTTCATTTCATAACTTGGAATACTTAATATTTTCTAAACCATAACCGTAATTATGCAATCCAAATATTTTTTGTCCACTGACGTCATCAAAGTACAGGTCGCGCCATCTTTTCTCTGGTTTCAACACCACCAAAGGAAAAGTTATTGATTTTTAATAAAATTATGGTTATGTTTTAGAAAATATTAAGTTTTCCAAATTATAATATGAAGTTATTTCAATCGATGTTCAAATTTTCATCCTTGGGAACACATTAATTGTGAAGGAAATGTGTACAAAAGTTTTTCCATTGGAAGTATAGGAAGCAAACGTCCACCTTAATAATATGGGATAAGGACAATGGAATGGATCGCAATCCTATGTCCTGACCTTTGACCACATTTCGTCCATTTTCAATAGGGTTCGTTCCCAGGTGGTCCCCTACTACATACTGAAATTTCATCGAAATCGAACCATATTTACGCAAGTCATGACGCATAAAGGTAATAGAATGATCTCGCTCCTACGTCGTGACCTTTGACCCCATTTGTTCCATTTTCAGTAGGGTTTGTCCCCGGGTGGTCCCCTACCACATACTAAAATTTCATCGAAATCGACCCATTTTTACGACAGTTATCGTGCGGAGAGACGGACGGACGGACAAAGCTGGAGCATATACGCTTCTTCAATATACGGTTGGAAAGCGTAAAAAACGACCCATAGCTAATATATGCCTTAAGTTATTATTTCGAAAAAAAGTTTAGAATTTCTTTTTTAAATTCAATTTATATCTGACTCGAATGTATTCCAATTTGGCGGTAGATGGCGCGATAAGTTAGCTTAGCAGCGTTTCTGTCTGGAAGAAACGAAATCTCTCATTTCTGCCTGGTTTTTCCAATTACCTGAGCCAAATAGAAATAAATGAATGGGGGCAAAAGTGGGACTGGAATCTTTTCTTCCATAAATAATCTTAAATCCTATTGGACGTTCAATGTGTACAATAGCAGAGAACCTCTGAATTTGAGCTACAGAAACTCCACTCTACTTACTGAGCTCCACCCCAAAATAAACGTACAATAACATAAATAACGTCATTGGTAAAAACGTAACAGCAAGTATTTTGTCTTTTTATTTCGGTGCTAACGAGAGTCCGCTTCCATTCTCAATATGGTGAGGTCAGCAGTGACTCCCTGACACCAACTTCTGGGACAGACACTCAAGTTGTAAAAGCCACGCCCAAAGAGTGGTTTTTTGCACCATCTATTGCAGAAAATGAACGTTAACACTAATTCAAGGACAGCCTTAAGAGTTGAAATCAGCTGTTTATAAACATGTTTTCATAAACACAGCCTCACTAAACCAGATGACCGAGTTCCTAGTACGATTCTTTGCTGCAATGAGATGAGGTAGTTCGAAGCCTTTGTTTACATTCTGGGATCGAGGCTATCTTTTTCATATTTAAGTGTGGACGTTTACATTTGTACCAAAAGTATGCAGTCAGGTCTAAGCTTCATCTGAAAGAGGAATTCCCACGAGAAACGGCACGTCTCTCTGCGTTGCATTCCTTTTACTACTAAAGTAGTTCCTTTCACTAGAGCACCTTGTTCCTCTAGAGCAGGGTAGAAGGGTTCAACTTTTTCTGAAAGGCCGGCCACATGACAAAATGAAATCGGACTCGCGGGACACATGAAAAAGAAGAGTGAAAATGCTTGTGTTTATTCTCAGTTACATCTTGAGTGACGTATTTTGAACTGGGGTGTCACAGTATTCTTCATTATGTAGCCGAAATGACGTGTGATGTATACCTCTAATTTAACGTTCCTTTTCAATTTCTGTGTTCTCATGTAAATTTGGTTTCTCCTCGTTAAATATTTTCGGACTTAACGCCACAGAATTTCTCCCGACGGGTTTGTAAAAGCTGGCAACCTGACAGTAGCTCAAATTGCAATCAAACGTAAATAAGAGCAGATTGTATGAGCAGAGCTATATTTGATGAACTCAGCGATTTTTATTCAGAGTTGACAGCTATGTTATACTGAGCTATGTTAGCCAAGCTATACACTATATTGACAAAAGTCAACGCACACCCCACCAAAAGCAAATGAAAAGATCCGCCGCGTTGTTAAAATGCGAGGTACAGCTGCAAACGGTATAAAAACAAGCCTGCAGCTGACCACGATCGCATCGCACTGTGAGGTAGAATGAAAATGTTGCGGCGGGAGAGAACTGACTTTGAGAAAGGAAAGATTGTTGGGTGTTATATTAGTGGGTTGTCCATAAGAGAAACCGAGAGGCGTTTAAACATACCCAAGTCAACTGTTTTGGATGTACTGAATAAGTGCAAGACACATGGCGTGCCAGAAGTAGCAAAACGTACCAGCAGACCAAAGAAAATCAGTGAAAAAGGATGTCGAAGCCTCAGGAGAGTCGTTACAGCTAATCGACGGAGTACTGCACAAGACCTCAGTTCACAGGCGAGTAAAAATCCTGGAACCTCGGTATGTACACGTACCATTCGCAGAGAACTTCATTCCATAGGTTTTCATGGTCGTGCGGCTGCTCATAAGCCTTTGATCTCCACTCGGAACGCTACTCGTCGTTTAGCATGGCCTAAAGAACATTTATCGTGGACCGTAAATAAATGGAAACGGGTCCTATGGACTGTTGAATACAGACACACCATCCATCAGTCTGATGGCCGTGTGTGTGTATGGCGGCAGCCGGGGAAAAGCTATTTGCCACAGTGTGCTGTTCCTACGGTCAAGTTTGGAGCTGGCAATGTACTCGTGCGGGGGTGTTTTCGTGGTATAGTCCCGGCCCACTGGATATCGTAAACAAACCTGTTAACCAGCACGTGTACCTCGATATTCTGGACAATTATGCCCTATCAACTCTGTGGCAATACTATGGAACCGAGTCTTGTTGGTACCACCAGGATAATGCACCGAGCCATAAAGCAAGGACTGTTACGGCGTGGTTTGACGATTATTTCGTATCGTGTGTGGACTGGCCAAACACAGAGCCCTGATCTTAATCCCATAGAGCACGTATGGGATGAATTAGAGCGCTTCATAAGAAGTTTGGAACCAAGGCCTACTACTAAGCAACAGTTAACGGCAGCATTATGTACTGAATGGAAGAGCATAACTATCGCCGTGTTCCAAAACCTTGTGGAAAGCATGTCCCGAAGGATCACTGCATACATTAAGGCCAAAGGTAGACCGACACCGTACTAATGTATGTCAATAAATGTTATGTTGTATTTCTCTTCTAGGTGTCCGGTGACCTTCGTCAATATAGTGTATGTCGAATACGATATGAAAGCTATGTTGGGACATTATGATGTTACATGCTAAGTAAATAGAGATAGGTATTAATCTAGGTTGGTTGGTTGGTTGGTTGGTGGATTTTATTGGCGCAAGGGCCAGGTTTGGCCAAAGAGCGCCAGACAAAGAACTATCAGCCACAGATTTTTAAAAACGTGGAAAATGACCAAGAGCAGACAGGCCCGGTAAAAGCTGAAAAAGAGTATGATGAAAGCTGTGAAGACAAGGTAGTCAACTAGGTTTATATAAAAATTTATTAATTTACTATTAGAATTATATATATATATATATATATATATATATATAAGAGCAAAACTGAAGACTAAGGAAAAAATTTTAGAATTTAAAACGAAGGGTGCAAAATAACCTGAAAATCAAAACGCGCAACGCAGCAGTTTTGAAAATTCAGAATTCACATTCTATAAAGAAGATACCTAAGCAAAAAAATACATATATAATTTTGACTCACACCTAGTACAACATAGAAAAGGTTATGTATCTACCTGTGTGAGTAAAAGGAGAAAAGATAAAAAAATAAAATAAAACAACTGAATGTAGAAGGTGTCGAGAATACTGAGCCTTGGCTTTATCAAGGACCAGCAAAAACTCTGCATTTTCTCACTTCCACAAAGACCTAGTTGGAAATGGGTTTCTGCAAGGCCATAGATGCAAGTAACATTCCCACCTAAAATAGTTTAAAAAATATATATATAATTCATGTCCTCCGTAGAGTAGCATGACCTAGCACTAGTTAACAATTTCGCTTGCATCCATAAACCTTCATGGCCCGACCCATGCTCTTCATCTGTTACTATTAAACAGAGAGAAGAAGATTAAAGAGAACTCAAGCTGTGAGAGTGACATAATAAATAGAAATGATTTTCAGCTATAACGAAATTCCAAGTTCGTTTGAGAGAGAATTTAAACCTGAAAAACAATGCAAAAGAAATCCAAATTTTACATTGCAATTAAAAAAGGAAATGTTAATTTATAACGAACAGATTTTTGAAAGAAAACTTGAGTCTAAAACCCCCTACTCTACAACTTATGACAGCACGAAAACGAGAATAAGTTAAAGATAATAATTAACTAAAGAAAACTTTGTGAAAGTTATATACCTTAAACAGTTAGTTGCAATATGTACAAAGTATTTCAGCAGTGCTTTAAGTGCATAATTAATTAGTTATTAAGAACTTAACTACTTTGAAAAAACAGCGCATAGACAGCGCATAGAAAAGGAACAAGCTTAGCCCTCTTCTGTTCCTAGGTACCCCAAAAGACGCTCAAAGTTACAAAGAAAAGTAAGAGTTAAAACCCGCATAAATGTTAACAGACAAACCAATGTTTAAAAGCTGAAAAGCTAAAAAACCAAAGTAATTGAGAATGTACTAAATTCTCAGGTCCTAAGAATTTCAAGAATTTGCAGCAACAATTTGGATTTCAATTACCACATTAATATACTATTAGAAAGTTTTCTAGAGAACGAAATTCCTTCTTCTTTCATCAAAAGAACTTTAAGAAAAATTATTCTGAATAATAGAGTAAGGTTGGCAGATCTGCTTTAATTTTCTACACAGTTAATAATATGATTCTGACCAATCAAAGCCGTAAGGAAGTTGGCTAGAGGATGCCTATTAACTACCTAAAGGAACCTTAGTGCTATGGATATGACGGTCCTATTAAAACAAAAAATTAAATAATATAAACAAAATCACAAAAAAAGCTTAAAAATCTGTTTATAAAAGAAAATAAAAACAAATAAAAAAGAAAACTAGTTATTCATCACTAGGATAGCTATACTAAAAATAGTAAAACCAACATTAAAATTAATAAGATTCTGATTAATCTATAGAAGCTCACTAAGGTGATTTAATACATGCAAAGATTATTAAATAAACTGCTCGTGTATTTTATAATATTTCTCATGTATTCTGGAGAGTTAATTCTGCTCATTCTGATCATACAGATCCACAGTCTTAAGTTTATATATTTTTTTCTCTGGTTAAAATCTCCGCGCGTTGGTTTCTTGCTGTATGAGGAGGCCATCAGCCCCACCCTCACTGCCCCCCAGCGTCTAGGGAGTGGCGGAAGGGGTCAGCCATGTTCTCCTCTTGTGAGGAGAAAAGTTTTTGTCACACAAGAGGTAAGCTCTCTTCCTTGTTTTTGGGTTCTAGGTTTTATAAGTTCAATGTTTGTACTTTATGTACCTTTTCTCTGTCGTTTTTTAGCTTTTCAGCTTTTAAACATTGGTTTGTCTGTTAACATTTATGCGGGTTTTAACTCTTACTTTTCTTTGTAACTTTGAGCGTCTTTTGGGGTACCTAGGAACAGAAGAGGGCTAAGCTTGTTCCTTTTCTATGCGCTGTCTATGCGCTGTTTTTTCAAAGTAGTTAAGTTCTTAATAACTAATTAATTATGCACTTAAAGCACTGCTGAAATACTTTGTACATATTGCAACTAACTGTTTGAGGTATATAACTTTCACAAAGTTTTCTTTAGTTAATTATTATCTTTAACTTATTCTCGTTTTCGTGCTGTCATAAGTTGTAGAGTAGGGGGTTTTAGACTCAAGTTTTCTTTCAAAAATCTGTTCGTTATAAATTAACATTTCCTTTTTTAATTGCAATGTAAAATTTGGATTTCTTTTGCATTGTTTTTCAGGTTTAAATTCTCTCTCAAACGAACTTGGAATTTCGTTATAGCTGAAAATCATTTCTATTTATTATGTCACTCTCACAGCTTGAGTTCTCTTTAATCTTCTTCTCTCTGTTTAATAGTAACAGATGAAGAGCATGGGTCGGGCCATGAAGGTTTATGGATGCAAGCGAAATTGTTAACTAGTGCTAGGTCATGCTACTCTACGGAGGACATGACTTATATATATATTTTTTAAACTATTTTAGGTGGGAATGTTACTTGCATCTATGGCCTTGCAGAAACCCATTTCCAACTAGGTCTTTGTGGAAGTGAGAAAATGCAGAGTTTTTGCTGGTCCTTGATAAAGCCAAGGCTCAGTATTCTCGACACCTTCTACATTCAGTTGTTTTATTTTATTTTTTTATCTTTTCTCCTTTTACTCACACAGGTAGATACATAACCTTTTCTATGTTGTACTAGGTGTGAGTCAAAATTATATATGTATTTTTTTGCTTAGGTATCTTCTTTATAGAATATATATATATATATATATATATATATATATATATTTTTTTTTAAACACAACTACACAAAGGATGAGTCACTCTCCTCCCCCACACTCCTCTGCAATGCTGGCAGAGGGCGGGGACGAACTGTCACTCTCCTCCCCCCATGTTCCTCTGCAATGTTGTTTGAGGCTGGGGACGAACTGTCACTCTCCTCCCCCTATGTTCCTCTATAATGTTGGTTGAGGGTGGGGACCTCGCTGAGGCCGAGACTGTTGGATGGACATTGCACACCTTTGCGGATTGCGGGCCGGGTCTTCCGCACGTGCAGGCTTTCGGATGGAAACTGGAAGAGACGGTCGGCTGCAAAAGAGAAGGCCCAGAATCAGGTAGTCGAAAAATCTCGAGCTCGGGGAAAAACACCTGTGTCGCTTGGTCAGCTGTAGATCGCTTGGCAAGGGCGGCGAGAGCTACAGGGCGCGGCACAAAGGGCTGCACGGGTTGTGGCAGAGACTGAACTACTGCGGCAAAAGTGCGCTGTCGGTTAGTGGGTATACCCAACTTGGCCTTGGCAGCAGGGTACGAGAGGCCTTCCAGGGTCTTGAGGCGCTGGATCGCCATCTCGTCCTTCCATTTCATACAGTTGCGGGAGTAAGCTGCATGGGCCTCACCGCAGTTAACACAGCAGGCCGCAGAAGTGCAACCATCCCCGTCATGTTCACTGGAGCCACAATTTGCGCAACGAGCGGAACTCTTACAGAAACGTTGGGAATGCCCGTACCTCTGGCACCTGAAACAGCGCAGAGGACTGGGAATGTACGGGCGAACTCCACAGACCAAGTAGCCAGCCTTGATTTCGGTCGGAACTTTCGGCGAGTTAAAAGTCAAGATTACATTTTTAGACTTAATCAAGGAACCATCGCGCCGGAACATCATACGACGAGCAGCAATAACACCTTGATCTGCAAGTTCAGTCACCAATTCGTCTTCACTGCATGGCAAGAGATCAAACTCTGAAATAACACCCCGAGAGGTGTTAAAAAACGGGTGAGGTGTCACTTTTACAGGAATGCCTTGAAGACTAGTGAGGTGCAGAAAAGTGTTACTCTGAGAAACACTGCAAGTTTGGACAAGCAGGTCCCCAGAGCGAAGCTTCCTCACAGACTTCAAGGGGCCAACTGCAGCGTCCAAAGCTTTAGAAATGAAGAATGGAGATCTGGTGGACAGTCTCTCATTCGGATCGATGGATTCTACAACTAAGTGTGTAGCATGCGTATTCACAACAATCGAGGGGAGACGACGCTTCGGAGCGACTGGTACAGCTGCCGAAGAAGAGGTTCCACATTCTTGGTCCAGATCATGGTCTAAAAATCGTTTAAGGGTATGAGACTTGGTAGGTTGAGAAGACGAAGGAGAGTCGTTGTCAACGATCATTTGCTCAGGTGACTTGAATTTGGAGCGTTTGTTTTTGGGTTTACCCATGGAAAAAGGAGAAGGATTCGTCTGCAGACTACTCCACCCACCACCGAGCCCTACAAGGGAGAACTGGAGGTCTGCAAGCCAAGAAAATGACGCTGGACACAGTTCTGGAGCTTATACGTTGCAGATATAGTCCGTTGGCTGTGATCACACGCACTCGGCGGACACTTCGGCCTCCGGGTACCGTCATGCCAACGCCTTTGGCATGATCCCACAGCCCCCGGGCTCACCCTGCCGTGCTATACGACAAAGCCGCTAAAGCCCTGCACACAACTTGGTACAAGACTTCTGACTAGAGGTGGGTTAGTCTCTAGCCTCCCGTTTACAGCGAAGCCGGGGTCGAAGAGGAGTGTTGGCACACAGGAGGCACTTATCCGGTCTCCTGTGACCTCAGCCGCCAGACATCCCATTTCCGCCTCACGGGTCTCCGCACGCGGCAAACATGCAGGTAGGTCTAGCACCCAAACCAGTTAAAAGGAGAAAAGAAATCCAAAGAAGACAAATCCTGGAAGGGAACCTAAACGGAATCTCAGCAACCTACGAACTGAGCGGTTAATATAAAACAGTTAGTGGTGGAGGGTAACAAAACCACAAGACCGTGGTGTTAGTACATAACGTGGTAGCGATTAGGTAAAGTATACAACACGGGCAACTAGCCAGTGGAGAAAATAAATAAAAACAAAAAAGCGAGACACAAGACCAGCTCGGGATCGTGGGGCCGCGACTCCCCAACAGCTGGATGAACAGCCGTCCCTGCAAACACCAACAGCACCAAAACAAAAAAACAGGCGGTGGCATGACAACAGATGTTGACCAGTCACAAGGTCAGCTCGGGCCGTGGGGGCGCCGCTCCCCAAATAACTGGAAAACCAGTTATCCCCGTGCGGGGGTATTAATCTAGTGTATCGTGTTGTTGAGAACGACGTGTGGGTGAAAGGAAAATAAAGAGTGGATTTAGATTTTATAAGTACTGTCTCTTTACTTACACTGGCAGTTATTCTGAAAGTGCTATACGTGTTAAATTAAGAATTTTGACTATTGCGATATGAACAATTTGGAATAATCCCGATTCGCAAAGTAAGCTTAAGTCACAAAGCGGTAAGCTATGTCTACAAGCTTTAAGTTGAAATAAGATTGAGTTAAACCTTAAATGTAATATAATTCTACAGTCCATTAAACCCGATTATTCTATAGACGTTACGACACAGGATTATGTATTATACGAGGCAATTTGCATTAAATAGTCTACCTGTCCTAATGAACTGGATATTCTCACTATTATACATAATATCTTTTGGGCATGTTACTTCCGTCTTCCTTCTCAATCACTTTTTCTTCCGAACTTCTTTCTCTGAGAAATCGATACGTTTGGAAAACCATGAATTGAATAGAGAAATATAGTATTTGCTATGGGATCACAGGTTTTCCACGAAAATGTTTGCTTCGTATTGTGTGGTTCCACCAAAACAACCATGAAAGCTTTCGATGCGATTTGTGCGACTGTAATCCATCAATGCAATAATAGACTTTGTTATTCGGAGCTGCCAACATTGGTTTCATGCAGCGTTGCTTTTCACGGCACTGCAACAAACACAGACAGAAACCCAGAATACGCATTGTTCGCGACTGACAAGAAGGATAGTTTGACCAATTCATTCATCATCAATTCATCAAAAGTTTAGAAATCCCGCTTCCGCAAACGTCCTTAACATTGGAATGATCATTATGTTATGACAGTTTATCAGTATTCAGATCCGTGTTTGAACTTCATTAGGTTATTATGTTGCACGAATGAGAATTTGAAAATGTTCTACTGAAAACAAGCGACAAGTTCACTGGTTTTAACCAAGGCCGTCTAGAAAGTACATTAGAGAGATTCGTTCCATCCGTTTGTGATGTTACTCTCATTCTGCACGGCCTGATACGTCGGTGTCGTATTTGACGTCATACATGACACCGTTGGAAACCAATCAGAAGCCTTGGTTTGCGTGTGACGTCACTAAAAGAGGAAACTCATCTCCCTAAAAATTTTCAGATTAAGCCTACTAATTTTTAGACAGCCTTGTTTTAACTCACTGAAGTTTTTTTCAGTTTTATTAAAAAACTTATTTTCCAATCAACTTCAGCAACTCCATTTCGATCTACAGTTTTTGACATCTAAAGAATCTCTTGTCAAATGCCTAAAATTGTACAAAAGAAATGTTTAACATTAAATGTTAAATGCTAAGCATCTCTTTTGTATAGTGTTTGATATTCAATGTTAAACATATATTCTATACAATGTTTAACATTAAACGTTGAATATCTCTTTTCCGCAGTGTTTGATATTAAATACCAAACGTCTCTTTTGTACAATATTTAACATTAAATATATGTGACATATAACTCTAAATTAAGCTTCCTTTTTAAGTTTCAGTTCTTATTGTGTTACTTCTCTGTTATATCTCCTTCTAAATGATATGTCAGATCCTCAGAATTTCCTTATTTCTTTCGGCAACGACCGACAGTGAGTCCAAGGTAAATTGAAAACCACGGCTAGTGTAAAGTGTTAACTTTCGAAAAATTTTCTCTATATTTAATTCTCCTTTCGATGATTCCGCGTTTCATAACTTCTTTCTCCATGAATTCACCGGGAGCTTCTGAAACTACCAATGTCAAGTCCAGACCAATTTATATATTTTCCAAATGATTCATCTTATTGTTGTTGGCATCACTTCTATTGTCTTCTACTTTCACGATGTAAATAAAAAGCTTAGTTCGGTTTTGCTAGATATTCGAATATGTGTTTTGCGGTGAATGTGTGCTTTTACTGCTATGTGTGTTGCATATATTGTAGTTTTGGAATGTCTTAGAGCGTTCATCAATCGAACGAGACCTTCACCAAGTTAAAACCCTCCAGCTTATTGCAAAACCAATTTCGAATCTGCGCTGGCTGATAGCTAGCGCCTGAAAACCAATGACATCGTTTCAGTCAGTTGTTATACAGAATGATTCAAAAGTCTCCGAACTCTGATTTCAAAAATTTATTCCATGAATAATGTGATGCACGACTTGTATGAAGTACTTTTACATTAAAACTCATACTTATGTTAGTCGGAAAACGTTTACAAAAGGTGATGGAATTGTCCACCATTTTGTTGGATACACAATTCACTCAACGACGCATGCTGGTGGACACTCTTTTCAGTGTGTTGGCTGGAATTTCTCTCACCGATCTAATGACGTTTTTCTGCAGCTCTTGCAGCGTCTTAGGATTGTCGTGTTACACTGTGTCTTTCAGATAGCTCCACAAATAAAATTCTGAAGGAATCAAGTTCTCTGAGCGAGGCGGTCACAGGTTTTGCGAGATCAATCCATCGTGGAAGAAGAACTCACGGAGCATCTCCATTGTCTCGTTTGACGCGAGACAATGGAGAGGCTCCGTCTTGTTGAAACCAATAATAACATTCCTCTTCTTCACGCATCGCAACACAAATTGATGGATGATGTCTGTGTATCCAGATGAAGCAACAATTGTATCCAAAAAAAAAAAAAAAAAATTAACCCCTCAATTCGCCGTCTAATGGCAGATCACCCTGCAACTTTCTAAGAGTGAAGTGCAACCGGATGCAATGTGTGCGGATTTTCCGTAGTCCAGATACGAGTGTTCTGACTGTTCACATATCCATTCAAATGAAACTAAGCCTCCTCACTGAAGAAAGTGTTGTTAAGCTGGTTAGTCACTTCGTTGCGCGTATATCTCTTAAACCATTGGCAGTTGGCAAAGAGCTTTTTCAAATCCAAAGGACGTAGTTTTTGCACTACTCGAGCTCTATATGGCCGTAGCTTCAGACGTTTAGCAGCAGTCTGGCAGGCTGAATAAGATTCTCTTGAGGTACTTCTCAGCGCATTTGATAGTTGTCTGGTATTTGTGCACGGATTTGACTTTACGGTTTGGCGTACAGCTTCAGAATGCATCGTCGAAGGTCTTCCAGCATGTGGTTTGTCTTGAAGACTGCAGTCCCCATTTTTAAATCTCTGAAACCAAACTTTTGCCGTTCTTTCGGACACTGCTTCTTCACCTTCCGCAGCACAAATTTCCCTCGCTGAAGTTGCAACGATCAACCTTTTTAAAAAGAAAAACCGTTAGAGCACTCGGATCGTGTTTTTCTCGACCATAGCTGTTGACAGCAGAAAATTTTCCAATAAATCAGGGCAGCGTGTGCTCGTATTTATACCAAAGAGACGACCCCGGTATTCCGGTCGTGCGTTATTCTTATCCGCAAAACGCATGCGCACTGGGTGATTGTCTGACCCAGGATGACCCTTCAAAATGGCGATAACTTTTGTATCACCCTAATAATTTTGTACAAGGTTTAACGATCACCGTGAACAAATATGATGGCTGTAAGCTGTCGTGCGTCCCTAATTTGGTGTCATTGGTTCCAGGAAGGCCAGAGAGTCAGGGCCGTAAGACAAATACACCGCCTATGCCTCATCCGGGACCCGAACCCAGGACCAGCTCCTCCCACTAGACAGAGGAGGTAGTTAAACCTCGAAACTAAAAAGAAACTAACAGTACTTGATATTGTTGGGTGGGGGAGGGAAGGGTTCAAACAATATCGGAATCGATATTTTGAGACCATGCTTTACAAAAGGAATCTGATTTCTCGTTAACAGATGCATGGATTTTCAAAACACTTAAATCTGGATGTCCGGAAATCCTTAAAATTTCCAAAACACATTCACAAAAGGATTGGTATTAGATGAAAAATACAGGTGGTCGAACGCTTCCAGCCTTTGTTAATAAATAATAATCTATTTCGAATAAACAGTCAAAGGTACCTTTTCAATGGATCTCCATGTAAAACGTCAGTTGAAAAAAGAAATTTATACCAAACGCTGGGAACTATAACGTAACCCTTTTTCGTGTGCGAGATTGGTGTTACGCTATGCCTAAAACCATGACTAAGGAAATGTTGAACTAAATGAGAATACGATGCAATATTGCTCTAATTAAGATTTTACGGCCAGGAAACATATACAGAACTCAAACTTACGATAAAATTTTATTAGTGCAGCAATATTTGAGGAAATCCAACACTGCGAGTTTTACACTTCACATATAATGCCTTAATTATCTGTCGTATAATCTATCTTAAAAACGATCGAACATCTACACACACACACACACACACAATAAACAACTGCAGTATCGTCCTTTTTTACGCTTTCCAACCGTAAGTTGAAGAAGCGTATATGCTCCACCTTTTCCCGTCCGTCTGTCGGCACGATAACTCGCGTAAAAATGGTTCGATTTCGATGAAATTTTAGTATGTGGTAGGGGACCACCTGGGGATGAACCCTATTGAAAATTGGACAAATGGGGTTAAAGATTACGACATAGGAGCGGGATCCATTCCATAGCCCTTATGCCTCATAACTTGCGTAAATATGGTTCGATTTCTATGAAATTTTAGTATGTGGTAGGAGACCGCCAGGGGACGAACCCTATTGAAAATGGGTGAAGTGGGGTCAAAGGTCAGGACATAGGAACGGGATGCATTCCATTGCCCTATGCGTCAAAACGTGCGTAAAAATATTTCGATTTCGATGAAATTTTAGTATGTGGTAGGGGACCACCTGGAGAGAAAACCTATTAAAAATAGGACAAATGGGGTCAAAGGTCAAGACATAGGATCGGGATTCATTCCATTGCCCTATGCGTCAAAACGTGCGTAAAAATGGTTCGATTTCAATGAAATTTTAGGATGTGGTATGGGGACCACCTGGAGAGAAAACCTATTGAAAATGGGACAAATGGGGTCAAAGGTCAAGACATAGGATCGGGATCCATTCCATCGCCCTTATCCCATATGTGGTAGGGGACCACCTGGGGACGAACCATTCTTACTTACAAAATTACTTGGTCGACGCCAAGTAATTTTGCTTCCTATATTTCCAATGGAAAAACTTTTCTACACATTCCCTTCACAATTAGTGTGTTCCCAAGGATGGAAATTTGAACATCGATTAAAATAACTTCATATTTTAACTTGGGATACTTAACATTTTCTAAAACATGACCATGATTCAATTAAAAAACAATAAAGTTTCCTTTGGTGGTGTTGAAACCAGAAAAAGATGGCGCGACCTCTACTTTGATGACGTCAGTACACAAATAAATGTTGGATTGCATAATTATGGTTATGTTTTAGAAAATATTAAGTATTCCAAGTTATAAAATGAAGCTATTTTAATCGATGTTCAAATTTTCATCCTTGGGAACGCATTAATTGTGAAGAAAATGTGTACAGAAGTTTTTCCATTGGAAGTATAGGAAGCAAAATTACTTGACGTCCACCTTAAAAGAGCAATTCTTGTATCTATGAAAATTTTATTTTGAAAACGGCTTTAAGGATTTTGTTGAGCGTCGTTAACCTACCGTTTTCTGGTACTAGAAATGGATTTAGCTTGATCTCGACTTTAGGAAAATTGGTTTAGTGCGTTAAATAACTACCCCGAATTACCACGCTTTTAGTGTCATGACGTCGTTCCATTAATGTTACCCATGCTTAGAAATCTTATGACGTCACAAGCTCGCGATTGAGATTATGACGCGCGGTCACGCTATCTGTCTCATTACGTCACGCGTTGTGTGTGGATCCTATTAAAGTTTTATGACGTCACACTCTTTCGAGCAGATGGTCGCACGCGATTCCCATCTGCCTCATTATGTCACGCGTTGTGTGCGTATGCCCGTCCGCACGATAACTCGCGTAACAATCGTTCGATTTCGATTAAATGTTAGTATGTTGTAGGGGACCACCTGGGAAGGAACCCTATTGAAAGTGAAAGAAATGGGGTCAAAGGTCAGGACATAAGAGCGGGATCCATTCCACTGCTCTTATGCGTCATAACTAACGTAAAAAAGGTTCGATTTCGATGAAATTTTAGTATGTCGTAGGGGCCTGCCTGAGGAGGAATCCTATTGAAAATGGGCTAAATGGGGTCAAAGGTCAGGACATAAGAGCGGAATCGCTTCCATCGCCGTTATGCGTCACAACTTACGTAAAACGCTTCGATTTGGATGAAATGTTAGTATGTTGTGGGAGCCTTCCTGGGGACGAATCCTGTTGAAAATGAGCGAAATGGGGTCAAAGGTCAGGACATAGAAGCGGGATCTATTCCATAGCCCTTATGCATCATAACTTATGTAAAAATATGCTTTGATTGCGACAAAACTTTATCATGTTATTTCGGAGGTATACCGAACCGGTTCTGTTGAATATCATCGAAATGGGATCAAAGGTTAGGGCACAGGAGGGAGATTTATTCCACAGCCATTATCCTCATAACTTGAGTAATGCTTTCTGGTATGTTGGAAAGCGTATTATAATCAATGCATTGCATGATTTTACTTACTTGTTATCTAACGTACTTATCACATTTATACGTCACTCTCTCTGACCTCAAAAGTGTTGCCAACCTGATTCGTGTGAGAGAGAAGACATCACTTTAAGTTTGGAAAGTGCAAAAGAGAACAAAATCAAATTTGCATAGGAAAAGGAACTAAAAATGAAAGTTAAATTAGAATATATGTCACAGAACCATTACTACAATTTTTCACGAGCGAACGTATTAGATGCGGATTCGATTTGAATTCCAGAACGATGCAGTTTTCGAGTTTTCTAAGAAATCGCTGCATAATGACGGATATGTTGGCATTTGCATGTTTGAAAACATTATATAATAGAACTTCGACTATACGTTTACACAATGGAACCTCGACTATACGTTTACACAATGGAACCTCGACTATACGTTTACACAATGGAACCTGGACTATACGTTTACACAATGGAACCTCAACTATACGTTTATACAATGGAACCTCGACTATACGCTTATACATAGAATCTCGATTACACGTTTATGTAATGGAACCTCGACTATACGTTTATAAAAATGGAACCTCGACTATATGCTTACGTTTATACAATCGAACCTCGACTATATGCTTACGTTTATACAATGGAACCTTATTACGTTTATACAATGGAACCTTATTACATTTATACAATGGAACCTTATTATGTTTATACAATGGAACCTTATTACGTTTATACAATGATGACGTCATTGTATGACGTCATTTACGTCATACAATGGAACCTTATTACGTTTATACAATGGAACCTTATTACGTTTATACAATGGAACCTCAACTATACGTTTATATAATGGAACCTCCACTATACGCTTATACAATAGAACCTCGACTACACGTTTATATAATGGAACCTCGACTATACGTTTATACAATGGAACCTCGACTGTACGTTCATAAAATGGAACTTGGACTACACGTTTATATAATGGAACCTCGATCAAACATTTTGCGGTTGTTTTTCACTTTTATACGTTATTCTGCGCTAGTCCTGACAGTTAACTACAATTCCTATCACTTTTTCAATTCGGTTATACGTAATTCATTTATACGCTTTTTTTCGATTATGCGTTAAATTTTGAATTTCAGATTATTAAAAATACACGGTTCTTTGATTCTTTCATGCGTAAGCCGATATCTTACAACTTTGAGAAAACTGAGACAGCGTTCTTTCTTTCTTTTTTTTTTTTTTTTTTCTATTCCGCAATGAAGTACATGACACAACCAAAATTTTACTATATAATGTTCACAGTTCTCTATTTTATCAAAATTCAAGAAATTTGAAACAAGCAGAGAACCTTTTACTCGGCACTAACGCTAAATCAGCTAGTGGGCAAACTGCTTTGAAAAGAGACATGCATATAAATAAGCAGAGGATGTGCAATAGGGGTAATGATAAAATCGTTTTCGGATTTACTACCTAGAATTTCAAAGGTAAGGGTTTTTTTTTTCGTATATTAAGAATGTGAAATCACACAGAATTATGAACATAGATTTTATAATGAAATCAGAAAAAAAAAATTAATACGAAAGTCAAAATAGATATAGGCGTAAGGTAGCAAACAAAATATTTATGCATTATAATTACCGTAATCTAAAATTGCGAGTTCCGTCCGTAATTTTTGGGAAGGTCATTCAAAATTTTACAATAGTATTTA
Source organism: Macrothele yani (assembly GCA_039090855.1). Classification (NCBI taxonomy): domain Eukaryota; kingdom Metazoa; phylum Arthropoda; class Arachnida; order Araneae; family Macrothelidae; genus Macrothele; species Macrothele yani. The sequence goes on from CM077024.1 coordinate 105,879,229, forward strand.
ACATTTTAAAAATCCCTTTATACACAGTGTGGCAAAGAATTTTTAAGACTGGGTCTGTAAAATGAAATAGAAACAAGATATTATAATTTGTTTTGGTTTGTTATTCAAAATAAGTCCCTCCGGCTTCAATACATTTGTTATAGCGATTTAATAATGATTCGAAGGCCTGTTCCAGTTCACTTTGCGGAATTGCCTCCAAACCACGCGTCGAAGTTGTTTGTATGGTCAAAATATCATCAAAATAACACCCTTTTAACGTCATTTTAAGTTTTGGGAATAAAGAAAAGTCGCAGGGTGCTAAATCAGGCGAATATGGTGGATGATTCAACACACAGACGTTATTTTTCGCCAAAAATCTACGAACAAGAAGTGAGGTGTGACTGGGTGCATTATCGTGCAACAAATGCCAACTGTTTTTATCCCGATATTCTGGACGAATGCGACGAATTCTGTCCATCAAACGCCTCAAAACATTTAAATAAGACTCACGTTTGTCTACTTGGAACAAATTCTTTGTGGATAATACCCTTACTATCGAAGAATGTAATGAGCATTGTTTTGATTTTCGATTGAACTTTTCTTGTTTTTTTTGGCTTGTGGTGAGTTTTTTTACTTCCATTCCGCACTTTGTCGCTTTGTTTTAGGAACATATTGAAAACACCATGTTTCATCACCTGTAACAATCGATTTTAAGAAGTGTGGATCATTTTCAGCGGCTGAAATGATGTCTCTGCAATGTGCACTTCTCCTTGATTTTTGTTCATTGGCTAACGTGTGTGGAACAAATTTAGCACAGACCAAATCTTCATGCAGGATGGTTTGCCCAAATCTTCATGCAGGATGGTTCGAATCGTTTCTTTGTTGATGTTTAAAGACTCTTCCACTATTCTTAGTGACACACATCGATGGTTTGCCACGAAATCACGCACTTTTTTAATAATCTCAGGTGTCTTAGATGAACTTGGTCTTCCGGAATGCTTATCATCTTCTAGCGTATCTCTTCCGTCCAGGAAACATTTGTGCCACAGGAAAACATTTGATCTACTTAAACAAAACCCACCGTAAACTTGTTTCATCATTTGGTACATTTCCGAGGCACTTTTACCAAGTTTTGCGTTAAATTTATTAACAGCCCTTTGTTCCATCTTAATAATTCAACATGAAAAATGTTACTTCTCTAATGAACGGCCGTTTCGTTTGAGTTACTTTAACAACTGCGCAGTACTTTTGGCAGAAAGCAAGCAGATGGTCACGGTTTATAACGCAGTCGCGATTACACTGGTGGCGCCATCGTAGGCTGAAATCTAGCACCAGTCTTAAAAATTCTTTGACGCACTGTGTACGTTTTTTAAGGCAATTCCTAGAATTGCATTGATTTCTGCTATGGATTTCTAATCCACAATGTTTTTTTTTTCTTTTTTTATGAAATTATGAAAGACGTTTTCAGTAGCCATTCATCAATGCATTGGTTTCCAAACTGTGGAAGGGGGACTCTCCGGTGGTGGGGGAGAACTGTAGATATTCACAACGAAAACATATTTTTATCAGCTTAGATACATTTTTCATTTTCAAACTTCGCACAACGAAATTTATCTTCAGAATCGTCAGCGTAACGCTACAATAGGTGGTTAAGCCGATGAACGAACTAGATCTATACTCCATGTCAACCTAAGAGCATACCATTATCGAAAGTAAGATAGGTATACTGTTCATGCGATATAATACCGTTCAGGCGATCCACCACGTCTGTGGAGGAACGCATGAACGGTGTTAATACGCGTCACACTACCGCGCACTACCCCGATTTACGGCTTCGTGACCTAACCGAAGCTCGCTGCATTTTTTCTCCACTCTACATCTCCCCCACGACTGCTTAAGTACACCCCCTTCGCATTTTCCCGATTATAAATTCATTTCCTCTGTGTTGGAGAAGTCTTCTATCGCTTCCACCTCTTCCCACCCCTCTTCAAGTTACATACATCCCAGATGGACACTCAGCGGCAGACAATGGAAGGGGAAGGGGGGGGGCTCTCTTAATTGAATAACTTCTCACATCAAATGTATTTCTAAAAGAGTCTCTGCCATTTTGAAAATTTGTCTTAAATAACAATTTCACCCGATAAACTGCTGAGCAAACAAAAACGTGTTCTGACCAATAATCCAGTTGATTTTTACTCCAAATGCTAGGGACTACTTTTCGTAGCGGAGGTACATGTTCCGAAACTTCTATAGTAATACACTTTTAACTTGACTTGGAATATAGAAGGCGTTCAACGTTGATGTTGATTCATTACCAGAGCAACCTCAAGAACAAGCACTCGAACTAAGATTTGATTCAAGTGCTAAAGATATTTTCAAAAGCTCAAGCTTGGAGGAATTTTGAATAAAATACTTCCCCGTTTATTCGAAAATTGGAGAATAAGAAGTACCATGTATTATTATTCCGCTTTCGTCGACGTACGTTCGTGAGGAAAAAGACTTTTCAAGTTTAATCACAATTAAAGCGAAACAAAGGAGTTACCAGATGCCGAAAATGATTTAGGTTGGGCGCTCTCAAGAGCGATTGTTTTTAATGGTGCACCTAAAGAGTATTAGCATGCGTTCCCTTTTAACCATAAGATCGTATTCCAATTACTCTCTCCTGAAAAAGTAAGTTTTTTTTTCTAAGCTACATCTGAGTTGCAATGAAATAATGAATATGACTGCATGCCACCTACTCTGCTAAAAAGGCACAATTTTTTTTTCGTGATACATCTAAAGAATGTTTTCTTTTGAAATGAAACAGTGGATGAGATCGTATAACACTCATTCCAACTGGAAAAGTGCGGTGTCTTTTCATACTACATTTAAGCATTTAGTACACGTTCTGTTGCAATGAAACAATGAATGAAATGATATTCTATTCTCGTCTAGCAATTAAAAACGATTAAGGTTGTGAACTTCCTTCTTTTTTGTTTGTTATATTATTATTGCACCGCCAGCATTCCGAAAGCGTTTCTGTAATTTTTTCATAAACTTCTGTTTTAAGAATGTCTTTCTTTTTTATTAATCCGCGAAGACATTTATATTTTCGTAATTTTTCATGTGCAAAAAGTTTCATTTTTTTTTTTTCACATCCGCTGATCCCGCAATTTTCTTCTCCGTCTTGAAATTTCAACGTTTCATAGGATTTCCTTAAGGAAAGAAAAATGTTTTTACAAAACTCCATGTCCTTCTCCTTGATTAATTTTTCTCTTATATTTCCCTTAGAATGATTTATGATTGTCGGAAATACAACAAAACAACAAAATCAACAACGCTGACTTGAATTATTTGCGTTTTATTTCTTGCGTTCTTTTCAACCTCCTTTTTCTTTTCTTTTCTTTTTTTTTCTTCCTGTCGTTGGAAGAAATATAACAAGAGCAGACTGGAAGGACTCAGCTGTTTGATATTTTGGCTTTCTGCTACGAGTAGCTATTTCAATCTACTCTTTGGCAGGCGAGTTTTTGTACGAGTTTCGCCAAGTTTATATTGAATGACCTTTTCATTGATCTATGCCTGTGGTCTCCGACTTCAGAGAAACCACCACCTTTGACGAGAACTATCGATTCCTAGTTGCAACAGTATTGCTTCAATAGAGACCGCAAATTACTGTTCTTTTTGGATATGTCTTCTGTGCCTCTGAGACCACAACACAAAGAGAAAAAGCGAAATAACTTACCACATCTTGCGGTCTGCGCTCTTCAACTCAGTTTTGTGAATGCGAGACAAAAAAAAACACTGAGTTAGAAAAGATGCTGTTTGGAAAAATAATGTTGTTTTAAAGGGGTTGGGACAAAAGAAAATCGAAGAAAAGTACCGATATTCTATTGGCACTTCGCTGGAATTATTTAAAGTGACTTGAATGCCCAAGATTGAAAAAATACCTATAATGCACTTTTCGTTTCTTTGCTCACCATTATTCAGTTTCTTTTTTTTTCATCTTAATAATTATATGTCCTTCATAAAAGTAGCATCATTTCTTTAGGTATGGTCAATAGTCAATAAAATAAAACTGAAGACAAGTAATTGTAGTCAACGAATGATATTTAACTGAACAAACGTCAATAGAACGACGTGAAGTGTATGCCCTAAGTGCTGTTACACATCATATACCCATTTTAATGGTCCTATAGAAGAAGGCCTTGTTATACACTATCTACCAACAAGTAATTGGACACCTGTGATAGCAAAGGAAAATGAAGTTTATTCACCTTCAATAGTTGGTGGAGCCTCCACGAGCGGCGATTACAGCTGCGACCCTCCGGGGCATACTCTCAAAGAGGCGTTGTACGACGGCTAGCGGTATTTTCTTCAACTCGGCTTGGAGAAGACAGGTCAGTTCCTTCACCGATTTCGGACGGTGGGGGCACCCCTTAAGTCGACGCTCCAACTCGTCCCAGAGGTGCTCGATAGGGTTACGGTCCGGGATCTGCTCAGGCCAGTCCATTCGATTAACCCCATTGTCACCATACCAAGCCATGGTGGACCTCGCAACATGACAGGTGGCATTGTCATCCTGAAAGTAACATGGGTCCACCCCGTAAAACTGCCACAACGTAGGAAGCGCATGGTCATCCAAAATGGTGCAGTAGGTCTCGGCGTTGAGTCTACCAGGAATTGCGACCAAGGGTCCCGTGCCATACCAGGAGAAACACCCCCCATAGCATAATTTCCCCGCCGCCGAACTTCACATTTGGCACAATACATTCCGGCAGGAGGCGTTCTCTAGGCAGACGCCAAACCCAGACCCTGCCATCCGAACGGTAGAGGGTGAACCTTGATTCGTCGCTCAAGAGAACCTCTTTCCACTGTTCAACGGTCCACTGTCGACGTTCTTTGCACCACGTTAGCCGAGCAGCGCTATTGGACTTGGTGCTCAAAGGCTTGTGGGCAGCAGCACGTCCATGATAATCGAGCAGATGGGCTTCCTTACGGATGGTATTCATTGAAAGAACACTCCGGGATGCCTGTTGAAACTCCTCGCGGGTGTGGCCCATCGATTTGGTTCGGTTCTTCCGAATTTGTCTGGCCATCACCCGTCGGTCTCTAACTCCCAGTTTTGTGGGTCTGCCGGGTCGGGGCACATTCCGACAGTCACCTCTCATCTTCCACTTGCCAACCACGTAAGCCACTGTAGAGTTTGAGTACTTCAACTCGCTGGATATGTCACGTATGGATCGGCCATTTCTGTGATACCCGACGATTACACCTTTCTCGAAATCAGAGAGCTCCGAACTGCTTGGCATCTTACGTGCGACTGGTTGCGTTGTTGTTTCCCACACGATATTTAACGGCGGCGGTCGTGACGTGTATCAGGACCGCAGATATCGTCGATTGCAGTGGTGCCCAATTACTTGTTGGTAGATTGTATAAACCAAGGTGACTTTGGAGAAGTCTACTAAAAGTTCACACGCAAAGTAAATTGCACAAGATGAGTTCATATCACAACGTAAAGTGCCTGACATGGATCTGGAAAGCAATAAAAACACTGCGAGAAGAAAAAGAAATCACAAAGATGAAAATAAAATAAAATGGCGAAGATTCAAAAATGTTCGATGGACGTTGCGAAAACAACGCCTGTTAGGTAATAATGTTTTAATTTGGATAGGTATAGGCAACGAAATACACATGTAAGAACAGTAGAATAGAGGTCTACACGGGCCCAATTTGGTGAGCTCGGCCCGGCCCAAGCTCGTGCGTTTAAGGCCCATCTAGGCCTGGCCCGTTTCAAATATCAGACACTCGGCTCGGCCGGGGCCCGGACCCGTCAATTGCAGCTTTTATTTAGGCCCGGCCTGGCTCGTAATGTGCCATTTGGCATTATTTCGTTTTTCTATCGTATTTTATCAAAATGGGAAAATTAAATAGTGAAATGAGATATTGAAAATATTTAGTTGAATGTAAGCCTAAAAAAAGCTAAACTTTGACAATTATTGAAAAATATAACCTTTAAAAAGAGAGAAATGGGAACACTAAGCGTGTTCAGAATCTCCCTTTCTCTGAATCAGCTAGCGGTAACACTACAAAAGTCAATCCTCATACAGATTTGGGATAGGAGAAAAAATTCATGTCGTCTTACTCTCTCATACAAAAACACCCCCCCTCCCTCTTCACCCCACTGTAGACACCCTCCGTCCCCCACTCTACACAACACACACACTCGCTCGGGGTGGAATCTTTTTGTCGTCAACAGGCCCCAAAATGGTTTTACCATCTTAATACCTGCAGATTGGTAAAAACACTGTGAGTGCCTCTCCTTGCTTTTCTGATTACGCCCTGGGCTATGTCATGGAAGTAAGGAAAGCCAGTGAAACAGTTAAACAGACCAGGAAATCGGGAAACACGACCTTTTTTTTTTTTCTTTCTTTACCATTGCGATAAAAAGCACGGGTCGATTTGGCCCGGGCCGTGCAGACCTCTACAATAGAACTCCAATTATCCGAATTAACTCGACCCATCCGGATATTCGAAAAATCCAGATAATTTGGTTGTCTTTTTTCTGTAGGCCAAAGTACGTATTTATTCATTTAAGTGAAGGAATTAAATTTTTCGTTTATCGTATTTTATAATAAGGAATGTTATACAGTTTAAAAAAAGTAAATATCTACTGTACTGCATTATCATTTTATATTATTTTAATGAACGAAAAAACTAAAAACACGTAATAAAGCAACGAAAATCTTAATTTTACTTGGCCTTGAAAGAAGAACAAGCGATCCGGGTAATTGGAGTTCCGGATATCTGGAGTCCAGATAATTGGGGTTCTTCTGTATACACCAAACGTTCCTGTACGTAAAGTTACTGTAAGGTTTTCAGTAAAATATTGATTACATATGAATATTGATTACATAAAGTTACTGTAACGTTTTCAGATCCCTTGCTTAAAATATGTGCAGTAGAACTTGCTTGTAACGAAGAGCTCGGGACTGACAGAAATCCTTGTTAAATCGGTTTGGGACGAGACCCCCCCCCCTGTAAAAAAATATACATACAATTGCGTGAGTAAAACAGATCCTGGAGTAAAATCGTCTTCCGTCAAATCTGAGCCAGTTAAAGGCCTGTGTGGTGAACGCCTGATATTCTGTACACGTGTAGTAGATGCACTCCAACACCTGTGGAATCTATGCCAAACCGAATACGTGGTATGATTCGATCTAAAGGAGTTGTCCAACCTGGTATTAAATGAAAGTTTCTAATTCAGTGGCCGGTATGTTTACATTTAAGCAAAATACGGCCGAACAGGCATTACTTTCAGGACGTCCTTCGTAGTACGCTTGCTTTTAAAGATAGCTTGCTTCAAGAGAAAGGCACAGAGGCTATAAGAAGTGTGCAAGACTAGCAGAGGGAGAATTTTAAAAGTGGCGAAACTGGTGAAGAGAGGCAGAGGTTTTAAGAGTAACTTGGGGGAGAGCTCGGAAAAGTAACCTGGTGATTAAATGAAGAGGTAGAGCTGAAAGTAAAGAAAGGAATGAACTGAAACACTTAATGAAAAATCTACAAAACAGCAGCTAACAAAGTTGGAAAGACAGTACCAAACGCAAAGACACAATATCTGAACGTCCTAAACTGGAAAAAACACAGCGAAAAAAGTATGTATGAAAAATGATATGGTGTTAACAGATGATCAGAACCAGAGGTGTAGGTGATCACTTTAAAAGATTCCTGAATGACTAGAACCAAAGATTACTAAGAAGAGAATGGCGAATAAATGAAGCAGTAACTATGGGAGTAAGTGGTGAAAATCTTCCAAACACGTGAAGACAATGTAAATAGACAAAGGCATCGATCTTTCCACGTTTATCTTTAATTAACACACAGGTACCAAAAATTGTTCTCCGGACACCGCTGGGAGTGAACCCCAGATCTCTCAATGACTAGCCGAATGCGTTCGTCTTACGCTACGGTGGCCAAGCGGTGTCCGGATAACAACTTTTTGATTGCAGTGTGTTAATTAAAGATAAATGTGGAAAGAGCTATGACTTTATCTATTTATATGGAGTAAGATTCATCTTCTTATCGTTAACATAACAAGAGTATGACGATTTAAACACATAGGATCACTATTGGTTACGAAAGGAGGAGCAGCAGAGTACAGGCTGGATGGAATAACTGGAAAAGAACATTTAGTATGCTTTGTGATAGAAGACAGCCAATGAGGCTTAAAAGTAAAGTTTGAATGAGTGTAGTAGGGCCAGCAGTGCCGTACAGTACTGAGACCCAGTCAGTCACAAGACATATTGAGAATATACTAAACGTTACCGACATGAAGATGTTGAAGTCAATATAAGGTAACACCAAAAAGGACAGAAGCGGAAATTTGAAGATATAAGCAGCTTTCACACAGAAGTATGAAATGAATAAAAATTCCTATCTATAGACGTGTTCGGCCGCTCTTCAGAATAGCCTCGATTCAATGTGGTATAGACTCAGCGAGGTGCTGATATCGTTGTACAGGTATATTCAGTTAAACGGATGTGAAGGCGTCCAGCAGTTGCCGAATGTTCTGTGGAGGAGGATCTCTGTTGCCAATGGCTCTCTCGATCTCATCCCATGGTATTCAGTTGGGTTAAGATGTTGGGGAATGTGGGAGGCCATATTGGCACTTTGAAGTGACTCTCGTGTTCCTGGAAGCACTGTGTGATGACAAGAGCGTTGGGACACGGTGCATTATTCCGTTGGAAGTAGTCTTCTCTAGCAGGAAACGCCATGCACATGAACTGATATTCCTGATCCGCAATGATGTTAAGATACCTCGTATCATTTAAATGCTCTTCAGAATTGTTGAAAACAGCCAGCAATGCCACAAAAATAACAGCCATGAAAAGCGACTCCGTACATGGCCTGATTGACGCCTAGGCTCGCAAGGCCTGGACCTAGGTCCCAGCATTTTACGGGGGCCCCAGAATCACAACACAAAAAAAATTACGCTGTTTTTTTTATTAATTAATTATTATGAATGGTAAAAAATATTTGGAGGAGAAAAGTATTTTTTCATATATACTACACACCTCACGAGAAAGGTTTTTCATTGCTAAGATACTTTGTAGAAGCTTTGAGTATTTCATATTGTAAAGTATCAGATTTTAAAATTGCTTGGGTCTAAATTAAGTGAATTAATGTGTTGAATAATGTGCTTATATGTGTGTGAGAATTATCCAGTTATGCATGTTTGCTCAAATCTAAGTATCATTCCTATGTTAATAGAATTATTCAACTATAATGTTGAACACATTACTGGTGGTTAATCAGTTACATGGAAATTCACCTTGCCGCAAAAAAAAAAATCATTCTGTACCAAGTCTAAATAATTTTCATCAGTTAAAAATGAAATTACAAAGGGGTGGATAACTTAACATCTGTGGATATTTGAATTACTACATAATTAAATGCGAAAATAGCAATACTAAACTATTAAATAGTGTTTTACTTATCCGTCTATATTTTCAAGAGTGAATTTCCTTGCTAATATTAAGATTTAATAAAACTTGATAATATTTCCCATTTTTCCCTCGCAGTGTCCCATTTATTGAATCAACTTTCAGATCAATTGATAATATTTAGTGGCAACAAATATACTTACTCTTTCAAGAATGTGGACGGGTTGGAAGAGGGCACACCTTGTGCTGTGCCTAAGGCCCCATTCTGTGTAAATCGGGCCCTGACCCCGCACTATTACACCGCTTTTAGGAATTTGTAATTTCACGCTGGGCAGTTTATTATGCTATTTATGCTGTTGGTGCCATATTCTGCCCGTCCCTGGGTACTGGTCCCCTGGTAGTAAATAAGGGCGTCTTCTACCTCACTTCCGTGTCACTTTCCTATCGGGCACTCTAGCCCAAATCTCCTAGCTTCCTGTTTCTAAGGGTTGTTTAAGACCTGGGATCACACACGCCCTTCCTAAAATCCTCTACACATGATCATTTGATCATCATATCCTGGCCGTCTCATCGGCGTGTATTACCTGAAAATGTGATTAATCAGACCTGACAGCCTTCTTCCAGTTTTCAGAGGTCCAAATTTGGTGCTCCCGTGCCCACCGTAGACGCATTTGTCGGTTTTTACCGGAGACGAGTGGTACACTAAGGGAATGTTATAACCCATCAGCGCCAATGTGTAGGGGGCAGTGTGTGCTGAAATTACCTCGATACCACTGTTGTACTGCGCGGTTACTTGACGCAATGACGCTCATCTCTTACCTAGTACAAACGTCTCCAACAGCCGTTGACCTCGAACACCGACTAGTCATTTCCGCACGCAGGATCACCGCTGACTGAGTGTTCATTTATTTATTTTAGTGCACCACTCATTGCACGCCCTCGATACGTGCATTATTGCATAGACGAGAAGGTTTGCCGTTTCTGTTGTTGCATCTGGTCAACCTGGCGCCCACATCACGCCTCTTTCAAAATATCTTAAAACACGAATCTTCCACATATTGCCATTATCTACTCTTCGCGCAAGTGCATATAAAGCCACATCAACGTCATAGTTCCGTACGTAAGTAAAGATTGCACATGTTTGTTCGCAACTGGGTGTTCTTAATAATTTATAGTGACTGAAATATCGAACAACACCCGAAAAGCAAGATTACGCTGATGGTATATACACTGAAGAGAAATTGAATTAGAGACAGCTGGCGTTATGCAAATGTGGCGCTGTGAGCGGCCCTGTAAACGGAAACGACATGACCTATGCAGCGATCCGACAATATGAGAAGTGATGCAACGGGAATCAGTAACAGTCGGAGGCAGTATGGGTAAGACGAAGGATCTAAGCGCACTTGATCTTGGGCAAATTGTCGGGGCCCGACGAATGGGTCGCTCCATCTCGGAAGTCGTGCAGGCACTAGGATTTTCACGAGCCACTGTGTCACGGATGCACCATGAGTGCATCGAATCCGGTAAAACCATCCGTGCAAGCGCCAACTGCCGTGGACAACAACGTGTGGATCAGCGGGGTTATCGTCGGCTAGCTCGCATTGTAACAGCGGAACGACGGGCCACAGTGCAAAAAATTACTCGGCAATTTAACGCTCGTGCACAAAAACGTGTAAGCAGCCACACCATCCAGAACCTTCTCCTCGCTATGGGGTACAGAAGCCATCGACCCACGAGCGTACCGCTTTTGACCGCACATCACAGGGTGCAAAGATTAGCATGGGCGCGGGAACATCACACCTGGACCCTAGACATGTGGAAAATTGTTTCCTGGACTGATAAGTCGAGATTCATGTTGGTACATGCGAATGGCAGGATACGAGTACGGCGCAAACCACATGAAGCGATGGATCCTTCTTGCCAGCAGGGTACTCTTCAAGCTGGTGGGGGTGGCATTCTCGTCTGGGGACTATTTACGTGGACTGAAATGGGACCCCTGGTACGTGTGACATCGTCCCTCACAGGCCAACGTTACTGGGATATCCTGGACGACCATTTGCTCCCGTTTGTTCCTCTTCAACATCCAACTGGGGACCTTATCCTGCAACAAGACAATGCACAGTGCCATCGCTCCCGAATTGTATCCGAATGGTTGGATGAACACTCCACCGACGTGACCTCGCTTCCTTGGCCAGCTAGGTCACCTGACCTCAATCCTATCGAGCACATCTGGGATGCCATAGAGAGATATGTTCGAGGCTCTGACTCCCCTCCATCAAATCTTCGTGGACTGTGTGAGCTTGCTCAGGGGTCGTGGATCCGTATGTCTTCCCAACGCTTCCGGTGTCTTGTCCAGTCCATGCCGAGACGAATCGCCGCCGTCATCAGGGCGAAAGGGTGTGCTAAACGTTACTAGACAGGTATCTCTAATTCAATTGCTCTTCAGTGTATGTATACATGGTGCATAGGAGAGTCCCTTTAGCCTGGAATAAATTGCAAACGGAGAGAGGTACAGTTATGCAAGTGAGATAACAGTAGAGTAAAGCGACTACGCCCGATCGAATGTAACCAATATCAGCGCCCCTAGTGGCGAAATGCGGAAGTTAGCCATTGCAAATCGAAAACGAAAAGAGATAGAGCAAAATTTCCAATTACAAAGTTGTAGAGCATCAAATAATTAGTACAAAACGACATTTGTTTCACACGGATAAGATAAATTGTCGCCTGAATACTCTAAAATGTCCGAAATCGATGTGCAACGATTCGAATCTGTATATTCACATTTCACAAATGTAGCCGTATGCAAATGCAGATTGTGACGTTGTAACGTACATACTATATAAAAGCCAGTAGCAGGATGTACTCTGATCAGAAGTTTAGGTCAACGTACGCTGTGTGAAAATGGCGAGGTTGGATTTCTGGGGTTACGTAAAAGAACAGGTGTATGCAACAGCGCCTACAAGTCTGCTGGATCTACGCCGTCGTGTTACAGATGCTTGCAATAGTGTTACACTTCCATGCTGAGGAATGTGCATGCAGAGTTACTTTTACGAATACAAATGTGTATCGTGGGCAATGGCGAACTCTTCGAACATACTCGACATTAACTTTTTATCACTGTGCGCCAGTTTGCCTTTTTTGTTTTAGTTTTGTCTGAGGTCATCAAACGGTATTGACATAAGTACGCATTTATGCAATAAATTGTGTGTATTTGTTACTTATGCCTGTTCCCTTCAAACGTTCACAGAAAAGGTCACGCATCGATTTCGGATATATTAGGGTATTCAGGCGACAATTTATCTTATCCGTGTGAAACAAATGTCGTTTTGTACTAATAAATTGATGTTCTACAACTTTATTATTGAAACTTTTGCTCTATCTCTTTTCGTTTTCGATTTGCAATAGCTAACTTCCGCATTTCGCCACTAGGGGCGCTGCTATAGGTTCATTCGATCGGGCGTAGTCCCTTTACTATACCGTTATCTCATTTGCATAACTGTACCTCTCTCCGTTCGCAAGTTATTCCAGGCTAAAGGGACTTTCCTATGCACCCTGTATATACGTATATAACAGTAACGTTCCCTGGAAGTCGTATAAGAGGGGTGAACTAGGAGACCGTGTTAAGAATTCGAAGTGTGTTTGCTCGCCGTTCTTAGCCAAGGACAGCTGCAGCCTGTCCAGTTGAAGACAACGGCAGACCTACCAGAAGGTTTCCAACTTCGGTCGGGTGACAATTGTGGCATATCGGGATTGCGGATCATCACTCCGAGACATCGGTGCTCGTGTGGACGGCATGCGGCTACGGTGGAAAGGATATGGCGTCAATGGGTAGAGAAGGAACGAACACACCGGCGTGCGGGATCCCGACGGCCCTATCACACTACCGAACGAGAGAACCGACATCTGGTGCGTATGGCTCTGACGGATAGCACAGCTACATCAACCACCCTAGCTCAGCAGTTCGGGTGTGTAGCAGAACACTCAGTCTTCGCACGGACGGTTCGATGTAGTCTGCAGCAGCTGGGCATTTTTGCACGGCACCCATTACTTCGACTACATTTAACTGTACAACACCGGCGCCTGCTACTGCAATGGTATCAAGAACGTCGTGCTGGAGGTGCGAATGGAAAGGCATCGGGTTTTCCGACGAATCCCGCTTCAGTTTGCAGCACCGTGATGGAGAAATCCGTGTCTGGCGGTACCACAGCGACCGGCTGAGCGAGTCCTGCACTATGCTGCGCCATAATGGCCCGGCACCTGGAGTTATGGTATGGGGTGCTATTGGATTCCACTCCCGCACGTGCCTCGTCCTCATTACCGGCACATTGAACAGCCATTGTGACATCACTGAGATCTTGGAGCCTATTGTTGAACCATATCTTCAGGGACAGTCTGGTGCTATTTGCCAAGAGGATAACAGATGACCGCATGTGGCACGCAACGTCCAAGACTTCCTGGATCGTCACCATATGCTACGTCTTCCTTGGCGCGCGCAGTCCCCTGGTATGTCGCCTATTGAACACGTGTGGTCCATGATCGCCGGACGACTGGCACGCCAGCAACCACCCCCGGCTACAACGGAGGAACTGTTACATCGTATCGAAGCTGCGTGGACGAACATTCCCCAAACACACATCCAACGTCTCTTCCTCTCGATGCCGGGCCGTTTAGCAGCTGTAATTGCCGCCCATGGTGGCTAAAGTAATTTCAAGTGTAGTGCTGTTAAGTGTTCCAAAGTCAACCCATTGGTTACTGATTATTAACACTGATGAGCTGTTCGAGTGATGTGCCTTTGTAACTCGTTAGAACGCCAAATACTGCTCAATGTGTAATTAAGAATATTGTGCTATAGTTATCCCGAGCATAACGTTAAGAAGCTCCAGTGTTACAAATATGACAGATGCACAATAAGTAATGCTCTAAGGTGGTTCCAACTAAAATCTCTGCCTTATGTTTCCAATGGTAAAACTTCTTTACATATTTTCTTCGCAATTAATGTATTCCCAAGGATGAAAATTTGCACATCGATAAAACTAACTTTAAGTTATAACATTGGATACTTAATACTTGCGAAAACATAACCATAATTAAGCAATCCAACATTTTTTTGCCTATTGATATAATCAATGTACCGCGCCATCTATCAACAGGTCTGAACATTACTCAAATGAAAATTATTATTTTTTAATATAATTATAGTTATGTGTTAGCAAGTATTACGTATCCCATGCTATAACTTAAAGTTACTTTTGTCGATGTGCAAATTTTCATCCTTGGGAATACATTAATTGCGAAGAAAATATGTACAGAAGTTTTACCATTGGAAACATAAGGCAGAGATTTTAGGTGGAATCACCTTAAGGGACATTTTCAAACCCTTAGCATAAATACAGTTACATTCATTAAAAACGTAATAGAATGCACTGAATGAAGAGTTTGGAACATGGAACCACCGAAAAATAAATAAATAAAGGAAGAAAATAATAAAATGGCGTTGAGTGACTGTTCATGTAGATATAAGAAGAAAAGAGTTTAAAGAGTGAAATTACACAAAACAGCACTGAGGGGAGAAGGACGCCGCAGAAGATGACGGCGAAGCAAAATACCAATTGAAAATAGATGAGATATCCTAAAACTCCATATTAAATGGATATTTTTAAATATCAATGACAGGTCAACATTTGTGTGTATGATATGTTCATTTATGCATATGCTTTTTACTGTAGAAATATTATTTTCGTGAGAAAACGCTAATATAAATTTATAATAAGTACATGAAACGATGGTCTGACATTACCAACCAGTGAAGATATCAGTAGGTTGCTTCTTCGGTTGGAGTAGCGTAGGTTCACGCGCAAAAGGGGAAACGTTCAAAGAGAGCGGCATGAAAAAACCCCTTTTTGTTTGAGCAGCGAGGGAACAATCACATCATGCAAAAAAGAAAAGTTCAGTTCATATGAGGGATTGTGAAAATACACTTTTATGTCGGTGACGGAGATAGAAACTGGGCCTCCTCGCTACGGAGCCAGTTGTTTTAGCTACACCGACTAAATGCATTGCTTCACATTTGTCGTTTTGACACGTACCTGTATAGTTCACCATATCTTCTCCCTCTTAATTTTTTTTTTTTTTTTTTTGTAAGCGAAGAAGGAATTGCCATTAATTTCTGTCGATGTGTGGAACAAAGATCACACATTCTTTGAATAACACAACGGCCAGCAGAACCACTTTCCACAGTCGAGCGCCAATGTAAAATTCACAAATGTGCCGGTGACGTCAATCGAAACCGCGCCTCCTCGCTCCGGAGCCACTTTTTATAGCCAACTAAACTACACCGATGGAATGTGTCGCTGTAGATTTGTCGTCATGACACGTACTTTATAACGAAGTAAATTTCTCCGTCATTTTTATCCGCGCCAGGATTCGAACCCGGGTCCACTCATTCCGGAATAAGTTGCTCTACCAATTGAGCTACGCGGACTTTTTATTCTGATTCCTATCTGCCTTTATGTCGTGTGCGTCCTTCTGGCAGGTACGTCACATCTCCTGGTACGTTACATCATCTCCCCCTTATTTTTTTTTTTTTTTTTTTTTCGAAGTGCTGCTCTTATTTTTCCTATCTCGCGGTGTGGAAATAACATCACACCATTGCGAGATTGTGAACGGTCGGGTCATCCGGATAGTTCGGGCGCCATTATAACGAAGTAAATTTCTCCGTCATTTTTATCCGCGCCAGGATTCGAACCCGGGTCCACTCATTCCGGAATAAGTTGCTCTACCAATTGAGCTACGCGGACATTTTATTCTGATTCCTATCTGCTTTTATGTCGTGTGCGTCCTTCTGGCAGGTACGTCACATCTCCTGGTACGTTACATCATCTCCCCCTTATTTTTTTTTTTTTTTTCGAAGTGCTGCTCATATTTTTCCTATCTCGCGGTGTGGAAATAACATCACACCATTGCGAGATTGTGAACGGTCGGGTCATCCGGATAGTTCGGGCGCCATTATAACGAAGTAAATTTCTCCGTCATTTTTATCCGCGCCAGGATTCGAACCCGGGTCCACTCATTCCGGAATAAGTTGCTCTACCAATTGAGCTACGCGGACATTTTATTCTGATTCCTATCTGCTTTTATGTCGTGTGCGTCCTTCTGGCAGGTACGTCATATCTCCTGGTACGTTACAACTTCACCTCTGTAGTCACAAGACATGTTATTTTTCACTAAACAAATCTGATTTTTATCTCTATTGTACTGAAAATAGCTAATGAGAAAAGGCAGCAGTCTCGGTAAATATTACGTTGACTTTGTTTGTTCACGGATAATACATCGATGTGCCATTCCATTATGACCACCCTCAGCCTGCATAAATGTGCGCGCCTGGAGACCGAACGGTAGTGCAGGTGAAGTTCACAGAGCACTATATATACAACACGAAGACCGGCTTTCAGTTAGTATAGTGTTCGGAGTCAGAACTGGAAAAGCTACCGATTTATCGGAGTTTGATAAAGGACAAATTGTGATGGCACGGCGCATCGGAACTACGATCTCGGAAACGACACGGCTTGTGGGTTGTTCCCGTGCTACTGTAGTGAGTACGTTTCAAAAGTGGTGCACAGATGGCCAAACGACGAGTCTTCGTCCGTCCGTGTGTCGTCCGCAGCTCATTGATGTCAGTGTGGAGCGAATGGAGACTGTCGTCCATTGTTCACAGCGACCGCAGGGCACACAGTGCGACAAATCTCCCCAGCTACAACAGTGGTGATCAGGGCAATGTGTCACAGCACACAGTTCATCGCAGCCTTCTGCGAATGCGCCTGCGTAGCCGAAGACCAGCCGGGTCCCCATGCTCACTGCACGTCATCGCCAACAACGCATGAAATGGGCCCAAGATCATAGAGTTTGGGCCATGGATGATTGCAAGAAAGCGGCCTGGTCTGACGAATCAAGATTCCTGGTGCATTACGTAGACGTCCGAGAGCGGATATGCCACCTGGATGCACTGTGGAACGGCAACAGGCCGTCGTCGGCGGTGTTATGCTGTGGACGATGTTTTCTGGGGACACTTTAAGCCGCATTATCCCAATAGCACAACAATCCCTGACAGCTGGCAGGTATATGAACATCGTTGCGGACCAAGTTCACCCATTCATGGCAACTGTGTTCCGTGCTGGTGATGGCTAATACCAACAGCATGATGAGCTATGCCACACTGCCAGAATCGTCGAAGATTGGTTCGAGGAACATGCTGGCAACTTTCTGTTAATGCCCCGGCCTCCAAATTCACCTAGCATTAACCCAATCGAGCATTTGTCTTTCAACTTGGAAAAGTGGGTTCGAACTAAATCACCACCACCTCGAAATGTACGGGAACTGAAGGATCTGTTGTTGACATTACGGTACCAGATACCTCAGGATACCTATCCCCACCTCATCGAATCGATGCCTCGCCAAGTGGTCGCTGATTTGCCGGATAAAAGGGGCCCTGCAGCTCATTAGGTAGGTGGTGACAATACAGGGTGATTCATAAAGAAGTATACAGTTTCAATGCACTATAAAACAAGAATAATGTAAGATATTTTATGTTACCTGTAACAGAATTGTAAGGGAACGTTTCAAGTTTTTTAGAGACAATCACAGATGTTCTATGTGTGCACCCTTAGTCACACGACACACATCGAGCCGGTAATCCATTTGCGCCCAAACGCGAGGTAAGATATCTAAATCAAGTGTAGTGATAATGGCACTTGATGCAGATATCTTACCAAAAGCGAACATTGTGCTTGTTTACCTGACCACTCACGTAAAATGTAGCTTCATCGGTGAAAACTAAGTGATCGGCAAAATCGTCATTTTCAAAATGGTGCTGCATTTCGGCACAAAATTCAAAGCGCTTTGTATTGTCAAGGTCAGGGAGATTTTGCAACATCTGCACTTTGTATGGAATCATTTTCAGCTTCTTTCTCAAATTTCTCCAGACGGTGGGCTCTGAAATCTGCACTTCACGACTCACCCTCCGCGTTGATTTTCCCGGACTTCCGTCAAATGGCGGTGCAAACACTATCGACGACTTTTTCCGAAACACGCGGTCGTCCAGGTCTTTTAAATTTGGACAAACAGCCCGTAGTTTCAAATTTTTTTATGCGAATCGTAGATAGATTTTCTGGTTGGAGGTTCTTTTCCGAATCGTGATCGAAAATGCCGTTGCACAACACTTACAGATTCCGTTTTGCTCAATTCAAGAACACAAAACACCTTCTCCATTGCAGACGCTGCCATTTTGACTGACTAGTCACGTGACACGCGCGCTGTCGCCTACGTCACTTCTCTCAGTAGCGAGACACAAACTTTATGAGTACATCTACCTAACGGTTCGCAGTTGTGGTCCGTGTCTTCAACTGTTACTCTTTTACAACACCTGAAAACTATATACTTCTTTATAAATAGCCCTGTATAATGGCTCATTGGTGTATTCCTCAATGTATTCATGTTAATCTTGGCACTCGGGTTCCCTGTGTCTTTTTTCCGGATGGATTTCCAACATCTTCCTTACACCGACTACCTGCCCACGGCTGAAATTGTTGAAGTCGTCGTATTCGCCCATCAGCACAGTCGTGGGTGCCTTATACTGTAGGTAGGTGTGTAGGTAGGTCTCAGAACTATTTATAACCTGCAGGGGGTTTCTGCTTTCCGCATTGTTTGTGGTGAGGTTGGGCGTTTTTGCGGAAGGGTGAGGAGCGTATAATGAAGCATGCCCTCAGTGTATTTCAGCTGGAATTTAAATTGTTCTTGCACTATTATTCTGTCTCGAGAGAATTTTCCATAACGAAATAAGATCGTATGATAAGGATGAATATACCAAATTTTGTAAGTACGAAAACGATTAAAGTGATACATCTGATGCAAAACCTTTCCCTCCAAAAGAAAAACTATATTTAAGCTATTTGCATTCGTATTCATTCTACTGCAAAACTCCTCAAAGATCTAAAATTAAAGATTTATGAAGGTTGCAGCATGCTTTCTTTAAAGTATAATGCTCTATTTGTACGGGAATATATATTTAAATATATTTAAATGCGTGAAGTCGCAGTCTCTCTGTTTTGAAAAGCGGAAATTTTTAGGACACACAATTAACTCGGAAAATACTTCATATTTAAAGCACTTCAATTACGCTGGCAAATTACTTTGTAGCTGAAAGCAACCGTTAGTTCGACGTCGTTCTTAATTTTTCTCGGAAATGTTGGATATTTTCTTGTGTGATATGATTAAAGCGTCTGACAACACTAAATAGCTTTTGGTTATTCATTTAGCTGCACATCTCCGTTCACATTAGTTCGAATATTGCGATCCTAATTTCAGGTACTCTACAATTTTCTCTGTGAGAAAAATGCAATTTTGCACAATTTGATTCAACGTCATTTCTTCTTTTTTCTCAGTATCATTTTCCGATCACGTATCTGCAGTAACAGTTATGTATGCATAGGTGTTGCTATCTTGTCTACAATCACAATGTAATAATGGGTTCCGGCAATCCCTCCTTCCTGCTTTCCAATCATCTATTTTCGGAAATACAAATGGAAGGAACAAAAGTTTACAATGTTCGGTATATAGGACAAACTCTAAGCCATGAATTCTATTTTGCAAGGAAAATAAAAGAGGAATCCATTACTCCACCTAAAACATTAATAAAGGTGTAAATTTAACCAAAACTTTGTAATATTTTTTTAATGGTAATAGCAGTTATACCTGTTCTCCGAACGGTGAATTTGTAAATGTTTAACATAAAATTGAAGAAAGGAAAAAGCAATTGAGGGAAACAAAAGTAATTTAACAACCGCAACTGTTTCACGATTTAGAACAGGGTTGTGACGTCAATGCATACAGTGGACGTAAAACGAATCAGGCTTAGGCGTCCCTTAATTTTAAATCAAAATTTCATGAAGTTTTTACAGCATTTCAACGTTTCTAGCATAATGATCTTTAAACCCATCAGTATTTTGAACAGTGAAGCTAAACCTTCTTTTTGAACTGTTTGGTTTTTAGACTTTTTAAGGTATCCGGATTTTAAGGACTATCAGCATGCCAATTTTCAGATCTCAAGGTTATTGAGAAGTGGTCGAACAATTCTCGAAAATTTCAAGCAGAGAAATGTCCCATAGCCACCATTTTTATTTTTATTTCACTTTATGCCGGCGGAAAACCCCGAACTTTAAAAGCGTCGCTACGTCATTACCAGTTTGATTGAAGCCTGTCCTTTCACCCAATGAGAAGATCGCGCAAAAAATAGCTGCGTCGCCATGGCAGCAGGTCACGGGACCAGAACTTTCCTGTGTAGTTACCGTTGAAGACATAGAAAGTCGTTCGTTCCCTCCTTTTGTGTCTTTAAAAAATGCTTAAAATTCAGAAAATGTTAATACAGACACTTGACGTGGATTAGGAACATCAAACAGAAGTCATCGCTCTTTCCACGTTTATAAGTGAGTCACGGAAAAATTCTCATTGGCCGCCACCGGGAATCGAACCCAGGGTCTTCCAGTTACGCGCCGGAGCATCAGAAAATATTTTTTTCTTAATTTTTTTTAAAGAGGGCTGATAGTTGAGAGATAATGCTGTAAAAATTGCAATGCATTATGATTTATAGTTTGCCATATATTCGTTTTTAAAAATGGATCCCATCGTGAAGTAGAGAATTTTGTGGAACTTAAAAATTAATTTCTCGTAAACTAAATCGATATTTAAAAAAAAGGGCGACAAGGTGCATGTTTCGTGGTTCCGTTGCTGTTAGTGTGCCCGGAACGCGAAATGATAGCATTTTTTTTTTTTTGCTTATCTTTACTTTGAAATACAATAGTTCTTGAATAATCGTCAGAATTGAAAAATGGTTTATGTTAGCGTATTCTCGAACCAATTCTCTACAAACAATGCAAATTTCATATTTTTGTGTTCAATACTTTTGCGCTGCGAGCTAGGAAAACGCGAGTGTCGCGAAATTTCTAAAACAGCGGCGTCGGCAGTTACTTTTTTTTTTTTTTTGGAATAGAGAGATTAGTTCGCACTTATTCTATGTACTATAACGAAGTAAATTTCTCCGTCATTTTTTGTCCACGCCGGGCATCGAACCCGAGTCCCCTTATTCCAGAATAAGTCGCTCTCCCAAATGAGCTACGCAGACGTATCTTCTGCTGCTATCTACCTTTATCTCGTGTGCGTTCTGCGGAGCAGGCACGTCACATCTCCCCCTCCTCCCGCGGAA
This sequence comes from Macrothele yani, assembly GCA_039090855.1. Lineage (NCBI taxonomy): Eukaryota > Metazoa > Arthropoda > Arachnida > Araneae > Macrothelidae > Macrothele > Macrothele yani. Next base: position 105,900,880 of record CM077024.1, read on the forward strand.
AGAGGGCCGGGACCATGTATCGCTGTAGGCAGTCATCCGATGAAGAACGTACATTGGGACAATCCCAGTCAATTTGGTGTGTGGAACGTAACATCACACACATTTAGTTTTCGAAGCGCTGAAGAAGGGATTCTCTTATTTTTCCTGTCTCGCGGTGTGGAAAGAACATCACACCATTGCGAGAACTTTAACGGCCGGGTCATCCGGGAAGTTCGGGCGCCATTATAACGAAGTAAATATCCCCATCATTTTTGTCCACGTCGGGCATGGAACCCGAGTCCCCTTATTCCGGAATAAGTCGCTCTACCAACTGGGCTACGCAGATGTATCTTCTGCTGCTATCTGCCTTTATCTCGTGTGCGTCCTATGGGGCAGGCACGTTACAGTACTTGGAGGTATATACCCTTAAAACGTTATCTATCGTGCACTTGTGATACTTGTAATACCGGAGCTCGCACACAAATAAAGGTGAAGCGACAGATACGTTGCAATTTTCTACACTCTCTTAAATGTTATTTGCCTCAGCAAAGTGAAAACAGAGGAGATAAATACTGTATATCTCATATACATTGTTGACGCAGTCACACAAAGGGATTTGTATCGTCTAACACATTTCCTTGCAGCTTGTACGACTGCACTGCTTTTACATCGTCAAGCCCGAAATACATTCCGGTGTCCGCAATCGGGGAACCGATCCTATCGAAATTTCTAGCTTTGGTTATGATCAATAAATTACCCATAATCGGAGATGTAAATCTAAATTTTTAAAAATGCCTTAGCGGTGAACGAATTACGAAAGTGATATCAGGAAAAACAGATGGTGAAATTTTCAAAAAACAAATTGATTGGTTGTTTTTATCAATTTCTAGTTTTTATGTATCAAAATTCTAATTATTTTACCATATTTTTGTTAAAGTTGTTTAATTTAAGCAATTTTAAAATAAATAATGCTACGTGGGAGTCACTCAAAATAAATAATGTTACGTGGGATTAATTATTTATTAAACTTTTCTTTAAATATTTGTGACGTATGTTTTATCAAAGGTATATATCAGAAGTATTTAAAAAAAGTTTAACAAAACACAAAAGGTATAAATTCTTTTTTAAAAATACTCAAAAAGTATATTCCTTTTGAGTTTCTGTTTCCTTACATAAATTTCTTAAAGTATTTCCTCACTGAACGACACATTATTTCTTCGAACATGTTTTACAATTTGGCAACGCTGAGAGTGAGTCAGAGTAATATATATGATGACGACGCTGAACGTATAAAAGAGAGTGTAGTCTTGTGGATGTGTAGAGAGATTGTGAAGAGTTGATTTTGCGAAAGAATAAAAGATTGTTTGATGTACATGTGATACACAAATCCGTATTGTTATTATACGTTTGAGATCTGTGTTGATATCGGCAGGATATATTGCATCAGTGGAGATGCTCCTTTGGACTTCTCGTGAGTAGCACAACAAAGGAAGGCGTTAAAGGCCGCCCGGGTGGAGCAGTGGTCTGACAGTAGTAAATACTTTCCCGAAAGTACTAAAGTATATCCCAGGTAAAAAAATCGATGTAACGTAAATGGTTAACGAAAGTAGTCGAGACCATAGCTAAAATCTGATTTTTGCCGCCGCTGTGGCGCAGTGGTCAAAGCGTTGGCTTGTGACCATTCATCCGAGATGGGTGCGCGTTCGAATCCCAGTGAGGCATGTACTGTATGTTGTGTATATCTTACGGCGCTGGCTGTCTCCCTTCTCGGAACTAGTGGCCCTAAATTAAGGAAGGGGGAGACTCACTACTTATAGCCCACTAAGTTGCTCACGGTGGTCGTTAAACCTCAAAACGTTAACAACGACAAAAAAAGACTTGATAATTATACGTAATTCTTTTTGCTGATTCTTTCTACCTGGCAGAGATGGAAACGGGTCACCGGGTCGACAAGTTCTTGCGGGGTCAAACGGGTCAGGTCAAGGTGTTCCTGACCCGAATTCAACCCGGTTTTATTTTCGTCTTATTTTTGACTAGAAAAAATATATTTCAGAGAACCCTTCAGATGTTTATGAAATAATACTTCAGAGCTGCAGAGTGTGATCCAAGAACTAGCTGTGAAAGGTAAAGAAACGGGGATTAGAAATGAACTTTCCAAAGACAAAACTAGTGTACAATGCTTTTACAAGGAATGAAGATTTATCAGTTGATGAGGAAAAGCTGGAGATAACCAATTCCGACATTTACCTTGGGCAGCAGATATCAAGCGAGTGTCACATTGATGAAGAAATTGATTGGTGTATAAAACTTGGTTTGAAAGTTTTTGGAAGGAACAGTACAATTTTTAGGATAAACATGCCATTATGTCTTAAAAGAAAAGTGTTAAATCAATGCATCCTCCCAGTGCTTACCTTCGGAGCGGAGACGTGGACCGTAACTAAAAAAGGCATACAAAGACTGCAGACAACTGAAAGCAGCATTGAGAGATGCATGCTTCGTGTAACCAAGAAAGGTAAAAAGAGGAACTCGTGGATAAGGGAAAACAAAATTGGAAAGCATCACGATCAGATTAAAATCCCTGAAATGGCAATGGGCTGGACATATTGCCAGGAGAATGGACCACCGATGAAAAACTGAAATTTTAGACAGATTCTAAGGGACAGGAAAAGACCCAGAAGACGATCATGTGGGAGATGGGTGGATGGAGGAAACTGGCCCAAGACAGTCCGTTGTGGAAGTAACTTGGGAAGACCTTCATTCAGCAGTGGATTGATCATGATTGATAATGATGATAAAGATGATGATGGTATATTCGAGCTTATAGCTCAAAACAGGTTTTTCCTGGTCAAGCCCGGGTTGGGTCCAATTACGTGACGGCCGGGTCCGGATTGGGTCCAAAATGTTTGACCCGTTTCCAACTCTGCTACCTGGCCATAGTATTTACATAATTAGTCCACATGTGTGTACATATGTTCAACGAAGTTCTCTACGAACAGTAGCTAGCTACATAGTTGATCACTTAAACTACAGTTATCAGAAGTTTAAAACTCTACTTTCTCCTCTGTCATTCCACGTAATACTAAATATTCATTGTGACTAATAGGCCATTTTGAAGTGGGTGCAGATTTCTTTTGTGTTGCCCATAAAGAATCACAGAATAAGCTTTAGGGATTACTGTTATTGGAGGCTGGGCCATAGCTGCTGGTAGAACAAGAGGGGCGGTTGCCCTTCCAGAACATCATACCGAACAAAATAGAAACACACAACGTGGAAATAAATTTACTGAAAATTGTATCTAAAAAAGAAAGTTATACGCTTCAGTACTTTCTTTTTAAAAGACTAAGTCAGCCGCGTACGGTATTCTGAGCAGCTAACCAGGGCACAGAGTAACTACACTGTGAACCATTTTTCAAAACAGCTGTAGCGTAAATGCCCAAATGTGCCGGTGATGCATTTCGAAGCCACATCTTCCTTTTCCGGAGTCGGATATTTTACCGCTTGAACAACACCGATGAAGGTTTATAGCTGCAACTTGCCATTTAAACATGTGCGTCACCTCTGAGGTAAGTCACATATACTCCGGGCCGTGGATGGCCTAGTAGTCAACGTTCGTGACTGCCACGGGAAAGTCTCAGGATCGATCCCAGTTAGGTATGAACGCTCGAAGCACTAAATATCCGCCGTGTGTCGGATGGGTACGTTAAGCCGTAGGACTTGCCCCATGGTTATGAATAAATGCGTCTTCCTCCGTGTGGCTTTCCAGTCAGACACTCACGCACAAATCTCCGAACTTAGTGCTTCTAAGACCTGGTGTCAGACACTCCCTTCCTAATCTCCTCTACATAAATATTTAAATCTCCCACATATATCCTCCTTCCCCTTGAGAAAAGCGGGGCACGAAGTCACAGGCTATTTCATGTCTCATCTTACAGGCATTTTTCGGGGAAATGGTTATGAATAAGGGCGTCTTCTTGCCCCCTTTTTTACCTGACTTCCGTGTGACTTCTAGCTCAAATCTCTTAGCTTCCTACTTCTGAGGGTAGTTTAAGACCTGGTGTCAGACACTATCTTCCTAAAATCCTCTACATAAATATTTAAATCTCTCGCATATATCCCCCTTCCTCTTCAGAAAGGCGAGGGTACAAAATCGCAGGTTATTTCGGGTCCGCCGACTAACTATGCTCGAAGGAACTCTCTGTAGGAGAAGGAATTCTGATTAATTCCAGACGATGTTTGGAAGACGCAACACACATTTTTCGAAGCGCCGAAGGCGTTTCCAGACGATGTGTGGAAGAAGCATCTCACATTTTTTGAAGCGCTGAAGAAGGAATTATAATTAATTCCAGACGAATGTGTGGAAGAAGCATAACAAATTTTTCGAAGCGCTGAAGAAGGAATTCTCGATGATTCTAAATGATATGTGAAAGAAGCATCACACATTTTTTATTTTTGAAGAAGGAATTCTCGATGATTCGAAATGATATGTGGAAGAAGCATCACACGTTTTTTATTTTTGAAGAAGGAATTATCATTTATTCGAGTCGATGTGTGGAAGAAGCATCACATATTTTTCGAAGCGCTGAAGAAGGAATTAGCATTAATTTCAGGCGGTGTGTGTGGGAAAAGCATCACACATTTTTCGAAGCGCCGAAGAAGGAATTATCATTAATTCCAGACGATGGGTGGAAGAAGCATCACAGATTTTTTTGAAGTGCTGAACAAGGAATTATCATTCATTCCAGACGGTGTGTGTAGAAGAAGAATCACACATTTTTCGAAGCGCCGAGAAGAAGGAATTATCAAGAATTCCAGACGATGTGTGGAAGAAGCACCGCACATTTTTCGAAGAGCTGAAGAAGGAATTATCATTAATTCCAGGCGATAGGTGGAAGAAGCATGGAACTTTTTCGAAGAGCTGAAGAAGGAATTATCATTCATTCCAGGCGATGGGTGGAAGAAGCATCACACATTTTTCGAAGAGCTGAAGAAGGAATTATCATTAATTCCAGACGATGTGTGGAAGAAGCACCGCACATTTTTCGAAGTGCTGACGAAGGAATTATCATTAATTCCAGGCGGTGTGTGTGGAAGAAGCATGGAACTTTTTCGAAGCGCCGAAGAAGGAATTATCATTAATTCCAGACGATGGGGGTGTAAGAAGCATCACACATTTTTCGAAGTGCTGAATAAGGAATTATCATTAATTCCAGGCGATGGGTGGAAGAAGCATCACACATTTTTCGAAGAGCTGCAGAAGGAATTATCATTAATTTCAGACGATGTGTGGAAGAAGCGCCACACATTTTTTGAAGAGCTGAAGAAGGAATTATAATTAATTCCAGATGAAGGGAGTGTAAGAAGCACCACACATTTTTCGAAGTGCTGAATAAAGAGTTATCATTATTCCATACGTTATGTGGAAGCAACGTCACACATTTTTCGAAGTGCTGAATAAAGAATTATCATTATTCCAGACGGTATGTGGAAGCAACGTCACACAGTTTTCTCGAACCTCACATCCAGGAGATTAATTTTAACTTCGGGCACCAATATAGTGAATTTGACCAAATTAGCCAGTTATGCTATTCAAACCCACGTCTTCTTCCTTTGGAGACAGATATTCTATCGCTAGAATTACATCGACGAAGGCTTATCGCTGCAACTTGCCTTTTCAACATATGTTACGTCATACAGCGGGTATAGGCATGTAAAACAATATGCGGCTAGCTTAACCTCTATGACCTTTCCGAACACGCCGTAGGGATGAACAGCTAAACATCAATCATTCATTCGTTCTGTGCTGGTTCGTTTTTCATTCTGCATTTCTGCTGCGTGCTGTGTTGTCGGCGTTCATAAAACTTTTACATATTTTACATATGTACAACCGTTTGCTCTTGGATATTTACCTTGTTTTTACATTCTTAGTAATATGTCAAAAATCGGAAGTAAGGTTTTTGAAGGATTATAACACTTTCGTGTAAGAGAGGTATGAGAAAGTAAACAATGTGTACAATTTGAGTGGAAGTGAGGAACTTTTGAACTCAAAAGGGCGTAATTTCAAGTCTCGCTCTCCCAGAAATGAAAAGCTTGCTCCAACCCTGATTGGAGGCGGTCCCCAGTGGCAAGATCTTTAGTAAATATAAATGCGCTTTGCAACCATAACGTATTCATAACTCAACCTGCACGCCTGTTTAACTTTTCTGTTTTACCACCTTGCTGTGCAGTCTTACACACACAGCAAAATCACCTCCGATTACTTTATTTTGAGAGAACTGCCTTCTTCACAAAAGAGTTCCCACTCACTTTGCGCTACAACTCTTACGATTTGTGAGACGCCCAGATTTGTCATCAGGCAGTTTGGTCTCACCCTTGTAACAGGAACATCCGTTTTAGATGTTTTTATATAAATTCGGCATTTCTGCATCTAGAAAAATTCCGTTACCCTGCTGATCTTACAGTCTAGCCATGAAAGATGTGCCTTGTTGCCAGAAGCGCAGAAAATGTGCCTTCGCTAACGACCTTCCCATACTGATATTTACTTTTTTTTCTATGTTTTGAGGGATGGTGTAACGGCCACCGTGAGAAGCTCTAAAAGCTGTGAGCAATCGCCCGCCCCTAATTTGGGGCCATTGTTTCCTGCGAACGCAAAGAGGCAGCAGCCCTGTGGAACAAACACACATCCCTCACTCATGTCTCATTCGGAATTCAAACCCAGGTCCTATTCGTACAATTAGCCAGAAACCCACGCTTCTGACCAATGTTCTACAGAGGTGGCTGTTAGTAGTTTGATTTATTGAATATTCTGCCATACACCACAGTAATACCGTACATGACAAAGTTGAACACAAACAATACATCATTACAATAAGATTGTGCTAGGTAGCTAACCAAAACAAAATACAATGTCAATAATGTATCCTTAATATATCATAACCCAATTACAATAAACATACCATTAACTACAATTAATGAACTTGCAAAATTAAACCAACATTCATAAAGTAGATGGTATGAAATGTAAAAAAGTAATCTATGTCTTCATAAATCACTGCAAGTGGATGACATGGAGCCAGAGAAAAAGGCTTTAATGAAAAAGCCTCAGGCTAAGAACACAGTGCACAAAAAATCACAGTAAGACACCAATTACTGTAATAGTACAGGGAAGTGAAGGATACATGATTTTAAACAACTGTAATTAAAAACTAGGTGGCGTATAACCAGTACAGTTACAGTATATAGAAATCTTAACACATGTCAACATAACCACTGATAAAAATTGTACAGTATAAGAAAAACTATGTAATATTTAAATAGGAGATCTATGTATATATACCAAATTAATGTAATCGAAAAATGTACATCACAAGAATATCTGTACAGTACATTAAACAATCATGCAACAATAAATAAACCAAGATCAACAAGACAAAGCAAAAACGTTAATCATAAATCTCACTATACCACCAAGCACAGCGATATAATATGCAGAAAAAGCAAAAGGAGTACACCAATAGCCAATTGGTACAAAATCACAAATATACGGGGAACAAATCATAAAAACAAGCACAACACAAAACAGCAATACACATCCCCAAAATAAACGTATAATAATGAATGCAATTAGTTAAACAAAATAACAAGACATCCTATCCCGGACTATTTCATAACTTCAGGTTAAACACTGGTAAGCAATTACAGGATCAAGAGACTTAGTATAAATATATGTGCAGCGCATAGGAATGATACCCAATATTACAGTGAAGGTTAAAAATTAAACAGTGAAAGTTAGTCATCGAGTCCCAAACACAAAACAGTATCCAATAGCCCACTAAGGTAAAGTAAATGTGAAACAAAGTAATAAAAATTTATATGTACCAGGAATAATATGCTACTATATCTTAAAAAATAATCAAGACATCAATTCAAATCATATCAGCCAGCCAGTAATTCAGTAGTTAATATTTTCCTGAATGCCCTGAAGTTAACAATTGATTTAATGTGCAAGAGCAATTCATTCCACTGTCGCGGACCGGCTGCAATAACACTGTAATGCAAAAGATTTATATGTGCCCTGGGAATAACGAAGTTTGCATTACCCTTACCCAGTTCATTACACTACCCATAACAAGTTCTTCGACTGCCGTTCGAGGAAGTGCAGCAGCTGTGTTATGTCTGAATTCGACGTATGAAAAAATATTTGGTGAATTATTCATTATGTCGCAGTCATATTTTGAACTTTTCTAAAGTTAAATATCAAACTGATTCATCGGTCATGTGAGTAGTCAAGATTTACAAATGTTTGTAATTCAATGCATCATTTCTGAAAAGAATGTGCATTGCATGCCGCTAAAGTTCAATGAAATGTTTTAAATTGTTTTATTATTGTCATATTTTCACTGTATTCCATGTAACAACTTCCTTCAAAAAACTTGAAAATTATATCGTTCTGAAGCGGAAATCGAACTCGCACCTCCCGATTTCCGGTTGAGCATGTTGGTCATTACACTACCCAGGACAAGGAAATTCCAAGCAACTGAACATTGATGTCTGAGAACCTTCAGATTTGCGTTAGTCGAAGCTATTCTTGTCCCATCGTGCGGGTTCGATTCCCGCTCCAGTACAATGTAATTTTCAAGTTTTCTGAAGCAACTGGTTACATAGAATAGTGTGAAAATATGGCAACAATAGCATTATAATGCTTACCATGCATTTATGAAGAACTATTTCTTCGGGGAAATTCGTTTCCGAATTGTATATGACGAACTTTCATCACTGGAATTTGTGACCTACATCCGACCCTGGATGTGAGAAAAGGTCGTGAGACGCTACGATGGGTCAGAAACAGCTTCGCCTAGCGCAAAACTCAAGGTTCTCAGATATCTACGTTCAGTTGCTTGGAATTTCCTTGTCGTGGGTAGTGTAATGGCTAGCAGGCTCGACTGGAAATCGCGGGGTGCGGGTTCGATTGCCGTCCAGGACAAAGTAATTTTTAAGTTTTCTGAAGGAAGTGATTACATGGAATACAGTAAAAATATGCCAATAACAGCATTATAATGCCTACCATGTACACTGAAGAGCAACTGAATTAGTGTTACCTGTCTAGTAACGTGTAGCACCACCATTCACCCTGATGACGGCGGCGATTCGTCTCAGCATGGACTCGACAAGACACCGGAAGCGTTGGGAAGCCATACGGATCCACGACCCCTGAACAAGCTCCCACAGTTCAAGAAGATTTGATGGAGGGGGAGGGGTCCGAGCCTCGAACCTCTCTCTCGATGGCATCCCAGATATGCTCGATGGGATTGAGGTCAGGTGACCCAGCTGGCCAAGGAAGCGAGGTGACGTTGGTGGAGTGTTCATCCAACCATTCGGATACAATTCGGGAGCGATGGCACTGTGCATTGTCTTGTTGCAGGATGAGGTCCCCAGTGGGATGTTGAAGACGCGCAAACGGGAGCAAATGGTCGTCCAGGATATCCCGGTAACGTTGACCTGTGAAGGACGATGTCACACGTACCAGGGGTCCCATTCAGTCCACGTAAGCAGTCCCCAGACAAGAATGCCACCCCACCAGCTTGAAGAGTACCCTGCTGGCAAGAAGGATCCATCGCTTTATGTGGTTTGCGCCGTACTCGTATTCTGCCATCCGCATGTACCAACGTGAATCTAGACTCATCAGTCCAGGAACATTTTTCCATATGTCTAGGGTCCTGTGGCGATGTTCTCGCGCCCATGCTACTCTTTGCACCCTGTGATGTGCGGTCAGCAGCGGTACCCTCGTGGGTCGATGGCTTCTGTACCCAATAGCGAGGAGATGGTTCTGGATGGTGTGGCTGCTTACACGTTTTTGTGCACCAGCGTTAAATTGCCGAGTGATTTCTTGCACTGTGGCCCGTCTATCCGCTGTTACAATGCGAGCTAGCCGACGATAACCCCGCTGATTCACACGTTGTTGTCCACGGCAGTTGGCGCTTGCACGGATGGTTTTACCGGATTCGATGTACTCACGGTGCACCCGTGACACAGTGGCTCGTGAAAATCCCAGTGCCCGCACGACTTCCGAGATGGAGTGACCCATTCGTCGGGCCCCGACAATTTGCCCACGACCTAATGCGCTTAGATCCTTCGTCTTACCCATACTGCGTCCGACTGTTACTGATTCCCGTCGCATCACTCCTTATATTGTCGGATCGCTGCATACGTCATGTGGTTTCCGTTTACAGGGCCGCCCACAGCGCCACATTTGCATAACGCCAGCTGTCTCTAATTCAATTGCTCTTCAGTGTATTTATGAAGAAATATTTCTTCGGGGTAATTCGTTTCTCAATTGTATGTGATGAACTTTTAAATTGTGTTTGAAAGGTTAGTGTTTAGCGTTACTTTGACTGCAAGTGTGTGAGTTCATCTTTTTATTATAAAATAATTTTGTTTCAATGGTAATATAGCTAGAGCTCCATGCTGTTATTTCTCAAGGGTACATACTATTTCTTCATTCGAATAAATATCTCAAAATGGAGGCTTAAAGTGTTACCATTTACGAATTATTCAAGTGTGCTCAGTTAGTCAGAAATAAAATACGTAGGCTTTATTAGGGTAACTGTACTTTATAAATATATACCGGGTGATTCAGCTAAGCGTGTACAAACTTCTGAGAGTGGTAGGTTGCACAAAGACAAATCGGAATCACATAGCAATACAGGATCGGAAAAGCCACCTTCATGTGTTAGTGTACAGAGAGGACGAGAAATGAAAGAGCAGCACGTAAGAGAACAAAATGCTTTTTATTACTCACAAAGCACTTGCGAAATGCATTGAGGTTACAGAAGGTGTTCAAAGTTGCGACCATGAGCTGTAACACACGCTTGACATCGTCTGCGCATGGAATCACGTACATTTAGGAAACTTCCAGGCGTGTTTCGGACTTTCGAAGCAGCTGCAGATATGTGTGCTACAAGGTCCTCATCACTTTCAACTGGGGTGCTGTACACCAGTCCTTTGATGTAACCCCAGAAGAAGTAATCAAGTCATGTTAAGTCCGGCGATCTTGTAGGCCAATGAACGGGACCACCAAGCCCGATCCACTGATGTCCAAATGTCATGCTTAAGTGATGACGAACGTTATTGCTGAAATGGGCGGGGACCCCATCGTGCTGGAACCACATTGCACGGCGCAGCGACTGAGGGACCTGTTGTTCGTTCAGTAGCTCTGGCAAGTCGCATAACCTCTGATGCAGCCGTGTGGTGGTTTGGCACTCGTCTCATCGAGTACCGTTCCTGGTACAGTCGCACGGCGGCTCGTCCGGTGCTCCGTTTGCGAGGTGCATGTCAGCCATTTCCGCGATCGTGAACTCAGCCATCCTGCTACCTCTGCGGGGCGGTTTACAAATGGCGGTATCCTGAAAGAAAGTTTGGGCAGTCTCGCGGCCGAACAGCGCCATCTACCGCACGAAGATGGCGTTTTCGACCCTGCAATGCTATGTGATTTCGATTTGTCTTTGTGCAACCTACCCGTCCCAGAAGTCTGTACACGCTTAGCTGAATCACCCTGTATATTTTGTGACGTACCTGCCAGCAGGACGCACACGACATAAAGGCAGATAGTAGTCAGAACGAACGTCTGCGTAGCTCAGTTGGTAGAGCGACTTGTTCCGGAATAAGCGGACTCGGGTTCGAATCCCGGCGTAGACCAAAAATGACGGAGAAATTTACTTCGTTATAATGGCGCCCGAACTATCCGGATGACCCGACCGGTCAAGATCTCGCAATGGTGTGATGTTATTTCCACACCGCGAGATAGGAAAAATCAGAGAATCCCTTATCCAGCGCTTCGAAAAATAAATGTGTGTGACGTTGCATTCCACACACCAGGTTGACTGGGAGTTCTCAAGTGCACGTTCTACAGTGGATGGCTGCCTGCAACGATTCATGGTCACGGCTGACCCGTGGGCCATGCCCCCGGCCCTCTTTCGAGGGGGGGGTGGATGTGACGTACCTGCCAGCAGGACGCACACGACATAAAGGCAGATAGGAGTCAGAACGAACGTATGCGTAGCCCAGTTGGTAGAGCGACTTGTTACGGAATAAGCGAACTCGGGTTCGAATCCCGGCGTAGACCAAAAATGACGGAGAAATTTACTGCGTTATAATGGCGCCCGAACTATCCGGATGACCCGACCGTTCAAAATCTCGCAATGGTGTGATGTTATTTCCACACCGCGAGATAGGAAAAATCAGAGAATCCCTTCTCCAGCACTTCGAAAAATAAATGTGTGTGACGTTGCATTCCACACACTAGATTGACTGGGAGTTCTCAAGTGCACGTTCTACAGTGGATGGCTGCCTGCGACGATTCATGGTCATGGCTGACCCGTAGGCCATGCCCTGGCCCTCGGGGGGGGGGGGGGATTCTATCCTAAAAATTTTATTTTTCAAAATTTCAATTTCTTTTATAAAGCTGCTATCTGTTTAATAATTCAGCAAATACAGTACACGCATTTTTTGTTTGCGTATTTTTTGTAGACAATTTAGCGTATAATCAGAATAATGAAGATACCAATTTTTATTATTATTATTTTTTTTTCTTTCCTCAATTTTTTTTTTTTTTTTTTTTTTTTTTTTTTGCCGCCCCGGTGGCTCCGTGGTCTAAGCGATGGCCTCTGAACATTCGTCCGAAAGGGGTCCGGGTTCGAATCCCGGTGAGGTAGGGGTTTGGTGTTTGTCTTACGGCACTGGCTTTCTCCCTTCCCTGGAGCCAGTGACCCTAAATTAGGGACGGGCGACTGCTTATTGCCCATTGAGTTGCTCACGGTGGTCGTTAAACCTACAATCCAAAAATATATATATATATCAATTTTCGGCACTATCACCAGCAGAATTATGTATTCTGCAGCAATCTTGGCAGTAGTAATTCTGGCCGAAATTCCTCGGTGCAACCAAAGAGACATACGTGCGCGTGTGCGGACTAAACCTCAGAGATGTTGTAACCAAGGCATTGATTTCATGAGAGGTGCTTTATGTGTATTTATTCATTATAGTTTTTAATGAAAGTTATACAGCGGAAAACAAAGCCGAAATTTCTGAAATGAAAACCAATTTTGAAATGTAGCTATTAATAAAAGTAGACTACATATGTTCCCTAGTTTTAGTTTCTTCACTGAATTACTGAACAGTATCTATGGAATAATACATTAATTTTGACTGCTGAAGGTCAGAAGTCTGTATGCGTAGCTTTTCTTAAGTTGATGGTGAATTTTTCTCGATATCTCTTGAAAATGTGTGCAGGTCCTGGGAAGAAGAAAAAAAAAAAAAAAAAGTCACCTGAAAATTTCGTGGTTTTGTCTACCCTCAACTAAAAGTGTTTTTACAGACCACCCTGTACGGAGATATCGTCCGACGGAAAATTGTAATTTTCGTCACCTAACAGGAAAAGTTTGCATACTCCAAAAGGCAAGAGGAATTGTGCTCAGGGATGTAGAAATTCGACGTAAAACGAATTTTTCAAAGCGGACCTAGAGAATCCGAGATTAAAACAAACAGCTATCTACTAACAACACAAAATTCGGTCCAAATTTAGAGCCACTAGTTCTAGAGAAGAAAGGGAGTTAGTGTCGTAAGACAAACACAAAAATTTATGCCTTACGAGGATTCGAGCCCTGATCCATCTGAGTCGAATGATCAGAAGCCGGCGCTTAGACCACTGAGCCACCAGGTCGGCTTTCATTACTTTAAAATGAAAATACACTACTTTAGCATCTTTTTTTTTTCTTTTAATGTTTTATGTATCATACTAAGTCACCAAGACATTTTGTAGTTGGCATCATCTGACGTCGATGTCTTTTTATTATCTCCGCTCAAAGAGACAAATTCCTAGAAACTCTTCCGGCTGCGACGTCATTACGACGACGTAGAAATGCGTAAAGTACATTTTCATTATGCCATCTAACACTTTCATGCCCTTCACAAGACTACACCACTCATGATTATAACCTAGACACATCTCGTACGAATGGTTAAGAGCCCGCGCCTCATTCTACTCGGCCACGCAGGCTGCCAAAATCAGCACCACCTGCCGAGAAAACACACAGACAAGGAAGACGGCTGAAGTAACCATTCCGAACTTTAATATCACCTTAAACTAAAAGAAAAAAATGGAAAGAAAAGTTTGTTCCTCTTTGGCCGATACAAAAAGAAGAAAATGTAAAGAATTGAAAACCATGCATTTTTAACAATGAATGAAATATCAGATGACACAATACAAATTTGGAAGATGTGAATCCATTTATTGGTGAAAATATGACAGGGCTGTTAAGTCAGATAATATCCGAAAACTTGAAAACTTCGTCGTCCTGCAGCGGGAATCGAAGTCGTGTCTCCCGGATAACGCCCAAATATGCTAACCACTACACCGCCCAGAACGACCAAGTTTCAAGTTTCCGATGAATTTGAATGCAACCATCACAGGGCTCGCTAGTCGAAGCAACCGGCATTCACATATAGCGAATATGGAGGTTTGGAATTAATTGCCGTGATTGCCAGGAGGAGCAGAATATAAATGAATGAAATACAGGATTGCACCATTGTACAATACAAAGTTGGAAGATGTGACCGTGTGACGTACCTGCCAGTAGGACGCACACGACATAAAGGCAGATAGGAATCAGAATAAAACGTCTGCGTAGCTCAGTTGGTAGAGCGACTTGTTCCGGAATAAGCGGCCTCGGGTTCGAATCCCGGCGTAGACCAAAAATGACGGAGAAATTTACTTCGTTATAACTGTTTATTGGTGTAAAAAAGACATGGATAGAAAATTTGAATGGAAAATTCGTTAAAAATATATTAAGCAGCTGCTCTCCAGAATTAGCATTTGTTTAGCCAACTCGCGAATGAGCCAATTTTCTGCATAATTAGGAAATAATTTCTTCTAAAAATTTCGGCTTAGACCAGTGTATATATGATATTTATAGCACAGCTAAAATTTTAATAAATCTACGAGATTTACACATCAGATTTCAGTGGTATCTTTGTCGTTAAATTCACTCACATTATTGCTTTTCGATTTCTTAGGACTGGGTCTACTCCTAAACAGTCCTCTTGACTCTTGCCTGAATTTGGAGAAGATAAGGACTATGTTAAGATGCACCATCAAAGAGGGAGCCTTCAGTTAGGCTTATTAAGTATGCACATTCTGGAGATTGAGTGCATCCAAGATATTACAAGGAGAAAACAAACGTCTACGTAATATCAGCTCATTGAATGGGGTCACGACGATTGCCTTTCCCCAACTGGCAGAGGAACAAGCGTCGAATATGAGCGAGTAATCTGTCATGTTGATGCCATTATAACGTCTTTCCCTATTTCCGACCGTACATTGCAATTCTGCGCAAGACTGTTCCGAGTGATAATAGGATTTATAGAGACAGGCGTACTGATTTGTTGATTCGTTGGGAAGAACTATCTCACTCGTTTCGTTGATTGGCCTCGTAACTTATGTTCGAGGCGGTCTCAAATTGAATTCTGTTCGCTCCCACCCAGGAAATGCATCCTCCGCGAAGTTAAGGGAATGAATGAATGGTTGCCGTGTCGTTCATGCATTCCATAAAACTGTTATGGAGGAAAGTGCTCATCTCTTAGAGAGCAGGAGGACGAGGTTATAGCCTGTGCATCGGTAGAGGTAATAATATCTTCCCTACTCCGGGGCAGGCCGTTGATTTCTGTCACTTCTTGAGAAAGTATTTCATCCAATCAGGACTTCGTTAAGACAACGTACGCCATTACAGGACTTACGTTTGACATTTTTCGACAGCACTTCGCAAGTAATATTCCACGGAAAATTTAGAACTGGTCATCAAACACCTTGACAGCCATCTCTCGGGGAAGTAATTGGTCTGACGGAGAAGGTCAAAACTTAATCCAGGAGAGGTGAAAGACCGGTATATAAGAATCAGATCTCTGACGCACGTGATAACCTCAGATGCGCGCGCTCTGAGGTGCAGGTGCCTGTACTTTTGTAACATGAACAACATACATAGCTTGTCCCAAAACAACTGAGAATGTTTTTTTACAAAAAAAAAGTGCAATACTGCTTTCGACCTCGGCACGAGTCTCAAAAAAAAAAAAAAAAAAACCATTGCCGTTGTAGTAAACATAGCAACCAGGCACACGTCCTCATCACGCATGCTGTTCCCAGTTTAATAAGAGTTGTTTCATGAACCTTTAATACGTGTTTTCGCGCTGTGAATCTTCGAAAAAATTGATGTGAAAGAGGAACAAAGACCCGTCATTAAATTTTGCTATCGACTTAAGAAATCTGTCGGAGAGGCTTTCCGTCTTATGCAAGAGGCTTGTAAAGATAAATATCTAGGAAAACCAGCAATTTACAAATGGCATAAAGAATTCATGGATGGTCGTGAGTCGGTGGTTTTAATCGCGAGTGAAGACCTTCACCGAGTGTTACAGAGATAAACATAAATACAATAGGTGTTATCACACGGCACGACAGACACCTATCAATTAGAGATATCGAAGATATGGTTCACATTTCAAAATCATCAATTCACAGAATTTTAACCGAGCATTTGGGCATGAAACGAGTTTGCTCAAATTGGGTTACCCATTTCTTTTCATGTGTGGTCTAATGCAAGCCCGCAGATGGCTAGTTCTGTCGTTTCTTATTTGGAGAAAATGAATATTAATTTGTTGCCCCAACTTGCGTATTGCCCAGACCTGTCACCATGTGACTTCTGGTTGTTCCCCATTTTAAACAAGTTAGTAAAATCATGCAATGCATTGATTATGATACGCTTTCCAGCACACTAGAAGTCATTACTCAAGTTATGAGGATAATGGCTGTAGAATAAATCTCGCTCCTATGACCTGACGTTTGACCCCATTTTGATGATATTTAACAGAATCGGTAAAGCATACTTCCGGAACAACATGATGAAGTTTTGTCTCAATCGAAGCATTTTTACGTAAGTTATAACGCATAAGGGCGATGGAATGCATCCCGCTCCGATGTCCTGACGTTTGACCCCATTTCGAACATTTTCAATACGGTGCGTCCCCAGGTGGTCTTCTACCACATACTAAAATTTCATCGAAGTCGAACCATTGCTACGCAAGTTATGACGCATAAGGGCAATGGAATGCATCCCGCTCCGATGTCCCGACCTTTGACCCCACCCCTATTTTCAATAGGGTTCGTCCCCAGATGGTCCTCTACCACATACTAAAATTTCATTGAAATCGAACCATATTTCCGCAAGTTATGACGCATAAGGGGAATGGAATGGATCCCGCTCCTAAGTCGTGACCTTTGACCCCATTTCGCCCATTTTTCAATAGGGTTCGTCCCCAGTGGTCCTCTACCACATACTAAAATTTCATCGAAATCGAACAATTTTTACGCGAGTTATCGAGCGGAAGGATGGACGGATGGACAGACGGACGGACGCACAGATGGACAAAGCTGGAGCATATACGCTTCTTCGACCTACGGTTGGAAAGCGTAAAAAAGAAATTACGGGGGCGACAATTGGAGACTGATCAATGATTAACTACAGACGCGCAGGGGTGCTTTAACAACATTTCAGAAGAAGAATTCCAGAAGACATTCAAAAAGCGGGAGGAACGTTGGGACACTTCGATACGTTCACAGTATTTCGAAAAAAAGATTATCACTTCCTTGATAATTAAGGTATATTTGTTAAAACATTCTCCGTTTATATACACGGATGTCCAAAATTAAAGTCACAAACACATATTCTATGATATCTTGAAAACTAAATGGTTTATTGCAATGAAATTTGGTACACAGATGCCTCATACTATGAGACATACAATAGCAACATAACAAAATGAAGAGGAGGTAAATTGCGTGCGATATGCAAATTAGACCAAAAACGGTCAAAACATAATGCATCATATCTCGAGAACGGTCCGGTTAATAGGGAGTGTGGCCGCCCCACACAGCTTTACAAGTCGCACAACGAGCCTTCATACTGTAAATGCGGTTGTTAATAACAACTTGTGGCAACAAATCCCATTCTTCTAAAAGCGCGGATTTTAACGCCTGGAGGGTCCTTGGAGGGTTGACGTCGTGCAATGGCTCTTCCTAGAGCATCCCAAACATGCTCTATAGGATTTAGGTCAGGCGACTTCGCTGGCCACACCATACGGCAAATATCCTCTCCCTCCATAAAATCGTCGGCACGCTGAGCTCTGTGCATAGTATCGCGTTATCGTCTATAAAAATGAAGTTCGTTCCGACAGCTCCTCGGAAAAGCCTTACATAAGGTTAAAGGACCTCACCCCTATAGCTCTGTGCGGTCACAGTGCTTCATCGAAGACGTGCAGTGGTGTACGGCCATCCAACATGATGCCTGCCCACACAAGGATTCCACTTCAACCAAAGTGATCGATTTACCTTATGTTGGAGGGATGATAGAGGGCCCCACGCTGTCTCCAGATGAAGACTCGTCGAGAATCACTTTGTGTACTGAATCTCGACACATCACAGAAAAGTACACAGCCCCAATCTTGCTGTATCCAAGAAAGATGTGTTTGCTCCACGAAAGACTGGCTCTCTTCTGCGATCTGGTGGGGGAACACACATCTCTGGTCGCCGAGTGTAAAGGACCTTCTCTGCAAGGCGTCTGTATACAATTTGCCTCGAAATTGTTGTTCCAGTCGCAGCAGCGAAGTCCTGAGAGGGGTCTCTAGCCGTCGTCCGTCTCTGGCGTTTGGCAGTTAATGCCACGTAATGATCCTCCATAGGTGTCGTTACTCTTGGACGGCCTTGGCCGGACCTCCTGGTGATGGTACCCGTTGTTCGGAATTGGTGCCATAACCTGGATACCACCTTTCGTGACACCTGTAACCATCGAGCGACCTCCGCTTGAGACTGACCAGCTTCTAGCCTGCCGATGGCTCTCCAACTCAGTCCGTCGCCTAAACGATTCCGAGCACTCATTCCAATTGAAATTAGTCAATCTTGTGATTTTTCTTGCAAGAAACACAACTCTGAAGACGAAATTTGCAGATGCAGAAACGGTCACTTTCACGTTCTTTTACCAAACTCACGCTGTTAGCCGTTTAACAACCAGTTGATGCTTACATTAGATTCAAATGATGATCATATGTAGAGGATTTTAGGAAGGGAGTGTCTGACCCCAGGTCTTAAACAACCCTTAGAAATAGAAAGCTAGGAGATTTGGACTAGAGTGACCGATAGGAAAGTGACACGGAAGCGAAGTAGAAAGACACCTTTATTTATCACCGGGGGCCAGTACCCGGGGAAATACGGCTTAACGTGCCCATCCGACGCACGGCGGATATTTAGTGGATCGAGCGTTCGTACCTGCCTGGGATCGAACCTGAGGTCCTTTCCGTGGCAGTCACGAACGTTGCCCACTAAGCCCCCCCCCCCCCCAAAGATTCACCGTTCCCCAAAGTATATATGACAGAAATTTTAAACATATTTTACTGGTTGCTATTTTGAACTGTGTTTGTGACCTCAATTTTGAACATCAGTGCATATTAAGAGAATAAACAAAATGAACTTTTTAGAATCAAAGAACTATGTTGAAGACAAAAGCTCCTGGGGAATTTATCAAATTCCATGTGAGTGTGGCGCTTCGTATATAGGACAGACCAGTACAGCCTTGCGTTTTCGATTGAAAGAGCACAAGACCTACATTCGGAACTGTGACCTAAAGAAGTCATCGATGGCTAAACACTGTTACGAAAAGGCCCATAAATTTCTGTTTGAAGAAGCAAAACTAATTAACAAGCCAGATTCAACCCCTAAACTTGACATTTTGGAAGCTTCAGGACTCTTCGCAACTTGTTACTGACATGGCATCCACCCTATTTCTATTAAGAGCGCGGAAGCAACTAACCAAAACCCGTGACTGTAAACATCATTTATGATATCATATACAATTTGAATATTTACGTGCCATTCGTCCTGATGAAGCTAGGTCAATACCCAGTGAAACCATGGTCAACTTGAAAAAATATATATTTATGACAAATTACGTTGTATTCTCTTAATATATACCGGGTGATCCAAAAGTCTTGCACATTTTGAAAACGTAATAATAACTCGCGGAGTTTTGAGAGTAGGGCAACGCAGTTTACGTAGAAATGATCAGAATGACATCAGGGGTTTTATGAAG
Organism: Macrothele yani; assembly: GCA_039090855.1. NCBI lineage: Eukaryota > Metazoa > Arthropoda > Arachnida > Araneae > Macrothelidae > Macrothele > Macrothele yani. The sequence continues at coordinate 105,921,039 of CM077024.1, forward strand.
TCACATAAAGTTTTACTCATTTTGCATACATTTTTCATCGCCAGATGGCGCAGCAACCACAGGTTGAAAGTGTCAAGAAAAATAGACACCTGATTGTACCAGGTTAGACACCTCATTGTACCCGATGTTCAATGTGATGGCCGTCCTGTTCCAGCACTGGCTGCAGACGAGGGAAAACACCATGGACGGCATTGAAGAGCATGTCCGGTGGTATAGATGCCACATGGTGTCGAATGGCATCTTTCTGCATGGCCAATGAAGTGGGGCGACATCTGTACACTTGCGATTTTAGGTAACCCCAGAGCCAGAAATCGCAGGGTGTCAGGTCTGGTGATCGAGGAGGCCAGGCCTTCGGAAAGTGTCGGATCAACATACGATTTGTGCCAAACTTCTCTTGCAGCAGTTGCTTAACGGAACGTGCGATGTGGGGTGGTGTTCCATCCTGCATAAATGTGCACAGATTCACTGTATCCCGCTCTTGCAAGCTAGGGATAACGTACGTTCGCAACATGTTCGCATAACGTGCACCTGTCCCTGAAACGGTTTCGAAGGAGGTGCCACGGACCTCTTAAAAAAAAAGGACCGATAATGAAGGAAGCCGTGAATCCACACCACACTGTCACTTTCGGCTGATGAAGTTGTGCTTCAACGACTTATCGGGGATGTTCCGTAGCCCAGATGCGGCAGTTGTGCATGTTTACCGCTCCGTTTAGGGAAAAATGTGCCTCATAAGTCCATAAAACGTTCATCAGCCAGTTCTCGTCGACTTCCATTTGTTGAAAAAAACATGCTGCGAACCCCTGACGCTCCACGTAATCGCCAGCTTGCAGTTCGTGATATCGTTGCAGTTTGTGCGGGTATGTGTGCAGAATCCGTCGTAGTGTTCGTCATACAGTCCTGTATGGATTGCCTGTTTGCCGAGAAACATGGCGAGCACTGGAGTCGCCATGTGCGGATGACATTGCAATCACATCCATTTCCTGCGTAATCGTCTCTGCTGCAGCAGCACGTGTTCGTGGTCTACCGATTCGTGGGCGTGCTGCCAAAGATCCCGTTTCCTCGAATTTTTTCACCATTCACCGCAGCGCAGCACTTTCCATTGGTCCTTTCGCACTGCGATCACCTTTCAGTGACAGGTAGGCTCTCAACGCAGCACTCGCACATTTAGCGTTGCAATAGAACAATTTCACCGAGAGCGCTTTGTCCGGTAATGACAGCATACTGACACGGACCGCTGTGACTTGTGGTTGAGAATTTTTTTGTCATTTTCATGTAGGACTTCCGTCCACAGGTAGTAGAGTTTAGGTCCCAGCCACCTACAGCGAGATCGCCTTTTGGGCAGGACACAGAAACGGAAGGAATGAGAGCAAGTCTAGCGACTTTTGACAGAACAGTTTGTAGTGAGATTAGAGTACAGTAGATGGCGCCACCGTACAAGTACGATATTGCACATAGATGGGTGAGAGAATTTCAGGGAGGACATAGGAAAGGATACCCATTTAACCAGTGGGTCCAGCCTGGGGGCCGTCACTTTACGTGCTCGTCCGATGCACGGCGGATATTCAGCGATTGTTAGTAAATCACACCATCTCTGAAAGATCAGCCCAGGCTTGAACCTGGGGACCCAGCATCGATAGTCTGAAACACTAACCACTAAGCCATCCGCGGCTCTGACTTGTGGTTGCTTCCCAGCTGCTGCTTTTATACCCACTATCCCAGACCTGTTCGCCTATGGCGCCATCTGGCGATGAAAAATGTAAGTAAAATGAGTAAAACTTTATGAGATTTAAAAAAAACACCCGATGTCATTCTTTTCATTTCTACGCATACCGCGTTGCCCTACTCTCAAAACTCCGCGAGTTATTACGTTTTCAAAATGTGCAAGACTTTTGGATTACCCGGTATAATCGTCACAGACTGTAGTCTTTGAGATCAAGAACATTCTCAGTTATTTTGCGACAACCCTTGTATATAAATGTAACCACATGATCTTTTCATGTTTCTCCTAGTTTGGTTAGAACACTTGTGTAGCTTCGTCAAGACAATGGCATATTGAGCACTTGCAGAAGCCCCGGTGGCTGAATGGTCTGAGGCGCGGGCTTCTGATTATTCGTCCGAAGCGAGCCAGAGGTCGAGTCCTGGATGAGGCATGAATGGTGTGCTTGACCTATGGCATCAGTGACCCTAATCAGGAACGGCGGACTGCTTATAACCCATAGTGTTGCTCATAGTGGAGTTAAAGCCCGAAAAAAATATTAAGACAGTTCCTCGTTTCACATGTTAGTTAGAGGTTACCGTCTTTTTTTATTATTATTGTTAACGTTTTTCATGCACTTCAGAGAAATAGCAAAGAGGCTCATCATTTATTAACACAGGCTTCTACAACGTGCAGTTTAAACACCGATGTAGGGTTTAGCAACAATTTAACGGCACCAAAAAGAGGTTTATGGTTGGTTTTCCTACAGTGTTGGCCTATGTAACATTAACAAGGGCACATTTCTGCCCAAACGAGTGATGTATTTTTGTTGAAATCTGTGTATTTATGTCCAGTGATGTATTTAAGTCGGCTCTGTGACCAAAGAAAGCCCAAAGGCCACGCAGACACTAAATATCACAGATTGCTCAGAAATTTTTTGTTAAGAACTGAGTATTTTACTGTAGAACAAATAATCGTTTTGTCGAAGTAAAACAAACTTTGAAATTTGAGGACTTGGTTGTTTTTCAGGGGCGAGACCCGCCTGTATCCAGTGCTACCACTGGAAACAATTAAATAATTTATTCAAATAGAAAACGGTAATACGTTCGTTACATATTGGACATCGAAAGATATCCACGCCGGTCTTCTTTTGGAGGAACATAGTGGTGTCAGTGGCAATGTGTGTTTCCACTTCTGGTAGTGGTAACGAAACACTACAAGTTCTGTCGACTACGTCTGCGGTGAATGCAAAGAAAAAGCAGTAGCTTTGAGAGTCTGCCCTACAGAGCATATTTTCGCTGCCACCACTCAAGTGTTTGGTTACACCGCGTGTTGTTAGCTTGTGATTTCAGTGTTTTTCCCGCGTTTCCCTTACGAGCTGTGACGTATATTCTAAATTAACTTTCCTTTTTAGTTTCTTTCCCTATGTAAATCTTGAGTTTATTCTCAGTTATACTTCACTCTTAACGTGATATCTTTTCTCTCAAACGAATACTGTTGGCAACATAATTGAGGTTGAATGAACGTGACGTATACCTGATATAAGATACGAACGAGAGATAAAAACAGCGACTAAACTGTTGTAAGAGAGCGTTGCTTGGAGAAGTGTGGCAAGTTGAGCGTTGTGTTGTAGAGCGTTGTTTTAAGAGCTGTGTGGTGAGTTTAATTCAATATGCTATGCAATGTTACGATGTGTTGGCTACATCCTTGAATAAAGCATCTTTTCCGTAAGTTTGACTTCTGTTGTTTACATGTTTCGTCTGGCCGTTAAGGTTTAATTTAGGAACTATTTCATCTTATGGTTATGTTTTTTTAAATAACGTAGAAGTACGAAAAGACTTCTACGTCATAGAGCTGTTACTCAATATGGACAACTGTTTCGTTATTACTTAGCCAATGACTTTTGTTTTTATATCCTAAAGCTGTATTTCGGACAAACAGAATGAACGTCCAACCTTTCGAATATTAATGATGTGAATGAAAGTTCTTGTTTGCTATGAGTTTGCTGAATTTACCTTCTTCCAGAAATTATGACAAAAAAAAAAAAAAAAAAAAGGAAACTACATACATGAGACAAACGAAGAAAAAAAAATGAAATTTGCATTTTTAACTGGTTGAAAGATCAAAACGTGCGGCAAGAACGCGGACTACCTTCCGTTGATTGATTCTGCTGCTGCACAGCTCCATTGCTTACTTTTTCTTTCTGTTGATATCTTCTTATTCATATTTCTTCATTGTCGCTATGTTTCTTTTCTTTATACCCTCTGATAACAACAATTTTATCCATCATGTTGAAAGAACTTTCAGCCTGAGGACCATGAATGAATGCTTGATATCAAAGCTTTCACTATTTTAGATAACTTTGAGAATATGAATACTTTGAACACCATGTATCAATTCTTACAAATTTTCAAACTTCAACGCTTGATAAATTAGAATTTTTTTTTCCTCCCTTATCAAGCTGAAATGGAAACATTTATGCCGAAAATAACATTTAACAACACAGGAGAGTGCAAATATGGCGGGGGAAAAAATTCGATTGCGGGAGAAATCTTTGCTCTGTGCGTCTTCTGTTTTCGGAAATCCCCCCCCCCCCCCGCCATTTTCAAGCTAAAATACAAATATTAATGGAATAAAAGTATATTTAATAACAATACTGGCAGAAGTTACACCGCGAGAAAAAATTACGATTACGAAAAAAATCGGAAGCTTCGAAAAGTGGAATTCCGTCCTCCAACGGAAAACACAGTCCCCTCACCCTCCCTAATTTCTGTTCAGTTGTGCATCGATCTCTTGAATAAACAAAATGATAACGGAAAAAGCGGAATTCTTTAATTTCGCGGAAGAATCTCTGATTCAGTTTGGAAGAAACCTAACGGAATTTGAATATTACAGAGGGATTTTTGCGTATTCCAAATTTCGTTTTCGGAAATTGTTGCCTACAGTTTCAAGCTGAAATATAAACATTTATTCAATAAACTCATATTTAACAACCATACTGGACAGAGGCAACATCTCGAAAAAAAAATTGCGACTGCAAAATTTTTTCTCTCCTTTTAACTTCTCGTTTTCGAAAGTTTTGAAAGGTGAAACACCTTCCCACACGGAAAACGACTCCCCGCCCCTCCCCCCCAAATATTATCTTCAGTTTTGTATCTATCTTGAGAAAAACGCAACCAAAAAAAAAAAAGAAATTCTGCGAATCCGCGGAAGAATCTCATGTATGAAAATATTGAAAAGACAGACACATTACTTCGCTAAAAACACTGGAAAAACTATCTAAAATCGCAGTCCGTCTCTTTCACGATTCTGAGTATTCTGTTATTCGTCGTGGTGTGGCTGCCAAAAAACGAACTGACTACTGTTGGCCGTGTCGTCTATTTTATCCAGAAATGAACGCTTGGGTTACACATGATGTGCACGATTTAGGCAGTTTCCGAGTCTTGAAATGACGTCATGAATACCTTCCGGACATGGTACTTTCCGTAGCTGATCCGATTCAGTTTGGAAGAAAGCTTACAGAATTTTGTTTGAGCTCCCTCCCTCCCATATAATTTCCTTGTACACTTTCACATTCTTTGACTGGAGAATGACCACGGCAGTTCTGGTGTGGAAAGTACGTGGCTGGGTTTAATACTTTTCCAAAGAAAAAGGTTTGGAAAATAAAAATGCGGAGATATGTGCTTAAAAGTACCCCCCCCCCCCCCCATATCTCCAAGAAAGAAAACTTATGGAAAAGAGCAACATAAAGAAATTCTGCAGACGAAAGGACTCTATCAGATATAACCCGTCGTTGATCGCTACACGTTGAACAATTCCAGAGATCGCGCGTGAGAGTTTTTCTCACATTACCATTTTTAGGTGAAACAAGTAGTCCACTCAATAATAACAGTCTAGAATTCTTTCTTAGTAAGAAATATAGTTAATATATATAGTTTCAATCAAATTAGATGAAAAACGCACTCATATCATCGTGTTATCTATAAAAAAAAATTTTTTTTTGGATTGGAGGTTTAACGACCACCGTGAGCAACTCAATGGGCTATAAGCAGTCGTCCGTCCCTAATTTAGGGTCACTGGTTCCAGGGAAGGGAGAGAGAGCCAGTGCCGTAAGACAACCACAACATCCATGCCTCACCGGGATTCGAACCCGGACCCCTTTCGGACGAATGATCAGAGGCCATCGCTTAGACCACTGCGCAACAAGGGCGGCTATCTATAAAAATACAAAACACAAACGCCAGTGATTGCTTGATGAGAAGAGTTCTAACGTGACACACGGGAGCAAAAAGAAGACTGAGGGTCAAAGACGCTCCAATCTTTATCGGAACTGATAACAGATTATTGACAAGATTCTAAAAGTTAGGTAGAGTGGGGATGGAGTCTCCAGGGTCACTTCCAAATAAAGGCTAGAGTCTCCAGGGTAGCTAGAGTCTCCAGGGTTACTTCCAAATAAATGGCGCTCTTTATATGCGAAGCGTGAGAGAAATGCTCACAGTGCAACCAACGACGCGTTAATGATTAAAAGTAAACCTTAACACTATCTAAAACGTCACGTCACTACTATTTTAAAATAAATGTTACTAAAAAAAAAAAACTGATGGATGGTGCCACATCTGCGACCAACAGGAAAAATACAAAAGATGACACCGAATTTTCGATTGTAATGAACCCTGTCTTTTGAATTATTTCTGACGTGAATTAAATTCAAGTTTATCAATCCGGTTAGAAAAAATCAATTGGATTTCTAGAAACGATAAAACATCCAGAAATAGAAACAGCTACTTACTGCTACAAGAGGCTAAAAAATTTAATACGAAAATTAAAAATGGCGTACCATTCCTCTTAGAAGATGGTAGGTATCAAAGAAAAACAGATTCACAGTTAAAAGAAGAAATACAGAAGTAAACTTGATATAACCCTACGCCTTCTAGCGGAAGAATTTTGCATTATGGGTTAGTTTAAAATAGGTGAAAAATATTCTTCATGGAAAAAGCTGTGTTAAAAAAAAAAAAAAAAAAAAAAAATGTTTCAAATACGTCTACCGGAAGAAGATATAACGAGAAAAAGATTTTGACCTTTACGCTCTTAGCGGGAAATCTGCGCATTATTTATTATTTAAAGAGGATAATGCTCCACATCTTTACTGTAGCGAAAAAAATTTCAACAATGTTTTAGAAGCAGTGAAGCAGCTGAAAACAAAAGTACACAAACACCACTTAGCGATAGAACTGTGAACAATAAAACTCTTCAAATAATCAACAAAGTTAATGACATCCAGTATTGAAAGGATTTTTCAAATCGGACACTTACAAGCAGAGATATCGACAATAATTAGATATGCACGCCCCCTAGCGGAAGAATTATACACTATTTTAAAAAGGAACAGTTCTGTAAAGATTTTCTGAGGTGGGCAGTATGGGTTCACTATATAATTTTTCAATCAAGTTTTCAGAGAAACTTTTTTTCACCAAATACACCGGAAGCAGAAATAAACACTAACGCTCCCTGGTGATCAAAGTTTAGAAGCAGAGATATCGGGAGAAACGCAATTTATCTGTACGTCTCCTAGCGGAAATTATATCAGAAACATTTCGCACTCAAAACGCTCTCTAACAACGAAAGCATTTTTCAAATCGGACATCAGAAGCAAAGATATCAACAAAAAATCAGATATACATCTAGGCCACCTGGAGGAAAAACTGTGCACAATTTTAAGCAGGAGGTATTCTCAAAACATTTTTTCAAGGGGAGCAGTATCGGTCCACGAAAGAATTTTTTCAATTAGGTTTTGAGAAGCTTACATTTTGCTCCAAATACATCAGAAGCAGAAACAGACAGGCCAAACCATTCTTTACCAAAAAATTTAAATTATATGCAGAACATTCCCATCAGGAGCTGTATCCGATGCAGTAAGAATTTTTCAAATCGGAGTTTTCGAAGCACAGATATCAGGAATAACGCAATTTACCTTTACGCCACCTAACGAAAATTCTATACATTACTTGAAAATTCCGAAACTATATATACGAAACATTTCGCGCCGGAAACGCTCTACAACAAAGGAAGAACTTTTCAAATCGGACTCTTAGAAGCAGAAATATCGACAAAAATAAGATATACATCTTCGCCTTCCTGGATGGAACAGTATCCACTATTTTAAACTCAAAAGGTTTCCCGAGGTGAGCGGTATCGATCCACGAAATATTTTTTTTTTTTAGAGTTTTCAGGAGCTCAGATTTTTCTGTAAATACATCAGAAGCAGAAATGAAGCTTACGCCCCCTGGTGGCCGAACCATTCCTTACCAAAATTAGAAATTATATTCGAAACATTTTCCACTGGAAGCTGTTTCCGATACAAGAAGAATTTTTCAAATCAGACTTTTAGAAGCAGAGATATCGAGAAAATCGCAATTTACCTCAACGCCCTCTGGACGCTACATGAATTTAGCTAAGTAGGATTCTTAGTGGCGTCCCCAAACCTTTGTTTCTTTTTCCCTCACAATCTTTTAACTTATCGTGGACCTCACAATCTTTCAACTTTTTGGGTGCTAGCTGTAGTTCTCCGATCAACGGAATTTTACTTATGATTTACAGTGAAGTGTTGAAATCCTGCGTAGTGAAGTTCGAGGGTTCGCCGGTGGTCGAAATAAATTGTCGAATTAGGTCGAATATAAATCTTACTGGCGTCTATCAAAGTTTCTGCGTTCCGATTTGGAATATCTTCCGCTTGCTTTGACGTGATTTTCAGATTTTCTGGGGTGCTACCCCCCCCCCCCCTTTGCAAACAAGTCTCATTACGCGGGAGTTAGAGTCGAGCAGAAAGAATCAAAAATTTTAAATAAGCCAGTCGGTGTTTAAGGACCTAACTTATTTATTGTCTCTTTTTCTTACTTCGTTAAACACGAATAAGACGTGTTAACACAATATCATTATATTGAAAAAGTTATTGAAAATTCTGATATAGGAACTAACGTACAAAACAAAGAGCGGAATACTGGCCTTTTATAAATAACATCGATGGAGGCTTACAGAAACTGACAATTTATGTCTTTGAAGGTGATGCGGAATCATTTTCTTCGGAGCATCATCAAACGGGAGAAATTTGTGCATTTGTGATACACAACACGAGGGAAAACATTTCATTCTTTTTTAGTTTGATACAATACCCGAAGATAAAACTGTTGTGAAAAGAAATCAAACCAGGACAGCAAGTAGGAGGGAGAAATGGAATCAATGACTTTTTTCTTTACGGCGAAATTTAAGTTGAAAATAGAAAAATCTGCCGATCATGAAAGACGTTGGAAGCGCTCTGAAACGAACAAGGTCCACGCCAGTGGCGCAGTGGTCTGGCTTATGATCATTCGTCCATGAAGGGTCCGGGTTCGAATCCCGTTGAGGCATGGATGTTGTGTTTGTCTTACGGCGCTGGTTCTCTTCTTTCCCTGGAACCAGGCGCCCTAGATTAGAGACGGGCGACTGCTTATAGCTCACTGATTGCTCACGGTGGTCGCTAAACCCCCAATAAGCCGCCCCGGTGGCGCAGTGGTCAAAGCGATGGCTTTTGATCATTCGTCCGAAAGGGGTCCGGGTTCGAATCCTGGTGAGGCATGGATGTTGTGTTTGTCTTACGGCACTGGCTCTCTCCCTTCCCTGGAACCAGTGACCCTAAATTTGGGACGGGCGACTGCATATAGCCCATTGAGTTGCTCACGGTGGTCGTTAAACCTCCAATCAAAAAAAAAAAAAACAAAAACAATAAAATAAAATTTAAAAAAAAAAAAAAAAAGGACAGGGGAGGTGTCGGTTTAGAACTTTACGTTGTAAAACAACAAAAACTTTAGGAAGGAGAATAAACGCTCCGCTGATTGATATACAAAAACACAAGAAGAAAACAAACAACCATTTCATTAGGAAAATTTATTAAAAAAATATACGAGACTCACCTCTGCGTTAATACTTAAGTAGAGTCAAAATGTGCACATGCGTACAGCAGAACGCCAACGGTCGTTAAAATTAATCTTGCATCATAATGGGCTGAAGCACCAGAACGATTTTTCCTTGATTTGCTGAATATATCATGGACATCCGGTAAAATGTATTTTCATGGTGATACCACCATAGAAAATAGAAGGGGAAAGAGAGAAGAGTTTGTAAGACTTTAGATGGCTAAACTATATTACAGAAAAAATGTTCTAGTGACATCTATTATACGGGTGAACAGATTATACACAGGTGTTCGATACTTTTTAATCTATATTAAATATTAGTGCGCATGCGCATAAAACTATTCTAGTATCAATGCGTGTATTGGGGCATACAATCAAGGAGTTGGCCGGGGCATCACCAAATCTGCACGCCATTGATTAAACTTCCGGTAACTGTGGCACCTCTCCTTAAATATTAAATGTATACTCCTCTTCACATGCATAAACGTTATGAAGAATTTGAAAGAAATCGAAGACCCTGAGGTAACCCTCATTTGTTGATTTGGAATTAGAAATTTCCTGCGAGAGAGATGCCAGGGTTAAGCCTCATTCCTGTGGCACTCAGAGCGGGAATTGAATACCCTTCTGAAGCCACTTGTAAGACAGTCTGAGCAACTGAAGCCATTTTACATTGTGCCTTTAGTTTCTTGGGATAACGTATGCTGGATGATGTAACGTTAGCGTAATTGGAAGGAAATCGGGTGGTACCGGTTCGGTTCCAATTTCGAGTTTACTTTAATAGTTTACATGAATGACAATTAATTCTGGCATCTGTGTACCATTAAAAAATGCATTTCAAGAACTTTCAATTTAAATATTTCTTCAGTAGTTTTATTTACGTATGAGCCGGCAAACATTAAAATTTACAAAATTCGAACAAAGACGGTGAGCCGGTGAAAGAAGCATTGGAAGATGGAAAGAGTGTGAGAGAGAGAGAGAGAGAGAGAGAGAGAGAGAGAGAGAGAGAGAGCAGGATGAAGAGGAGAAGGAAGCAGAAAGAAAGGGAGCTACGCTTTTCCAATTTACAAGACATGTTTGGAAACTCGAGCCTTCTGCATTTGAGTCAGCCAACTGCCTCCTCCTTTACACTCATCACAAGCTAAAACTTAGCCATTTCCTCGTGTATGTTCCCTGCTGTCTCTTGTCCCATTTTCATTTCCTTTTTTCTTTTCCTCGGAATAAGCGTATTCAGAGCTGTGATATTAAGGGTGGCATCTTCTCGTTCTCGTGTCTGACAGCCGAATGTGTAAAAGGGGAAGGGGTGGGAGGGGCGAGGGAGAATGAATATGAGAGCCAACCCAGCTGTGGTGAAGACCCTTGAAAGCAGACACCTTGGAAAGCACTTGATAGAATAAATATTTGAGCTAACTGCTAAAGATGGAGGGTGCCCTAACAATCTCACATACACACTCGCTCTTAAGAGCGCGGCTAAAAATTCTGAGCACTCTGCGGAAGCGCAGAAACAGATGCTTGCTGAGAACGGATTTAGATGTTCTCGAATACGTAAATGCACCGCAGAGACAGACGCGCATGCGCACATACAGATGCCTCCCCCCCCCCCCGCAACCGAATGGATAAGGCACAGACCAGAGGAAGGTCGAACTATAGAAGAAAGTTCAGATAAAGAACAAAATACTAAAATTTTTAAGAATTATGTGAAAGACTGAGTTTGGTTATTTCCTATGAGTTATTTACAGAGTTAGTTACCTGGAAGTTTCAGCACATGCAAACACACACGCGTGTTTGTATAGGGCTTCAAAAAATAACGTTCGCACAGATATTTCTCATAGAGGCACACAGGATGCCTGTGCGTAGGTTCGGACCTGACTTCCTTTGTTGAAGACACTGTAATCGCGGGCTCTTTAATTTCAGGCGAAGTGTACATCAATAACTATCTTTAATGTCGCCTGGTAGTTAAAATCATTCCTCTTTTGCGTTAGTGCTTTTGCGGTGATATTGAGACGGTCACCTTTCACTAGTTCTCTGCTAATGTTATAATGAGAGAGGAACGATTGCCAGCCACTTCCTCTACGCTTAGCTTTCGAAGTCTGGAGAACACTAATGCTGTCCGAGGAGTCCATCGAGTTCAGGTAATATTATTTTATTGCTGTTCCATAGAACGGTTAATTTTTTCATCGCTTTATAGCGTCAGAGGCCATGTACATGGATTTTTAGTACAACGTCAGCCTTTAATGAGGAATTTCTCATGATGGGTAAGAGCGGGGGTAACATGCATTCATCATCGTAAGAAAAAATGAACACATGCAAAGTAAACTGCTAACGAAGGGGTGTGAGAGGGGAATTCCTTTATTGTTCTGCGCTTATATTATTGTTGCGCTTATCTCTCAGTTTATATTCTCGCTCTTTGGATATATCTTATATATAAAACACAAAACGTCTGTTTGTCTGAAGCAGCAAAAACTCTCGAACGCCCAACTGTGGCATCGTGAAATTTGCATAGCTTATTAATACTGGAATTTCTAAGTCAACGCAACTATTTTAAGATATCTACGTTGTTCCGTTCGCGAGTTATGAATTAATTAATAAGCTAATCGATAAAGTCAGCGTCGTTTGCTACGTCATCGTTATCCTGGTCCAAATCTGAAAGCACGTGACTGCATTCATCGCAGCGGCACATCCACAGGTGTTTCTATTCTTTGAGAACTGTGCATAAAAAAATGCAAAAATGAACTTTGCGAAATCTTAACGAAACGGGCTGAAATTTTTGTCAACACCATGAATTGGTAATAAGAAGAGTCCCTCAAAATTTCACCGGAATTCGGTCAAATTTTAATCCATCGGTAAAAAGAAATATATACGCAGAAACAAAGATACGTTTTTAACTTTTTTAATCCAAAGATTCGCCCCTCAAAGACGTCTGAAACTGAAAGCACGTTATGCATTTGTTCGTCGAAAACAAATTGTTAACGAATTTTGTTCAGTCAGTGTTCTAATGCTGTGTCTCCTGGACGCCTGTTAAATAATTCGTAACGCTTTTGGTCCGTTTGATTCTGCAGATTCCATACATTCTGTACATTTCGTTGCTTTAATTCGCGACAAATATTTGTGACAGCAATGTACGGCCAAGTGCTAAAATAATCACACTATGAATAAATAATTTCTAATGACCGAATTTGTGAAATCAGCCTATTTTTCTTTCTTGCAAGCATCAATTTTCCCCCCGATTTTTTCAGTGACAAAGCCGGGTAGTAAAGCTAGCTTGCTATAATTAATATATAGCTTGTGCCGCTAATGCCCACCAGATGGAGACGTCTCAGTTGCTGAGCCCATCCTACGGATATGTTATGTCAGAAGCTCACAGATAAACGCACATAGCACCGTTGATTGTGAGCCATTGTAGCGTAAGGCGAACACACTCGGTTAAATATCGAGAGATCAGGGGTACGATCCAAGCAGTGGTCGGATAACAATTTTTCAGTAGCTATGTGTTAATAAACGTGGAAAGAGCGATGTCTTTGTTTATTCATTTTATTACTTCATTGTTCTGCGAGAAAACGGTTAATGATTTTATCGTTTTATAGCGTCTGAGGTCTCATAGGGAGAGTATTCAAATACATGGAGTTTTCGTACAACGTCAGGCTTTAATGAAGAATTTCTCATGATTGGGTCAGAGCGGGGGTAAAGTGCATTCAACGTCTGGCCAGGAGTCCGTAAGAGGAAATGAACACATGCAAAGTAAACTGCTAACGAAGGGGTGTGACAGGGGCATTACCTTATTGCACTGAGTTTATATTATTGTTGCGTTTATCTCTCAGTTTATATTACTTCATTGTTCTGCGAGAGAACGGTTAATGATTTTATCGTTTTATAGAGTGTGATGCAATACAGAGGCGAAAAAATGTGTCAAGACGACAAATCTGCAGCGAAACATTTTGTCTGCGTAGTTCAGTTGGGAGAGCGACTTACTTCGGAGTGAGGGGGACACGGATTCGATGCCCGTTGCGGACAAACTTGTGTTTTCACAAGCGTCAGAGTTCTCATAGGGAGAGCATTCAAGCGCATGGATTTTTCGTACAACGTCTGGCTTTAATGAAGGATTTCTCACGATGGGTCAGAACGGCAGTAGCGTGCAGTCAGCCTCTGCCCAGGAGTACGTAAGAGGAATTGCACGCATGCAAAGTAAATTGCTAACGAAGGGCTGTGAAAGGGGAAAGTGCGGGAAACTGACCTAGTGGACAGGGGGTGGATAAAAAACCCGCGCTTTTTATAAGAGAAGGTGGAAACCACAAGAATTTGGATCTAACGTTTGAAGAATTATCTTGGGGTTATTTTTCTTCGTGCAAGGGAGAATGCTTTCCGTCTCCCCAAACAAAGTAGGGAAAAGACGGAAAATAGGGTGGATGATATCCGATGAGGAGATGGAATAAGGAGGAACAGATTAAGGTTGGAACCCAAACAGATCACTGGGTAAATAATAAATAGGGTGAATATGAAGTAATATAAAATCAGGACAAGTCAAATGCGTTACCTTCCCTATATACAGCAAGTCCTTATTTAGCTGGTAATTCATTTTATTTCATCATCTGGGAGATGTAGAGTGAAATCCCCGAAACTTGTGAATTTCCTTACAAGCGAAAGTCTGATGAACCCATGCGACAGATCACTCAAAGAAATCCGGAGCAATAACCTTGTAACAGCACCCTCGTGTCCCTACTTGAGCGGAACTGCTGAAGAAACGAGTTAAAGCGCTCCGATAAGAAAGTCACAAGACGAATGGTGCAGTGCAAACTGAGAGGGGAAAGATAACGACCTTATTGTTAACGGGCATCCCTGCCCTGCGTTCGTTGGCTTAGTGCACCCTCCAGGGCGGTGTGGATATTTGGGGCTTGTAACAACAGCAGTGGCTTGCGAGCTCGTAACCATCAATTTCACAGTTGGCTGTTCTAACCTCTGGGCTACTGTTATATGGAAATATTCAAACTTTATTTAAATTGTAACTTTTGTTATTTTGTGTGCCAACGACAGTGAGAAATTTCCTCCCCAGTCAAAAAGGCGCCCAGCACAGATTCATTTCGGAGAAAGTTCAATCTCTCGTCGATCGTGGGACCTCCCACGAACAAAAGGATACCCCCTTTTCCCCCCAGCCGTCGTCGAACTCTCTTTCAGAACCCAATGGGAACAATAGGAGTACAATTTCTATTAAGAGTACAATTTCTTACGTCAAGGGGACAAAGAGAAACCAAGCCAACACTACCAAAGCCCTATCACATACATAACGCAACGGTAAAGTATATTGTTTCGGGCCGATGTTTCAGTGTGATATACCAGTGAAGTTTCCGGGCCCATGTAACAGTGCTGCTTGTTTTCTTTATTTACTTGTTTCACAGTTACAATTAAATAAGAGCAATGGTGAACAATAACCGTTTCTCAACACGATGTGTTAAAACTCACTAGGTCCAAATTGCAGTTAAGTTAAAAACTTTATTTACAATTAAAACACCAATAGGTTAAAAAAACTAAAAGCAAGATCTTTCAAGGTTTCATCATCAAGCTTGTTGCCACAGTTCGACGAGTAAGCAAGCGAAAAATACAAAGAGCAACATAATAATGCAACTGTTATAAAAGTCATCACGGCCAACTTTAGTCAATGAAAGTCATAGGACATGTAGTTAAAATAGTGATGAATGCTAAACTTCCGTAGTTAGGTACACAGATTCGATGAAAATCTTCCACGGGCGGGGAATGAAACATGGTAGATCAAGGTTGCAGCACGAATTCCCAAATTTAGTAATATATTAATACAAGCCTTCAGATGAAAGCAAAGTGCGTCTGTTGCTAGCAGTCGCCAGGATCCTAGAATTGTCCCAACCAGGTAAGTATTCATCCTGGTTCACAGTCCTTGTTAGGGCAGTGGATGTAGTGCCAGTCCTTAGAGCATATTTATGTTCAGCTACACGAACATTAAGAGTCCGAAGTGTGGAAC
The DNA here is from genome assembly GCA_039090855.1 of Macrothele yani. NCBI lineage: Eukaryota > Metazoa > Arthropoda > Arachnida > Araneae > Macrothelidae > Macrothele > Macrothele yani. The sequence continues at coordinate 105,936,667 of CM077024.1, forward strand.
CTATGCAGAATTTTTCTGTTGAGTTGGAATCACAAGGAACCAAAGGAATGCAGTTCCTTGGTTCGGAGTTGGGAATGAATCACGATCATTCCTAACCAGTGAGAACACGTTCTTGGTGTGAGTCCCAAAATCCAGATTGTGATTTTTACAAAGTTTCTTCAAAATAGAAGCGATTGGTGGAGGGTCTTCAATGGAACCAACAAATCGGGAACTGGACACCTCAGGAAGAAGTGTAGTGAACTTTAACCGTTGAAAGTTGTGCAATAAGTCGAAGAAAGTTTTCGAAGAGTAGCCAAAAGTAAGTGCTATCTGCAAAACATTAGGAAGTTCAGTTTAGCGAAGCCTAACAGACCAGGAGTGTGAGAAAGCACGTTTTATTAAAAAACGTAAAGCTGAGAGCTTATAGTTCTGAGGGTGAGATGACGAGAACGGAATAAGAACTGGGGAAAAAGTAGGTTTCCTACACACGGGAAAAAAAACTTTATTAGAGGTGAGATCCCGGACAAGAAGAAAATCAAGGAAAGGCAAATGACCCTCGGTTTCCAATTCCAACGTAAATCTAACAGAGGGGAATTGGGCCGAAAGAGTTTCAGTAAATGCGTGAAGTTGGGTAACCGAATGCGGCCAAAAAGCCAACAGGTCATCAGCATACCTTAAGATTAACAGCGGTTGGTACTGGAACTCAGTCAAGACTTTTTCTTCAAGAAACTGAAGAAGCAACTCAGCTAGAACAATTATCTCTACTTATAACAGCAATAGTATTCAATAATGCTGAATCTTGAAGTGAAATATGTTTTCTCTATTTATTTCGCTCATTAGCTATACCGCGGGTTCACCGACTTTCAGTTACATTTTCGGTCAGCCTCACTCACTTCTCCGTTAAAAGTCAGGTTCCTTAGTTTTCTCCTTGGTGCCTATAGAGATGCCTTCTCCTCCTTCGCTCTCCGGAACCATCTCCCCCGAAAACTTAGGAACTCCTACTTTTTTTCCTAATCCCGGAGGGAAGGGGGTCGTTGACCGCCGTCCAACTGAAACTCAAAGTTTTTGTCCCTCCGCAAACACAACGTTCTTCTTCGCAATAAACTTTTAGCCCGTGAAACCACTTCGACTTCGAACTCAGACACCGGCCATAAAACACCAATTTGCGCCAATAAACTTTGGCGCCTCTCGCAACTTAAAAAGTCTAACCCTCATAGGATTCTGACCGATACCAGCCTAATTAGGCAGACACACTGGCACGCTATGATACAAAGACACTCTAGAAAAAATTGTTCCGATATACTTCCACCTTCAAAACATTAAAATGCAAGGATTTAAGTGTTTACACATTAAAAGTAAACATTATTAAATGAAAGTTTCTAGGTGTTTATAAGACATTAAAATTCATGAAATTAACATTATAAGTTATTATTAAACATCATTAATAATATTTAAGAGTAGTGTACCACTATTACATTGATATGCTAGCGCTCTGAAAGGGATTTCATGAAACCAGCTCCTCTGCACGCATGCAGCCGTCAAAAAAAAAAAAAAAAAAAAGGTTTTCACTTCTAGCAAAACAATATAACAGGGATACGAGTAAAGAAAAAGGTGAATTTTAAAAAATTCAATTTTCCGTACTTTTGTTTGACTACCATGAATACTGAATCTAATCGGCTTTACACACGAGTTTATCTAAACAAATACAACCACGAATTTGAGTAGGCGCGGAAACTTTTCTTAGTACCATAAAAGTTTTTTATCGTACGTGATCCCAATGCCTTTCGCTCGAGTCATCATCATCATCATTGTCAACCATTATCAATCCACTGCTGGACGAAGGTCTCCCCAAGTTTCCTCCACAACGGTCTGTCTTGTGCCAGTCTCCTCCATGTCACCCCTGCATACTTTCGAATTTCATCCACCCATCTCCCATGTGGTCTTCTTCTGGGTCTTTTCCTGTCCCTTGGAATCCAATCTAAAATTTCGGCTGTCCATCGATGATCTGTCCTTCTGGCAGTATGTCCAGCCCATTGCCATTTCAGGGATTTAACTCTGATCATGATGTCTTCCACTCTTGTCATTTTTCGGATCCACGAGTTCCTCTTCTTATCTCTCCTGGTTACACCAAGTATGCACCTCTCCATGCATCTTTGAGTTGTCTGCAGCCTTTGTATGTCTCTTTTAGTTAAGGTCCACGTCTCTGCACCATACGTAAGCACTGGAAGGATGCATTGATCAAACACTTTTCTTTTAAGACATAATGGCATATTGCTCTTGAAAATTATGCTGTTTCTTCCAAAAGCTCTCCAGGCAAGTTTTGTACGCCGATTAATTTCTTCATCAATGTGACCCTCACTTGATATCTGCTGTCCAAGACAAACGTACGTGTCTGTTATCTCCAGCTTTTCTCCATCAATCGATAAATCTTCATTTCTTGTAAAAGCATTGAACATCACTTTTGTCTTCTGAAAGTTCATTTTTAATCCCACTTCTTTACTCTTGTCAGCAAGTTCCTGGATCATACTCTGCAGCTCTGATGGGGTAGTTGCAAAAATGACTACGTCATCAGCAAAACGAAGGTGGGTTAGATAATCTCCATTAATCTTTATCCCCTTGTTTTCCCAGCTCAGCGACTGAAAAACACCCTCCAATGTGGCATTAAAGAGCTTCGGAGATATGGTGTCACCTTGTCTCACTCCCTTTCCAATTTTTACGTGTGTTGTATTTTCAAACAGCCTAATCTTTGCACTTGCATTTTCATAGATGTTATTAATAATATTAATGTATGCATCTTCAATACCGCAGGTTTTCAGAGCCATTGTAACTGCTGATGGTTTCACCGAATCAAAGGCTTTTTCATAATCGATAAAAGCCATGCACAATGGAAGTTCATATTCCCTCGCTCTTTCAATTAGTTCTCTCAGCACGTGAATATGATCTATTGTGCTGTAGCCACTCCTGAATCCAGCTTGTTCTCTCGGTTGAGCCATGTCCAGTGTTACCTTCAAGCGGTGTGAAAGAACTTTAGTGAATATTTTATAAACTACTGATGGGAGGCTGATAGGTCTGTAGTTTCCGAGATCCTCAATGCCACCTTTCTTATGTAGCAGGATCATTGTAGCGGTGTTCCAATCCTCAGGAATCTTTCCTTCATTAAGGCATCGAGTGAAAATTTGGGCGAGTACTGTTTCGATTTCTCCACTTGCTTCTCGTATGATGTCTACAGTAATTCCATCTTCTCCTGGAGCTTTTCCCCGCTTCATGTTCTTGATTGCATGTGCAACTTCTGATGGAAGGACTGGAGGAACTCTGGTACTGGTATCTTTCATGATGTCTGGAGTGCATGTATCATCCCTTTCATATAATTTGGAGTAGAAATCTTTCACTCTTGTCAAAATTTCGCCTCTATTTCTTGTTACAGAACCATCTTCTTTTCTCAGTGCCATAATCTGTTTTCTTCCCTTACTGAGATGTCCCTTTGCTATCTTTAGGCTTTGGTTGTTTTCAATTGCTTTCCTCACTAGTTCACAGTTGAATTTTCTTACGTCTTCAGTGATACTTTTTCTTACTGTCTTGCATAGCTCTATATATTCCACTTTGGAAGTCACATCTTCTTTAGTTGTCCTCATCTCTCTTCTTTTTTGCATCAACATTCTCGTTTTTCCTGATAATTTATTTACATGCAACTTGTTCTTAGACCCAGCTAATTTTGTTGCTGTTTCCATAAGAGCTTTGGTTACTTTTCTGTTAACTTCAGAGATGTCCACTTCTTCTGATGTTAGGCCTTCTAAAGCAGAGAACCTGTTCTTCAGTTCCAACTTGAAGGTATTATGGTGTTTTTTAAGGTTGGTTATGTCAATAGATTTTGTTTGTCTTATGAGCTTGCCACGTTCAAGTTTAGTGTTGAGGTGCATCTTACATCTCACCAATCTATGATCACTACCTGTGTTGAACTTGTTTAGCACACTGCAGTCTTCTATGACGAATTTTTTGTTACACATAATAAAATCAATTTCACTTGTCGTCCCATTTGGATGTCTCCATGTCCATTTCATGTGTGGCTTTTTCTTGAAGAAGGAGTTCAAGATGAAAAACCCTTCTGCCTCTGCAAACTCAACGAGAGTATTTCCACGCTGGTTTCTGTTGCCGTGACCGAATTTACCTACTGAAGTTTCATTCTGTTGCCGTTGCCCTATTTTTGCATTGAAATCTCCCATAATTATTTTCAAGTGCTGCTTACCTTTATTATTTAGATGACAAATTTCCTCATAAAATTCTTCAATTTCGTCTTCAGGATGACTTGTGGTGGGTGCATAAGTTTGAATAATCTGAGGCTGGTATCTTTTTGAGAGTTGGATAACAAGTCGTGCAGCTCTGTCAGAGGAACTTTCAACTTCTACAACTTTATCCTTCAGTTTCTTGTTTATTATAAATCCAACACCACTAGTTCTGCCAGTATCTGTCCCACGATAGTAGAAGAGATGTCCACTTTTCAGTTCGATGAGATCTTCTCCTTTTCTCCTTACCTCACTTAGCCCCACGATGTCCCACTTGATCCTTTGTAGTTCCTCTTCCAATTCAAGAAGCCTTGAATCAGAAGATAGGGAGCGTCCATTGTACGTAGCCAAGGTCAGCATCAGATGGCAGCCTAGTCCGGTCCTCCGGGGATTCTTAGCACCCTCTGCCTTCATGTCGCACTGGCCGCTGCCTTGGCCAGGTACATTCCAGCTGCCGGAGACTGAGGGCCAAGATTTAAGTTGTGGAATCATTTTGGAGGGGTTTGGCCATAACTCACCACGCTGGCCAAGCGGGTTGGTGAGTGTGGGATAGAATTTCCTCTAATCCCGATGGTATAGTTATACCGCTTTTGTCGGTCGTCAGAGCCCCTTTAGTGGGAACAGGATGCACCACGAGAAGGCGGGGTTGACATTTGTCAAGGAGAGGCTGTGATGTTACGCATCACCTGACCTTACATCCCCGCTCGAGTATGTTCTGATAAGTCCTTGACATTTCGTACAGAGAGAAAAGTAAGGGGAATGGTTTTGATACATTATTCTTCACATTACCCTCGGAGATCAACCACTGATGACGCTGATACTCCAGCTTCTTTAAGCTTTCGAAATAAAAACTTGGGGGTTTTACATGAAACCACTTGTCAACAGCTGATGTGGCATCGGAAGTATACTGGAATTTTGTTTTCTTCAAATGTTTTCCAAATTTAGAGCACAAATTCCACCCAGAGGATGCCAAACCCGGTGAGCAAGCAGGATCTTTCAATAGTTCAAAGTGAATTATACGAAACTTTGCCAGCGTATTGACACCTGTATGTGGGCCTAAGCATTGTCCTACAAAGACAGTACAACTTTCGTCAATTTTCCCCTGCGTTTTGATTTTAGTCCCTGCTTCATTTTATCCAGAAAGATTGTAATACGTTGCTGCGATGGTAGCTTCTTTGTGCAGGTAATCCACTACCCAGTCCTTTTCTCGAAACACAGACGCCATCACAATTGCTGAAGACTTCAGTGCTCGAAACTTTTCAGGAAGAGGGTAACCACTGGGTCTTCATTCTTTGGATTGTTTCTTGGACTCCGGGATCAGAGAGATATATTCATGTTTCATGCATAATTATTAATCAAGCCATGACCTGTCCACCCTGTTGAAAACGCAGCAACATGGCCTCAGCTGATACAATCCTATGAATCTTCCGATCTGCAACCAAGAATTTCGACACCGATTTGGTCAAGAGCTTCCTCAGCTCAACAACCCTTCCTGGATGATGAATCCAATACGTTCAAGAGACATCCGTAGAATCTTCAGCTTCTAAACAGAGATTCTCGGGGTATTTCAAAATCAAGTTGAGGACATCATCCACATTTTGTGGAACGGTGACCACAACAGGCCCTTCTGGATGGTTTTTAGTGTCAGCGCTGAAATGTCCTGTCTTAAATTTTCCAACCCATTTTTTAACTGTGGTAACGACGTATCTTTTATCATGAAGTATTACTTTAACAGTTATTCCGCGTGCATATGATCTTTGACTATTGTAATAATAAGATAACATGCGGTCCTACTGGAAGCAGTATATCGTCTTAACGTTGACACCCACACATTAGGCGTGGCTTTTTATTTACTTCTGACTCACTCTCAGCCGTTGCCAAAAGGAATAAGGAAACTCGGAGGATTTGATGTGCCGTTGAGAAAAGAATTTAATTGAGAAATAACATAATTTACGTGAGAAGAGAAAACCAGAAAGGAAAGTTAATTCAGAGACACGTTTTGATTTGCAAAGGATCCTTATTTAGAAAGCAAAATAAACAACGTGCTCTAACCTTTTACAGAATATCTGGGTTTAACAGATTTAACCCTTTAAGTCGCAGATGCACCAAATTATGTCCAAAAGTTTCTTCGCTCTACAAATGGAAATGTTCACAGAGCGACACGGGTTTTATGAAAGTTATGCAAAATAATTCTCCTCTCTCTCATCTCAGCAGTATCGGTATAGCGCTCCTTTGTAGTCCCTTTATTCTCTGCTCCATGACTCAAGGCACGATGGAAAAAATGGAAGGTCACTTGACGAGGACCAGTGGGTGGAAAAAAAGTGATTTAAATATGTTCTCTCTGCTCTCATATAGGTTCGTCGCAATTGTTACAGTCCTTTTAGTAGGTAATCCGACAAAATGGATTAGTGTCAATGATGTCCCTAAATGACCACTTTGAATAACAAAGCTAAGGCGAAAGAAACTCTTCTGATGCGCAGATTCACTTCTTCCGGCCGACTACGACCCGCTTCTTAGAAAGCAATTCGTTCGTGGTATTTTCAGCCCATTTTTCTAACCCCGTGTTAATTAATGATTTCACGGCACGATATGTCTTTTTTCCTTACCATTAGAGAAACTTTCTAAATTCTGTTAATACCTATGCAAAATATTAATACTCACTCTTGTGAAAACACATGTTTGTCCACGACGGACATCGAACTCGTGTTCCCTCACTCCGGAGTAAGTCGCTCTCCCAACTGAGCTACGCGGACAGAATGTCTCGCTGCAGATTTGTCGTCTTGACATATGTTTTCACCTCTGTAGTACGTCACATCATCTCCCTCTTAAATTGTTTTTTCATCTGAAGCGAAGTAAGAATTTTCCATTAATTCCAAACAATGTGTGGGACAAACATCACATATTTTTCAAAGAACCCAACGGCCAGTGGATCCATTTTCCACAATCGGGAGCCAATATGAAAAAAAAAGTTTGTCCGCGTCCCATCACTCCGGAGTAATTCGCTTTCCAAACTGAGCTAAGCGGACAGAATGTCTCGCTGCAGATTTGTCGTCTTAACACATGTTTTCACTTTCCTAGTACGTCTCACTCTGTTATAAAGAAAAACTAGGAATAAAAATTTAAACCATCTTTACGCGCATTCAAAAAATCAAAACTTCTTCCTAATGAAATAATTACAAGCAGTAGCACGCATACAAACACTACTTTTTTAAATAAACTTTTCGTATAACACACATTTTCGTAGACAAAATGTATCTCTCTCTCTGGCAATTTCTACCATTTGCATTTGTTTGTAGATTCTGAATGTATTTTAAACCTCAAGAAAATTTTCAAATCACCCATCTACATGATATTATTTCGCAAATAATCGTTTCAGAGCTTCTAAAAAACGCTTCTGAACATTTTGCCGAACAATTTTATGACATCGTAAACACATAACTGAAACAAAATCGCATAACATTTCAAAATTTCGCATACTGGATGCCACAACTTAAGCCTTTATGACATTAAACTGTCAGTTTTTACCCTGAAACACAATGCGTCGTTTTAATTTATTTCTCTCGGTACAAAATAAAATGTCTTCTTTGAAAAATGCGTCTTAATAAAAGCATAAAAGACACTGCTGAAACATAAAATTCACAGAACATATGCGCAGAAAGATACTGTTATTACATCAACGCATAAAAACTAATAAACACATTTTTGTGATGTGTAAAGACATTGCTAAACTTAAAAATTTTTTTAATGAAGACCTCAAAATAAAATAAGAAGAAACCCGCTCCGTTGGCTTAGTTGTTTACGCCCTGACTTCTAACCATTCGTCGGTGTTCGGTCCGGGTTCGTATCCCGGTGAGGCATGAATGTTGTGATGTTTGTTTGACTGCACTGGTTTGCTCCCTTCCCTAGAACAAGTGGCCCTGAATTAGGGACGGGCGATTGTTAATAGCCCATTGAGTTGCTGACGGTAGTCGTTAACCCCCCTCCCCCAAGACTCAAAAGGAGAAGGGGCAAAATTTCACACGGTCGTCACGCGCTTCGTTTGGAAATTTTAAAGCTGAACATTGCTGTGATAAAAACAAAAAGAAAACAAAAAAGGACGACGACGAAAGCGCGCTATCACTGTTTACAGTTAGTCACTGCCCAATGAACAAAATGACCAATTCCATTCGCTCCTTTTTTTATTTTATTTTTTCTTGTTTGGAGGTTTAACGACCACCGTGAGCGACTCAATGGGTTATAAGCAGTCGTCTGTTCCGGATTTAGGGCACCTGGTTCCAGGGTAAGGAGAGAGCCAGTGCCGTAGACAAACACAACATCCATGCCTCACCGGGATTCGAACACGGACCTATCACTGGCGAAATTCGCTCCTTGCATTCGGCAGCTAAATGCAGCATCACATTACCGAAGCGTATCTAAAAGTCGGATCAGAGTTCACACAATTTGATGGATTATGCCACTCTAAATCGATGCATATGATCCTCTAGCTTTCAACACTGCAATATGTTCATCATTCGAGGGCAGTTAAAGGCCTGCAAATGCTGTATAACGATGACTCAACAGTGGTTTTCAGAAATTAAGCAGCGAAAACAGAGAAATCACGATTATTTGTGAAAGAGTTGGAAATGCACGTTACGTGAATATATGACATGAAATGCAATGCGCAGTCAGGGTATAACTATGAAAATGAGTGGCGATAACATCGGTTTATGCGACTCAGCCACCTCATAAAAGGGACTGTTGTGGAGGTGTGCGTCACATCGTTTGCTCTGTGTAAAGAAAGGATTTTCAGATAGCAAAATTGTTGAAATGGCTGTGAGATATCATTGAGAAGATAAGCTGAAGTGAAGAGCGATCGGAAGACTGGAGGCAGGCAAAACTCAAGTGAAAGTTGCAAGATGGCTACATGTGAGTCCTCTGGTCCACGGAATGTGGAAACGATTTCAAAATACGCAATCAGCTCTCCGAAGGTACAGCCAAGGAAGGCCTAAGGCTACCACATTCATGAGTGATTGATATCTCCAATTTAATGCACGGAATATCAGGACGGCAACGCCGACACAGATGCAATCTAACTTCACTGTAGCTGCAAGGACAGTGGTATCCGCTTCCATTTGGAGCAAAAGGCTTCACGAAAGCGAACTTTATGCTAGGCGACCAGCACTCTGCGTGCACACTACCCCCTGGTAGAGCAGGGAAAGTTCAAATTGGGAAAGACTTCACGTCAATTGGACTCAAAACCGATGGACGTCAGTACTCTTTACAGATGAATCCAGATTAACTGCGCGGAGGAACAGGGCGGCTATCCCGATGAGTTGAGATCTGCTCTTGTTGCGGCTACAGAAACGGTGCTATCTACTTTTACTGGGTGCAGAAGGCTTCACGAACGAGGTCGTTATGCTAAGCGACCAACAATATGTGTGCCACTTACCCTTCCATCACAGGGGGAACGTTTGAATTGGACAAGGCATTATTATGTCAGTTACACTGAAAACCCGATGGAGGTCAGTACTCTCGACAGATGAGTCCAGATTAACTGCGCGGAGGAACAAGACGGCTATCCCGACACAGCTGCGATCTGCCCTTGCTGCGGTTACATGAACAGTGGAATCTGCTTCCAGTGTGTGCAGAAGGCTTCACGAAGGAGGTCTTTATGCCAGACGACCAACACTCTGCATGCCACTTACCACACGTCATAGAGGGAACGTTTGAAATGGGCAAGACTTCACGTCATTTGGACTGAAAACCGATGGACGTCAGTACTCTTCACAGATGAGTCCAAATTAACTGCGCGGAGGAACAGGGCGGCTATCACGACACAGCTGCGATCTGCCCTTGTTGCCGCTACAGGAACGGTGCTATCTGCTTCCACTGTGTGCAGAAGGCTTCACGAAGGAGGTCTATATGCTAGGCGGCCAACAATCTGCGTACCACTTTCCCCCCGTCACAGGGGGAACGTTTGAATCCAATGGAGTTCAGTATTCTTCACAAACGAGTCCACATCTCTTTTTTTTTCTTTCAGGCCGATTTCAGGCTTGCGTTGATCTGGAGAAAACTGGAGATACGCTATGTATGACACGTGAAAGGGACACTTACAGTGATAGTAGCGTTCTGGTTTGGACTGGCATCTCGTTAGATAGATGCACAGACCCTCTATGTTCTGACCTTTGACTCCATTTCGATGATATTCAACAGAATTGGTTCAGTATATCTCCGGAACAACATACTAAGGTTTTGTCGCAATAGAAGCATTTTTAGTCAAGTTATGAGTATAATGGCTGTGGAATAAATCTCACTACTGTGTCCTGACCTTTGACCCCATATCGATTATATTCAACAGAACGGGTTCAGTATACCTCCGGAACACCATGTTAAAGTTTTGTCGCAATCGAAGCATTTTTACGCAAGTTATGACGCATAAGGGCAATGGAATGGATCCCGCTCCTATGTCCTGACCTTTGACCCCATTTCGTCCATCTTCAATAGGGTTTGTCCCCAGGTGATCCCCTACCACATACTAAAATTTCATCGAAATGGTACCATTTTTATGCGGGTTATCGTGCGGACGGACGGACGGACAAAGCTGGAGCATATACGCTTCTTCAACCTACGGTTGGAAAGCGTAAAAAACAAAGGCATTACGTTTTCACTTCGTCGTCACATCAATGCTCAACTTCTTTACAATGATCCTAACGAGATTGAATTTCACATTTTGTTAAAAAAAATGCGAATGTGTTTGCTTTGAAGTTATTATTATGCACGCACTGCAATGCTTCAACACGAAAAATAATTTAACATTATACTTTTCTCATGTGAAAGAAAGTTAGCAGTGAAACAAACTCTTCCGTGAAAAACAGAAGGTAAAATATATTTTTTCCTTTCTATTGTACCAACTGGAACCGTCGGCAGAAAGAAAGATCAGTGTGTATCTGTGCGGACAGTAATGTGGTACATCAGTATGGGTTAATCCCGCTTGCTGATGTACTTCATTTACGATTTTCAAGACTCAAAAAAGAGGTATTTGAAGGACTCGAGTGTGGGATATGGTGGCACAGTTTTTTTATTGGGGGTTTAAAGACCACCGTGAATAACTCGATGGGCTATAAGCAGTCGCCCGTCTCTAATTTAGGGCCACTAGTTCCAGCGAAGGAAGAGAGCCAGTAAGACAAACACAACGTCCATTCCTCTCCGGTATTCGAACCCGAATCCATCTCTGAAGAATGGTCAGTAGCCAGCGCCATCTGGGGCGGCAAATGGTGGACCCACCACACTTCAGAAGGATGGTCCATCACGGAATCAACCTTACGTGGCACAAAATAAAGTTAGATGAAGGCCAAGGAAATCATGGGAAGACCTGATTCTGGGATGTCTAATTGAGAGAAAGATAATGAGTATGAAGTGCAAAAGGTCTTCAGTGAGACGTGTGATGGGTATCAGTGAAGCTCGAGTTACGCGACGAGATCGCTGAAAATGGACACGTTTAATACTGTACATGAACAGTAAGCAAAATCTAGACCAGCGGCCCTAAATTAGGGACAGACGACTGCTTATAGCCCATTCAGTTGCTCACGGTGGTCGTTAAACCCTCATTAAAGAAAAAAGTATAAGCTCCAGCTTTGTCCGTCCGTCTGTCTGTCTGTCTCCCTCTGAGGAGTGGGTTTTGCCACACAGTGAGAAAACATTGCGGTGCTAGTACGTTCATACTCCTCAAAGGGTTAATCTAGAATCTGGAGACGAACTTTCTTTGAGGAACTAACCTCCGACTCTCAGAGAACAGCTAGATATGTGTGTAAATCCCGAATGAATTTGGGAAAAGGACATTGTATTTTCCCTTTTTAATCACGTAAATGCTAACTTGTTTGAAACAAGATTTAATTTCCCATTTTATTTAAAAATTTGCGCATTCTCGGAAATTATGATGCACGCACTGCAATTATTCAACATGAAAAATAATATAACATTATACGTTCTTTAAGAACAAAAGTTAGCAGTGAAATAACAAATTCCTCCATGAAAAACAAAACGTAAAATAAAAACCTCAAAAGGAAGCCATCTACAATCTGGCAGACCAGATGGCACATGATGTGACGTATAGTTGAGCCTGCGTTTTGTAAAATATTTTTACTGTCTTTTCTCTCTTTATATTCCTCTTTACTGAAAGAAAAAGAAAACTGCATCATTGCCTTCGAATTCAAGGCGCAACTGTTTGGCCGAAGAGAACTGGCAAAACGAATGGCTTCCACGAGCTGGGCGAGGCATCGAAGTAGCCATGCATATGGCTATTCCCAAACCCCTTTCCCAAGAATCTTTGCTTATACCAGAGACATAAAATAAAAGACCGCATTAGCCCACTTCTTGGATTTAGAAACCAACACACACGCACACATCCTCACCCGCGCACGCAAGATAAAAATGAAAATCGATAGGCATATCGATATTGCCCGCCGCTTCATGTAGGTCACTGCTGGCAAGGAATATTTTGTCTCAGCGAGTGAAATATTGGACCATATTTTATGAAATAAAAAAAAAGGGGAAAAGAGGATTTTAAAAAAAGAGATAGAAGCCATTAGATATGAGCATACTGTAGAAGAAAAGGTCAGGATGGAATTTATTCAGCTAGAAAACTCCTTGGGGTTCCTTTAAGGCTTTAAGAATGTTGGATAACAACAGTTGAGGCTCAAAATAATTCTACAAGGTTAGTTCCAAAAGCAAGTAAATCACGACAGCGTTAGTCAGTACAGACACACCGATATGTTTACAGAAGAAGAAACAAAAAATTCAATGGCATTAAATTTCTCAAAAATGTTTTGGCCAATATTTATTCTTCTATTCATCTATTCATAACCTAATTTGTTCACGACTTAAAGTTCTTTCGCACAAAAATGTAAGCTCAACATCCAAGTCTTCATGTCTCATTTAAATTCCCAAGGAAATACTGTGCAAACTACGGAAAAACAGTCTGCAAATAAGAGCTTTTCAATAGCCATTTCAAAAGCAAATCAATATCATCTCACAGCGGCGTTTAATCCCATGCATCTTTCAAACGCGGATCTTCAGGTAACAACACTCGACAGATTTCAGGAACATATTCAACCAAAATACCGCATTCCGTGAATATCCGCATTAAGACTTAATATTGCATTGGATTATAATGCGATATCATTAAGTCAATGGACAATAAAAAAGCAAGCATAAGTATGTTATAATGACGTTTTTAATAAAACGTGTAAATACATAAAGAAACGTCGGAAATTTATGCATTAAAAATAAGCGAAAAGTCATACTTGAGGCTTACAGAGTGAATTAAATATTCTCCCTGATTCAAAATACTCGTTATTAAATTATAAAAAATAAAGCATAACATTTATTTAAGCCCACGAAGTCAGTCTGCTTTCCATTTCTTGTTCAGTAAATATAAAATTACATTCATATTATTAAATACACTGAAGAGCAATTGAATTAGAGGCAGCTGGCGTTATGCAAATGTGGCGCTGTGGGCGGCCCTGTAAACGGAAACTACATGACGTATGCAGCGATCCGACAATATAAGAAGTGATGCGACGGGAATCAGTAAGAGTCTAACGCAGTATGGGTAAGACGAAGGATCTAAGCGCATTTGAACATGAGCACATTGTCGGGGCCCGACAAATTGGTCACTCCATCTTGGCAGTCGTGCAGACACTGGGATTTTCACAAGCCACTGTGTCACGGGTGCACCGTGAGTACATCGAATCCGGTAAAACCGTCCCTGCAAGGGCCAACTGCCGTGGACAACAGCGTGTGGATGAGCGGGGTCATCGTCGGCTAGCTCGCATTGTAACAGCGGGTAGACGGGCCACAGTGCAAGAAATCACTCGGCAATTTAACGCTGGTGCACAAAAACGTGTAAGCAGCCGCACCATCCAGAACCATCTCCTCGCTATGGGGTACAGAAGCCATCGTCTCACGAGGGTACCGCTGCTGACCGCACATCGCAGGGTGCAAAGATTAGCATGGGCGCGGGAACATCGCCACTGGACCCTACACATGTGGGAAAATGTTGCCTGGACTGATGAGTCGAGATTCACGTTGGTACATGCGGATGGCAGGATACGAGTACGGCGCAAATCACATGAAGCGATGGATCCTTCTTGCCAGCAGGGTACTCTTCAAGCTGGTGGGGGTGGCATTCTTGTCTGGGGACTGTTTACGTGGACTGAAATGGAACCCCTGATACGTGTGACATCGTCACTCACAGGTCAACGTTACCGGGATATCTTGGACGACCATTTGCTTCCGTTTGCGCGCCTTCAACATCTCACTGGGGACCTCATCCTGCAACAAGACAATGCACCGTGCCATCGCTCCCGAATTGTATCCGAATGGTTGGATGAACACTCCACCGACGTGACCTCGCTTCCTTGGCCAGCTAGGTCACCTGACCTCAATCCCACCGAGCATATCTGGGATGCCATCGAAAGACATGTTCTTGGCTCTGATCCCCTCCATCAAATCTTCGTGAACTGTGTGGGATCTTGTTCAGGGGTCGTGGATCCGTGTGGTTTCTCAACGCTTCTGATGTCTTGAGTCCATGCCGAGACGAATCGCCGCCGTCATCAGGGCGAAAGGTGGTGCTACACGTTACTAGACAGGTATCTCTAATTCAATTGCTCTTCAGTGTATATGCAGGGTGATTCATACTTATTGTCGGGGTTTCAATGGCACATAATCGGAAAACGGGAAGCAACAAACTAAGACCGCAAACAGAATATGACAGATGACAACTGAAAGTTTTATTACCTGTAGGATCGATACGTCATATTAGAATCGATATATCAGATTGCTAAACCACTTCGACATGCGCGCCTTTCGTGGCACGTAAGATATCAAAGCAATAATCGATTTCCCGCCAAGTCTTCACCAGCATTTGCGGCGTTACTGTTGCTATCGCAGCACCGATTCTGGTTTTCAGGTCATCGAGGGAGGTCACAGGGATCTAGTAAATGATGTTTTTCACGTAACCCCACGGAAAGAAATCTAGTGGCGTAATATCAGGAGAGTGCGGAGGCCACGGTATGTGTCCATCACGCCTAACCCAGCGCCCAGGAAAATGCAGGTCAAGAAATTCTTGGAAAATAACAGCCCAATGCGGCGGTGCGCCATCGTGCTGGAACGCCATATTGAGCTGCCGATCTTCCAACTGAAGCAACAGATACAGTTGAAGTATGCCCAGACAGGTCACTGTTTTCTCCACTCAGTTGGGAGAGCGAGTTACTCCGGAGTGGGCCCCCTCACTCCGGAGTAACTCGCTCTCCCAACTGAGCTACGCGGACGTATGCTCTCGCTGTTATCTGCCTTTATCTCATGCGCGTCCTGCGGTGCAGGCACGTGTCACATCCCCCTCCCCCGCAAGAGGGCCGGGGGCATGCATGTCCCACGGGTCAGTCGGGACCATGTATCGCTGTAGGCAGTCATCCGCTGAAGAACGTACATTGGAGAAATCCCAGGCAATTTGGTGTGTGGAACGTAACATCACACACATTTATTTCCCGAAGCGCTGAAGAAGGGATTCTCTTATTTTTCCTGCCCCGCGGTGTGGAAAGAACATCACACCATTGCGAGAACTTTAACGGCTAGGTCATTCTTGAAGTTCGGGCGCCAATATAACGATGTAAATTTCTCCGTCATTTTTGTCCACGGCTAGCATCGATTCCGGGTCCCCCTCACTCCGGAGTAAGTCGCTCTCCCAACTGAGCTACGCGGACGTATGCTCTCGCTGCTATCTGCCTTTATTTCACGTGCGTCCTGCGGTGCAGGCACGTCACAGTAGGATTACTACAAAACCGTTAAGGAGTCGTACAAAAATTATATTTTTGATTTCACGGAGTCAACTTCTCGGAATGCTGCGTTGGCAAAATGGGAAAGTAAATTACCTGTATAGAGATATAGCGTGACGTAATGCTGCATTTCTAGCCAGACATTAATAATATGGTCCTCGAGTTGGGCCATTTCAACAACTCTTAACCTACAGCATTCATGTTAGATTATCAATTCGAGTGTGACGTTACTGTCTCTCTATTCTAGAAAAAAAGTAACGGCCGCCACCGCTGTTTTAGAAATTTCGCGACACTCGCGCTTTCCTAGATCGCAGCGCAAAAAGTATTGAACACAAAAATATGAAAATTACATCGTTTGCAGAGAATTGTTTGGAGAACACGTTGAAATAAACCGTTTTACGATTCTGGCGATACTTCAAGAGCTACAATTGTATTTCAAAGTTAAGATAAGCATGAAATCCGTTCGCGTTCCGTTCACACTAACAGCAACAGAACCACGAAACTTTTTAGGCGTGTACGGACATGGCCAAATTTTTGCACCTGGTCGCCCTTTTTTTGAATTTCGATTTAGTGTGCGAGAAATTAAATTTTTAAATTTCACAAAATTCTCTATTTCGCGATGGGATCTATATAAAAAACGGATATATGGCAAAATATAAATCATAACGCATTGCAATTATTACAGCATAAACTCACAACTATCATCCCTCTTTAAAAAATAATTAAGAAAACATCATTTTCTTATTTTTAAGCATTTTTAAAGACGCAAAGGAAAGGAACGAACAGCTTCCTCTGTCTTCAACGGTAACCACCCAGGAAAGTTCTGATCCCGTGACCTGCTGCCATGGTGACGCAGCTATTTTTAGCACTTTCTTCTCATTGGGTGAAAGGACAGACTACAATCAAACTGGTAATAGAGCAATGCTTAATAACGTAGCGACCCTTTTAAAGCTCGGCGCTTTCCGCCGGCATAAAATAAAATAAAATAAAAATAAAAATGGTAGTTATGGAACATTTCTCAGCTTGAAATTTTCGCGAATTATTCGACCACTTCTACACGACCTGTAGATTTGAAAATTGTCATGTTGATAAGTCTTAAGTTCCGAATACCTAGAAGAGTCCGAAACAGAACAAAATCAAAATGGCGGCTTTAGGACATTCTCTGCTTGAATTTTTCGCGAATTGTTCGACCACTTGTCAATAACCTTGAGATCTGAAAATTGCCATGCTGATAGTCCCTAAGGTCTGAATACCTAAAAAAGTCTAAAAACCAAACAGTTCAAAAGGAAGGCTTAGCTTTACTGTTCGAAATACTGATAGGTTTAAAGATAATTATGCTAGAAACGCTGAAAAGCTGTAAGAACTCCATGAAATTTTGATTTAAAATTAAGGGGCGCCTAAGCCTAATTCGTTTTACCTCAAACCGTATGCATTGACGTCACGACCCCGTTCTCATTCGTGAAACAGTTACGGATCTTAAATTACTTTTCTTTCCCTTAATTACTTTTCCTTTCTTTAATGCTATATTCAAAAAATTATAGATTCACTGTTAGGAGAACGGACATAACTGATGGTTTTTATAGAAAATAAAATTAATAATGTCACAGTTTTAGTCAAGCATAAACATTAGTTAAAAAGTGCTTAAGCCTTTTTAATAGATTTTAATCCTCTAAAGTCATGTCATATTCATAACGCTTATAACAAGTAACTGCGCTTTTTTTTTTTTTTTTGATTGGAGGTTTAACGACCACCGTGAGCAACTCAACGGGTTTATAAGCAGTCTCCCGTCCCTAATTTAGGGTCACTGGTTCCAGGGAAGGGAGTGAACCAGTACCGTAAGACAAACGCAACATCCAAGCCTCACCGGGATTCGAACCCGCACCACTTTCGGACGAATAATCAGAGGCCATCGCTTAGACCACTGCGCTTTTATTCAGGCAACCAAAAATTAATCATTAGGCATTAGTCATACGGCCTATCATTTTATATTTAGTGCGTAAGTAAAAGCGTAGAATTATTAATTTAACTTATGTACACTTCATGAATATGAGACTTGCAGATTAAAAAGGCCTGGGGCTTTATAGTTAATGTTTTGTGCCCGAGTAGAAGTGTGGCATTTCACTACTCCAAAAGCCGCTGTTCTTAGGCGAAATGAGATCGTGTGTACTCTGCCAAAGCAAATACACCGCCTGACAGAGAAAATGCCAAACCACGAAGACGGGGATGCAGCGCCATGCAAATAGCAGGTTGAGTGCACACGTACAAGTTATGCAAATGACTACATTTGCAGACCAATCGCACAAACGGCGCGTGGGATATAACCGGACAACCAGCCCGTGAGACCATCAGTCGAGACGTCGTCACGGATGCGAGAAGTGAGTGGTTCTGCTGTAACCGTGTCTGGAGAACGAACAAGGGGTGCTAAGACGCCGTCGTACGCGATTTCGTAAAACGGATGAATTCACGAGAAGTGTCATTGTAGGTCTTCGTACCGCCGGGTGGTCCTTGCGTCGTATTGCGGAAGAAACGTAATGTGGTGCCACAACCGTCGGTCGTATTTGTAGACAGTGGTCCCAAGAAGGATCTGTGCAACGTCGTAGGGGGACCGGATCAGAGAGACGGACGTCCGAGCGCACCGATCGTCGCATCCGACCCAAAGGCCACAATGGGCGACATTTTGCGGAGTGTACGGGAAGGCTTGGACGCTCCGATATCGACGCGGACAGTGTCGCGCCGATTGGCTGCGTCTGGTTTGCTGTCCAGCCGTCTGTTGCAAAGGCTACCCTTAACAGTGAGCCATCGTCGCCACCGCTTGGCGTGGTATCGCTCAAGAACTGCGTGGGATGCCGAATGGAACAGTGTGGTGTTCAGCGACGAATCGCGGTTCTGTCTCACCACGGATGATCGTCGTGTGAGGGTCTGGAGGCAACGTGGCCATCGGGCGGATTACCCCGCCATTGTGGAGCGCCACACGGCCTGGCTACTTGGAATCATGGTGTGCGGTGCTATCAGCGCCAACAGCAGCTCACCGCTAGTACACATTACGGGCACACTGACGGCACGTCGGTATGTTGGCGAGGTGCTACGGCCCGTGGCACTACTGTATCTGCAAGGCATCACAAACGTCGTTTTTGAACAGGATAACGCCCGGCCGCATACCGCTCGGATCAGCTTGAATGTTTTACACGGTGTGCGGATGCTTCTGTGGCCAGCACGATCCTCCAACCTCTCGCCCATCGAGCATCTGTGGGACACGATTGAACGTCGGTTGAGTACCCACTCACCCCCGAAAAATGAAGATGAACTGTAGACTTGGATCAACACCACATGATCCACGATACCCCAGGACTCCGTTGTGCGGGCTCTCATTGCCTTGATGCCACGTCGGATTCAACGCTGCATCGCCCAAAATGGGGGCCATACTCCTTATTGAGCATCCTGTATATTCGGCCGCTGGAGCCTAGTGTGTATATGACAATTAAATTATTTGTTCAGGACTTACTTGGCTATTTGCGTGTGCAGTTTGGTCTATTTTAAAGCATTCCTTCATGGTGTGGTATTTTCTCTGTCAGACAGTGTATTTAGCATTGATGTGTAATTTTCCCCGTCTGAGAAAACAAATCCCACTTTATCATCCTTATATATTTTGTTATAATATATTTTTTCCAACGCAGTATTAGTCAATCTAGAATTCTGTTGTTTCACAGAACATCGTGGGTTTAGAAGATTTACAAAGTCAAGTTAAATTTATTTACCAAATGAAAAGGAAATTTTGAGTTGGCCCCCAAATACAATTTCAAGAAAGCACGTTTTCGGTTAGTATAAGAGCGATTACTTGGAAACTTATCAACGAATGCATATTATATACGTTGCTGCGAAACGCTGTACTCAATGTCGATGGAATTTCCAATTCAATTCTCATCGTACACTGCCGGACAATTGCTAAGGACGGATGACAATAGCAACGATAGCAGTCATAAAATGGAAGGCAGGAAAATGTGGAAATTAGCATAAGTGCGGGATACAGTAAGACGTGTTGTGCGTATGCAAATTTTGTATTGCCGAACTTGTTCGTGACGTCATAGCGCTGATAAGAGATATAAAGGATTTGACGCGTATTGACCGTTGTTGCTTAAGCGCAAAGTTGAAAGGGAAAGAATCAATTGACGAACTTGCAATTTTCAGTATGTCTTCCCGACATCACCTAGATGATTTTACGCGCGGCCGTATTATTGGCAAGATTGAAGAAGGGAGAAAAATAACAGATGTTGCCAGGGAGTTCGACGTCAGCCACAGTGTTGTTTCAAGGCTTTGGAAATCATTTCAAACAAATGGAGAGTGTAGCAAACGTCACGGGGGAGGTCGTGTTCGCAGTACGACACCTGCAGAAGATCGGTACATAGTGCTATCAACAAAAAGACACCGACGCAGCACAGCTAGTGAGGTAGCAAATCAGTTTATGGCTGCTACTGGCAAGCGGATCTCCCGAAAAACTGTCGCTAGACGTTTGCATGAAGAAGGACTATACGCCCGCCGTCCTGTTGTGTGCATCCCATTGTCCAGACGTCACCGTACCGCCCGTTTGCAATGGTGCCATCAACATCGCAATTGGACTGATAACGACTGGTCTGCTGTCCTCTTCTCAGATGAGAGTAGATACCGTCTATCGTCTGATTGTCGACGACAACTGATCTTGCGTGATAGTGGTACTGCATATTGTCCAGCAAACATACAGGAAAGGGACCGATATCTGACATGTAGTGTCATGGTATGGGTTGACATCATGATCAATGGCCGTACGTCCCTCTATGTGCTTCCAACTGGGACTATGACTGGCCAACGATACATTAATGATGTTCTGCTACCTCATGTTCGCATGTTCCGTGGTGCTGTCGGTGATAGATTCATTTTCATGGACGACAACGCAACATGTCATCGAACAGTCGCTGTCCAGGAGTGTCTTGAGAGCGAGGATATTCAACGCCTCGTATGGCCAGCACGTTTTCCAGATCTGAATCCCATTGAAAATGTGTGGGATGCTTTGGGGAGGAGTCTTGCTGGTCGCCAATGCCGTCCAATAAACAAGGACACCCTCATCCGTTCACTGACAGAGGAATGGGAAAAATTACCCCAACAGCTGCTTGATAATGTTGTGCAAAGCATGACACCACGTATGGAATCTTGCATCGCCCTCCATGGTGGCCATATCCCGTATTGACATCTTACGCCAGAACGCCTGCGGACGGTAATTGCATTTTTTTCACGTTTACATATTCTGCACAAAATGGCCTGTTTGTCCCTTGAACACGTTCCAAAGCCTTCTGGATTTCAGAGCACAATAAATTGTCTTTCTTGTAATGTCCTGGCATTCTAACATTATTTTATTTCACTTGGCATCCAACCACACTAACTTTTTTATGCGCTATATAGCCGTTTTTGATCCGTCCTTAGCAATCGTCCAGCAGTGTATAAGTGGGAATAATATTTGTTGCGTGCGTCAGATTTGCACAAAAATATATTTCCGTCATATTGGCGAAATGGCCAAAAAAACTAAAAATTTCTATGCTGCACCTAAAAAGCGTGTGTGTGGCCACTAGTCTAGTTGTCCGGTGGCCACTTGTCCTAAACTCGGTAGAAAAATAACACGTCGCGGTATTGTCCATCATCATTTATTGCGACAGGGCATTTTTCCCGGAGCAAAAAATCAAGGCAACTGGTCACACATGTTCACATAGTCGGCTTAAGTTCACGACCAGCGCAGCGTGTTTTTGTACTAAAGAAAAGGACTTTTGAATGCGCTCAACGGATGTTAAACACGCAGGCGGTCACAATTGATAGTTTTCGTTTACCGGTACATCCTGTCTCGTTAAATCTTTCGTGCAGAGAACGAAAGATTTAATATATATATCATCATCATCATCATCATCATTGTCAACCATTATCAATCCACTGCTGGACGAAGGTCTCCCCAAGTTTCCTCCACAACGGTCTGTCTTGTGCCAGTCTCCTCCATGTCACTCCCGCATACTTTCGAATTTCATCCACCCATCTTCCATGTGGTCTTCTTCTGGGTCTTTTCCTGTCCCTTGGAATCCAATCTAAAATTCCGGCTGTCCATCGATGGTCTGTTCTTCTGGCAGTATGTCCAGCCCATTGCCATTTCAGGGATTTTACTCTGATCATGATGTCTTCCACTCTTGTCATTTTTCGGATCCACGTGTTCCTCTTCTTATCTCTCCTGGTTACACCAAGCATGCACCTCCCCATGCTGCTTTGAGTTGTCTGCAGCCTTTGTATGTCTCTTTTAGCTAAGGTCCACGTCTCTGCACCATACGTAAGCACTGGAAGGATGCATTGATCAAACACTTTTCTTTTAAGACATACTGGCATATTGCTCTTGAAAATTATGCTGTTTCTTCCAAAAGCTCTCCAGGCAAGTTTTGTACGCCGATTAATTTCTTCACCAATGTGACCCTCACTTGATATCTGCTGTCCAAGATAAACGTACGTGTCTGTTATCTCCAGCTTTTCTCCATCAATCGATAAATCTTCATTTCTTGTAAAAGCATTGTACATCACTTTTGTCTTCTGAAAGTTCATTTTTAATCCCACTTCTTTACTCTTGTCAGCAAGTTCCTGGATCATACTCTGTAGCTCTGATGGGGTAGTTGCAAAAATGACTATGTCATCAGCAAAACGAAGGTGGGTTAGATAATCTCCATTAATCTTTATCCCTTTGTTTTCCCAGTTCAGTGATTGAAAGACATTTTCCAATGTGGCATTAAAGAGCTTCGGAGATATGGTGTCACCTTGTCTCACTCCTTTTCCAATTTTTATGTGTGTTGTATTTTCAAACAGCCGAATCTTTGCACTTGCATTTTCATAGATGTTATTAATAATATTAATGTATGCATCTTCAATACCGCAGGATTTCAGAGCCATTGCAACTGCTGATGGTTTCACCGAATCAAAGGCTTTTTCATAATCGACAAAAGCCATGCACAATGGAAGCTCATATTCCCTCGCTCTTTCAATTAGTTCTCTCAGTACGTGGATATGATCTATTGTGCTGTAGCCACTCCTGAATCCAGCTTGTTCTCTCGGTTGAGCCATGTCCAGTGTCACCTTCAAGCGGTGTGAAAGAACTTTAGTGAAGATTTTATAAACCACTGATAGGAGGCTGATAGGTCTGTAGTTCCTAAGATCCTCAATGTCACCTTTTTTATGTAGCAAGATCATTGTAGCGTTGTTCCAATCCTCAGGAATTTTCCCTTCATTAAGGCATCGAGTGAAAATTTGGGCGAGTACTGTTTCGATTTCTCCACTTGCTTCTTGTATGATGTCTACAGTAATTCCATCTTCTCCTGGAGCTTTTCCCCGCTTCTTGTATGATGTCTACAGTAATTCCATCTTCTCCTGGAGCTTTTCCCCGCTTCATGTTCTTGATTGCATGTGCAACTTCTGCTGGAAGGACTGGAAGAACTCTGGTACTGGTACCTTTCATGATGTCTGGGGTACATGTATCATCCCTTTCATATAATTTGGAGTAGAAATCTTTCACTCTTGTCAAAATTTCGCCTCTATTTCTTGTTACAGAACCATCTTCTTTTCTCAGTGCCATAATCTGTTTTTTCCCCTTACTGAGATGTCCCTTTGCTATCTTTAGGCTTTGGTTGTTTTCAATTGCTTTCCTTACTAGTTCACAGTTGAATTTCCTTACGTCTTCAGTGATATTGTGAACAGAGTGGACATTTACAGGGCATTTGTCGTACATCCTTTTAAGAACTCATTCGACAAATAACAGATTTTGTGCAGCATGAGGAACTGCACAAAATGCTTTCTGGATTGAGTTAACAGATATCTTAAAAATTATATATTGGGCAGCCGACACCATCTGTAATCTAAACGGTTATTTTAAGTAGTTAGTTTTTTTTTTTTTTTTTTTTTTTTTTTTTTTTTTTTTTTAGCAGCACCTCTGAAACAGTTAGAGTGCAATTCTGATATCCAAGCGGCCCTAAAGACTTTGGGAAATTCAGAAGAAACATTTTCCTCGTTATGGAAGTCAAAGCGCTGGCTGGGACCGCAGACAATGTAAGTGGGAAATTCCACTGGGTCCGAAGCTATGTTGGGACAAGAGGGAACACCAATTGGTGAAGAAACCTACTAGTAAAGAGGTCATTTGGAACTGGCCACGTCATTTGGGACTGGCCACTATAGCGGGGTGGCAACATAGGTGGAATGAGAGAGATACTGGGAGAAAGTATCTTCCCTTGGAACCACAGCACTCCATAGTATCCCATAGTATCTTCCCTCGGGTATCAGCTAAGAGATTTGAATCGAACGGTTTCCTTAACCAAACACTCAGCGGGCATGGCACCTCCCGTGAGTATTTCGACAGGTTCCCCATTAAGGAACGGACTGTCGTTGCGGTGTCCAGACCGCATACGTTACCCACATTATTCTCAACTGTGATTTTCTTTCAGCTAAGCCAAGCATGGTCTCGCCGAAATGGTCAAGGAACTTGTTACGAGGCAAGAAGATTACCTAAGGACCATTGAGAATAACGCACAAAGAAGAGCTTCGACAGAAGATAACAACACGGTCCCAGAATCGTCACCCTAGCACATTCCTAAGTAGTGGGAATGTAAATACTATTTTTTTTTTCAGTGTACACACCATTTTACCACTCAGCCACCATTGTAAAAGTTCCCGTGGTAATAAAGGAATAATTTCCCAGTAAAATATGTGTCAATTCTATTGTTTTGATGTTTAATAAAGAGCCATAGTCCCGTGACAGACTTCGCGGTGGCAAATACACCTAACATTGTCCGTTTTTAGAAACTCAGCACATTAGCACGTCATCCCGGCAGGCTATGAGTTGGAGAAGATAGGTGATGGCACCGTGGGAGCAGTAATAGCTGGCCGGTCCCCGGACCGATTCTGCCGGGGTCAAGCACCGGCGGATCCCGGCAGAATTACCATCGCAATGCCTTCACTAAACAATCGATTAAAACGGCTCAGTTTATCTCTGAAGAGTCAGCTTTTGGTAGAGCAGGTAAGTCACCAGTAACTTACGCTGTAATTCCCTCTTTCTTTTTTTCCGCTCTCTCACCCGCCTCTTCTTTGAAGAAAACGCGTCATGAAGCCCAGAGGAGAGCAACAAACTAATTAAGCAGTCTGAATTCGCTTTCGTTCACCGTGTTATTGATCGCTGCTGACGGCATGGTTTAAAATGAATACAATAAAACGATCAGTGAAGGAGATTTCCTAAAATACAAAGCCCGACTGCTCTGAGAAACGTTAAGTATTCTTTGCTTGAACATTCATTGTTTGAACTCTTACTAATAATTCTTACCACTACTGATAGGTCCTTGACTGGCGTCATCCTAGAAGTTCCCTTAAGCTGACTGTTAAACGGTAACAAACAGATTCTTACTATTCCATATTAGATTCTCGGTAACGAATAATTTTCAACATCTACGTAACACATCATTGGGTTCCTTAATTCCTGTTGAACACCCCGCAATCTCGAGATACTTACTGTATTTTCGGACTAAGTGTTTCCCTATACAGTGACCGTGTATCAAGGTGGCATTGGACCCTTTCAGCAAGATAACGCGCTCGCATTGTGCACGAATGGTTCGGGGAACATGTCCAAGCATTTCGTGTGATCGTACTGACGGCCAAACACCCTCGATTTGAACCCTATCGAACATTTGTGTGATGCAGTAGAAGGCAGCATTCGACAGTTCACGCGAATGACTTCAACATCTCCGAAGTCGTTTCTGTAATAGCTGGCTGGAATGTTGCTCCGGAGTTCAGGGCGACATTCCAGCCAGCTATTAGAGAAACCCTGCGGCCTGCCGACACTCTCCTAGGTCAAGTGGAGTGGATGCTGCACCGGATACAAGTGGTTATCTCGCCAAAAAGGCGGCACAACACGCTATTAGATAGATGACAACAACACTATGGCGCATGAGTGTACCATTTTCGACGTTAAACAAATAATTGTTTTCTACGCTTGACGAACAGGTGGTTACGACCCAGACTTTCCGCTTCCTGCTTTCACTACACGATGGATTCGAATTCTGAGTAAGACAGATATGGAGTTTATCCTTAGGAAGACAAGAATAAAATCTGCTTGTCAAATGTAGGCATTTCGCCTACGTTTCTCCGTCAGTTCGAAGCAGTAGTTTCTTTTATATGAACTCACTAGTCTTTAGATGATGGGCACTGGGATAAAATAACCAAATCTGTGTAAAACAAGCACGTCTGAGAAGATTTCCTGTAATGGTATCATTTTTATGAATCTGCTATTTCTGACCAATGACTTATGCTAAGTTTCAATAAACAATGATCAACCATCAGAGTTACCAATAGTCGATAAAAATCACCAGGATTTTGAAAGTTCAACATAGTATTTTTTTGGGCGCCGTTCGACATATAAATATCCCATCTAATATTGCGTTGTTTTTTACGCTTTCCAACCGTACGTAGATTAAAGAAGCGTATACGCTTCAACTTTGTCCGTCTGTCCGCATAATAACTCGCGTAAAAATGGTTCGATTTCGGTGAAATTTTAGTATGTGGTTGGAGACAACCTGGGGACGAATGCTTTAGAAAATGGGCGAAATGGGGTCAAAGGTCAGGACATAGGAGCGGTATCCATTCTATCGCAACTATCCGTCAAAACGTACGCAAAAATGCTTCGATTGCGAGAAAACTTTATCATGTTGTTCCGAAGGTATACTGAAACCGTTCTGTTGAATATCATCGAAATGGAGTCAAAGGTCAGGGCACAGGTGCGATATTTATTCCACAGCCATTATCCTCATAACTTGACTAAAAATGCTTCTATTGCGACAAAACTTCAGTATGTTGTCTCAGAAATATACTGAACCAGTTCTGTTTAATATTATCGAAATGGAAAGGTCAGGGCACAGGAGCGAGACTTATTCCACAGCCAGTATCCTCATAACTTGAGTAACAACTTGAGTAATGATTTCTGGTATGTTGGAAAGCTTATCATAATCAATGCATTGCATGATTTTACTAACTTGTTTCTTTCAGCCAAAGAAAAGTCTTCGTGCCGGAAACGGTTAAGACGAGAAACCTCTCCGTCCTGCTCGGCTTGCTCAGAGCTAAAAGCAGTGTCTCACTGAGATGGTAGAGGGCCTCGTCGTGAGGCAAGAAGGGTGCCTAAGGCTCACAGGAAAAGGAAGCTCGAAAGAAGAGGAAGGCAACTTAGGCCCAGATTCGTCACCGAAGTACACTCCTCAGTACTTAGGATTTAGATAAATTTTATTCGCAGTACAGTGTACCATTTTTTTTTTTTCATTTCTCATCCTACAACGTTGTAAGAGATCTGGGATAAACAAAGTAGTATTAATTTCCCAATAGAATAAGAGCTGAGTAAATAATTGAGACAGTGTATTTTTTATTTTAAATTTTAATGAAGGACCATCAAGTCCCAAACCAAAATTGTGCGACGCCAAACACTTCTCCTGGTCGCCCTCACTAGGAAGCCCCCAGCACGTTATTACGTCATACCGGCGGCCTTTCAGTTGTAGAAGAGTGGCGGTGGCCCCGTGGGGACGGTAATAGCTGGTCGGTCAAGCATCTGCGCATCCCGACAGGATTGCTTCCGCAAAGCCTTTACCAAAATATCAACTAAAAGAGTCTCATTAAAACCTGCAGAAACAGCATTTTGGCAGAGCAGATTGATTCGCCAATACTTACACTTCACATGTATGTTGAAAAATTGTAATATTCACCAGTAACACTGTCTGTTTACCCGTGAACATAGAAATTTTGCAGATTGGAAAATATATTTCTTTTGCACCGGACGTTTGTAAGTATGACAGAGATTTGTCATTCATCTTTCTTTTTATTTACCTTTCTGTTTTCCTTTTTTTTTTCTAGAGATCCTCCTTGTTATCCCCCTTCCGAGAAGGCATAAGTGCGGATTTCAAGTTGTCATAATATCACAGTTTGTACAAGATCGACTGGTGGAATTTTTCCATTTTGGTTCCAACAAAAGTCCCCATTCCTAAATTTTCTTTCATTTTTTTCCCCCTGCTTTTCCTAGCTCATAGTTTCCGCTTCCCATTAGCTGCAGTGAATGTGTTTTTCTAGCGATATCACCGCCGAAAATAAAAGAATGCAAAATTATTTTTCTAAACGATAAAGGAAAACAAGTACAAGTGCGCAAAATTTGAAATAAGCATCTCTGTTAGTCTACACATCAGTCAGTTTGGTTAGAAGAAATTTCTCCCATTTTAAAAGTCAGATTGCAGAAATTCTTTATGTTTCTGATAGCAGAAAGATTGACGAAATAAACATGTCCCAAATCTTGGGCACATGCTTTCCGTCAAACATAAAAATAGTTTTTCCAGCATTCATAAGCACGGGATATCATTTCCGCAGACAGCAGAGAGGCAGCCGAATAAACATAAAAAAAAAAAGAGATATATCTGAAATCTTGCGAACGTACTTTCTTTTACCAGACAAGAGAAATATTTTTTTCAATCTAACTTTTCAAGATTTTACTCATTCGGAATTTTAAAAGCAGAGATTTCGTCTTTGCAGGCACGAAGTCTTAACTGAGCGATGAATGCACGCGGAGAGACATCTTTAGCCAAATATTTTGAAACTTGTTGGGAGTCGGACTCGCATTCAAGATGAACTGGCAGCGAAAATGGCATTTGATATTTGTTGTTCATGTGAAAAAAGGCTTCACGCGTTCATATACACAGAAAAATAAACTTTAGTAAACTGTATACACAACAGCAAAAAAAGAGCAAAGTAACCAAGTTAGCAAAATCATGCAATGCATTGATTATGATACGCTTTCCAACATACCAGAAATTATTACTTAAATTATGAGGATAATGGCTGTAGAATAAATCTCGCTCCTGTGTCCTGATCTTTGACCCTATTTCGATGATATTAAACAGAATTGGTTCAGTATACCTCCGGAACAACATACTAAAGTTTTGTTGCAATGGAAGCATTTTTAACCAAGTTATGAGGATAATGGCTGTGGAATAAATCTCGCTCCTGTGTCCTGACCTTTGACCTCATTTCGATGATATTCAACAGAACTGGTTCAGTATACCTCCGGAACAACATGATATAGTTTTGCCTCAATCGAAGCATTTTTACGTGAGTTACGACGCATAAAGGCAACGGAATGGACCCTGCTCCTATGTCCTGACTTTGATCCCATTTCGCTATTTTCAATAGGGTTCGTTCCCAGGTGGTCCCCTACCACATACTAAAATTTCATGGAAATCGAACCACTTTTATGCAAGTTATGACGCATAAGGGCAATGGAATGGATCCCGCTCCTATGTCCTGACCTTTGACCCATTCGCCATTTTTAATAGGGTTCGTCCCCAGGTGGTCCTCTACCACACACTAAAATTTCATCGAAATCGAACCATTTTTACGCAAGTTATGACGCATAAGGGCAATGTAATGGATTCCTCTCCTATGTCCTGACCTTTGACCCCATTTCGCCGATTTTCAATAGGGTTTGTCCCCAGGTGGTGCCCTACCACATACTGAAATTTCATCGAAATCGAACCATTTTTACCCAAGTTATCATGCGGACGGACAGACAGACGGACAAAGCTGGAGCATATACGCTTCTTCAACCTACGGTTGGAAAGCGTAAAAAGAATTCCACGATTGAACGGAATGGAGCACACAATATGAAAAAGCTTTTTGCATATTAATCGAAAAAGAAAATGTCAAAACCGAACACTATTTAATGTCTCAAGATGGGAGATTTTTCTTCCCTTCACAGAAGTTCCAGTAATGTACGAATTAAACATTTGGTTCGGAATGTTGAATAATTGTTAATGTAAAACAATTTCAATTTTTGATGTCGGTCCTCTTCTATGACACACCCCCGTAGTAAAATACTAACGACGTGCTTAATTTTATTTCTTTATTTTATTTTGGTCCTGCAGACAAAAACGATATCCCGATAACCTTAACCTGGTTCTGCAAAGGGAAAAACCAAAAAAAAAAAAAAAAAAAAAAAAAATTGAACCGTTTCTAATCCTCTTTTGCAGATTTGCGATCATGAGGGCAAGTTTTCCATCTGGGGACGGAATTCCGTCTTTCAAAACTGTCCGAAAACGGAAATTAGACGGGGTACAGATTTCTCTTTTAATCATAGGGATTTTTCTTTTGCTGTTGTTTTTCATCTTTCCGCGATGTTCGTTGTGTCCATGTTATTGTTAAACATCATTTTATTGCATTGTTTCAGCTTAAAAACGGAGGAAACAATTTCCCAAAACGGAAGTTAGACAGAGAGCTGTAATGTTTTTTGTTGTTGTTGTTGTTGTTTGCGATGCCCCTTCTGCTCTGTATTTTTGCTAAATATTTTATTCCATAAATATGTGCATTTAAGCTTGAAAATCCAAGAAAATTTACCGAAAATGGGAGCCGGACGGAAAGAAGATTAATCCCGCAATCGTAGTTTGTTTTTCCGTGATGTTCCCTCTGTACAAATATTGTTGCTAAATATAATTTCGTTGCAAAAATGTTTGTGTTTCAGTTTAAAAATAAAGGCAAAATTTCTCCACAAGGAAAGCTAAATTGAGCGAAGATCTATTTCTCCGTGACCGTAATTTTTTTTTTCACGGTATTCCCCCTGTTCCACATTGTTGTTAAATATCATTTAGTTACATAAAGGTTTGCATTTAAGATTGGAAATGGAGGGAGAAATTTTCCGGGAACGGAAGTTGACGGAGCAAAGATTCCGTGTTTTTTTTTTTTTTTTGTTGTTGTTTTCTCGCGATGATCCTTCTGACCAGTATTATTGTTAAATTTCATTGTATTTCACAAATCTTTGCGCTTCAGCTGGAAAATAAAGGCAAGAATTTCAGGCAACGGAGGTTGGACGGAAATTCTCGGATTATCTTTTTTTTTTTTTTTTTTTTTTTTTTTTTGTATTTTTCTGTTTCTACCTGTTCAGTTTTTCTTTTCTTTTTGCACCCAGTTGTTGTCTAGCCCAGTGACAGCCCCGCAGATTATTTTGTGGCACGACGATATCCGTCGCAGCCTGATCAGAAACTTTCTGTTATGGGGCTGTACACTAGTCCGCAATAGAAGGATGTCACGTTTAGAACACTCACAGTTCTTCACAAATGATACTGATATCCATTAAGCAACGTCTATAGAGCGCACAGGTCGCTTTTGAGACACAAGGACGGAGGGACAGACATCACTAAAATCTCAGACTTTCCTGTATCCGCTTTGTATGTAACTCAAATTTTGGAAAAATTATGAACTGCGATATACAGTGAATTTATCACACGATTTAACCGAGTTCTTTTCCCCCTTTATAAGATTTTCGGAACTGAAATGAAAATATTATTTTATTTTCAATCATAGGAGTGAGTTCCTGAAACTTTATTTTACATAATTGATATCGTGAATTTCGGGCAGTGTAATCAGACGCATGTTTTATTTTATCTTTTTTTTTTTTTTTTATGCATATTATTCTTATTGGAAGCATATACTCTATTCTTCCCTTAAATGAACTCAGAAATTTCAGCGAATGTCAGTGCAGTTGAACCCGCATAAAACCAGCCCGATTTTAACGAGCAAAACAAGAGCTTTGTTTGGTGTAATGTTAATTCAAAGCTAATCTGGTCGTTTTTAACGAACGAAATTTAATGAAGACCCCGGATTTAAGAAGGCAGACAAAAGCTGCGATGATCAGATTTTACAAGCAAAGTAACGAAATTTAATGAAATTCCATAATTAACGAGGTAGAAAAAATCTCCTACGCACTGTCCTCGAATGAAAAAATAGGGATGGCGGCATAAAACGAAATTGCAACAGCGCGGCCGAATCCTTATGGGCTACTGGAAGAATGCTGATAGAAAAGCAATGGGGATGGAGTGCATCAAATTCTTCACAATAGAGTTTCGCGACAGAGAGTCTGGACCATCCACTCCTGCTTTGGAAGCAAGATGTCAGCAGAGTTGATAAGAGGCGACCTACTCAAATTGAAAAAAAACGATGGGCGGGGCTCAGCCACACGAGACAGAATTTTTGGGTGACGATTGCAGAAAGGGATAAGAGAGTAATGTACAGTAATAGGGATGTCGTCGGAGAGGAAACAAGAGATAACAGTTCCTGGAATTGCGTTCATTGCCACTTTCACCCTCCAAGTGAGCGTTTTGGGAGGATCGGTACTGCTTTTGCTTCACGTGTGTTGTGTAAACAGCGATCAATCTCACGTAGCCGTCAAGATGAATATACTTTAATGATTTAATTAATTAAATTTAGTATTAATGCAATTAAATAAATAAATATTTCAAGTAAACTCAGTTGTTATGGATATACACTGAAGAGTAATTGAATTAGAGACAGCTGGCGTTATGCAAATGTGGCGCTGTGGGCGGCCCTGTAAACGGAAACGACATGACGTATGCAGCGATCCGACAATATAAGGAGGGATGCGACGGAATCAGTAAGAGTCGGACGCAGTATGGGTAAGACGAAGGATCTAACCGCATTTGATCGTGGGCAAATTGTCGGGGCCCGACGAATGGGTCACTCCATCTCGGAAGTCGTTCAGGCACTGGGATTTTCACGAGCCACTGTGTCACGGGTGCATCGTGAGTACATCGAATCCGGTAAAACCATTCCTGTAAGGGCCAACTGCCGTGGGCAACAGCGTGTGGATGAGCGGGGTCATCGTCGGCTAGCTCGCATTGTAACAGCGGATAGACGGCCCACAGTGCAAGAAATCACTCGGCAATTTAACACGGGTGCACAAAAACGTGTAAGCAGCCACACCATCCAGAACCATCTCCTCGCTATGGGGTACAGAAGCCATCGTCCCACGAGGGTACCGCTGCTGACCACACATCAAAGGGTGCAAAGATTAGTATGGGAGCGGGAACATTGCCACTGGACCCTAGACATGTGGGAAAATGTTGCCTGGACTGATGAGTCCAGATTCATGTTGGTACATGCGGATGGCAGGATACGAGTACGGCGCAAACCACATGAAGCGATGGATCCTTCTTGCCAGCAGGGTACTCTTCAAGCTGGTGGGAGTGGCACTCTTGTCTGGGGAATTAATACGTGTACTGAAATTTAACCCCTGGTACGTGTGACATCTTCTTTCACAGGTCAACGTTACCGGGATACCTGGACGACCATTTGCTCCCGTTTGTGCGTCTTCAACATCCCACCGGGGACCTCATCCTGCAACAAGACAATGCACCGTGACATCGCTCCCGAATTGTATCCGAATGGTTGGATGAACACTCCACCGACGTGACCTCGCTTCCTTGGCCAGCTAGGTCACCTGACCTCAATCCCGTCGAGCACATCTGGGATGCTATCGAGAGAGATGTTCGAAGCTCTGACCCCCTCCATCAAATCTTCGTGAACTGTGGGAGCTTGTTCAGGGGTCGTGGATCTGTATGGCTTCCCAACGCTTCCGGTGTTTTGTCGAGTCCATGCCGAGACGAATCGCCGCTGTCATCAGGGCGAAAGGTGGAGCTACACGTTACTAGACGGGTATCTCTAATTCAATTGCTCTTCAGTGTATAATAAAAACATACAACGGCCGTTCCATAAAACTGAGTAAAATCACACAAAACGAAGAAATATAGGTACAGCAAAATATATACATGTTATTCTTTCTGAAAGTATCTTCCCTCGGATGATATGCAACGGTCCCATCGTTCAGTCTACTTTTCAAAACATGTGGCGAAGCCATTTTGTGAAAGCTGCTTTAGCAACCCCTGTACAGCTTGAATAACGTGAGCATCTGTGTTGAATGTTGCGCAACGGAACTTCTCCTTTATTGTTGGAAACAACCAGAAATCGCACTGGGCGAGGTCAGGACTGTAGGCAGACTGTGGCATGATTTCAATACTGCATTTCGTAACAAACTGTTGAACACAAGCAGCCACATGTGGGCTGGCATTATCATGGTGTACGGTCTACTTGCCCACCAGTTCCGGTTGTTTAATCGATATGTGTCGTCGCAGATGCTTTAAGACTGAAAAGTAATACTCAGAATTGGCAGTAATTTGTGGAGGGGAACGGCATGCTAGTAGACTACACCTTTATAATCAAAGAAAATCATCATCCACTCATGACACATCTGAACTCTGGCTAAGAATTTGTTCTCTCGTCGGGTGATGAGGTACCCATCTGGAACACACACGATGCAGCAGCAATTTGTCGCGTAGAATGCGGAATGCCTACGTTTTTGAAATATTAGTTGACGCCGCTATGTCTTCCCACGCCATTCGTCGATCTTCTTGCAGGACTTCCCAAACAGTGTTAACAATATACTCTGTAACAACGTTTTCAGGTCGACCAGGCCCAGGAGCGATTTCTGCTGACAAATGCCCATTTTTTGAAATCATAGCGCCACCTAAAAATCGTTCACTCACCCAAACATTTATCTTTATATGCTTATTTCATTAAACCAACTGTTCCTGGAGCCGTTTTACCCAAACGATAGCAAAATTTTATCGCACAACGCATTTCACTTCTTGACTCGGAATCTCTCACGTCCATTGCTGTATAGCAAAATGCAAACGTACCTTAAACAACTGCGCAATAGCAAACCTAGAATCGTCTGCCACGGCTAATAACTGTTGCCATAGATACTTCCTTAATTCAGTTAGTCGTCTGCGTGGTAATTTCCCCCTTCGCACTGTTGTCAATGAAAAAAAAAATACTCTCAGTTTTTATGGAACGGCCTTCGTATATTTATGTTGCCACGAATGCATATTTTTACGTGATGGGAGTTTTACCCAAAAAAAGGTTTAGTAAGCGTCCGGATTTAAGGATGGTTTCAGTCAGTCACGAGCTGCCGTTATAAGCGAGTTGTACTGTGTTAAGAACCACCTTTAATACCATTTTAAAAGTTAATCTTTCTTTTGCCGACAGAGGGATTCGAACCCACAACGTCCTACTCTGGAGCGGTTGTTGCTCCAACGGGACTACGCCGGCTAGCTTATCGCTGCTTTATTGTTCGTTTGATTCATACGTCCCATCGTCTCCCCAACCCACCCAGCCGAGAAAGGCGGAGGCACGAAATTGCTCAGCAGATTTCGGGGTCAACCAAGAGCAACACCCGGCGGCCATTTCATTGTATTATTCACGTATGCGTGCGGAAAAATCATCACAGTTTTTTTCTATCAATTCTCACAGTCACGAAATCGTTTTTCGTTCGGACGCCAATGTAACCTTTCTTTTGCCGACAGTGGTGTTCGATCCCCCCCCCCTCCTTCTTGCTCCGGAGCGGCTGTTCATCCAAACTGAACTACGCTGGCAGGCTTATCGGTGCTGCATTGTCCTTTTGACTCACTCATACGTCACGAAGGTAAAATAATCTCCCTTGTCGTTTGTGATTTCGGGAAGTTTGGAGTTATGCTCTTTACTAATTTATAGCCAGTTCTTACTGCGGAAGAGAAGAGACCCTGTTAGGCTTCCGCTGTTCGGAGAAAACACTATAGCTGAGGGGTTTCCCTGCATCGACTGCTTATGAACTTTATTCCTCTGGGAGTGGATTTACAGCATTATTTGGATTTCTCATGATTCATCCCGTTTTTCAAAAGAATGTGGAAGGAAGAATGGCTCACACGTAAGAGCAAGACGCAATGATGGTAATTCACACGCGCAAAGTAAGCTGCTAATGAAGGGGTTTGAGAAGGGTAAAAATGACATGGAGCTGACCTGATGGTCTAAGGCAGTACACGCAAATTATAGAAAGTATGCAAGGGACGACACGCAAAATGGAGCACGCTTTTTCGGGAGAAGGGAGAACCGCAAAAATTGAAAATCTGTTATATCGCTTAAAAGAGGTAGGAAGTAGATTTGGTGATTCTTCGCACGATAGGAAGAGCTTCGGCTCCTCAAGCAAAGAAATGAAGATCTGGAACAACGAGGGAGGAATTAAGTTGAAAACGGGTACGTAGCAGCAAGGTAACCGAAAAAGACACCAGATACAATAAACGGGAACAGGTCAAAGGCTAAATATCATCTTAAAAACTAGGTTATTAGTTTACGCAAAAGGCTACATACCATATTAAAAGTTATTAGTTTATGTAATAAAAACAGTAATATAGAAATCAGGGCAATTAAATCCGTGACCTTCTTCCGACGCTGCATTAAATGAAGAGTACCAGAGCGGAAGAGCGAGTAGCTAGTACTTCAGTCTGTTTATCATCGGTTGGGGTTGGGTGGGGGGATTCGCTAAAACCCCGGTACCATTCATTTCCGCCACAAGCGAAGGCCTGACCAACTCACAAGACAGGGCACTTAAAGTAATCCAGTGAAGAGTCCTGTACTGTAGCACATGCGTTATTTCACCATATTACTGCATGCCTTTATGCTACTCCGATTACAACATCTGAAATCGAGAAATTCGGTACGGAATGCCACACATAAAGCAATCCTCATACTGTCAGATTGCCATGCATTCAGAAGTTACAACATCGAGTAGAAGTTTGGAGGCTGTTACTGCGTACCACCGTCTTTGATTCAAAACCAAAAGAAATTTATAATCGCGGTATCGATATTAGTTTTGTGAAAACTGTGAGAAGATTCATACACAATAACCGTAAATAAATGTCACGCGAATTAGTCGCGGAAGCAGGGCGTTTGAATTGCAATGACACAGCAGCGTTGTCATCATTTCATGTGGACGAGACATACTAAATTTTAAAGAAAATATGCAAAAAAAAAAAAAAAAAGAAGAAGAAGAAAAACCCAGAAGGCATCACCTCTAGTTTTTTTTTAATCTTCTGTAAAGATGTTTGCCATTATGCATTACCTATATGAAAAAGAAAACCAGCCAAACACGCACCGCGTAATGAATAAAATCCAATTTTTAACACCACTCCTTTATTTATTTATTTTTTTAATTTTCGTTCTATGTTTAATTCTGGCGAGATATTTCACGAGCTCTCCGAACACACGGATAGCATATAGTCCGCTTAATTTTCATTTCTGAAATCTCATCAGTTTGTTTAACGAGGTAGTACATTTCGCATAGCAATTTACTCCGGTTGATTGAAACCCATTTAGAAGGCTCTTACGATTACATGATTGCTGATTAGCATTTCACGTGGCTTTGAGGCATTTTCCCTGTTTTCCTAAACCATACCGGTGCAAACAAAGTTGCACTTCTTGTCGCCATCGTTTGCTCAGGCTGCTTTTATTCTGCCTAATGGTTTTGCGCACAGAGGAGGAGAATGGATTTTTGAAGGCCCCGTTTAAGAGGCTCGAAGATGGGTGGGTGCGTTCATGTGCTTAAATTTCCCGGAGCTTAGCGGGTTTCTTTGGATTACGGAAGAGAAGGCGAAGGCAGCGGTGTGATTCCGTGCACACGTCATCCGACAATAAGGCAGTGGCAGTGCATTAACTGAGTCGATCATTTCAACGGGCAAACACGAGCTACATAAAACTCCCATTAAATCCCGGCGGTCAGGGAAACATGGCTGCCTAATGGACCCCCATTTCGCACTTTCATTAACAAATGTAACCCCTCTCACTCCGTGAGGGTGCCAAATTTGTTCGGTAATTGTTCCCGAGCAATGTGCTCTTCTGGTTTCCCGAGCTTTCCCGTTGAAATCCCATTAACAATTTGTTTGCCAAATACAAATAAACGTTCACTTTGAGTTGTTATTTTTTTTTTCTCAGTTTTATCTGACAAAACCGAGATTTGAATAATGTTTTTGGGAAATTTATTCTGTGGTTGTGGACTGTTTCATTTAACGCACTATCAAACCTCTTGCAAAAGTCAATCCATTAGCGATCCGCACTGTACTCAAGGAATTAAGAAAATGACTTTTCATCTCTGCAACAGGCATGTTTTCTAAATGCAATTGTACGTATTTAAAAGGCAGGTCTTCCCCAAGTATTTTTCTCTCCTAGTTGTTTTCAAATTTTCATTCGATGGTTCGTATTTTGCTTTACATAATTCAGTGGATGGGGCACGTATTGCAGCGATATAAAGCATTCAGAAATGAAAAAAAGGAAGTTGACTTCCATCGTTTTCGTTTATTTAAACACACACTGTAAAAAATCGTCATAAAAATATTAGAACTCTCGATATAATAAAAGTCATAAAAGTATATGAACTGTAATAAATGTCATCGTTATAATAAAAGTCATAAAATGTAACGAAATCGAGTCAGTCTGTTTACAAAATGGTCGTTAAATAGTATTATTGGCATTGATCAAGAATTATTGCGGCAGAGAAAAATTAAAATAAACTTGTACCATTCAATTCAGCGGGATTGTAACTCTGGGCAGGGCAGTAGCTAGCAGGGCTTCAGCCCTCCTCCTCCCTGCAAGGCAAACAAGCCCCCCCCCTGGAAAATGAATATCGTTTTAAAATCTCTGAACTTTTATTTTTTGTGGTTTATGAAAATTTCGTTTCTATTATAAATATAAATGCTTTACCTTAT
This sequence comes from Macrothele yani, assembly GCA_039090855.1. Lineage (NCBI taxonomy): Eukaryota > Metazoa > Arthropoda > Arachnida > Araneae > Macrothelidae > Macrothele > Macrothele yani. The sequence continues at coordinate 105,975,211 of CM077024.1, forward strand.
TTGTTCGCAAATTGCACGTTATTATTTTTTACTTTTTTAAAAGCAAAATGGCAATGGCACAGCAGCACGAACGATGGATAACTAAAAAGAAATTACTTCTGAAAGTGAAACAGTAGGAACAGCCATTTGCGACGGACATGTTGCTGCTAAGAGTAGGAAACAAAGAAATCCCCCCCCCCTCTTTTTTTGGAGAAACGTAAAATATGGAAAAAAAAGAACCTTACAATCCCTTCCCCCCTTCAAAAAGAAAAATTAAAAAGAACATCAGGGAGAGGCGGAGGTGGAAACGTAATTGCGCATACGAATGAAATAAATGCAGTTAATAGGATGTTGTCTCAGCCAAACAATTCTATCCAGTCGCTCTATCCAAAATACACTTTGTGACGTACCTGCACCGCAGGACGCACATGAGATAAAGGCAGATAGCAATGAGAGCACATGTCAGCGTAGCTCAGTTGGAAGAGCGACTTACTCCGGAGTGAGGGGACCCGAACTTCGATGCCCGGCGTAGACAAACTGTGTCTTCATCTTGGCGCCCGAACTTCAAGGATGACCTGGCCGTTAAGCTTCTCGCAATGGTGTGATATTCTTTCCACACCGCGAGATAGGAAAAATGAGAATCCCTTCTTCAGTGCTTCGAAAAAATAAATGTACGTGATGTTACGTTCCACTCACGAAAATGTCTGGGATTTCTCAAATGCACGTTTTTCAGCGGATGACTGCCTACAGAGACACATGGTCTCGGGTGACCCGTGGGCCATGCCCCCGGGCCGCTTGCTAGAGGGGGGGGGGTGAGATGTAGCGTGCCTGCACCACAAGATGCACATGATATAAAGGAAGATAGCAATGAGAGCACTTGTCCGAGTAGCTCAGTTGGAAGAGCGACTTACTCCGGAGTGAGGGGACCCGCATTCGATGCCCGGCGTGGACAAAACTGTTTTTTCACAACTTATAAAGACAAGACGTTATCTCAACTCAAATACAATTATGAAGACAAGCCGTTATCTCAACCCTGCTCTGCCCTTCTACAACCAGTATTTACGTTTTATTGACATCCAACCCACTGTCTGTGCTGCACCCTGAGAAAGCACATCGAGAAAAATAATGTGTCATTAAGTCAGAAAACGTTTAACGGAAAGAAACTAAGTTTACATAAGAACACAAACACTCAAATGGATGGTTAAACTACTAGATGTGTACGTCACACTAGAGATAAATTAGTAGACATAAATCGGCGGAATGCTATATGCGCGCGCGCGCGCTTGTGTGTGTGTGTGTCAGTTTTACAAGCTTTTGTTTTGTAGTTTTCCTAATCTATTAAATCTTTGCAATGAATACAGTATTCTCCCATTTTCTAATTTAAATAATTGAAAAACACATACTTTACATCATTTGCGTTTTATTTTATTGGAAAGAAACTGACAGGCGGCTATAGAGCCCCTGCGCTGCGCCGCTCTACTCCATCTGTCAGGATTTTCCCGAAAAACAGAGAAGCCAGCCCAAACTGATTTGTCAATTCTTTTGATGGACGAGTGTTTTCAAAATGTAATGATCTTACCGCAAATACGCGGTTTTCTTAAAGACAACCTTGCTTTTCTTGCTCAAAAATGTGACTATAAACAGAAGCGATGTTTCACTTGAATTCCCGTTCACAGCAGTGGAAGAGTGAATTAGCATTGCAGTTACCCGCTTGATGAAATGCGTTCCTCATAAAATTGTTGATAGTATAACCTCTCGCATGTTCAACATCTCATTACTGATTCTTTCCTTAATTTAATGCAGATGTTCTCCGGGCAGTGTTGCAATTGTTTTGGTAATAAGTTATTACGCTTTTGCGTAACGCCATTTTAATCTACCACGTTGTTTTGTATTAACTCCAGCATTCAAAGTTTGCGAATTATTTCAAGGTAATCTAGTGTTCAAAACTCCTCTTTTAAGGTTTCTTAAACTGTCGTCAGACACCAAGAAAAGAAGATATTAAAAAGAAAATCGGAATGGGAAGAAAATTATACATTTACAGTTAATTATGGAAAACTACAGTATTACGTGTGTGCCTTACATCCAAAGAAACTCTCTCTCTCTCATTATATCGTTCGTAATTTAAGGTGGATCCACCTAAGAACTCTGCCCTATATTTCCAATGGTAAAAACTTCTGTAGCACTTAATGTATTGACAAGGATGAAAATTTGCACATCGATAAAAAATAACTTTATATTATAGCCTAGTATACTTTTTTTCTAAAACTTAACCAAATTTTCTTAAAATCAGTAACCCTTTCTTCAGTAATGTTGAAACTTGCAAATAGCGTCACATGTACATGTGACTTGCTAATTAATCAGGACGCATTTTTTTCAATAATTTTATTAATTTTCGGAATGGAATCAAAATTTGAATCTATCCATGCGATAATCTGGAATGTTTAGAATGATTTGAGTCACTTGTATTAAATGTTCTGACAATAATGTAGCTGAAAATGTAACAGAGCTGAAAATTAAAATGTTCGAAAATTTTTTTGTAGCTGAAAATGTTCGCTGGCTTATTTCGGAATTAGAAATCAGCAATACCTACAGTTCTGTTGACATTTTCAGTTAAATTATTGTCTGAAAATTTAATCTAAGTGGCTCGAATTATTCTAAACATTCCAGACATGGATAGGTTCAGTTGTTTATTCTAATCCGAATGTTAATAAAATTATTGAAAAAAAAATGCGTCGTGATTACATGTGGCGCCATCTATCTACAAGTTTCAACATTGAGAGAAAAGTTTCTGATTTAGAGAAAAATATGGTTAAGTTTCAGAAAATATTAAGTATACTAGACTATGCTATAAAGTTATTTTTATTAATGTGCAAATTTTCATTCTTGGGAATACATTAATTTCTATAGAAGTTTTTACCAGTGGAAATACAGGGCAGTGTTTTTAGGTAGATCCACCATAAACCGTTGTTGCGAGAAAATATCATGCGGAGTTTTAGACTAAATATCTTAATTCTTAATTACGGACAAAAAAAGCTAATTTTAAAAAAATCAGGACTACATAGTCAGCAGACGTTATTATCGTCTTTTGACAAGGAAACTGATACTGCTACCAGTGTTTCTTTCAGGCATACATTGGGGGGGTCCCGGAAACGGCCATTCACCCCCCCCGAGATATTTTAGGTAACCGAGCCAAATGTTTATAAAAAGTATATTACGACGCATGCCATTCTTCAAAATATAATAAGTAAATTAATCATACCTAATTGTCTGGGAATCGTGATTCAGGATAAAGAGTGTGTTAAATGTATATAATGAATAACGCTTTTGCTACCAAGCTAATTATCGTGAATATAGCTTTCACTAATATTATAATGAATTCAATGCTTGTACTAAGCTTCTAATAGTGAATTCAAATGGTTGTTGTTACTAGTTAATTAAGATCATGAATAAAGTCTCCTGCTAGTAGTGTAGTAATAGTAATGAACAAACTTATAACTGGTAGTAATGTTGTAGTAGTAATTAAGATGAATAAAGTCTTATGCTGGTTGTTACTAATAACACTAAATGAAATAAACCTAACAGCCAGACAGAGGTCTGACTATTATGAACTGAGAAAGACGTACTTACTTAAAACCTTTTATTATGAACTTCTACTGGTATCATCACACACACTTCACACACAGCTACTCAAATAACACGTAGCTCCTTGCACATGAACGAAGCTCTATACTCATAAACAACAGCTCTCCACATAAACAAACGCTCTCCCTATACAACAACAAACGCTCTCCTCAGGTATCGTTGAACGCGCCTATTATACTGGCTACCACCACGTCATGACTTACACTCATTGCCAGATCTCATTCAGCGGGAGAAATAACATCTCGTTCAGTAAGAAGATAATTTACATAGTAAAATAAAATAACCAGAGATAGTAAAAATCAAAAGGAAAGTGAATCTAGAGTATACGTTACATGTATTTTATTACATAAACATTTCAAGCCTGACCCCCCCCCCCCGAACCTCCTCTCGTTAAGCTGAAAAAAAAAGTTTTGGGGAATCCACCAGAACAAAATTAAAGTTCATGAAAAATAGAAGAAAAATTAAAGCATTTTTTTCTAATGTAAGTTGATACATTTTTATTAAATTAAGGAATTTTTTTCTAATTTAAGTCGCATTTTAACGAAAAAAAAAATGAAACACTTTCTGAGGGGCCAAGGCTCCCCTGGCCCCCTCTAAATGTGCCCTGTATGAGATATATAATAATTACTTCTACATATATAAATATAGTAGTTAAAAATTATATTTATATATATAGCAAATGGAAAACTTGCCCTTCCTGTAAGGTTCCATTTGTCCCCCCAGTCCAAAATTACGGAAAGAAACACTGACTGCAACTGAGGCCATATTTTTTAAAGCATAGAACATTGCTGTGTCTAAACTTCCATACCGTGATGGATAAATCATTAAGAAAAATATGGAAGAGATTATTAAATTTTTAGATTCAAGTAATGCAAAATTTCCACAGATTAACAACACAAATTCCGATTTCGCGTCACAGAATAAAACGGTGCATTTGCGAAATCACTAAGAACTTGAAGAGAAGGCTACCTAATGATTTATAAAGATGTGTATAATTCAGATTAGCTGCTAATGAAACCACAGATGTTCAGGATACTCCCCAGCTGGATGTGTTCGTTTGGTATGTTTCTGCAGGTATAACTGTGAGAGGAAATACAAGATTTAGTAGCACTTAAAAAACTACTCGTGGGGTCGATGTCAAAAATGCGTTTGATACAGCAACGACAGATGCTGAAGTACCGCTAAAATATCTCGTAAATGTGACAACGAATGGAGCACATGCAATGTTACGTAAAACTGCAGGTCCCGTAGGACTCTTAAACATCGATCCAATGGTTCCAGAGTGTGTGCTTGCTCCCTGCATTATTCACAGTAAACATTTCGTAGCCAAATTGTTCAAATTGATAATGTTTTGAACACTGTTCTCCAAATCATCAATTATAACGGCAGAAATTCAAAGCAATATCGCCAGTTCAAAATATTTTTGAAGATCTGTATTACCCTGGTGACCAATTTTTTTACTATCTTGTGAGATGGTTATCAAACTATAATATACTAGCTGTAAAGCCCGTTGAGATAAGAATACAACGGGTTCTTGATATCACTTATTGCTTTTCAAGCGTTTATTGACGACGGTGGAAAATATCTCTGTACACGATATTTTTTGTAAATATCTTTTCGAAGTCTGGAAGAAGTTTTCCTTGTTCTTGCCTATGGACTACTTTAACTATGACATAAAACCGTCGAACTCTTGACAATGCAACATAAAATTGTCCATGGCTAAATACTGGTTCAGGAAGGTAGATACCTACTTTCTCCAGTGTTTGACCTTGAGACTTACAAATGGTCATAGCGAAGGCGGGTTTTACGGGGAATTATCGTCGTCTTAATGTGAATTGGAGGTCTTATCAGTAGGTGCGAGGTTAATTCGCGGAATAAAAACAGTTTTACCACATGCTGAGCTTGTGAGTACTTCTGCAATAATCAAATTGGGGTTTAGTTCTTTTAATTCCATAGCATAAACCTCGTTGTGTATTGAGGTTTCTCAAGATCATGATAATAGCTCCAATCTTCAACTTCAATCTGTGAAGTGGCATTCCTGATGGAGTTTGCTCATTTAAAAACTCTATACGATAATACTGTTCAGTATTTTCTTAGCCATCCGCATAATTGAATCAGAGCTTAAGCATGTGCTTGCTGTCCCCTCTAAGAGATCATGAACATTCTCATTTAATTTGTCAACATCAGAGTTTTTGGGACACAGAATGGCTTTCTTTGTTTTAAAATGAGAAATTTTCAAGTTCTCATGTGTGCAAATTCTTCCCAAAGATGGGATTTATATTTTTCAAACAAGTTTTGTGCAGTGGGTGGTGAAACAAAGATAAGAATGTATGCAAATAAATCTCGTAATTGTCGAGGCATGCTGGAAACTGATGCTTCATCTAAGGTTTTCTCCCATATTTCATCATTCTTAACTAAACCTTTCTTCAATGCAGTTTCTTGGAATGTATCATATGGAATTCCATTGACTGTTCTTAAATCTGTAAAGCTTTTCGCTCCAGACACATAAAGTAGCAGAAGTCTCAAACAATACCTTTCTGGATCAGAGCCAAGGTTGACTGAATACATTCTTCCAATCACATTATCTCCACTACGTTTTCGTTGGACTCATTGTCCCACAAAAATGCGAAAAAGTGTAAATCCCCAAGGGGTGAAAATGGAAGTTGAAGGTTAATTCTGAATCTCTTGCAACATGAAAAATTTATTAATGACAAAGTCATACAAATCCGTGAATCGATGTGTAACAAAATTACTTTATTGTGTAAAACTTTCGCCTTCCGACGGGAGGCTTTATCAAGGTTGTTTGGTATATTCTAAAATAACTTTCATTTTTAGTTCCTTTTCCTACGTAAATTTGAGTTTGTTCTCCCTTATACTTCCAAACTTAACGTGATATCTTCTCTCTCACAAGAATGAGGTTGGCAACACATTTGAGGTCAGAGAGAAAGGAACGTATGAATGTGATAAGAACGATGGATAAAAAGGACGACACAACAGTTGCTCGTGGGTATGTGTCTGTGTGTATAGACGTTCGATCGATAAGATAAATGTAACGTTTACCTGCTGTGTTATATACGTTGGATCTACTGAAAGAGTGCTGGACCAATGAAAGGTTATCGTAAATCTGACGTCTGTGTATGTTTCGTCTGGCCGTAAAAGCTTAATTAGGAACTACTGGATCGTATTCTTATTTAGTTCAACATTCCTTAGTCATGGTTTTAGACATAGCGTAACACCAATGTTGCTCACAAAAAAGACATTACGTTATAAGGTGAACTTACACTAAAGTAGAGATCCGTTTGGAGTTTATCGCTGTTCTAGTGTAAGTACGCCTTACACTAGAATAACAAGGTGAACTTAAACTAGAACAGCGATAAACTCCAAACGAATAGCTATTTTAGTGTAAGTTCAACTTGATAAAGCCTCACGTTGGAAGGCGAAAGCTTGGCACTATATAAAGTAATTTTGTTATACATCGATTCACGGATTTGTATGACTTTGTCATCTACTTAATTATTTAAAGGTGTACTTAATATCTTTTGATTTTTCACTTAAGATCCCTCTAATGAAAAATGTATTCACTTGCTTTTTTGTTTTAACAGTAATGAAAAATTTATGTGCCAATTTCTTTTTTTATCATTGATGGTTAATATTAAAATGGCAACTAGGACACATAAAAAACAAAAAATTCTAGAAGAAAGGGAAAGAGCGTTGCTTGTCGTAGACATACTGGTTATTCAATGCTGCGTTGCGTATGTTTTTTTTTTGTTTTTTTTTATTGGAGGTTTAACGACCACCGTGAGCAACTCAATGGGCTATAAGCAGTCGCCCGTCCCTAATTTAGGGTCACTGGCTCCAGGGAAGGGAGAGAGCCAGTGCCGTAAGACAAACACAACATCCATGATTCACCGGGATTCGAACCCGGACCCCGTTCGGACGAATGATCAGAGGCCATCGCTTAGACCACTGCGCCACCGGGACGGCCGTTACGTATGTAATAAATAACACATTGTGATAGAAGTGTGTCTATGAACAAATATTTCAAATTATATATTAACATTATTGCGGTCACCCTGAACACACTTGATTGTGGCTTCAATTCTGTCCGGTTATGATATGCTGCTCCTATTATTATAAAGTTTGGCCACCCTACTATATGGTGTCAGTAACGGTGTTTGCCACGACTAAATCTGCGATTGGAACTTTCCGAGGGCTTTATCATCTGCTTTCTATCACTCAGTCTTTTGAAATCTTCCGACGATTTGCATCCACGGGAGCCGCACTCTAATGTTAGATTCTGCTTTGACGGAAACCATTAGCATACAGTGGCTCAGTCACTTTAGTTCTCGAGAAGGAAATTCAAATTCCATAGCATTCCGTTATTCCTGTTGAATGCGAAGTACTCTAAGTATCACCGATAGGATCGCTGAAGTAGTATTAATCCAAGAATTCATGCAAGTCCGTTTAGAGAATTCCATTGTAAGCAAGTAGATCTCATAACATCTCAGGAGACGTGAGTGTGCTTCCTGAAAGTGGAAAAGGCTCTCAAAGCAACTTCCGGCGGAAGTGATACCATTTCGACTTTCGCGCATTGTGTTTGTGTGTAGCATTAAATACTTCGGTGAAATTAGAAAGTACGTGAAGCAGGTATGTCAGATTGGATTAAGTAATATTTTCAAACATTTATTGTCTATCATTTAAAAATTCGTCGAAATATTTATTTCGGAAACCAGAAATCCAAGGGATATTCCCACGTACTTATATATTTTCAAGCAAAATTATTTTCTCAAAAAATTAACAAAATACATCGAATTCTCAGATGTACTGGATAAAGAAGGCTTTGTTTGGAGAAAACCCTTTTTCAAACTATTTCAAGGTTACTCCATGTTTAATATTTTTTTTTCTTTTTCAACTTTAAAATGTGCGATCAATATTATTCTTTAAACATAATTTAATTTTATACCACAGAGGTGAAAATTTTTGCAAAAAAAACATTTTGGAAAGGGAAAGGGTTTTGAATTTTACGGCTACATATATCAGAAGCAAAAGGAATTCTTCAAACCGGAGTTTTTGAGGAGCAGCTATACAATACCCTACCTAGCACTGTGTGTTATAATGAATAGAATTCTCCGGCTGGACGTGTAGTGCAGGAAAGCTTACGTTAAGTCACGTTAGGGTTATTGAAAGGTTACTTGACGTAGCTAAAGTGTGCTTAATCTTCAAAGTGCTAGAGTTTGTTTAGGTAAGACACGCACATGCAATAAATTCCAAGAATATGGAATTTATTTTTACTCAGCGTTCCTCATTATCTTGAATATCAGTAATATAACTTCGGTTTTAGTACATTAGTACCTTGAAGGCTCCTTATTAGAGCGGTAAACACAATATTCCCTGAACTTAACGTAAACACTCAATGAAATAGACTTAACGGCCAGACAGAGGTCTGACAATAAAATGAACTAAGTAAACGTACTCACTTTTAACCTTTTATTGGGGAGCTCCTGGTATTACTCAAATACACACTCCAAAATAACACAACTACTGATAACCCGAACTTTCGTACTATCGTAATATCGTAGAAAAGTAGGTAAATCGCATATCAATAATCAGGAAGAACCTATCACATATAAAACGAAGCTCTCTCGTCTCTTGAGCGCGCCTATATATATATATATATATATATATACTACATACCACCACGTCATGACTTACACTCGTTGCCACATATAATTCAGCGGGAGAAACAATTTCTCGTTAAGTGAGAAGGTAATTTGCATAGGAAAATAAAATAACAAGAGATAGTAAAATCAAAAAGAAACTGAATCCAGAGTATACGTTACAGTGTGTGAGCGCGTATGTGTGTGTTTTACAGAAATGTTTTGGGTTTTTTGTGTTTTTATATACGGATATTTTCCGAGTTTCCCCAAAATTTCGAATTTTACTTTTTTTAGTCTCTATACAGAAAATTACTAGATTTCCGTTGACGTCAAGCGAAGAGAGAGGGATGGCTCGAGTCATAGTTATGACGACAGTTGTGTATTTCATTTATGCGTTTCACAATTCTTCATTTCCCGAGGCAGAAGCCATCCTTTCCAAATGAATGAAAACTTTCCGCGATGGGTCCGAACTTACGACGGTTTGTACGCAAATATGAAACGCCGCTAACTGAGCCATCGAGTCGGTTCTCGTGCGAACATGTTTAAGATACAAACAAAGGGGATAATTAAGTCGTACAGATGATTAAAGTTTGTTTGCTATGAAAGTGGGTTAATTAGTCATTTTACTTTGTAGGAACCTTATTCCCCTATGTATACATAGCTCGATGAAACAAAATGAACTTCCCATCCCAGTATTATCTGTATGGGGAAGGCACAATCAAACTAATTCTTTGTACGGCTTTTCCCAAGTGCTTCAAACTTCAGTACCACATCAAACGGACCGAACGCAGCTGGAAGCCATGGCTTGCAGTCGCAGTAATGATCATACAGCCCCCAGAGAATCTTCAACAATGTGAACCACATCCGTATCTTACAACGCACGTCAACGTGCCTTCATTTTTTAATGTAAGCAACTAACATCCCTGAACAGTTTAAAGAAAAATGCGAATTCTAAGTTGCAAAGGCTACCGAAACTGACGAAATATATTCTAAGCAATTTCTGTAAATGGACAAATAACACGGTATGGCACGGTAAAACTGTACTAGAAACTGGTGCAAAAGTCTCAATTTCAATTTTAATCAGATTGTAAGCAGTAATTTTTGCGCCCTCTCTTGAGGTGCCCCGCCTGTCCCGCCCTAGTTACGCCTCTTGTTCTTTTGTGTCGTTAATCGAGGCAAAATTTGCGCCTACGATTAAAACTTTTTTTCCGAATTTCGACAGATTTTGGGTTTTTGGGTTTTTGCATATTCACTGGGTTACTGCACCCGAGCAATCTGTAAGCCCTTTATGCAGGACAAGACAAAACGTCCTGATCCACTTTTATAGGATACTTTGTTATATAACGAGTTGCTTTCAAATTGTAACGCGTGTACTACGTATCATGACGTAGATGACGTACTACTGCGGTGACGTATGAGTTAAATCGGCAAAGTTGCAGCGATAAGCCTTGCCAGCGTAGTTCAGTTGGGTTCGTAATCCACCACGGGGTTACGAACCCAACTGAACTACAGAATCTTTCGAATTCCACCACCGGCACAAAGAGTTTTCGCTATATTGGCAGCTGAACAGGGATGAATCTCTTGGTCGTGAGGTTCGAATAACATGTGTGATGATTCTTCCACACATCGTATGGAATTATTTAAAATTCCTTCCGCAGTGAGCTGATCTTTCAAGCATGGTTGTCGGCTGACCCGAAAACTTGCGACTTCGTTTCCTCGCCTTTCTCAAAGAGAGGGTGATGATCTACGTAACAGACGTAGATGACGTACTATTGCGGTGACGTATGAGTTAAATCGGCAGAGTTACGACCCAACGGCCACCACTGTGGCGCAGTGGTCTAAGCGCAGATTTCTGACCATTCGTCCGAGACGGGTCCCAGTTCGAATTCCGGTGAAGCATGGTGGTTTATCTTCTGTTCTTTTTTTTTTTTTTTTTTTGCGGGGTGGGGTTGAGGGATGGGGCTTAATGACCACCGTGAGCAACCCAGTGGGCTATAAGCAGTCGCTCGTCCCTAATTTAGTGCCACTGGTTCCAGGGAAGGACGAGAGCCAGTGCCGTAAGACAAAACACCACATCCAAGCCTCAACGGGATTCGAACCTGGACCCGGACTTACCTCGGACAGACGCCATCGCTTAGACCACTGTGCCAACGGGACGGCCTTACGGATGTGGCTCTCTCCCTTCCCTGGAGTCAGTGGCCAATGGACGGCTGCTTATACACTGTTAAAAATTTTGTACTAGGTTGCACCAAAAAGTCGTGTTATGCCAACTGGACAATTTTTGGGACAAAAGTAAACCATAGTGTGATGCAAAAACACAGCCGGACGCGGTCGTCTAAGCGATGACTTATGACCATCCCTCCGAGAACGGTCCGGGTTCGAATCCCGGTGGAGCATGGATGTTGTGTTTGTCTTACAGTCATGGTTCTCTCCTTTTCTTGTCCCTAAATTAGAGACAGGTTACTGCTTGTATGTAGCCCATCGAGTTGCTCACGGTGGTCGTTAAACGTTCAATCATTGCAATATGGTGCAATGCGTGCAACTTCACAACATTTAGGTTGGGTACCACACCATGGTGCATAATTGCATCATGTTTTTGTGTATTTCATGCATAACACAATGGTTTACCTTTGCCCTACACGTGGCGCAGCAGGTATTGCACCACTTTTTGGCGCAACCTACTGCAAAATTTTTAAGTGTAGCCCACTGAGTTGATCACGATTATCATTAAAACCCCAAACAAACAAGCAAAAGAGTTTCAGCTATAAGTCTTGCCGGCTCGGTTTAGTTGGGAGAATAGCCACCTCCGGGTTAGGAAGACGTGGGTTCGAAACCACCGCGCCGCTCCTTTGGTGCAGTGGTCAAAGCGATGCCTTCTGATCATTCGTCCGAAAGGGGTACGGGTTCGAATCCCGGTTAGGCATGGATGTTGTGTTTGTCTTACGACACTGGCTCTCTTCCTTCCCTGGAACCAGTGGTCCTAAATTAGGGACGGGCAACTGCTTATAGCCCATTGAGTTGCTCACAGGTAGTCGTTAAACCTCCAATAAAAAAAAAAAAAAATTAAAAAACCACCACCGGCAAAAATGTTATAAAGTGAAGGGAATTTCACGGTTATGGTTCTTCGAGTTGTACAGTAGCAATAATAAAGCCACCTGTGCCACCTCGGTGGTGCTGTGGTCTAAGCGATGGTTTATGACCATTCGCCAGGGAGGTGTCAAAGTTCAAATCTCGGTGAGGCATGGATGTTGTGTTTGTCATACGGCACTGGCTCTCTTCCTTTACTGGAACCAGTGGCCCTAAATTAGGGACGGGCGACTGCTCATAGCCCATTGAGTTGCTCCCGATGGTCGTTAAACCTTCAATCAAAAAAAAAAAAAAAAAAGTAGCCAGCTGTCAAGTTTACTTATTTATTTATTTTTGTTTGGAGGTTTAGCGACCACCGTGAGCAACTGGATAGGATATAAGCTGTCGCTCTTTCTTAATTTAGTGCCTCTGACTCCAGGAAAAGAAGAAGAGAGCCAGTGCCGTAAGACAAACACAACATTCATGCCTCACTGGGATTCGAATGAATGGTCATAAAGAAAATCATTTATTGGTCTCAGGTAACACATACAACTTGAATTCATACATTGGTCGTGGTTAACACATACATCTCGAATTCAGACAAATACAGTATTGTGCGTCACAGGATACGAATATTACGCAATACATTGAAATCATCAAAGTACAGATCGAACATATGATACAGTATGCCAGATTTGCAAAGAACAGAGAAAACCAGTGCCGAAAGACAATCACAGACATCCATGCCTTACCCGAGATTCGAACTCAGACCCTCCGTTGGGCGAAGGATCAGAAGCTATCGCTTAGACCACTGCGCCACCGGGACGGCGCTGTCAAGTTTAAGTGAATGGCTGTTTTCTCACGCTCACGAACTCTGTCCGTTAGTGTTATTGCTAGCTTTATTGTTCGTTTAGTTAGTGTTCAAGCGACTGTTTAATAGCGAGCTAATAACAACAAAATAACTTTTAAAACATTAGACATCAGAAAGCGCAGTTTGCGCGGATTTAGTGGCCCTATAAAAATGTTTTATGAGGGCAACAAAATTGATTTTCATTGATGATCCTATTATGACTTATTGTTGGATTTACGTTACTCGAAAACTTTAATAAAAGGATTTGTGCTATCTATAATTCGCAATCTGTGGGTGAGGGTTGAATCTGACCTCATGCCTAGTATCACAAAGCTCTAATTAAACGCACACTGGAGTTATGAGTAAAATCTGGTGAGAAATCATTCGACGCGTGTTTGATATCAAGCGGGACCAGCAGGGCACAGAGAGGCAGATAAGACAAAAGCATAAACACTGCAATGTAATAATACCCCTTTAAAAAGGTCTTCCAGTAATTAAACTTAAATTAAATCTCAATAATGGAAGTGGATGAGTAGGGAGGGTCGGAGAGGCGGGATAGAGTCGTAGCACAGGAAGACTGCCATCTTCATATTGTTCACACTTTAACAAGGAAGTAAGAAAACTCTTCCATTCATACTACGTATTTTTCTTTCAGCGCTATCAGTCCAGAAATTGGTGATGATATTTCTCTCAAATCATTCCTCGCAGGGACAGTGGACTGCGATCATGTGGAAATTAAGTTTTTAATTCCTTTTGGAAAGTCGGACGGGGTGACAGGGGGCGCGATAGTCGCTCGCCCCAGGCGATATACTTTATCTGACAAGCGCAGGCAGCAGATGTTTTCGCGGGGCTTAATGAGTTTTCATTGTTCCGCGGACAATCCATAGCCCACCGACCCGAAACCGAGCCGCATTACCATATTTAATTAAGCGTATTCCTCCGCACTGCCTGCTTGAAATTAATTTGTCTCATTGCGCACGAGGAAGCAGAGCTGACGAGGGCGAAAAGGGGATGGCGGGTTGGGGAACTTTATGGTGTTCAGAGGGGACTTCCTCGCGACCACTGTCAAACAAAGGGACACCACCTCAGATTTTACGACAATCCTCTTTGTTTCATGGAGTCATAATACAGATAACGACCATTCCGCGCAGGCAGGTATACGTGGGTCTAAAAAGAAATGGATTTAATGAGATTACATTGGCTTTTTTCTTTTTTTTTTTTTCTTGTCGTTCGCATGGGGTTTAATGGTAAAGTTGATTACGCCTTGAGAGACTCTAACAGAGACTAAGAAAAACTTTCGCCATCGGATTTTTGTCCAGATCAATTAAAGAGGGGGAATTAACGCTGTTTTACGACATTTTTATTCCAAACTGCCGAGCTATACGCAAAAATTTTTCCGATAATTTTCCAAGCGTCCAGAAACTCTCTGCTAACACACACAACAAGAAATTAAAAAAATGGGGGAGGCTTTTACTCAAACACTAAAAGGTAATTGGACTTAATGAAATCAAGAAAAAGAGTAGGGTGTAATAATTAACACCAAGCGGCAAAAAGTTATTCTATGACATGGCTTGATGGGATAATACAGCCTACAGCAAGAATAAGTTTCGTCAAGAACAGAAGAGCTGGGTGATTTGAAAGAAGGATGCGTCATTAAGTTTTTCAATACTCGTCTCCTATTGTAGTCAAACAACTGAGAAACATTATCAGTCTTGATCAGCCCTGATAATCATTATTCGATCTTTTTTCATTGAGATAATACAAGGTCGAGTCACATTATCGTGACCACCAGCTAATATCCAGAGTAACCGGCGTGTGCAGCGCGGACAGCAGCTAGACGGGCTGGGACTGCCTCAATAAGATGTTGAAAGATGATCACAGGTATGTGGAGCCATGCTGACTGTAGTGCATCTGACAGCTGCTGGAGGGTGCGTGGTGGAGGATCCATAGAGCGAACAACACGATCGAGGTGGTCCCACCGATGCTCAATTGGGTTGAAGTCTGGGGAATTAGGGGGCCAGGGAAGTACTTTGAAGTCTTCATCGTGCTCTTCCAACCACTCTCGGACATTTCTAGCTGTGTGACAGGTAACATTGTCGTTCTGGAAGATCCCATCCGCCCCAGGGAAGACAATCTGCATGTATGGGTTTACGTGGTCTGCAAAGACGGATTCATAACGAATTCGGTCCATAGTGTCTTCCACAGGTATGAGTGGACGCAGAAAATATTCCCCAGACCATAACGCTGCCCCTACCAGCTTGTGTACTTCCAGCAATGGTTGAAGAGTGTTTGTTCTCCGACGTTTCTCGCCTTATATACCAACGTCCATTCGTTTGATGAAGCAGAAAACGTGACTCATCGGAGAGGGCCGGGGGCATGGCCCACGGGTCAGCCGTGACCATGAATCGTTGCAGGCAGCCATCCACTGTAGAACGTGCACTTGAGAACTCCCAGTCAATCTGCTGTGTGGAATGCAACATCACACATTTTTATTTTTCGAAGCGCTGGAGAAGGAATTCTCTGATTTTTCCTGTCTCGCGGTGTGGAAATAACATCACACCAATGCGAGATTTTGAACGGCCGGGTCATCCGGATAGTTCGGGCGCCATTATAACGAAGTAAATTTCTCCGTCATTTTTGGTCTACGCCGGGATTCGAACCCGAGGCCGCTTATTCCGGAACAAGTCGCTCTACCAACTGAGCTACGCAGACGATTATTCTGATTCCTATCTGCCTTTATGTCGTGTGCGTCATGCTGGCAGGTACGTCACACCATGAGCAACTCTGAGTAATATAAGGAAATTGTTGCATGCTTTACTGTTTTTTTGTCTTTGAAGTTTAATCAATTTTAGAAGTTCTAACAGAAAATTTAAGAATGCAGCGCACAATGGAAAACGGAATTTTTTTCACTTTTATTGTATCGATTTTGTACATATGGCAAATTCTTTTTTGAAAAAGTTGATTGGCCCCTAAAACGGCAGTTTTTTTTTTTTTTGTTTTTTTTTTGGCTGTGTTTTCTTTAACCACCAAATCCGTACAGAGTTCTGCTCTGCCTCTTCAAAGCATACACAACATCCATAGCGGTGACAGTTTTCCTTTTCGCATGCTCGGTGTAGGTGACAGCATCACGAATGACATTCTCAACGAATACTTTGAGAACTCCTGTGGTTTCCTCGTAGATGATACCTGAGATACGTTTCACTCCACCTCGTCGAGCAAGAGTCGTGCGCAGTAGGTGACGATCGTCAAGAGACTACGAAAGAAACTTTTAGCGGCAATTTAAGGACACTCGTATTATGAAAGATAGAAGGAACCGGCTCCATCAGACAACCTCACTACCCATAGCTCATTCGGGAATGGAACCACTCGGACAACCGGACGGCAGGCATTTCTATGATTTACATTAATGTGGTTAACACAACTTGGTCTTGTTGACGTAACTACACTCTAAACAATTTCCTGAAATTCACGCGCCATTTTTCGTGACTCCTTTCGTAACTTACGAAGCATATTCCTGATTTTAAAAAAAATGACGAAAAATAATTTGAATATCACGGATTTTTCCGTAAGCCGGAAAAATTCTGAATTTTTAGAAATTTTCTGCAATTCCTTTCGTACAAAAACGAAAAAATTATGTTCTCACTTTTTCCGTATTCATATGATGGAAAATTTTCGATAACAGAAGCGTTCATGGGAATACTTGAAAATTGATTAACTATTAAATTTCTATCATCTGTTGGAGGACCTGATTTTGAAGTTCTGCAGTGAGATTGGAGATTGTGGATAGCATATCGCATGAAATTTTGGTTATTGTGGTACAGGACATTTCTTCCTCTCTGTCCCATTTTGTGCATCAACTAGTGTACTGTAAAATGTGTTACTGTAAGAAGCCTGGCACTTAAATTATTGTATAGGTAAATTATACGATGTCTATGTATATCAGTCTGCGAACCCCTTAAGATGAAAGCTGTTATAGCTAGCAGGAGTAAATTTTATATTTAGGAGTTTTGTGAAATAGTACTATAGTAAAGCAGTACATTTCATCTTTTCTTAAAAGGTAGTAAAAAGTTATTGTCAGTTTAATAAGATCTCAAGTTCAAAAGCATTCAGTTGCTTCCAAAAATCGCCATGAAGAAAAATACTTAATTCGTGATAAGTCCTCCTACGAAAAAAATAAAATTATTACAAACTTATTAAAAAAATAATAAACTTTGACAGAATATGAAATGACTAATTCACCTGCATTAATAACAATAAAATTCATTATCGCGCGATTAGAGCTCTACCTTTTACGTTTCCGTACATTACGGATCTTTCGTTCAGTAGCATTTTTCTGGCTTAGCGTTACAGATCTTTCTGGTTCCAGGGAGGAGAGAAAGCCAATGCTTTAAGACAAGCACACTATTTATGGCTTATCAGGGAGTCAAACCAGGCACACTTAGACAAACGGTCACAAACTAGGCACACTTAGACAAACGGTCACAAACTAGGCACACTTGGACAAACGGTCACAAACCAGCACTTACTCAATTGCGCACTGTAGCGGTGTATTTGAGCGGTTGAGTGACAACAGTATGGTTGCTATCAAACTTATCAAATCAACAGTGACCCAGAGTTCATCTACTTTTAATCGAACAGGAACTATCAGAGGGGGGATTATAAAGCAAGGATGAAGTACAGATCAGTCTACGCCGCTGCTGTCATAGAACTTAATCGGTCGTGGAGGAAAACTTCCAGTACATGTAAATTAAACGGTTCCTTGACCACCGGTATAATAGCAATCGGGACGGTGCGTGAAGCTCCGGTAAGTTTACCACCAACCAAACATCGGTTCAGGGCGAGTCCAAGAACTGTCTACTAGCGATTGAACAAAGGTCTATGATCAATGTATCGCCTTCCTAGTAGCGATCAAACAAAGGTTCATGCTCAATCTAGCATCTGTACACTAGTGATCCAGCAAAAGTACGTAAGAATATTTTTATCGATCAAACAAGTGGTCTGTGGTCAATCCATTGCCTGCCTACCAGTGAAGAAACAACTTTACATGGCCCATTTAGAAGCTGTCCAGTAGGTCAAGGTCAGTGCGCAGAGGTCAAGGTCAATGCAGAACTTGCTTCCTAGCAACCGAACATAAGTTCAACTCAAATCAGCACATGTCTACTAGCGATCGATCAGCGGTTCATGGTCAATCCTGCACCAGTCTACCAGAAATTGAACAGTGTTAACACGGAGGTCGATCTAGTAATCTGTCAACGGAAGAACAAATGGTATTTTGAAGTCAGAGCTACGGTAACGATAAAATATGGGCAATAGGGGGTGTAATATGGAATAATAAAAAGTCAAGCCGCTGTCAAGTGGCAGTCTATCCTACTTCCACCAAGTATTACGCAGTTTTTACTGTATCATACCTCCGTTGTAGGACTGATGCATAATTTTATTAAAAATGTGAAAACTAAGTAAATACCCTAGAGTTGAGTAAAACGTAATAGTTACGTGAACGCGGAAAACACAACACTCCGCAGAATGCAAGACAAATCAGCACAGAACGAATAAGTATCAGATAGTGAAAATAACAATAAGAAGTCTCTTTCATGATAGGGCTTAGAAAAATTTATTTGAAGGTTAAACGTTCAAAGGATCTTTCGGCGACGGAGCACAGATGAGAAATTAGGTCTTTATTCCTACGGCATATTTGAAAAGAACCCGGAGGTTAGGCATATCCTAATATTGTTCTATATGCCTATCTCCGTTGTTTCGGACAATTCCTTACATTCATATGAGGGGTCCATTACCTACAAAGTAGCAGGTAACTCTGTACCCTGCTTAACTGCGCGGAATACTGTGTGCGGAAACAGAAATATTGTGAACTGCATAACGTATTCTTTTTAGTAACAACTTTCTGTAAATTTATTCACACATTGTGCATTTCTATTTATTATGACACCCAGAGCATGACTTCCTGACCAAAATATAACCATTCTAGAAGGACTTTGCCCCTATTTAGCGATCTTGATGACACGGAGAAGTGTCATCAAGATCGCTAAATAGGGACAAACTCACATTTTGTTGTTGTTGTTGTTGCTGTTTGAAGTTTAACGACCACCATGAGCAACTCAATGGGCTACAAGTAGTCTCCCGTTCCTAATTTAGGGCCAGTGGTTCCAGGAAAGGGAGAGAAAGCCAGTGTCGTAAGGGGCCGTGCATAAAGTATGTCCGAGATTATAGGGGAAGGGGGGGCGGTCCTGACAACCGGACCAAATGTGACATTGGGGATGGGGGAGGTTTAGTAATTCGAACGTCCAGCGGCAAAAACATAGTGGACGGCATTTTTTCGTTTTGTTTTCTCTTTTTTACTTCTTTTAATAGTTAAAAAAAGGTATGAAATATTTCAAATTTTTGATGATATTTAGCTAAATTAGAATATTAATATTAAGTTCTCGTATTTGTACTACCAAATGTATTGTGTTTTGTAGATGGCATAATCGGGAGTGTTACAACCTTGAATGCGTGCGTTCATTTTTAGATCTTTATTTCAGAATGATAAAGTTCGGGTAGCATTAAGGAATAAATTAATGCCTAAATAATAAAAATTTTCTGAAGCAAACGTGTAAATATATGGAATATTCCTTTAAATAATTGCGTGTTTTCTTTCTGTTTCTCAACGGACTTCTAAAAGCAGTCGTCAAAAATAAAGGGGGTTGCGGGAATTAGGACGTACTTTTGAGGGGGAGGGGTGTCAACAATAAGACAAAATGTGACAAGGGGGAGGGGTCTAAAAATAGTAAAAAATCACGGACGGCCCCCTAAGATAAACACAACATCCAAGCCTCACTGGGATTCGAACCCGAACCCATCTCGGAAGAAAGGTCAGAAGTTATCGCTTAGACCACTTCGCCAAGAGGGCGGAACGACTCACATATATGACTAGTGACGCATAAATCAAGTTGAACAAACAGTGACCAACCGCCGATAATTCTGCGGGTGAAGTAACAGAACAAATACAGTATAAGACGTTCGATTGCAAGACTCTAAAACTGCACTCTAACTTTGTCAGAAAAATGACGATTCCCCAGTCGTAGTCATATACAGAAGTGATACTTACCACGGAAACTACAGTCATTGATACTTGTATGTTACAGACAATAATTGCACAAGCCCTCCATATTTATTAGAAACTTCAAAAGAACCGTAATTTATACACACAAGTAAAATATCTAAAAGAATAACTGTCTACTCACTAATCTTCTCGCATAACAAGAAAAGCATTTACCTGCAAAGAAAAAAGAAAAACAATTTTAATACCTCATATAAATATTTTTAAAAAAGTAGCCTGCAATCATTATTTCACAACATCTTAAACTTACCTCTGCGTGGCCAGGAAATATCACACTTATTCATAACATCATCAAAATAAGTCTCACTATCTGAAGTAAATCCTAACATTTCCTTATAAAAACTTAAATGTACAGCTCAGTATTTCAGAAAAGATAAGGCTTTTTTAAAACTTAAACACATTGAAAGAAGCTAATATCACTTTTTTATAATAACCAGATTATGAAAACGGCCATGCTATTTTTTCATGCCATTAAAAATAAGCACATCGCTCAATGTCTAAAGAAAATAATAACATAACTAAAGGTTTTCATAACACTTTAAGCATCTCAGAGTCTGATGAAAATCTAACCATTTTTCATAATGTTTTGAAAATACACTATATTGACAACAGTCACCGATCACCCCTTCAAAAGCAAATGAACGGATGTGCTGCGTTGTTAAGATGCGCGGTAGAGCTGCAAACGGTATAAAAACAAGCCAGCAGCTGACCGCGATTATATCGCACTGTGAGGTTGAGAGCAAACGTCACGGCGGGAGAGAACTGATTTTGAGAAAGGAAAGATTGTTGGGTGTTATATTAGTGGGTTGTCCATAAGCGAAACCGTGAGGCGTTTAAACATACCCAAGTTACCTGTTTTGGATGTACTGAATAAGCGGAAGACACATGGCGTGCCTGAAGTAGCAAACGTACCGGCAGACCAAAGAAAATCATTGATAGAAGACGTCGAAGCCTCAGGAGAGTCGTTACAACTAATCGACGGAGTACTGCACAAGACCTCAGTGTACAGGTGAGTGAAAATGCTGGAACCTCGGTATGTACAGGTACCATTCGCAGAGAACTTCATTCCATGGGTTACCGTGGTCGTGCTGCTGCTCATAAGCCTTTCATCTCCACTCCGAATGCTATACTCGTCGTTTAGCATGGTGTAAAGAACATTTACCGCGGACCGTAGATCAATGGAAACGGATCCTATGGACTGATGAATCCAGATACACGATCGATCCATCAGTCTGATGGCCACGTGTGGATATGGCGGTAGCCGGGAGAACGCTATTTACCACAGTGTACTGTTTCTACAGTCAAGTTTGGAGCTGGCAGTGTACTCGTGTACACTGCCAGCTCCAAACTTGACCGAAGGTATGGTCCTGGCCCATTGGTTTCGTGGACAAATCTATTAACCAGCACGTCTACCTAGATATTCTGGACAATTATGCCCTACCAACTCTGTGGCAATACTATGAAACCGAGCTTTGTTGGTACCAGCAGGATAATTCACCGAGTCATAAAGCAAGGTCTGTTATGGCGTGGTTTGACCATAATTCCGTATCGTGTGTGGACTGGCCAGCACAGAGCTCTGATCTTAATCCCATAGAGTGCCGCATAAGAAGTTTGGAACTAAGGCCTACTACTAAGCAGCAGTTAGCGGCAGCATTATGTACTGAATGGAAGCGCATACGGATCGCTGTAAAACCTTTTCGAAAGCATGTCTCGAAGGGTTAGCGCACGCATTAAGGTAAAAGGTAGACCGACACCGTACTAATGTATGCCAATAAATGCTATGTTGTGTTTCTCTTCTAGGTGTCCGGTGACTTTTGCCATTATAGTGTATCTCACAAAATATAACTTTGAGCTTATACTGTATATTTATGACTTAGATACTGAATGAATATAAATATATATCGCAGTATCAGTACGTAATAATATCTATAAAAATGCAAGTGCATTTGTTCGACAGTTTAATAACAAAGAGCTTATAAAAGTTGGAAAGGGAGATCTCCCAAACTCTTCAATGCCACATCGCAGAAGGGTTTTCAATCACTGAACTGGGAAGAAAAGGGAATAAAAATTTATCGAGGCTATTTAACCCACCTTCATTTTGCTGACGACATAGTCTTTCTTTTCAAATGCCACTTCAGAACTGCAGAGTATGATCCAGGAACTTGCTGACAAGAGTAAAGAAGTAGGATTAAAAATGCACTTCCAGAAAACAAAACTGATGTATAATGCAATGCTTTTACAAAAAACTGAAGATTTGGAAGTTGATGGGGCATATCTAGAAGTAAATGATGCGTACATCTACGTTCGACAACACGTATCAAGCGAGGAACACATAGAAGAAGAAATAAGTAGACACATAAAATTTGGTTGCACAGCCTTCGGAAAGAAACACTGCAATTTTTAAGATCAATTTGCCATTATGTCTGAAAAGAAAAGTGTTTAATCAATGCGTGCTTCCAGTTCTTACTTATGCATCGGAGACATGGACCTTAATTTAAAAAAGACATTCAGAGGCTGCAAATTGCTGAAAGAAGTATGGAGAGGTGCATGCTTGGTATAACCCGGAAGGATAGGAAGAGGAAATCATGAATCAGGAAAATGACGGAAGTTGATAACATCATGATGAAGGTAAAATCTCTGAAATGGCAATGGGCTGGACATACTGCTTGAAGAACTGACCACAATGAAATATTAAGCTGATTTCTAAAAGACAGGAAAGGACCTAGAAGAAGACCATGTGGAAGATGGGTGGATGAAATTCAAAAACATGTAGGAGTTACATTGAGGAGACTGACTGGCTCAGAGCAGAAAGCTGTGGAAGAAACTTGAGGATAACTTCATACAGGAGCGCATTAGTAATGGTTGACGATGTAAAGAAAACTTGAACATTTTTCATTCTCCACTAAATTTAGCTTTAAGTGTGTGAAGATCATATCGAGGGCCGAAAATCAGGGACGGGCGATTGCCTATAGCCCAATGAGTTGCTCACAGCGGTCGTTAAACCCCAAATAATAAGAAACAAAAAACTGTAATAAATTGATAGGGGTGTTCCTGCTTCTGTTCCTTCTTCTAGTACGATGCGGAAGGGTTTTCTCCCTTACAGGGCACCATGCCATGCTGGGAAGAAATAAGTGCCTCAAACCTCTTCTCTCTCTTTTCTTAGGTTTGTCGACATTGTTGCAATCCTTTTTGCAGGTAATGCAGTCAGAAAGAATTAGGTAATTACCCCCTATAAATGTCAACTTAGAATAACAAAGCTAACAGGGAAAGCAACGCTTTCTGACGCGTAGGTTCACTCGTTACAGCCTCGTTCACCCTACTTCTTCTATACCGAACAGTGTTAGAATTAGAAATAAATTTTCTACAGGCCCAGCGGACCACTCAAATTTCCAAATCACTGGTCCGCCAAAATGCCAACTGGTCCGTGCAGAAATTTTTTTTTTACAGTATATGTAGAAATAACGTATCATTTCACTGGAGTTGTGCATTGCAAACTTAGAACAGAATGTGCACATGTACTCCTGCAAATAGTACTAATAAATAAAATACGACACATGCTAAGCAGTGGTTGAAATGTGAACAAACAAAAAAAAACTTCACTGGTCTGCAGTGCCAGTAAAAACCAAAAGTTGGTAGTTCACTCACTTTTACTGGTCCAGAAATGGTACAAAGATTAATACATTTTGTATGCACTTGGTGCTAGTATGTAGGACGGTACACAGGTTATAACCGCACTGATATGAAACACTATTCCACTTATCAGTGCACTTCATACGGCGCGCTGATTATGAAGCACTTTGCATCATACCAGAAGTCACTTTCATGGAACGCCTTGCGTCAGTGTGAAAGGCAGGAAAGGAAGTTTTCCGATGTGGACAGGGAGATAGATGGGCAAAGTCGGAGCATAAATGGTTCTTCAACCTCCAGTTGGAAAACATTATAAAAGATATACACTTTGTAGTCACTGCCTGTGCAAAAAAAGTGGTGCTGTCTTAATGCAAATATTTCGAGTCTCAGATCTCGGTTTCCTACAGTCCAAAATTTTCATAAAACTTAAATATGGTTTGCAAATCCGATATTCCGGTTTTGAATAGTAAATATCTGAATTTCAAAAAAAATTCTATAGTGAAAATTGGAATATTTAAAAAAAAATCTGCCATAGCGAAATCTAGAACCTAGATGACTTTAAAAAACTGCCATAGCGAAACCTAGATTACTACTAAAAAACTGCAATGGTGAAACCTGGAAATTTGGTTCAATTTTTTTATAAACTTACAAATTCTAGAACATACTGAAAAAGGAAAAAAACTTACTGGCCATCCGGGTCAGTAACATAAATTTTTCAGTGGTCCGATGGAATTTTTATTAGCCAATGGCCTGCGGACCACTGGGTAATTCGAACGCTGCCGAATGTATTCGTTCCAGCTGATTTCAGCTCATTTTGTTAACTCGTTCCAGCCGATTAAAGGGTTAAATAAACTTTTCATTAATTACTAGCTGAATTCTACCTTGCACTACACGGGTATAACGTTTAAGATGGAACCCGTATATTCCAATTTCTACTGCAGGAGAATGACTGTATTATTATTATTATTATTTTTTTTTTTTTTTAGATTGGGGGTTTAACGACCACCGTGAGCAACTCAATGGGCTATAAGCAGTCGCCCGTCCCTAATTTAGGGTCACTGGTTCCAGGGAAGGGACAGAGCCAGTGCCGTAAGACAAACACAACATCCATGCCTCACCGGGATTCGAACCCGAACCCCGTTCGGACGAATGATCAGAGGCCATCGCTTAGACCACTGCGCCACCAAGGCGGCTGACTGTATTATGAGTACCACCGCCTGAACTCTCGAACGAGGAGACAAATTTTCGATTTTTTACACACGCTTTGCGTGTGCAAATGTTATTAGCAGTGAAGAAACAACTCTTTCGAATGTACAAACACACTGAGTGCTCTCTGAATTACGCCCATCTACCTAACACTTCATGGGCCCTCCTTGCGTGGCATCAACGCGTCTGTACAATTGAGTGAGGATCTGAAACCAAGCTGTGTGTATTGCGGTACATGTTCCGGTACAGAACTGGATGTAGTGTACAACTGCCTCCTATGGCATTTCACAGCATTCCAAAGATGTTCAAATGGGGTGAGACAAGGTGAATTTTGGAGAAATCGGAGATGTTTCATATGAACACTTGTGTTCCTCTAACCATTCCTTCACAAGCGGGGCTCGATAACATGGGCATTATCATTCTGGAAGAACCCATTCCATTCTAGGTGAGGGTACAGCATTGTAGGGTGTACATAGTCTGCAAGCAGTCCATAGAAGTAACTGGCGTCTGTACTTTGTTGTACAGGCATCAGGTCCCCGTTAATGCCACCTAGATATGCCCCATATCAAACAACAGTCCCAAACCAGCCTCGATAGTCGATGAGAGATCCGTAATTCCTGCTGCGGACCGTAGATACGGACTAGATGATAGCAGTATAGAGTACAAATCGTGATTCATGGGATCAGCATACCTGCTTCCGATCTTCAATTGTCCAATCCGCATGCTGTTTGCACCAAGAGAGTCGTTTACGCCGATGGACTGCTATATTAAGAGATGGTGCCGTATAGATCGTTTACTCTTGGTGCCTGTCTGTGCCAGCGTGCAACGCATAGTCGAGCGAAATATTGTTTGTGATTTACTCATATTGTATTGGGCCGTCAACTGCGCAACTCTACTGCGTCGAGTTGCGCAGTTGACGGCCCAATACAAGGTGATGCACCTGTCGTCGACCTGCGGACTTCACCTTTCGCCGCCCTTTACAGTTGTGTTATTTCCCCATTTAGGCACTACTCCTGGTAAGCTTTAACCCTCGAACAACTGTCGCTATTTCTGAAATGGACGTACCAACACTCCATGTAGAGACAGTTTTGCATTTCGTAAACTCAGATAAATCCTTGAAGGCACATCACGTCCGTAACTTCACCCTCAATAGAACCACAAAGCTCTCGTATACAACACCCCTTTGGAGTACAGGAAACGCGATCCTCCTCATTACCCCAATAGCGGGCGTAACTAGGGATGGCTATAATTCAGTGTGAACTCAGTGTAAATACCGAAAAAGAAATCTCGGCTTTATATGTTCATAGTAACACATAAACTACGTCAATCATATTTCCATTAGGTGCTAAACTTTTATTTACTCTTCCTTTTCGGTTCTTCTGTTTCCATAGTTTTAGCTGCAGCCACGAAATTCTTTTGCAACAAAGAATGTAATGAAAATGAGTTTGACAAACACTCGCTGTATATAATCTTGTTTGAACCATAGGTAAGTAATTTACCCAACTCAAAGACCGGCAGCGATGTACTTCATACACCACCTGACTGACGCACTCTCGTTGCCAGCAAACACTGCGACTACCGATGCCGAAACAACGGAAGTTATTCCCGCTTATCGTCTCGTGACTGGAACACTTTCATGCGGGCGCCAATTGCAGCGCGCGCACAGGCGTTCAAGGTCACGTACGCTTTCTCAGCTGTCTTGTTCATATTTTCCAATTTCCATAGTATAAGCATTGTAACTGCAACTCGGAAGTGCATACCACAATTTCCGTATGTGTTTTGATCCCCCCCCCACACACACACACAATTAATTTTTATTAATATAGAAAATGACAATTATGTGATTAAACGGTTTTCACCAATAAATTTGTGATCGGAACAAATATAAATTCAAAACATGCTCATTGCACAAAAATTCAGTAGCACCATTTTTTTTGCACGTCATCATTACACTACAGTTCAGTGACAAAATTTTTTCTCTGCGAATGAGAAAAGCCTGTTAATGGAATCCATGCAGCACTGACCTTCTTTCGTAGTCCCAAAACCTACAGCAGCGTACTATTTATTTATTTAACAGATTATATGACGGAAAGTTTGTCGACTGTTGAAAGTAAAAGCGTGTTGACCAATAACTATTTTTTGCTATCATAGTCTATATGCAGACAGTGAATAATTTAATAGAAAGAAAATGAAGGTTCACCAATTGAATTCTGCGCCTTTAATGAATCTCTGAATGTTTTAAAGCAAATTAATAACTCGTTTCAAAGTAAAATGTATTTCTATAGTCACGCATTCAGCTTGTTGTTTATTAATTCCTTGCAATATGTTCAATGTCCGACCTCGTAATCGTTGGGATAGCAGGTATACTAATAAAATAACGGCGATGGCGCTTCATATCATAAACCACTTTCAGCGCGGAGAATGGAAAGGAAAAGTGAAAAATCCAGTGACTACATTCAGGTAAAGGTGCAGGCAAGTGATATGCACAGAAAAATAAAATAAGAGTGGAAAAAAGGTCTTTCATATCCAGCGCAGTAGCGAAATATCGTGTCTTATCTGGCTCTTTATTTGACATCATTCTAAGAAACTTTCCATAACTCAAGAGATAAATTCTTCTGGCCCATGTAACGGTGTGCGTGAGTCTATCATCTGTCGAGAAGTCCAGAAAGCTCATACTATAATCATTGGTGACCAGAAACATGAACTATCGTATCAGGAGTGATGTTCACAAGAATTCTTTTTACGAGAAACTGCCTGATAACGTGGGGAATGGACTCTTTCCTTCAATATAAAAACCACGCAAAATGCATGGGACAGAAAAATGCAAAAAGAAAATTTTTAATATCAAATTGAAACAACTCAGAAGTTGCAATTTTGCGCTGTGCGTAAGATGCCAGAAACACTCTACTTCAAAAGATTACTGATTCCATGTGACGTATTACAGGTAGCGCACATGTCAAGGGGGCAAGTAGCAGTAATAAGCCCTTGCCGGTGTAGCTTAATTGGAAAAGCATTCGACCCCGGAGCAGAAGGATGTGGATGCGAGCCTCGCCACCGCCAAATTTGGGTTTCACATGGGCATTCGAAAAGGGATTCGAACCCTGGACACATTTGCACCCGAAAAGGGATTCGAACCCTGGACACAGTTTCACATGGGCACCCGAAGAGGGATTTGAACCCTGGACACATTTTTTTTTTCGAAAAATGTGTTATATATCCCTTTTTTTTTTTTTTTTTTTTTTGATTGGGGGTTTTTTTTTTTTTTTTTTTTTTTTTGATTGGAGGTTTAACGACCACCGTGAGTAACTCAATGGGCTATAAGCAGTCGTTCGTCCCTAATTTAGGGCCACTGGTTCCAGGGAAGGGAGAGAGCCAGTACCGTAAGACAAACACAACATCCATGCCTCACCGGGATTCGAACCCGGGCACATCTCGAACGAATGATCAGAAGCCATCGCTTAGACCACTGCGGCGGCAGAGGTCTAAGCGATGGCTTCGCTTCAATAAATGCATGATGCTTCTTCATACATCGTCTGGAATTGGCGAGAATTCCTTGTTCTGCAGAGAGTTGTTGCAAGCATTGTTTGCGATGGACACAAAACCTGCGCTTTTCTGTCTCCGCCTTTCTCAGAAGGCTGGGGATATACGTATGTGACGTAGGGAGGTGACACGTATGGCAAGACGGAAAGTACACTGTAAAACTGAAATTCGCGTGACACTTTCCGTCATTTCTTTCGAAATTAACGAAGCACATTTCTGATATAACCTTTTCCGTGGAATGGCAGAAAGAAACCTGAATTTTACGGATTTTTCGTACCACAGGAAAATTCTGAATTTTTAGAAATATTTCCGCAGTTTCTTTCTTATATTGACGTTAAATTATCGTTTAAAAGATGTGGTAACGAAAAATTCTGAATTTTCAGAAACCTTTCCGCAATTCCTTTCGAATACTAACGGAAAAACTCCGTTCTCACTTTTTCCGTATCCGTATGACGAGAAATTACCGGTAATAGGAGCGACTGGTGAGAATACTTGAGGTTTAATTAACTTTTAAATTTCAATCGTCTGTCGAATTTTGAAGTTCCGTAGCGAGACCGATATTGTGGAGAGCATATCGCATTAAGTTTGTTTATTGTGGCACAGGATATTTCTTCTCCTCTCCCCTATTTTGTTCGCCAGCTGTTTATTATATTATTGCAAGAAACCGGGTTATTAACTTATTGTACAAATGAGTATACAGTGTCTAGGTAACAGGTTTTGGACAACTTGAGACAAAAGCAAGGGTAAATTTTATACTTAGGAGGTTCTTTTTTGTGAAATAATACTATAAAGGAGTAAATTTCACCTTTTTTAAGGGTAACTGAAAGTCATTGTCAGTTTAAAAATATAAAGTTGCAAAGCATTTTGCTGCTTCGAAAAATCACGATGAAGTTCTCCTACAGAAAACAAAAAATATTACAAACCTATTCAGAAAAATAATACTCCAACAAAAATGACTAAATCACTCGCATTCATGACCCCCGAAAAAATTCATCGTCAACCAATTTGTTTTACGTTGTATGTGATTCCGGTTCCCGAGCGTGTGTGGCTCAGTGGTTAAAGGAATGGGTTACTTGTTAAACCAACACAAGCAAAGCCGGCGTTTCGATCCCAACGCAGCGGAAGGAACATCTCGGGTAAGGGTTGGGTAATATACAGGGTAATTGATTTTGCGGACTTTCAGTTTAAATACGGAAAAAACCTGAAACGGATTTTTTTTTCTGAAATAAGCGGAATTTCTGACTACGGAAAATCTGTGAAAATACGAAAGCTAAAATAGACGGGCACTTTTAAAAACGGAATTTTCGTTAAAAGACGGACGCCTACTGGTATTTGCTGCACGTTATTTTCAGAAAGTTTCCGTGAATTCACACCACTTATTTTTTTACAGTGTAGCTGTGATAAAACCCAGGCAAATAGGATAAAACCAGGGGAATACCCAAATAGCTTACTGTTTGAAGATCCGCGTGTTTTGGAGCGGATGGTTATAACGAAGTAAATTTCTCCGTCACTTCTGTCCGCGCCAGGATTCGAACCCGGGACCCCTCATTCAGGAATAAGTTACTCTACCAATTGAGCTACGCGGACGTTTTATTCTGATTCCTATCTGCCTTTATGTCGTGTGCGTCCTTCTGGCAGGTACGTCACATCTCCTGGTACGTTACATCATCTCCCCTTATTTTTTTTCGAAGTCCTGGAGAAGGGATTCTCTTATTTTTCCTATCTCGCGGTGTGGAAATAACATCACACCATTGCGAGATTTTGAACGGTCGGGTCATCCGGATAGTTCGGGCGCCATTATAACGAAGTAAATTTCTCCGTCATTTTTATCCGCGCCGGGATTCGAACCCGGGTCCCCTCATTCCGGAATAAGTTACTCTACCAATTGAGCTACGCGGACGTTTTATTCTGATTCCTATCTGCCTTTATGTCGTGTGCGTCCTTCTGGCAGGTACGTCACATCTCCTGGTACGTTACATGGTCACCGGTGGCGATACATGGGTTCATCACTGTGAACGGAAAAGCGAGAGACGAAGCATGCAGTGGAAACAACGGTCTTCCCCAGTAAAGAAAAATTCCAAACGACAGCCCTCAGGCAAAAAAAAAAAAAAAAAGGACGTACAAACAGTGACCAGTGTAACGTACTGCGTTATGCTTAGAGAGAAACTGAAACCTGCAATTCACAGCAAAGGAAAAGGAATGCTGTCGAAAACAATCTTGGAGCACCATGACAATGCACGTCCGCATGTAGCGGTCACAACGCTGGAGGCAATGCAATAACTGCGGTTTGAACTATATATCCCTTACAGCCCTAACTGGCACCATGCGATTGTCACGTTTTCGATCCACTTAAAGAGGATCTACGCAGTCGGAGGTTCATCTCTAATGATGAGGCTCAGGAAGCAGTGCAGATCTCGATTCGGAAGCAGCCTAAAAGCTTCTTCTCCCAAGGAATGAAGAAGCTAGTGGAACGATACAAGAAGTACATCGACCAGCAGCGGGACTATGTGTAGAAGTGAGAAAACAGTTATGTTCATTTGGTCAGAGTTACAGGTATTATAGGGTATGTTACCTTTACTTTTTTATTCTTCTTCGCACCAACATGTAGGCATTGCTTCAAGAGGTTGCACAAACCACTGGGAATTCAAACCAAATTCTCTCGAAACAGCTAAACGGCCTCCATGATGGAGCAGAGGACCAAGCGCTCGCTTCTGATCATTTGTCCGAGAAGGTTCCAGGTTCGAAACCCAGTGAAACACGGATGTTGTGTTAGTCTTACCGCACTGGCTCTCTCCTTTTCTCGGAACCAGTGGCCCTAAATTAGGTGCACGTGACTGCTTTTAGCCCATCGAGTTACTCACGGCAGTCGTTAAACCCCCAATAATAAAAATAAAAAAATAAACGACAAACAGTGCCTTCAGCAGCTTGAATTCACGTGTGATCACGTCAAGAAACTGTAATAATCTGTAACTTCACTCCTAGTCTGAAGAGGTGTATATTTGTGGGTCATAACGGAAGTTTTTATATACAGACAGTCCGAAATTTTTCGCAGTTGTACAAAGGCTGTTGCATAAAAACTGAGTATTTTTTTCGAGTTGGCAACAGTGCGAAGGGGGAAAATAACCAAGCAGACGACTAACTGAATTAAGGAAGTATCTATGGCAACAGGTATTAGCCATGGCAGACGATTCTGGTTTTTTTATTGCGCAGTTGTTTAACGTACGTCTGCATTTCGCCATACAGTTATGGAAGTGAGTGATTCAGAGTTAAGAAATGAAATGCGTTGTGCGATAAAATTTTGCAATTGTTTGGGTAAAACGTCTCCAGAAACAGTTGATTTAATGAAAAAAGCTTACAAAGATAAATGTTTGGATGAGTCAACGATTTTTTTCAGCCCTGGGGTAAGAAAACAATCCGACGGGTCAAGTACTAGCGAATAAGCAGGTTGTTCAAGAACGACAACTGATGTTTTGGTCAAAAACTTAACAGTAAGAGCTGTGTTTGTGAAGACGCATCGTGAGGAAACAAATTTAGCCACACTCGATGAAATCTTTGTCTTAAACGTTCCAAATCTTGTTGATAAAAGATCTGTTTAACAGTCTGTCTTAGTGAGACAAACTCTCGGTGCACTATCCCTTTGCAAAAAAAAAAAAAAATCAACATGGTCTTCATCTTTGATTTTAACATTCGGGCCTTTTTATGGAGTAGTGAATTTCGAGATTCCAATTGCATGATCTGTCTTATACACTGCTGGCTACCCAAAATGCAACACAAAGAAGGAAGCATCCGATTGGCCTGAAATTCGCAGCATGCGTTGCCCGCGAGAGGACATGCAAACGATTAGCATTGCAGGGCATATGCAAATCATGTGCGCCCCGCACGCCACCGGAAGCACTATAAGAAGGGTACACAGAAGGCGGGGTGTTAAAAGTGGAAGTGTGTTGTGCTGCCGGACCTGTGCGTGGGAAGCTTCCTGATGCCGCGTCGCAAAATACGGCAGTCATTTCAGCACGTTTCGGAGTTCGACAGAAGACGAATAGTGGCTTATCGCGACAGCGGTTTATCGTGTCGGGACATCGGCGCCCGTGTGGGACGACATCCAGCCACAGTGAGGCGAGTATGGATTCGGTGGGTGCAGGAGGTACGGACGGACCGACGTGAGCGATTACCGCAGCCGCGGCACACCACCGAACGAGAGGACCGGCATGCTGTGCGGCGAGCATTGACGGCTCGCACCGCCACATTCCGAAAGTTAGCGCAGGAATTAGGGTGTGTTGCGCAACAGCCTGTGTCAACACGTACCGTTCGACGTCGTCTGCAGGAGCGGGGACTTGTCGCACGGCAACCATTGCTCCGATTACCATTGACGTTACACCACCGGCGAGTGCGGCGGCAGTGGGCCGTTGAACGCCGCCCCTGGACTACGGAATGGCCCGACATTGTCTTTTCCAACGAAACCCGCATGTGCCTGCAACACCACGATGGTCGGATCCGCGTGTGGCGGCACCGCGGCGAGAGACTGTATGGCGCCTGCATTATACATCGCCATACCGGTCAGTCGTCTGGGATTATGGTTTGGGGCGTAATTGGATATGACATCCGCACCCCTCTGGTACGCATCGCCGGTACACTCAACAGCCACCGCTACATCTCCGACGTTTTGGAGCCTGTAGTCCTCCCTTACCTGCAGGACCTGCCAGCGGCCACATTTCAAAAGGACAATGCGCGCCCGCACGTGGCACGCATCGTGCAACAATTCTTCACGGCCCACCAGGTGTCACTGCTGCTGTGGCCCGCCTGTTCTCCCGATATGTCGCCCATCGAACACGTCTGGTAGCTGATCGGCAACCGAGTGGCCCGGCAAGCACCACCTGCGGCTACGCCTGATGAACTGTGGCAACGTGTGGAAGCAGCCTGGACCAACATACCTCAAGCCCACATCCAAAGCCTCTTTCGTTCGATGCCGCGGTGTGTAGCGGCCGTTATTGTGAGCCATGAGGGCCACACGAACTATTGATGTCTGCGTGTTCCGCAAGTCGCACGGGCCTGTAAGCTCAACCGTTTCATCTTTGTATCTGTTGTTATGTGTCCAGTAAATCTGGCATTGCTATCTCGTGTCTTTCTTGGTGTTACATTTTGGGTGGCCAGCAGTGTAGCTTCAGGATCGTATTGTGAAACCCATGTTTCATTCCAGTGTTACTTTATTTAGCCACTCATAATTCCCATTTCTTTGCTGCAAGAAATCGAAGTGAATTTCTCTCCTTCGTTGCATTTGTTCATCGGTGAGATTCTTGGGAACCATATTCGCGCGCACTTTTCTCATTCTCATCAAGTTTTAAATCATAATGAATCGTGGAGTTTCTCTTCTTTGCAAGTGCCATGTCCAGACTAGAGATGAGTTCGGGCTCAATTTTAGGAGCCCGGGCCCGCCCATCCCGGATTCTTGGAAAATTTTGCTTATCAAGGCTTGCATTTATGCATTATACACTGGCCAAAGATATGGCCCAAGCAAGGATTAGTTTAAAAAGTTTAGTTCAGTTAATCCATTTCACAACATTAATATGTTTTTAGAAATACTACGCATAAAGCCAAATGTTCTAAAATGTGGATTTGAAAATAAATAAATAATCAACGTGCCCTTCGACTGTATCAGAGGAATCAGTAATTTTGGTAAAAGCTGAAGAAAAGAAAATCGTTTAGAAACAAAATATTCCATTCGTTATTTCTTTTATTTTGAATAAATTGCATTATAAAACGTACAACGCCGTACAGACAGTTACAAGTGTTTGAAATTTTGACTCTAGAAAACTAATCTTTGCAATATAATTTACATATATGCTAATTGGTAAAGGAAGTTTAGAGTGGTGTAGTAGAATATAAAAAAAGCATGTAGGGAAATTTCAAAAATAAAAAAAAAGAACATAAAAGCATTCCAGATTAGATTATTCTGCATTTTGTAACATTAACAAAGCTTTGCGCTTAATATAATATTGTAATAATCACAATATTATCATATGTGTGTGCAGTTTCCAGATCAAGTTCATCATGAAAAAAGAGATAAAAAGAATTGCATCTAATGCCTCAGCGCTTCAACTTGATCTTCTTTTCTTTAAAACTCGACCTGCTGCACTAAAAACCAACGTCACCCCAAAAACCGCGGGAGTGAGGAAATTTAAAAAAATAAATAACAATACTTCTAACTGCACAATTTCGGAAATTAATACATCGTTTTAAAGATAAGATTCTTGATTTTTAATAAAATACAAAAAATGGGAATGTGTTTTTTTCACAGTTTATCGATACCAGATCTCCTTAAACTAATCCTTGCTTGGGCCATAGCTTTGGACAATGCATAATGCAAGTCTGGCTAAGCAAAATTTGTCTTGAAATGGCAGCTAGCTTAGGAAATTGAAAATCCTTCCACCATGGTAACAAATCCACAATGAAATTCAACCGGGCTCGGAATTACACGTGTTGAATTAATTACAGTAATGAAATTCAAGACGTGTAATTCCGAGCCCGGGTCCGAGCTCATCTCTCCAGAGAATGACATTTGGCGCTACGTCAACATGAGCTTGATAGAACCAAGTAAAGTTTTGGTATCCCCCTACACATAAAACTGGGGCTAATAAAGAACTTTGTGAAGTATAACGAAGTAAATTTCACCGTCATTTTTGTCCACGCCGGGGCTCGAACCCAGGTCCCCTCATTCCGGAATAAGTCGCTCTACCAATTGAGCTACGTGGGCGTTCGTTCTGACTGCTATCTGCCTTTATGTCGTGTGCGTCACGCTTGGCACACGACATATCTGGTGCCATAATGTCAACAGCAGGTATTCCATTTCCCGTACATTTTGGGGTGGTTGTGATTTAGCGCGAACCCGTTTTTCTAACACAAATGTTCAATTGGGTTCATGTCAAGGAACCATTCCTTGACGGTTCTAGCAGCGTAGCATGACGCATTATCATGTTGGTAATGAATGTCCATCACCAGCAGGGTTGCCATGAATGGGTAAACTTGATTCGCAACGATGTTCAGATACCTGACAGCTCTCAGGGATTCTGCTATTGGGGTAATTGGGCCTAAAGTGTCCCAAGAAAACCTCGCCCACAGCACAACACCGGCGCCACCAACCTGTTTCCGCACAACAGTGCATCCAGGCCGAGCGCGGATACACCTCCGTTCTAATCGGCGTATCCACGCTCGACCATCTACGTGATGCACCAGGAATCTTGATTCGTCAGACCAGGCCACTTTCTTCCAATCATCCACGGTCCAATCTCGATTATCTTGGGCCCATTTCATGCGTTGTTGGCGATGACGTGCAGTGATCATGGCGACCCGGCTGGGTCTTCGGCTACGGAGGCCCATGCACAGAAGGCTGCGACGAACTGTGTGCTGTGACACATTGCCCTGATCACCACTGTTGTAGCTGCGGGTGACTTGTCGCACTGTGGCCCTGCGGTCGCTGTGAACAATGCGCGAGAGTCTCGGCTCCCCTCGGGCATCAGTGAGGTGCGGACGACAAACGGCTGGACGACGGTTCGTCGCTTGGCCATCTGTCATTTCTCCAGGCTGTCGGTGGTCATAATGTAATTGGATCATCGGTGTATATCTTAACGGCCGCCCCGGTGGCGCAGTGGTCTAAGCGATGGCCTCTGATCATTCGTCCGAAGGGGTCAGGGTTCGAATCCCGGTGAGGCATGGATGTTGTGTTTGTCTTACGGCACTGGCTCTCTCCCTTCCCTGGAACCAGTGACCCTAAATTAGGGACGGGCGACTGCTTATAGCCCATTGAGTTGCTCACGGTGGTCGTTAAACCTCCAACAACAACAACAACAACATATCTTAACGTCATGTAAATAACAGATATCTTATATGATTATAGAAAACACTTTTTTTTTTTCAAAAATGATTGCCAATATCCCAATTTAATCACTATTTTCGTGATCAGCTGCCCAAAATACATAAATAATAATTTGATAACTGTAAGAAAACAAAAAAAGTAAAAATGTGTTGACCAGTGAATGTCACCTTAATACTTTGTTCAAAATACTTATCCTCCGTCCTCGTGAAGAGCGACAGAAGCGATGCCTTGCAAAACGTTTCAAACTGCTCACACACACACACAACGTCTTTCGGAAAGTTCCTGGTTCCTGCTATAGAACAGAATTTATAAATGACCTAACAGGCAGGACGAATCACCAATCGTTCGTTGATCTGGGCCTCAATATATGTAGTATGCAGATTTGTATAGTCTTGAATATATACTGTATGTGTAGTATACGAGCTGCTTGAATATTCGGCCTCACGGACGGAATATATCGCTGCAGGTTTGTATAGTCTTGACACGTGCTTTACCTCTGTAGTACGCGCCACATCATCGCCCCTTTCTTTTTTTTTTTTTTTTTAAGCGAAGAACGAATTTTCATTCATTTTAGACGATGTGTGGAACAAACGCATACATTTTACGAAGAACCCAACGGCCAGTACATCGTACAATATTCGATGACTCAAATAAAAACACGATCTAAAAACATACACATCAACAATTAGCTCATGATTACTTGAAGGTTACTACATTTAATGACTCGTTAAAAACTCATGACTAGCTAAAATGATGGTATTTACAATGCCAAGAATTTTCGACCTTACTAAGGTCATCTTCAAGCTAACAAGCTCCACAAGAACACTGGCTGACATTAAATACATGTGTCAGACGACGTAGATTGGTGCATGCGCAGATCAACAAAATGACATACGTTACAAAGTTCAAGGAAGGCGGGGGGCGGGGAGGGAGGGGAGGAGGATCGAAAGTAGTTTTGTAACACGATTAAGATATGGGATATGGCCGTCCCGGTGGCGCAGTGGTCTAAGCGATGGCCTCTGATCACTCGTCCGAACGGGGTCCGGGTTCGAATCCCGGTGAGGCATGGATGTTGTGGTTGCCTTACGGCACTGGCTCTCTCCTTCCCTGGAACCAGTGACCCTAAATTAGGGACGGGCGACTGCTTATTATAGCCCGTTGAGTTGCTCATGGTGGTCGTTAAACTTCCAATCAAAAAAAAAAAAAAAAAAAAAGATATGGGATATATTCCTCAGTGGAATGCGGTTCGAATCCTGGCTTTTTTTTTTTTTTTTTTATTGGAGGTTTAACGACCACCGTGAGCAACTCAATGGGCTATAAGCAGTCGCCCGTCCCTAATTTAGGGTCACTGGTTCCAGGGAAGGGAGAGAGCCAGTGCCGTAAGACAAACACAACATCCATGCCTGATCGAACCCGGACCCCTTACCGACGAATGATCAGAGGCCAACGCCTTAGACCACTGCGCCACCGGGGCGGCAAATCCTGGCTTCACCAAACTCTAAGACTGCGACTCTTCTTGTAGAAAGTTTATGTATGTATCTAAGTCGAAACGTACGTTGTAATGATGAATTACTTTCAGATATTCCCACTGCTTGGTTAAATTTATTGAATGATTTACACCCATATCTTAATCGTGTTACAAAACTACTTTCAATCATCCTCCCCTCCCTTCCCGCCTCCGCCTTTCCTTGAACTTTTTTAACTTTGTAACGTATGTCATTTTGTTGCTCTGCGCATGTACTAATCTACGTCATCTGACACATGTATTTAATGTCAGCCCAGTGTTCTTGTGGAGCTTGTTGGCCTGAAGATGACCTTTAGTAAGGTCGAAAGTTCTTGACATTGTAAATACCATCATTTTAGCTAGTCATGAGTTTTTAACCATCAGGTAATCATGAGCTAATTGTTGATGTGTATGTTTTTAGATCGTGTTTTTATTTGAGCCATCGAATATTGTACTATGAACAAAACACGAATATTTATACCATTCAGTAACGCATATGGATAGTTCATCCATTTTTACGTTCGGATGCCAATGTGAAAACACAAATTTGTCCGTGACGAGGATCGAACCTGCGCCCCCTCACTCAGGAGTAAGTTGTTCTCCCAACTAAGCTACACAAACAGAATATATCGCTGCAGATTTGTAGTCTTGACACGGGCTTTACCTCTATAGTACGTCACAGAGGTCACGTGAAAAGCGAAATTTGCCTGTTGTGGTCTCAAGACAAGGTTACCGTAATGTAACAATTTGACTTATGTTTACAATGGAAAAAAAAATTATCGGTGTCATTGTGATCCACGATATCAGGGTCGGGCCCCGTTGTGAGCACCTGTGAGTAACAATACGTAAAACAGAATAAAAACCATCGTGTTCGGAATGTGGCTAGGTATTTAATAACGCTAACAAAAGGAAACCTGACAATAAACTCATTTTAATCAGTTTGCTAAATTACTGAGGATTAAAGAGCGGAGAGAACAGGGTTCATCATTGGAAAATAAAGCAAATTATGTAGATACAAATGCTGCGAAAAAATAACAACAACAAAACGCTGGATGTTCTAGAAAACGACATAAATCAACGTAGAATCTTTTGAAGTTTTTTTCTTCCAGTTTGACTGACAATTTTTCTTAAGTTGTTGTCATTAAACAGATAATGTGACTTTACTGCTTTGTGCACCATGAATTATCTTGAGTGGGCTTTTGTCATTTGATGCTGTTGAATGTTTCACGTCTCCCCCCCCCTCCCCTTTTATTTTTCATGGACATTAAAGGAAGATATACCTTTTTTTTTCTTCGAGTCACTATTACTCACATTTCGTACTGCACATTTTTCGTTTGTTTCATTTTGTTGCCTCTTTTCCTAATTAAATAAAGATTCATCCATTATTTCGAGCTATCGTGTTTGTCTTCAAATTCTGTTTTGTCGCAAATTACTTTTAAACGAAACAGGACGCACTTAGGCAGTCTGTGAGAACACTCTGCTATTTATGCGCAATTTAATTAGATTAAAAGAAAAAAAAGCACTCATGCTTTTTAATAACAAGAAGCGTGAAAGACAAAGACAACAGGGAACAAAAGTCAGTCTTTATTTATTTACCGGAAATAGATTCTTAGCACTTGTTGTGCTTAAAGGGAGAGGGGTGTGGAGATTAGTTTTGGTTGATTACAAAAACTCCCATCAAATTATTTCTTTTCATAGCAGTGTTCTTTAAAAATAGAGTTAGTTCTTTTGCTAGAAGCATACCTCTTTTTTTTTTAATAAAGTAGAAATGCGCTGTTTTTTTTATGTGTTTCTGCAAACAACTGTCGGTAGTAACCTACGAAATGGGAAATTATCAGCGTTTAGCAGCTTTTCAATGTTAAAATCTCACAAAATCACATTTAGGAAAGGAGTGCTTTTGTGTTGTTCTTAGTTTGGTTGCAGCTCAACGAACAGCTTTAATTGCGTTTGAAAAATTAAATGTTTACTGTGCGATATCTACGAAAACATTGGGTGCTTTACCTAGCTTGATTTGAAAAACGCGGGGACAGCGTTAACTTTTGTAAACAAAAATTAATTATACGCCGTTAATTTTTGTAAACAAAAACACGCTTTAAAAGCTTTCTGCAAATTTTGGTAAAAAAATTAACGGCGCGTAACTTTCTCTGTGAAAAAGGAAGGAATTCTTAAAGTAGCTTGTCCTTGAGGAGGTGAAACTCAGCGATGCATGGCTCAGACAGAGACCCCAGCATTTCGGAGAGGCACGTTGGATGGTCCAACCAGAGAGTTGTTAGAAATAAGAGCTTTGCCAGAAGTCGGGGACCTTTGATCTTGACAAAAGAGAAAAGTTAACGGGACGACAGTGAATGACATAAAAAAGGAACTGAACTATTGTGTTGGTGCGAATGAAATGTCCGGCCCGAACGAGCAGTGAAGACAAGCCCCCACCACAACGAAATGGAACCACCCACAGGTGTTGCGGGTATTACGTCACAGAGTTACTATAAATAGCTAGCACGTGGGTGACCTAGTGGTCAACGTTCGTGACTGTCACGGAGAAGACCTCGGGTTCGATCCCAGGCAGGTACGAACGCCCGAGCCACTAAATATCCGCCGTGCGTCGGATGGGCACGTTAAGCCGTCGGGCACCGGGTATTGGCCTCCGGTAATAAATAAGGGCATCTTCTTCCCCCTTTCTACCTCGCTTCCGTTTCACTTTCCTATCGGGCACTCTAGCCCAAATCTCCTAGCTTCCTATTTCTAAAGGTTGTTTGAGACCTCGGGTCAGACACTCCCTTCCCAAAATCCTCTACATATGAAAAAAAAAAAAAAAAAAAAGGTTCGGGCCGCGGGTGGCATAGTACTCAACGTTCGTGACTGCCACAGAGAAGACCTCAGGTTCGATCCCAGATGGTACGAACGCTCGAACCACTAAATATCCGCCGTGTTTCGGATGGGCACGTTAAGCCGTCGGGCCTCGGGTACTTCCCCCTCCCCGGCGAAAATATAAGGGTGTCTTCTCCTCCCCCCCTTTCTACCTCGCTTCCGTGGCACTTTCCTATCGGGCACTCTGGCCTAAATCTCCTAGCTTCCTATTTCTAAGGGCTGTTTAAGACCTGGGGTCAGACACTCCCTTACTAAAATCCTCTACATATGAAATGATATATGAAGAACAAGGTTCAGGCGTGGTTAGTTTGGACGTAACGTGGCTTGCAAAGGAAACATGCAGACGCCGGGTTTGACAGTCATCTTCCGGTATGAATTTAAACTGGGCCATTCTGCAGGAATTGCCGCTCGAAACATTAACAAAGCGTTTGGGGAGAACACAGCCAAAGAACGAACCATTTGGTGATGGTTTATGAAATTTCGAAGCGGAGATACGGACCTGCAAAACGAAGCACGTGGTCACCGAACTGTTGCTGTTTCTGATGATGTTCTGTTACGTGTGGTTGAAGCGGACCCCGAAAAACGTGTCGTGAGATAGACGCAGAGGGGTCCACCGCACGACAGTTGCTCAGCGTCTTGCTGCGCTTGGTAATATCAAAAAGCTGGACATATGGCTGCCGCATGAGTTGACAACTGCCAGCAAGACTAGGCGTTTGGAAGTATGCACGTCGCTGCTTACCAGGAATAAACAGGAACCTCTACAGCATCGAATCGTCACCTGCGACAAGAAGTGGGTCCTTTATGATAATCGGAAACGATCTGCACAATGGTTAGGCAAGGCACAGCCTGCTGGACGGCATCCTAAGCCACCCCTACACACCAAGGAGATGATGCTCCTAGTCTGGTCGTCCACAGCCGGGATAATTCATCGGAGTTTCTCGGCAAGAGACCAAACCCTCACTGTAGAACGTTATTGTGCTGAATTACACCAGATTCACCGGAAATTGCCGCAGTAACAACCGGCTTTGGTCAACAGACATCGTGTTCTTCTGCTCCAAGACAACTCCCGCCCTTATGTCGCACAACGAACGATGCTGACACTAAGTGCCTTGTGCTATGCAGCACTGCCTCATCCTGCCTATTACCCGGACTTGTCTCCAACAGGCTATCATCTGTTTCGTCGCCTGGATCACTTCCTGTCCGGGAAACAGTTCACGACAGACAACAAGTTTCAACGTGCAGTTGATGACTTCAGGTCCCAGCCACAATATCATTTTCGTTTCGGGATCATGGTCTTACCGGACAGGTGGCAACTATGTGTCGATGCCGAGGGGGATTATTTTGCCTAGGTAAAGTTGTCCAACTTTTCCGTTCTCGCCGTCCACGTGTGCTGGTCCTTTGCCGGACATTTCATTCGCACCAACCCAATAAAAATTTTAACACAAAGTAACTACGAGAGTCATTACCGCAACATTTCGAATGAAGTGTGTGTCACGCCCACCACGCGTTTTAAGAACTTTCTGCAATTAAAATGGCAATTGATGGAAAACAGAAGCCCCAGAAGCGAAAAGTGGAGAGCAAGCAGATATGCAGTTCTCTAAATACCATGAAGGAGAGAAGTCTGCCGTCCAATGTGAAAGCTCAGGAAAAAAGCGGTTAACCGCGAGAGAAGGAGATTGAAGGTACTCCTTTTTCTGATGCATGACGGCATCAGAGCCACTAGAGATCTATGAGCAGAGACGGATTTCCCAATAGGCCGACTGGACCCGGGCCTAGGGCGGCAAATGTTACTGGTAGAAAAATTAATAGCTTGTTTAAACCCATAAAAATAATGAAAGAAAAATTTAAAATTTAAATAAAAGAGGAAACTAACATTTAGTCCTAAAACTGCTGTATACAAGATTTTGTTTCGGAATTCCTTCCTCTTCGACTTGAGAGACAATAGACAAACATTTGTTTATCTGTTTTTTTTACTATTTTTAAGAACTAAAATTAATATAAACGGGTGGTGGAGGCAACCAGAGGGGTGGGGGGTAATTTTGCTCACAGGAGCCCGATAAAAGTTTTCAGGCTTAGATAAAGGAAGATCGCTTTGGGCTTTGGAGGAAGACATTTGCAAGATGTTCACGCAAGGCTATCCCATCTCCCGTCAGAATGAATACAATGCTAGGGGAGCAGGGAAAGAGCGGAATTGCGCTGCCATGTATCAAAACATTAAAAACTATTATAAAAACAAAAACAAAAAATGGAAAGAAAGAAGACAAACTACTACCAAAGCAACTGATTAATTACACATATTTAATAAATTTAGGAATTGATGACGAAAGTCAAAACGTAAGGAAATTTTGTCATCAATAGGCGAAATATTGTTATTAATCTTATAAGAAAAATTCCTGTTTATAGTTTCACCACATTTAAGCTTTAAATTATTATTTTTATTTGTACTTAGCTTTGGATAGGCTACATTCCTCCCCCACCTCCCCATAACATTTCGTTTTACTCTTGGATCGGATCTGAATGAGCTACATGAAATTTGTAGATATCAAATTCTTTATTTTAAAGGAGAGTTGGGGCGGAAAATTTGTTTAAGCCTAAGAGCGACAAAGCCCTAAATCCGCCTCTGGTTATGAGGAATGATTCTCTCTAAAGCGAGTCTTCTTTGACGGCTAGTATTTGAAGAATGTAGAAAACCTTCGCCGCCCCCATGGCGCAGTGGTCTAAGCGATGGCTTCTGATCATTCGTCCGAGTGGGGTCCGGTTTCGAATCCCGGTGAAGCATGGATGTTGTATTTGTCCTACGGCCCTGGTTCTCTCTCTCTCTCCTCCCTGGAACCAGTGGCCCTAAATTTGGGACAGGCGACTGCTTAAAGCACATTAAGCTGCTCACGGCGGTCGTTAAACCACCAAACAAAAATAAACTTCAATTCTGCTGAAAATTGGAGACCAGAGCGCTCAGGCTACGAAGTACCTTGCCGAGATGTCGTAGACAGTGTTGCATTCAGATAATTTTTTTCCGGGGGGGGAGCATTACAAATTATGAGGGGGCTGAAGCTTGATTATACCTATACATATAATCACAATTTTGTT
The DNA here is from genome assembly GCA_039090855.1 of Macrothele yani. Classification (NCBI taxonomy): domain Eukaryota; kingdom Metazoa; phylum Arthropoda; class Arachnida; order Araneae; family Macrothelidae; genus Macrothele; species Macrothele yani. The sequence goes on from CM077024.1 coordinate 106,019,215, forward strand.
ATGTACATATGCCTTAATATACATAAAATTTTTAAATAGAGTATACAATTTTTCTTATGCTTGAATATCGCAAATGCGAATTCCAAGTAATCTACACATATAAGTGATTAAAAATGTAAATAGCCGCCCCGGTGGCGCAGTGGTCTAAGGCGTTGGCCTCTGATCATTCGTCCGAAGGGGTCCGGGTTCGAATCCCGGTGAGGCATGGATGTTGTGTTTGTCTTACGGCACTGGCTCTCTCCCTTCCCTGGAACCAGTGACCCTAAATTAGGGACGGGCGACTGCTTATAGCCCATTGAGTTGCTCACGGTGGTCGTTAAACCTCAATCAAAAAAAAAAAAAAAAAAATGTAAATATGCTATACCTTTGCTTTAATTCAGTGATGCACCACGGATTTCACCATGGTGTGATGTAAAATATTGAAGATGCTAATAAGTTAACGCTGTGCCGGAGAAAATCCCTTCCCTCCTTAACATTAGAAGTGGTAAAAATGTTTTCTCCTTACTACAAGCGTGTTTCTGATTATTAAAGAATCATTACAGTGTAACCTGAAAACGTTTGATGTAAACCATTCCCCTGCCATTTGGTTTCAGCCCCTTTATAATATTTCGACTTACAAAAAAAAAAAAAAAAAAAACTAACTAGTTGCTTGGATGCCAGTTTGAGGTGCCTCGATTTTTTTTTTTTCTGTCACAGATTGTAAACCACCCACCGTCAGGGAAAAAAATTGTGGGAACAATTTCTAATAATTTGCTGTTGTTAAAAATTAGGCAGCAAATATTTTGTTGTGTTAGACGCACTAACGTCACGTTAACTACACTGACTCTTAACCGTATACATGAAAAGTCGACATCCAGAAGACTGAAATAAAACTGAATGCTAGCTTCCAAAATATGATGGTGTATTGCAGAGCAAACATCGCTACTTTGTGGAATTAGGTTTTTACTGCGGAAGAAGTCCGAGTTGTCAGTGCTTGAAAAATTGTCCCTTCGGCGAGGACTGTTTAACGTTTCATTGAAGGATGATAAAAACTTAAGATTGGGCATTTTTTACGCTTTCTAGCCGAAGGTTGAAGAATCGAATATGCTCCAGCTTTGTCCGTCCGTCCGTCCGTCTGTCTTTCGGCACGATAACTCGCGTAAAAATGGTTCAATTTCGATGAAAGTTTAGTGTGAGGTAGGGGACCACCTGGGGACGAACCCTATTGAAAATAGACGAAATGCGGTCAAAGGTGACGGCATAGGAGCGAGATCCATTCTATTGTCCTTATGCGTCATAACTTGTGTAAAAATGGTTCGATGTCGATGAAATTTTAGCATATTGTAGGGGACCACCTGGGGATGAAGCCTATTGAAAATGGGGGAAGTGGGGTCAAAGGTCACGGCATAGGAGCGGGATCCATTCCATTGCCTTTATGCGTCATAACGTGCGTAAATATGGTTCGATGTCGATGAAATTTTAGTATATTGCAGGGGACCACCTGGGAACAAACCCTATTGAAAATGGGTGAAGTGGGGTCAAAGGTCAGGACATAGGAGCGGAATGTATTCCATTGCCTTTATGCATCATAGCGCGTAAAAATGGTTCGATTTCGATGAAATTTTATTATGTGGTAGGAACGATCTTATGACGTCACAATCTCGCATTTGAGATGTCGGTGCGCGGTCACGCCGTCTGTCTCATTACGTCACGCATTGTGTGTATATCCTATTAAAATTTTATGACGTCACACTCTTGCGAGCAGATGGTCGCGATTCCCATCTGCCTCATTACGTCACGCGTTGTGTGCGTATGTCCGTCCACACGATAACTCGCATAAAAATCATTTTGATTTCGATGAACTTTTAATATGTGGAAGGGGATCACCTGGGAAGGAACCCTATTGAAAGTGAACGAAATGGGGTCAAAGGTAAGGACATAGGAGCGGGATCCATTCCACTGCTCTTATGCGTCATAACTAACGTAAAAAAGGTTCAATTTCGATGAAATTTTAGTATGTGGTAGGGGACCACCTGGGGACAATCCCTATTGAAAATGGGCGAAATGGGATTAAAGGTCAGGACATAGGAGCGGAATCACTTCCATCGCCATTATGCGTCATAACTTACGTAAAAATTCTTCGATTTGGATGAAATGTTAGTATGTTGTAGGGGCTTGCCTGGAGACGAATCCTTTTAAAAACGGGCGAAATGGGGTCAAAGGTTAGGACACAGGAGCGGAATCTATTGCATAGCCCTTATGCATCATAACTTACGTAAAAATGCTTTCATTGTGACAAAATTTTATCATGTTATTTCGGATGTATACTGAACCAGTTCTGTTAAATATAATCGAAATGGGATCAAACGTCAGGGCACACGACCGATATTTATTCTACAGCCATTATCCTCATAACTTCAGTAATGATTTCTGTTATGTTGGAAAGCGTATTATAATCAATGCATTGCATGATTTTTCTAACTTGTTTATTATTATGGGTGTTTTTTCATTATTTACGCTTTCCATCCGTAAGTTGAAGAAGCGTATATGCTCCAGCTTTGTGTGTCTGTATGTCTGTCCGCACGATAACTCGCGTGAAAATGGTTCGATTTCGATGAAATTTTAGTATGTGGTAGGGGACCACCTGGGGATGAACCCTGTTAAAAATGGATGAAATGAGGTCAAAGGTCAGTACATACGAGCGGGATGCACTCCATTGCTATGCGTCATAACTTACGTAAAAATGGTTCGATTTCGATGAAATTTTAGTATGTGGTAGGGGACCACATGGGAAAGAACCCTGTTGAAAATAGACGAAATAGGGTCAAAGGTCAGGACATAGGAGTGAGATCCATTCCATTGCCCTTATGCATCATAACTTGCGTAAAAATGGTTCGATTTTGATGATAGTTTAGTATGTGGTAGGGGACCACATGGGGAAGAACCCTATTGAAAATGGACGAAATGGGGTCAAAGGTCAGGACATAGGAGTGAGATCCATTCCATTGCCCTTATGCGTCATAACTTGCGTAAAAATGGTTCGATTTTGATGATAGTTTAGTATGTGGTAGGGGACCACATGGGAAAGAACCCTATTGAAAATGGACAAAATGGGGTCAAAGGTCAGGATATAGGAGTGGGATCCATTTCATGCCCTTATGCATCATAACTTATGTAAAAATGATTCGATTGCGACATTACTTTATCATGTTGTTCCGGAAGTATACTGAACCGGTTCTGTTGAATGTCATCGAAATGGGGTCAAGGGTCAGGACACAGGAGCGACATTTATTCCACAGCTATTATCCTCATAACTTGACTAAGAATGCTTCTATTGAGACTAAACTTTAGTATGTTGTATCGGAGACATACGGACCTGATTCTGTTGAATATCATCGGAATGGGGTCAAAGGTCAGGGTACAGAAGCGAGATTTATTCCACAACCATTATCCTCATAACTTCAGTAATAACTTGATTGGTTGGTTGGTTATTTGATTTTAATGGCGCAAGGGCCATGGTTGGCCAAAGAGCGCCAAACAAAAAACATCAAAACAAAACAAAATCAATAAAAAACGTACACAAGGTTAAAAACAGGTTGATGTGGTAAAAATGAAATATGATAGTGAACAAGTTAAAATCTAGATGAGTTTAAAAAAGTCAATTTCTTGTAAAAACGAAAACACTGCTCTCGTGTCGCAGGCTTCGCCAATAATAGTTTGCAGCGTAGCTGCTCCTTCGTCCAACAGATGAGAGTGAAAATGACGAAAACAATGATCACAAAACCGAACACAAGTACACAAAACATGAAGGACAGTGAGACGACAGTTGCACGCCTCACACACCGGGACACCCTCGCCACACAGCAAAAAGCGGTGAGTAAAACGACAGTGACCAATACGGAGACGTGCAAGAACAACTTCCTCACGACGATTCTTCCGCAAACTAGACTTCCATAGTCCGATCTGTGGTTCGATAGAATGAAGCTTATTGCTGCCCTGCTGAGACCACAGGGACTGCCACTCGTCCAGGAGAAACGTCCGGATCAAAGGTCTAAAATCGCGGAAAGACAGTGGCAGCCGAGCTGGCGACATGGCGAAAACTGACCTGGCAGAGAGATCTGCCAGCTCGTTACCCCGGATCCCAACATGGCCAGGAACCCAATAGAATCGGACCAGGAAGCCATTACCTTCCAAAGTTCCAAGAAGACGACGGAAAGCACGGATGACCGGTGAGTCCGTGTCCTCTGGAGAAGAAAGGACTTGGATGACGGATTGGGAATCGGAGCAAATCATAGCGCGATGATGAGATCTAGACTGTATGTGACACAAAGCGAGGTGTACCGCACGCATCTCTGCCGAAAAGACCGTGGATTCAGGCGGAAGCCTCTCAGCATGGGAGGCATCGCCACACACGAAAGTGGATGCAACAACCTCACCGGATTTCGACCCGTCAGTAAATACAGGCACGAAATCCGGGAAGAGAGACTGTTTCTCGGCAAAGAGCTGCTGGTACACCAGAGCAGGAGTGGAAGACTTTGGCCACACACAAAGGGAAAGGTCAGCCGTTGCTTGAACCGGCTGCCAAGGCTGTTCATTGTAGAACCGGGTCAAACCAATCCTTGACAAGTCTAGACCAGCATCGCGCACTAAGTTCGACAACCGAATCCCAAACGTCGGAACACAGGAAGGCCGGTGTGAGAATAGGCGGACACATTGCGGTTGGAAAATGGAACCATGCAGTGGATGATCAGGAAGAGACTTCAACTTGGTGAAGAATTGAAGAGACAGCTGCTTACGTCGGATGCATAACGGCGGTTCATCGGCCTCGGCATAGAGGCTATGCGCGGGAGAGGAACGGAAAGCACCAGTGCATAGCCGCAGAGCCTGGTGATGGACAGGATCCAAAGGCCGTAACACGGAAGGACGTTCGGAACCGTACGTTATGCATCCGAAGTCTAACTTTGACCGAATCAGAGAATGGTAAATGCGAAGCATTGAGCACCTGTCAGCCCCCCAAGATGTTCGAGAGAGGACCTTCAGGATACTCAATGACTTCGTGCACGACACCTTCAAAGACTGGATGTGAGGTCGGAAGGTGAGTGCTCGGTCAAAAGTTAGCCCAAGGAACTTGGCTTCTGACACTACAGGAATGGTGGTACCATCTAGACGGAGACTGGGGTCTGGGTGAAGGCCCCAGTCTCCAGAAGACCGTTTGACCCAGAAGACCGTTTGACCCAGAAGACCGTTTGCGGCAAAAATGCACGCAAACGGTCTTCTGGGTCGAGAAGCCAAATCCATTGTGGAAGGCCCAGGTAGAGATCTTATTAATGACCAACTGCAGCTGCCGCTCAATAGTGCGCATGTTGACAGATGCGCAAGAGATCTGCAGATCATCCACGTACATGGAGCCACGAACCGTCGGAGGAAGTAGAGTGAAAATAAGATTTACACGAAGGATGAACAATGTCATGGAAAGAATGGAGCCTTGAGGGACACCCTGCTCTTGTGGGTAGAACGCAGAGAGGGTCGACCCGACGCGCACACGGAAACTCCGGTCCTGGAGAAATCCGGCGATGAAAGATGGTAAGTTTCCCCGCAATCCGCACTCGTGCAGATCACGGAGAATGCCGTATCTCCAGGTGCGGTCGTAAGCTTTCTCCATATCGAAGAACACGGAGACCATGTGCTGACGCCGGACAAACGCCTCCCTGACAGATGTCTCAAGGCGAAGATGATGATCTGAATTGGAACGGAATTTCCGAAAACCACTCTGATGGGGTGAAAGAAGGCGACGTGATTCCAAATAAAAAACCAAACGAAAATTGATGATGCGCTCTAGGACTTTGCAGAGGCAGCTCGTCATAGCAATTGGTCGGTAGTTCAAAGGGTTAGCGGGATCTTTACCAGATTTGAGAACAGAAACGACAATGGCAGTGCGCCAAGATTCGGGAAAGTCATGCTCGTGCCAGATCCTGTTAAACAGGACTAGCAGACATTCAAGAGAGGACGGAGAAAGGTGCTTCAGCATTTCATAATGGATGTTATCCGGTCCGACAGATGTTCGGCCGGACCGATTCAGGGCAATCTTCAGTTCAACGGCAGTCAGCGGGCTGTTATATTCGGCAGCGGAAAACGGTCCAAATGAAACCTTGGACCGTTCAAGCCGCGGCTGTAACTGCCGGAACGAAGCAGGGTAATTGCTGCCGCTGGACACCGAAGAAAATGCGGCGCCCAGACAGTCAGCAATACCCTGAGCGTCAGCAACCGTTCCTCCACCACTCTCAAGATTGGAGATATCCCCAGAAGGGTACTTAAACCGAATCTTGCGGGTCCTGTCCCAAACGATCTTAGAGCTGGTAGTGGTGTTAATCCCGGATACGTAGCGTATCCAAGATTCCCGTTGACTACGACGACGTACCAATCGCGCGTAAGATTTGGCATTCTTGAAAGCAAGTAGGTTCGCGTCGGTGGTGTACCGGCGAAACCTACCCCAAGCCCGATGTTGGGCCTGACGAACTGCCTTGCAAGTGGAATTCCACCAAGGTCGCGGGCAAACGTGGAAGTTTAGTCGAAGTCTTAGGGATGGTAAAGTCTGCCGCTTGCACAATACAATCCGTTACCGACGCAACAGTTTCATCGATCGTACTCGAGGTCACCATGACTGGAGTAATGGTCGCTGAAGCCGTGAATGAGTCCCACTTGGCTCGATCGATAGCCCATCTAGCAGGGCGAGTAGGATGACGGTACCCGTCACCTGCTAGACGGATAAAGATGGGAAAGTGATCACTGCCAAGGGGATCATCAGACACGCTCCAACACCAGTCAGGATATAACGATGGCGAACTCAAGGACAGATCAATGGCTGAGTACGAGCGGGTGGGTTCATGAAAATAAGTGACTGCCCCGGTGTTGTGGAGACAGAGGGACGTGTTGGAGAGGAGGGACTCAACAACACGGCCCCTGGAGTCACGAGTGGTAGAACCCCACAACGGATTGTGTGCATTGAAATCTCCTAAGATGAAGAAAGGAGGCGGCAGCTTGTCAACTAAATCTTCCAGATCCGAAAGGCTTACAGCTTCATTTGGTGGTATGTAGATGGAACACACCGTGAACAGAGTGTGCACAGATAGTCTGACTGCCACTGCCTGCAAAGTGGTCCGAAGGGCAACTGCAGTGACAGGAACACCATGAGGAACAACGACGGCCACTCCTCCGCAGGCGATAACGCCGTCCTGGTGATCTTTGCGGAAATGGGAATGTCTCCGCAGCGAAGGAGTGTCCGTCGTGCGAAGCTTTGTCTCCTGGAGACAAACGCACACAGGTGTGTGCAAAGACAGTAAGCCCTTCAAATCATCAATGCGTGATCGCAGACCTCGGCAATTCCACTGAATGAGTGTGGCCATAATGAAAAATGAAATGAAAGAAAGAAAAAGACAGACGACTAGAAAGTCTCAATGTCGTCCATCACCTCCAATCCATCCGCAGTGTCTGGAGATAACACAGGGCTGTGTTTACCCTCTGTGTTGAGAGGTGATTTTTGCTTGCTCTGTTTCGGGGAGGATGAACCTGGTTTCACCTTTTCCGGCTTCTTCTTTCCAGTGCCCTGGACCTGAGTCCCTGTGATGGCCGAAGGTGTTCTCGGCATAGAGGGAGGTTTAGGCGACGATGTTGATGTCGCCTTGGATGCAATGCGGCGAGACTTCAGCGCCTCCAATCCAGCAGCAACGATGTTCTCAAAATCATAAGGACACCGCGCTGGGATGGTGACCTCAGTCTGGACCGCCACTGAAGCCTTCTGCACTACAACTGAAGCATAGGACCGCCGGCCTGGTTGTAAAGGGGCGATCCGCCGTCTAGCCTCGGGGATAAGAGAGATGCTCAGTTGTCTTTAGGCGTTGGATAGCCTGTTCCTCTAACCACTTTGGACACTGCTTAGAAGAAGCAGGATGAGTCCCTTCACAGTTGACACAATGATCAGACTCTGCAGAGCATTCCGCCAAAGAGTGTTCTGTGGAACCACAGCGACCACACTTTGCAACATTACGGCAAGACTGCTGGGAGTGACCGTAATGCTGGCACCTGAAGCATCGCAAGGGGTTCGGGATATACGGCGGAACATCAAGCCGTAAATAACCTGCCTTGATGGAAGTAGGCAGGGTTGGGGAGTCAAAAGTGAGGATGATGTTACGGGAGGGAATAGATTTCCCATCCCGCCTAAAAAGAATCCGCCGAACCCCAATGACATGCTGCTCACCAAGTTCCTCCAGAAATTCCTCATCGCTGCAGTCAAGCAGGTCGCGGGAGTTGACTACACCGCGAGAGGAATTGAGGTAACCGTGGGGAGAAACCTGAACAGGAATGCCAAGCAAAACGGTCGTCTCCAGCAAGGTGGCACTGTGGCGTGGATTAGAGGTTTCCACGAGAAGATCCCCTGAAGGGAGCTTCTTGACACCCTTTGGAGAGCCAGCAACGGCCTGCAGAGCCTTGTTGATCCAGAAAGGACTCTTGCTACTTAGGGACTGTGAAGAGTCACCAGATTTGATTAACAGAAACAGAGCATTGCAGTTAGTTGAGACAAGTTTCTTTGTTGAGGAAGGTGGACCTTCCTCCACAGGGTGCTTTAAATTTGTAGCATGGGAAACACTTTGGTTTGCCATGAAGAAGTGAAAAAATTCGTCCGCCGACCTCCCCACCCACTACCGAGCCCAACGAGGGAGAGCCGGAGGACCGCAAGCCCAAGAGGACACAGGACACGGCTCTAGGGATAGTCAGCGGATATAGCAAGTTGGTAGAGCAGACATACGCTCGGCGTGCACCCAGACTTTCCCGTTCCCGGGAAACACCCCTTTGGCATGCCCACCCTACTCCCAAACTCACCCTGCCGAACAAAACGACAAGCCGCTAGAAGCCTAGACGCCACTCGGCCACAGACTTCCTGACTAGGAGTGTGTTAATTCCCAGCCCCCCGTTTAGGGTGAAGCAGAAGGAAAAGAGGAGTGTTGGCATCTGGAGACACTACAACCCGGCCCCCAAATACCTCAGCCTCCAGCACCCCCATTTCCACCTGTACGGGTCACCGCACACGGCAAACGTGCAGGTAGGTCTAAGCTAACCAGCTCCGGAAGAACAGAAAATGTAACATAAAAGAGAAAAGACAGGGAAGGGAACGAGGAACAAAACCCGGAGCTGGCGCCTCATCACAATCTCAGCAGCCTACAACTGAGGCGGGTACATGTCAATATATGAACTAAAGACGAAAAAAGCAAAACAATAAGAGAAAATCGGCTCGGGCCGTGGGGACGCCATCCTCCATCAGCTGGATGAACAGCTGTCCCTTCGGTGATGTTATCGTTCATGAGTAAACGAAAAGTACTCCGTCACAAGGTGAGCTCGGGCCGTGGGGAGCCGCTCCTCAAATAACTGGAAAACCAGTTATCCCCGTGCGGGGTAGTATGTTGGAAAGCGTATCATAATCAATGCATTACATGATTTTACTAACTTATTATTATTATTATTATTATTATTATTATTATTATTATTATTATTATATTTTCCCTCATTAAGTTTTTTTAATTAATTTCTCCATATATTCAGCTGTAAAAGAAAACAATTTCACTAATATATAAGGAGAGATCGCCCAAAAACTGACGGGGGGGGGGGGGTAAGCATCCCCGAGAAGATGCCTGAATACATCACTGGTCGGAGTACAAGAGCAGCTCTTCCGAACATCACACTTTACAACTGTCACGAGGTTACGAAATTAACACTGCGCCGCGCGGCAGTGTTCGGACCACCTCTGATGGAACAATAAGAGTCGCGAATCCAAGGTGGCCGTCGATATCTGAGGAAGCAAGGGAGGAATTGGCGCTCTTTGGCCCTTTCAGGCCCTTGCGCCATTAAACTCAAACCAACCAAGCAACCAAGGTAGGAAAACGCGCCCTCCTCGCATAGCAGCTGGGTGCACGCGTGATGAATGGTACTAACAAATATCGGGATGCTTATCGGTCGTTTTGTCACTGGATCGCGTTTCTCGCACTGACAGCCGCTTAGAGAAATGCTGACCGTCACAATCTGTAGTCACTCGAGCACGACTGGGTCTTGAACGACGACGTGCAACACCTTCCCACATCTATTGCTGTCAATAGCGGTTATCTATTAAAATGCGCATCACAACCTAGCACTGCTACTCTTTGCGTAGACCAAGTACCCAAGCAGTGGAGAATGAAGCAAGTACGGATCATAACCCTAAGAACGTTATCATTTTAGGTGGGACCATTTTTATAATAAATCTTACACTGCAAATGCCTGGGAAGTGGGTGAGGGAAAAAGGAGGTACAATAACCCGTTGTAACATCATCATTCTACAGGTGGGGCTATTTTTTCTATAAATTAATACTACTAATGCCAAGTCTAGGGGAAAATGAGGAAGTGAAGAAACTAGGGATCATAATCTATGTAGCCTCATCCTTCTAGGAGGACCATTTCTTGATAAATCTTACACTACATATACCAAGTGCCCGGTAAGTAAGGGAGAGAAGAAAGTAGGAATCATAATCCTATGTAACTTCATCTGTCTAGGTAGGGCTTTTTTTTTCTTCTTTTGACTAATGCCGAGTATCAGGGGAGTGAAGAAGGTAGGGATCACAGTCCTATGTAGTCTCATTCTTCTAGGTGGGACCTTTTTTTTAGGAATGAAGGAAGTACGGATCGTGGCGTCATCTTTCTAGAAGTTCTAGGTGGGGCCATGTTTTGATAAATCTTACGCTACAAATGCCAAGTACCGGGAGTGAAGAAACTAAGGATCATAGTCCTCTGTAGTGTAGTTTTTTTTTTTTTTTTTTCTGTTGTTTTTTTGATAAATCTAGAACTACGAATGCAGAGTATCAGGAAAGTGAAGAAGGTGGAGATCACAGTCCTATGTAGTCTCATTCTTCTAGGTGGGACTTTTTTCTGAGGAGTGAAGGAAGTATGGATCGTGGCGTCATCTATCTAGGAGTTGTAGGTGGAACTATTTTTTTGGTAAATCTTACACTACAAATGCCAAGTACCAGGAGTGAAGAAAGTAAGGATCATAATCCTGTGTAGTAATGGTTTTTTTTTTTTTTTTTGATAAATCTAGAACTACGAATGCAGAGTATCAGGAGAGTGAAGAAGGTAGAGATCATAGTCCTATGTTGTCTAATTCTTCTAGGTGGGACCTTTTTTGAGGAGTGAAGGAAGTATGGATCGTAGCGTCATCTTTCCTAGGAGTTTTAGGTGGGACTATTTTTTTGGTAAATCTTATACAGCATGTGCTAAGTACTGGAGAGTGAAGAAAATAGGCATCAAAATGCATATGTGGTGTACTGTAGTTGGGATTTTTTTTTTTTTTTTTTTGGTAAATCTAATACCACAAAGGTCAAAAGTATTCGGGGGAAAGCGAGGGGAGGGGGCAGTAAACAAAGTCGGGATCATACACTACCCTATTGATGCACGGCACCACAAGTGTCACACATGGCCGCTGAAGTGCTGTCACCGTAGCTGAAAAAGAACTTCTGCCGAATACGAGATGAATCAAGTTCAGTGGACGTGACCGTTACTTCGGTTTAACTCAAGTGCCAACTCTGTATTTATTGGAAGGATAGGTGATCTAAATTTTACGGCTGGTGAGTAATATCACACACACCCAGGAGTCAAGTAAACGTTATGTCTCTCCCAATACAGACACTTCTGCTTAGTCTATTAGTGTCAACGTTGTTTATGGTTTCCGCCTGGAAAGCCTTACTCGAAGGGACCAATTTCCGCGAAATTAGTCCGTTAACAGTGCCCAAAATAGACTACCACAATCAATAAATATCAGGTCGCGCAGTTAAATCGGCAAGGCATTAGCCAGTAAAATGAAAGCAATAGAATTGTTTCACACTCATAGGAGCGACAGCGATAAACTGATACGCGCAATGTGGATGGAAGGGGAAGGGGGATAGAAGTTGAAGCCAGGTTAGGCCTAGCTTGCGACCACAATTGAAGGTAATGAACAATGTTCAATTGCCGACTGATTCACATTACAGCCGAATCCAATTTTATTTTCAGCAAAGCGGTGTCCTATATCAAAATGGGCCACACTCTGATTGTCAGGGTGATACCTCAAATCTTAATTACGAATCACAATATGATTGCTTATCTACTATTAAGTGAAATGTCTTACGTAAAACTTCTAAAACCGATGCCGCTGTGAGGCAAGAAGATTAATTATCTTCAATTGTGCAGAAGTTTTCTTCCTGCTGACTCTGGTTTCGAATCACGAGGCATGTGTAATCTTTTTTTTTTTTTTTTTTTTTTTGCTTTTTCCTACGACACTGGCTTTTTCCTTTCCCTGGAACCACAACAACAAAACAAAACAAAACAAAAACACAAGCTTAAGTAATGTTTTGTGTCAGGTTCTCTTCACATGGTGATTACGGAGGACATGCACACATTTTTTAAAATTATTTTTTATAAATATAAATTAATATTTAAACTAAAATTATTTCTTTCTTAAATGTTCTGTCTTATAGCCCTTTCTCTGGACTATGAGCCTACATCTAGATTTCCAAGATAACAGGGCATTTCTTAAAATTGATAGTGGTATTTTATTCCACTCCTCTTTTCATAGTCCAATCATTGTTTTAGGTCTGCGTTTAGAAAGCGCTCTCTCTTTTTAGCAGTCCGAAGACACAATAGTCCATTGGTGACACATCTCTGTACTTTGAAAGAATATGAGCAAAATATACAGACTTGATACCCGTTTTTTTCAAGACATAGAGTAATAGATTTTGATGTATGACAGTAGATCATTGCTCCTTACCTGATGGAGTTCTATTCTTTGAAGGCTCTGTGGATAAAGGAATGGTACTTCATCTTTGAATATAGGAGTTAGAGCATTATTTTGATAATATGTAGAATTGATTTTAACATTCTTTTCAACTTTTCTTAACTTTAAATTTCTCATTGTACGAGAAACGAGCAATAATCATGAATCCTTTTATGGAAACTTTCTTTGGATTCTTGGAACCAAGTCTTTTTCTGCTCTTTTGCGATAGTAAATCGATTTGTTTTTGTTACAGTCGTTTAAGTAGATCATTGCTTCTTCAACAGTCACAATAAAGTTCCATCTGTCTCCGGCTAAGTGATTTTCATAAAGAAGTGTTCTGCGCTCAGCCAAAACACGGTGTAGACTTCTTTACGAAAATCACACAATGTTCATTGCCTAGGCAAAAGACAATGAAAATTAAGTTTTTCGTTTTTCCCTCAGATTCCAATCTTTGTTTATTACCTTGTTTACAGTTGATACAGAGATTTTTAACGACTTAGCGATTGCTCTTTGAGTCGGTGGATTTTCTTTTAAAACCAGAGACCTTACTTTTGAAATAGTTGTAAAAGTACGTACCTTTTTCGGATATTCGTTTGGTGTTCTTTTTCATGTTAAAAGAAATACTTGACGATTTTTCCCTCTATTATTAATAATATTGCTTATTTTACATTTAGAACTGCTAATTCCACGATTTTCAAAGCGTTTTTTAATTACAGAATAGGAATATTTGTCTTCGTAAAGAGCAGAAACATAACCTTCCATCCACAGCTTGTTTACGTACGCCATTTTCTTAGCAGACGATATTTAACTGCAGCAGATGTTTCTTTTGTGTTCATCTAATACGCAGTAGCCAGTTTCAATTCTTTGAACTTCCTTTATTTTCTGTAACTTCTTATCAAAAACGTTGTAAAAATGTGTGAACATCCTCTGTATGTACAAAACAGGCCAACGATTTAGCAGTAAATTTTGCTTTAAATCTCCTAAAAATGCAACAGGAACATTTATTTTTCTCAACGGGAAATATATTGAAAATTGGATGCTCTTTTTTTTTTTTTTTTTTTTTTTTACTTTGCGGGTTCAACAACCACAATGAGCAACTCGTAGATCAGATGGTGAAATTATTAGCGAGTGAATACATCTTTTAAAGCCTCAGAATGATTTCACAGGAGTGATAGGTTTTCGAAAGCATCATGAATGGCTGTGTATGAAAGCGTAATTACTCCTATTATGTAATTACTCTGTAACGTATGTTCTATTTTAACTTTCCTTTTGAGTTTCTTTTTTCTCTGTAAATTTGAGTTTGTTCTCAAATTTACAGAAAAAAAAAAAAGAAACTCAAAACTAGAAACTCATTTTCTAACCTTAACGTTATATATTTTCCCTCAAACGAGAATAAAATTGGCAACACAGTGAGGTTGGAACAAGAGTGACGTGTGTGTGGCTAGATAAGAACGATAGATAAACAAGTTAGTAAAATCATGCAATGCATTGATTATGATACGCTTTCCAACATACCAGAAATCATTACTCAAGTTTATGAGGATAATAGCTGTGGAATAAATCTTGCTCCTGTGTCCTGACCTTTGACCCCATTTCGATGATATTCCACAGAACCGGTTCAGTATAACTCAGGAATAACATACTAAAGTTTTGTCGCAATTAGACGCATTTTTACATAAGTTATGAGAATAATGGCTGTGGAATAAATCTTGCTTCTGTGCCATGACCTTTGACCCCATTTCGTTGATATTCAACATAACCGGTTCACTATACATTTGGAACAACATGATAAAGTTTTGTCGCAATCGAAGCATTTTTACGTAAGTTATGATGCATAAGGGCAAATGGAATGGATCCCGCTATTATGTCCTGACTGACCTTTGACCCCATTTCGCCCATTTTCAATTGGGTTCGTCCCCATGTGGTTCCCTACCACATACGAAAATTTCATCGAAATCGAACCATTTTTACGCAAGTTATGACGCATAAGGACAATGGAATGGATCCCGTTCCTATGTCCTGATCTTTGACCCTATTTTACCCATTTTCGATAGGGTCCGTCCCCAGGTAGTCACCTACCAAATGCTAAAATTTCATCGAAATCGAACCATTTTTAAGCGAGTTATTGTGCGGAGGGACAAGACGGACAAAGCTGGAGCATATACGCTGCTTCTTCAACCTACGGTAGGAAAGCGTAAAAACGCAATGCAGAGGTTGTTTAAGGAGGATCGATGTTATTGATGATAGACGTGCTGTTATACTGTGTTTGGTTGTTAAATTACTGATATTGTATCGAGTAAGCCAGTAAACCATATGTGAGTGTGGAGTACCCCCCCCCCCCAAAAAAAAAGTACTTGTAAGTACTAGTTGACCTCTTTCTTGTGTACCTTCTAATATTGCATTGACTTAGCACACATAACGTAATGACTGACGTAAGGACTAAGTTACAGCGGAAAGAAAATTACGTTATAACTCCTATTCTGATGTACGACAGTGAAGTCAGGTTGGGAAAGGGGTTTGTCATTGGGGAAATTAGGGAATTCAAGAAGTCAATGGGGAGCGAAGTCTTGTTACTGAGAAGGGAAATGCTAAAATCTCTGACCGGTGACATTTTCTGCTGACTTGTGGGCAAATATCATCATATTTTTTTACCCCTGTCTATACCACAAAGCACAAATCACGCATCCCCTGAAGAATTTTCGTTTTTCTCACTTGCGTAGCTGAAAAGCAGTGAAAACATTTGGAATTCACCAACAGGTGTCCTACCTAAATGCGTACATAGTAATTAATAAATTCAACGACGTTATGTGGCACAAAACGGGAACTTCACAGCTGCGTAACTTAAACTTACAAAGGAACACCTCAGAGAGTATTGCTTTCCAAGTTTAAGTTACCAAAGAAACCGCTACTGTTATAGACACCACTTTAAACAACCAGAAGATGCAGTCTTCCTCAGTTGTCAGTGAGGCCTTATCTATGTACCGAATTGTCACTATGAATGAAATTGATTTCGGTATTCTAAAGCTAGACTGCAGCACTGTTACTACTTCAATTCAAAAATAAAACGGAAATAAAACCGGGTTGAAATCGGGTCAGAAACACCTTGACCCGACCCGTTTGACCCGCAAGAAATTGCCAACCCGCTGACACGTAACCCGTTTCCACCTATGCTGAGCAGCACATTTATTTATTTATTTATTTATTTATTTATGAAACTTCTATATACTTTCCTTCACAACCACTTTATTTATGGGAACGTCGTACCCCATACAATTCTTACGGGAAGGCCATTTCCCACCGTTCCCGCCCACTTTCACCACTGCCTTTTATACATTAAAAATCAGTAAAATCTAGTTTTTCTCTCTCTCTCTCTATCTCTCTTCCCATCAGTTTTAAACTTTAATCTCGCAGATGAGCTAAGCGCCAAATGAGAGAGGGCTAGATATCGACTTCGTTGTCGAGAATGCCATGGCATTTGCATTTTTACTTTAGTTCTCCATCGTTCCTTTTTAACTTGCGTAACTTGTTTGAAGTTCAACATTCATGAAGAACGTTAAACATAAAGTGATACGTGGCGCATACTATGCCGATTTAAAGTTAATTGATTCAGCACATCCAAATGTCCAGTAATTCTGTCAAGATATAGCTAGGCCATTTAAAATTACAAGGAAAAACCTTCAGGACACACATGGTGCTTTCTTTAGTTAAATGCACTGCTCGACATAGTAAACGCTACACCAGGGAGTATAGTATCTGTTGGAGCGCCATGCAAATTGGCGGGTATATGTCGACAGTTGGGTTACGTATACAAGGCCGTTCCATAAAAACTGAGAGTAATTTTTTCTGTTGGCAACACTGCGAAGGAGTGAAATGCGTTGTGCGATATAATTTTTGCTATCGTTTGGGTAAAACGGCTCCAGAAACAGTTGATTTAATGAAAAAAGCTTAGAAAGATAAATGTTTGGGTGAGTCAAACGATTTTTAGATGGAACAATGATTTCGAAAATGGGCTTTTCTCGGCAGAAATCGCTCCTAGGCCTGGTCGACCTGACAGTGTTGTTAACACTGGGAAATCCTGCAAGAAGATCGAAGAATGATATGTGAAGACATAGTGGCGTCGACTAATGTTTCAAAAACTTCGTGTTTTTCAGGTGGGTACCTCATCACCTGACGTGAGAACATTTGTTAGCCAGAGTTCAGGTATGTCATGAGTGGAAACAAATAATTGCAAAGGATCTAAACTTTCTAAACACAGTAATAACTGCCGATAAAACATGGATCCACTATTTCGACACCTTCACGAAGCGCGCAACGAGTGCCTGGAAACACAGGCTCGCCTTCCCCGAAAAAAGTCCGCCAAACCAAACCAGCTGGGAAGGTGATGATGATAATTTTCTTTGATCATAAAGGTGTAGTCTACCAGCATGCCGTTCCTCCACAAATTACTGCGGAGGAACATTTCAGTCTTGAAGCGTCTTTGAGGACACATATCGATTAATCGACCGGAACTGGTGGGCAAGTGGATCCTACACCATAATACCCGCCTACATATGTCTGCTTGTGTTCAACAGTTTCTTACGAAATGCAGTATTGAAATCATTCCACAGCTTACCTACAGTCCTGACCTCGCCCCGTGTGGTTCTGAGGAATACCTGAGCCCACAATTGGGTGGTGTAGTGGTTAGCATACTCGAGCGCCAGCCGGGAAACGCGGTTTCGATTCCCGCTCCAGCACGACGAAATTTTAAAGTTTTCGGATATTGTCTGACTTACTTTTGATGTCACATTTCCACCAATAAACGGATTCACAACTTCAAAATTTATGTTGTACAATTATGTAATCCCGTATTTCATTCGTTGTTATTTTTTATTATAAAACATTATTTGTTGGTTTTTCTTTAAAAAAACATTGACGGCTGAGGGAACTTTGTGCTGTGGAAGGTGAAGGAGCGGTGTCTGAAAAAATGATAAGTTATTGGCTTCAGGTATTTAAAAATGTGGACTGCACACTTGAAGACAAAGCACGTGCTGGAAGACCTTCGACGGCGAATTCCGAAACTCTACGCCAAAGCGTAGAGTCAAATACGTGCACAAGCACTAGACAACTGTCAAATGAGCTAGAAATACCTCAGCCCCCGATTGTTCGCGAGCTGCAGAAGCTCGGTAAAATGCACAGAAACTGTCGACCAGTACCCCATGAACTGACTGCAGCTCAAGTCCAGCGATGTGTGCATGTGTATCGCCAATTGCTGGAAAATCCCCAGGGCTACTGTTTATTTAGGCGAATTGTGACATGTGATAAAAAGCGGATACTTTTTCCGGAATCCTGACATGTGAAAACAAAGGTTAAATTCCGAAAAAAACACTGGAACCTGTCCCTAAAAGAAGACGATTCGAGCACGAAGTTATGCTATGCGTATGATGGAACTCTAAGGCCGCCATTCATGGGGGATTGGTTCCAGATGGGCAAGGCGTTAATACGCATCTGTAGTACTGTGGCCAGTTGGAGCGAATGTACGTCGCTTTAAGTCCAAAAGATCCTGCTCTTGGAAACCATAACTTTCTTCCAACAGGATGATGCTCCGGCTCATTGTGCCCAGTCAACGAAGGGTAAAATACTGGAACTGGATGGTTTTGAACTAATGTTCTACCCTGCTTATAGTTCCGAACTTATGCTTTCGGATACCACTTATTCCGGTCCATGGCACATTTTCTACGTGGTGAAATACTTCCAAAACATTCATGATGTTGATCTTGGGGTCCAAGACTTCTTCGCCTCGAAATCAAAGAAATTTTTGCGCAGCGGCATTCCAGACATTTCGAAGACTAAACTTTTATACGGTCGAGTCACATTATTGTGACCACCAGCTAATACCCAGAGTAATAGCCGTGTGCAGCGTGGACAGCGTGGACAGCAGCTAGACGGGCTGGGAGTGTCTCAATAAGGTGCTGGAAGGTGTTGACAGGTATGTGGAGCCATGCTGACTGCAATGATTTTGACAGCCGCTGGAGGGTGCGTGGTGGAGGACCCATAAAGCGAACAACACGATCGAGGTGGTCCCACAAATGCTCAATTGGGTTTAAGTCAGAAGAAGAAGAATTAGTGGGCCAGAAAAGTACACTGAAGTCTTCATCGTGCTCTTCCAACCCCTCTCGGACATTACTAGCTGTGTGACATATCGCATTGTCGTGCTAGAATATCCCATCCGCCTCAGGGAAGACAATCAGCATGTATGGGTGTACGTGGTCTGCAAGGATGGATTTATAACGAATTCGGTCCAAAGTGCCTTCAACAGGTATGAGTGGACCCAGAGAATGCCACGAAAACATTCCCCAGACCATAACGACCAGCTTGTGTTCTTCCAACAATGGTAGGAGAGTGAGTGTTCACCGATGTTTCTCGCCTTATACGCTAACATCCATCCGTTCGATGAAGCAGAAAACGTGACTCATTGGAGAAGGTAATTTTTTGTCAATCAGAGGAGGTCCAATTCCGATGCTGCTGTACAAATGTAAGGCTTTTCTGCGATGCACATTCGTTAGCATAGGTGCAGTGACCATCCGTCTGCATCGGAGCCCCATACGCAGCAGGGTTCGCTGAACTGTCGTTTTAGACGCACTTCCGGTAGCCCCCTGGTTCCTTCGGCCAGTGAGTTGCTCCACTGTAGTGTGTTGATCGGCTCTCAAGCCCCTTCGAAGCCGACGTACACCTCTCACATCAGTGCTACGTGATGCTCCGCTGTTTCCACATCGCTTATTCACAATGGGGCCATTTCTCCAATCACGATACACTTTAAGCACGCGAACAGTTCACAAACAGTGCTGTTTCAGAAATACTGCCACCCTTGGCCCGAAAGCCGATAATCATCCCTTTTTGCAAATCTGACAAATCGCTCCTTTTATCCACGACGGCAACGAGTGATATGTTTTCAGAATGTCTACAGCACACCTTATATACCTCCAAGCCAGATCACGACACGTGCCTTCTTTCATTGGCCACGCGTTGTTGACGTCAAAAGTAGGAGGTTGGTCACAATAATGTGACTCAACTGTGTATTTATACATGCTTTCATCAACTGTCAGAAAACGACAATGACTTTAAATAACCGTGGTATTTCTTCTATCACGCCACAGTTCGAAAATTTATTCATCAACGGTGTACGGAAGAGCGTTTCAGAATGATGCGAAACATCTTAAACGATTGCTGCACTGTTCGTCCCAATCTAAACTACGAACTTTATCAAGCGAAACAGACTGCCATCATTTCACTGTAAATTCCAGAAGACTCACATCAAGCTTCAAAAGTTTGAAACTAAAGCTAACATAATATTTAGAGAGTAATATCTCATGCTGATTAATACCCGACTTAGAAAAATGTAACAACATCTTCCTGCGACAGAAATTGATCCACAACTCGCTAAAATGCGGTAACAACTTTTCTCTCTGTCCTGTCACATCGCTTTGAATTTATTATTTCATGTTGAACCGAATTTCCTGCGGTATTAGAAGAATAATGATAACATTAATCACGTGTATATATTTTATTCTGTCACGTTTTAATATTTAAAACTATTTTCTTCACTTTCGCTTATTTAAAAGCATTTATTTTCGATATCACGACAGATCATGAGCATAATTGAAACTTAATTTAATATTTCTTTATTTAATTAATAATATTTTTTGCATCTATTCCCAGGATACTGAAGCGGCTGGAATATTTCCCCCTTAATTCATTTATTCTGGAAGACTAATTATTTTCGCAATTATTTCAGACGGCATATTAATGACATAGGACATTCCGAATTAATGCAGCAAATTATAAAATTACCCTTCTGTTAATTTTTTTTTAATTTTCCTTCCGTGTTTTTTAATATTTAACACAATATTCTGAAAGCCATTACGAAGAGAATTAAGTTATTTATATGAAGAAAGACATGTTCAGTTCATCCCCCTTTCGTTTCCCTTCTTTCTTAAAAATAGCTTATACATTTAGTTGCGCACAAAAGGATCATGCACACACACACAAGGTTTTTAAAGCATCTGAAGCTTTCAAGTGCCCAATTACCAGAACAAGTGGGACAAAATGTGTGCCTACAAAGCGTGATACATGCTGTGTAACGAAAGGTTACAAGATACTGCTCCCGATATAAAATTTTAATTTTGTTTTTAGTCACAACCCTGCGCATGCAACAGTAATAAACAAGTTAGTAAAATCATGCAATGCATTGATCATGATACGCTTTCCAACATACCAGAAATTATTACTCAAGTTATGAGAATAATGGCTGTGGAATAAATCTCGCTCCTGTGTCCTGACCTTTGACCCCATTTCGATGATATTCAATAGAACCGGTTCAGTACACCTCAAGAATAACTTACTACAGTTTTGTCGCAATAGAAGCAGTTTTACGCAAGTTATGAGAATAATGGCTGTGGAATAAATCTTGCTTTTGTGCAATGACCTTTGACCCCATTTCGTTGATATTCAACAGAACCGGTTCACTATACCTCTGGAACAACATGATAACGTTTTGTCACAATCGAAACATTTTTTGGTAAGTTATGATGCACAAGGGCAATGGAATGGACCCACCTCCAGTGTCCTGACCTTTGACCCCATTTCGCCCATTTTCATTTAGGGTTCGTCCCCAGTGGCTCCCTACCACATACTAAAATTTCATCGAAATCGAACCATTTTTATGCAAGTTATGACGCATAAGGGCAATGGAACATATCCCGCTCTTATGTCCTGCCTGACCTTTGACCCCATTTCGCCCATTTTCAATACGGTTCGTGCCCAGGTGGTTCCCCACCACATACTAAAATTTCATCGAAATAAAATCGAACCATATTTACGCATGTTATGACGCATAAAGGCAATGGAATGGATTCCACTTTTATGCCCTGACCTTTGACCCCATTTGGCCCATTTTCAATAGGGTTCGTCCCCAGGTGGTTCCTTACCAAATACTACAATTTCATCGAAATCGAACCATTTTTACGCAAGTTATGACGCATAAGGGCAATGGAATAAATCCCGCTCTTATGCCCTGCCTGACCTTTGACCCCAATTTGCCAATTTTCAATAGGGTTCGTGCCCAGGTAGTTCCCTACCACATACTGAAATTTCATCGAAATCGAACCATATTTACGCATGTTATGACGCATAAAGGCAATGAAATGGATCCCGCTCTTATGGCGTGACCTTTGACCCCACTTCACCCATTTTCAATAGGGTTCGCCCCCTGGTGGTCCCCTACCACATACTAAAATTTCATCGAAATCGAACCATATTTACGCAAGTTATGACGCATAAGGGCAATTGAATGGATCCTGCTCTTATGGCGTGACCTTTGACCCCACTTCACCCATTTTCAATAAGGTTCATTCCCTGGTGGTCCCCTACCACATACTAAAATTTCATCAAAATCGAACCATTTTTACGTGAGTTATCGTGCCGACGGACGGACGGAAAAAGCTGGAGCATATACGCTTCTTCAACCTACGGTTGGAAAGCGTAAACAAATGGATTAGCTGCCGTCACGACTCACGCATTTTCATAAAAATATCAGAACATTCAGTTTCCATACCAGTTCCTTAAATTGTTAGAAGAGAAGTTTACTATCTGTATAGACTAGCAGTTGTGCCCGTACTCCGAACGGTGAATCAAAAAAGTAATTAAGAGAAAGAAAAGTAATTTAAGATCCGTAACTGTTTTACGATTTAGAATAGTGTCGTGACGTCAATACATACGGTTTGACATGAAACACAGCAGGCTTTGGCGCCCTTTAATTTTAAATAAAAATTTCATTGAAATTTTTCAGCATTTTAACATTTCTGGCATAATTACCTTGAAACCTATCAGCATTTTGAACAGTAAGGCTAAGCATCCCTTTTGAAGTTTTTGGTTTTCAGACTGTTCTAGGTATAGTAGTGGTAGAAATATTCAAGCAATGTTCCAAAGCCGCCATTTTTTTTTCGAACTTTTCTAGGTAACCGAACCTTAAGACCTTATTAGCATCCAATTTTCAGAACTCTAGGTTATTTAAAAGTGGGCAAACAAGAAGCAAAAAAAAAAAAAAAAAATACAAGCAGATGATATTCCAAAGCCGCCATTTTGATTCTTATGGTTTTCAAACTTTTCTAGGTATTCGGACCTTAAAACTAATCAGCATACTAATTTTCGATCTCTAGGTATTTTAGAAGTGGTCCAATGATTCAGGAAAAATCCAGACAGACAATGTTCCAAAGCGGCCATTCAGATTTTTTTTCGGACTTTTCTATGTACCCTGACCTTTAAGCATGCCAATTTTAATATCTCTAGGTCATGAAGAAGAGGTCGAATAATTCGTGGACGGAAACACTCGCATTTTCTTACCTTGCTTTATATTTATAGAAGACTTCAACAACCTCCGAGAGTTCAAAGATAGAGTTTGGCGATCACTGAGAAGAGAGGTCCCAGCAAGTTGACAGTTACAGCGAAACAAGCCCATTTGTCGGTGGAGGGATTCGAACCAGAGCTGAGTTCTAGCTCAATTTTAAGAGCCCGAGCCCGAAATATGTCAGCCTGAGCCCGCCCGAGCCCGAATTTTGTATTGCGAGGCAGAGCCCGGGCCCGAACGAGCCCGAAAACTATAACTAACATTTGAGGCATTGAGAAAATTCTCCTCTTCCAGACTTTCACTTTTTTCTCCCTGTGTAATTAACCTATGTCTTTCTGAACTGCCTAGTTGGAAAGGTATGTCTATCTATTTCTATAGTTTCTTTGGCCATTCATTTCTTCTTTGAATGTTTCGGGGTCGGGCATCAGGTAAAATCGGGAGGCACAACAGTCTAAGTCGTACGTTGCCCAACAGATTTAGCAAGGACCTGCCCCCTACTACTTATAGTTTAACTTTTACTTCGCAGAAATCCAGTAATTCATGGCCTATGGTATTTGTTACCCAAGCCCGGAAGGAATAGCCCTGCCGAGTTCTACTCCCCGTCTAGAATCAGTTGCCGAAGAATTATCTTTAACAACTAGGAAGTGTAAAAAAGCCTTGTCTGCTAAATCATACAAAATAACATCAAAAGAAAACTGAAGAAAATTATCTCCCTCTCACAGCACGAGCCAGAACTCGAGTAAGTGTTGTGCAGCCCGAGCTTAGTTCAGGCCCGGGATTGACTCCGGGTTTTCGGGCTCGGGCTTGTGCCCTCTCAGCACTGATTCGAACCCACTTTTCGCTCCGGAGTCGCTGTTTCATCTCTGAGGTAGGTAAGTCAATATATACCCCTTCCCTTTATAAATGGCTGGGGAGGAATCGTAGGTTTCCGGGTCAGCCGACAAAGCATGCTTGAAGTAACTCCCTGTAGAAGAAGGAATTATCGTTAATTCCAGACGATATGCGGAAGAAGCATCCCACATTTTTCGAAACTCATGCCTAAGAGATTCATTTTACGTTCGGGAGCCAATATAGCGAAACAAGCCCATTTTGCCGGTGATGGGATTCGAACACACGCCTCCTCGCTCCGGAACCAATTGTTCTCCCAACTAAACTACACCGACGAAGCGTACACTGTAAAAAAAAAAAAAAATCTGAAATTCACGAGTCACTTCCCGTCATTTCTTTCGTGAATTAATGAAGCCTATTTCTGACACAACTCTTTCCGTGAAATGACGGAAAGAAACCTGAATTTCACGGATTTTTCGTACCACGGGGAAATTCTGAATTTTCAGAAACCTTTCCTCAATTTCTTTCTTATATTGACGGTAAATTACCGTTTAAGATATGTGTTAAAGCAAAATTCTGAATTTTCAGAAACCTTTCTGCAATTCCTCTTGTACATTAATGGAAAAACTCCGTTCTCACCTTTTCCATATCCGTACGATGAGACATTACCGGTAATAGGAGCGATTGGTCAGAATTCTTGAGGTTTGATTAACTTTTAAATTTCAATCATCTGTCGAATTTTGAAGTTCCGTAGCGAGATCAGATATTGTGGATAGCATATCGCAATGATTTTGTTTATCGTGACACAGGATTTCTTCTCCTTTTCCCTATTTATTATATGATATAATGTGTTACTGTAAAAAACCGTGTACAACTTATTATACAGATAATTATACGATGTATGTGTATCATCAGTCTTTGGACAACTTAAGACAAAAGCTATTATAGCTATCAAGAGTAAATTTTATATTTATGAGCTTGAGGGGGGGGAGTGAAATAATATTATTAAAATAAAGTCATTGTCAGTTTAAAAAAATAAAGTTGCAAAGCATTTTGTTGCTTCGAAAAATCACGATGAGCAATGCTTAATTTGTGAAGTCCTCCTACAGAAAAAATAAATTATCACAAACCTATTCAGAAAAAAATAAGCTCCAACAGAAAATAAAATAACTAAATCCCTCGTATTGATGACAAAAAAAAACTTCATTGTCACGCAATTTCATTTACGATATACGTGACTCAGTTTTCCGAGTGTCTGTGGCTCAGTTGTTAAAGGCGTGCGTTACCTGTTCAAACGAACCTGGTTCAATTCTGACTAGAGCAGAAGGATTATCTGGGGAATGTGCTGAAAAATGCAGGTTCGTCGGTTTTGCGGAATTTCATTTTAAATACGGAAAAACCTGAAACGGACTTCTCAGAAATAAACGGATTTTCTGACTACGGAAAATCTGTGAAAATACGGAAGTTAAAATAAACGGGCACTTTAAAAAAAAAAAAGGAATTTTCTGAAAAGCACGGATACCTACCGGCAACTTTGCTGCACGTTATTTTCAGAAATGTTCCGTGAATTCACACCACTTATTTTTTACAGTAGATCGCTGCAACTTTGCCATCTTGACAAGTGCATCACCTATGAGGTGGGAACATCACGCGGTCACATATGCATTAAATTAGCTTTGCATTAGGACCCCCCCCCCACCATTTTACATATTTGGGGCGATAACGAAGTACCGCGTGATATCAACGTCACACGCGGTTACCATCAATTGTGCCCAACTCTGTCCGTAATTTGTAAACGTTTACCAGCAATGGGGAAACATGGCGACGTAAGCCAATTTGACCGCAGTCAGATAGTTGGGGCCCAACGGGCAGGCGTCAGTATTTGGGAAACAACAGCGCTTGTTAGGTGCTCCCATACTACTTCATTAAGAATGTACCAAGGCTGGAACAATTATGCGCAGATATCCAGCAGAAGGGCTCCCATTGGTCAGCCCCGCACGATTGATCCCAGAGGTGAGCGTAGGGTATCACGACTACTATTTCAGCCTCGACGTACAACAGCCACCCATCTCACCCACCAGAACAACAGCGGTGCAGTTCGACGTATTTCCACATGCACATGCGCAGTATCTTGCTTCGCCTGGGGTTCCACAGCCGGAGGCCAACGAGGGTACCCATGATGACGCCCAGTCATCGCAAACAACGTCTCGCATGAGCCAAGGAATGTCAGCCATGGACCCTTGATAGATGGAAGAAGGTCGTCTGCAGTGATGAATCCCGTTTCATGCTGCTCCATGCTGATGGTCAGGTTCGCATATAGTGTAAACTGAACGAAACCCTATTCCCTCGTAGCACCGTTGGGGGTTCAACAAGCCAATGGAAGTGGTGATCTGGTCTGGGAAGCTTTTCCCTGGCGAACCCTAGGACGCTGCGGGGAGCTGTTAGCAGACCACCTCCATTCATAACTGCAGGAGGTTTACCTGCACATCTTTCAAGAGGACAACGCACCGTGTCATCGGGCTCGTATAATTATTGAGTGGTTGGAAGAACACGACAACGAAATCGCCACATTGCCTTTGCCGCCAAACTCCCCTGACCGTAACCCAATTGAACATTTGCGGGACATGCTAGAACACGGTGTGAGAACTCCTGATCCTCCTCCACGGAATGAGCGTGAACCGACGGAGCTGCTGCAGCGGATATGGGTCAAGTTACGCATGGAAGATGTTCGACAACTTGTAGAATTTGTTCCTAGGCGTCTGTTAGCCTTGACTGCACAGAAAGGTGGACCAGCGCGTTATTAGGTAGTTGTTCCTACT
The DNA here is from genome assembly GCA_039090855.1 of Macrothele yani. Lineage (NCBI taxonomy): Eukaryota > Metazoa > Arthropoda > Arachnida > Araneae > Macrothelidae > Macrothele > Macrothele yani. The sequence continues at coordinate 106,046,051 of CM077024.1, forward strand.
CTAAAGCGTATAATACAATTGAAATCGGTAATGTTAACATCTCGCGAACTTATGCAGTTTGAGGGATATGATAGCAGTCGCGTTATACAGGGTACTCCTAGTTTTGTCCTATTTTTAGAAAATTATTAAAAAATAACTACACCACTTACAGACAAGATTTTCTGGGCTTGAAATGTAATCATTTAAAGCTTTCTATGATATAAACTAATACACTTTTGTAAGTGTCACTGTAGTTCTACGGAGTGTACTCAATTTCTCGCTATGTCCGTTGTAATAAATCCATATCAACAGCAGCAATGGCGTTGACGATCCATTCCTTTAGGTCCTTTAAGTCACTCACCTTTATTTGACGAATCTCCATAAAAAATTCTAGTGGGGTTATATCAGGTGAATAGGCTGGCCACAGAATTGGGCCATCTCCGCCAAGCCAGCGCCTTGAGAACGCAATATCCAAGTAGTAGCGAACAGTTGCTCCGCAGTGGGGAGGAGCTCCGTCTTGCTGAAAACTGGCATCTGGCTGAAGGTCTTCGGCTTCTGGCACAGGAAAATTTTGTAGCATATCTAAATAGACATCTGCGTTGATAGATTTTTGCATGAGGATAAACGAGCTATTAGGGGTATGCAAAAGTTTCCGCCGTTTCAAAGAGAAAGCAGACAGGAACAATCAGGAAACCAGTACACATTTATTCAACAAAATATTGACCGTTAGCATCAATGACCTTTTGCCATTTTTCAGGCAACAAATAAATGCACCTGTGATAGAAGGAATCAGGTTTTGATCTGAAGAACGCAGTGACGAAATTTTCCACTTCTTGAACTGTGGTGAACCGTTGTTGGGCTAGGGCATGTTGCGTAGGGCGAAACAGATGAAAGTCTGAAGGGGCAATGCAGCCGGGTGCCGTAAAAACTCCCAGTGTAACTGTTCAAGGGTTGATTTCGTGGTGGCACCGACATGTGGTCTAGCATTATAGTGTAACAGGATGACTGGGCGGCGTCCTTTAGCTGTCCATGCGCGTTTTTGCACGATTGCGGCGTTCAATTTCATCAACTGATCGCTATATCTTTGGGCAGTGATTGTTCCGCCCGGTTTTAACAGTTTGAAGTACATCACTCCTTACATATCCCACCACACACACACAACATCAGCTCTTTGATGGCTGGTCTGGGTCGACCCAGGATCGTTTCCGTACGAGGTTGCCGCAATAAACCCATTTTTCATCGCCGGTGACAGCCTTCCACAAGAAATTCTTCTCTTGAAACCTCTTCAGCAACGACATGCTGATGCCCAATCGTTGACCTATATTACCCTCCGTTAAAGTATGCGGAAACCACTTACCAATCTTCTGGATCTTCCCCAAGGCCTGTAGACGCTGTACCACCGTCGATTGAGCCACTTTCAAACGTTTCGCCAGTTGTGTGGTACATTGTGTGGCATCCTCTTGCAACAGCGATTCCAGCTCCTCGTCTGCGAGTTCCTCCGGTCTACCTGCACGTGGCTTGTCTTCCAAGCTCAGATCACCTTTCTTAAACCTGGCAAACCATTCTCAACACGTCCACTCACCCATAACCATTTCGCCATACACCTGATATATTGAACCGTATGCTTCACTCGCACTTTTCCCTAAATTAAACATGAATAACAAACAGTGCCGCAAATGAACTTTATCGACCGCCATGCTTGGCTTCATGTACGAACTGACAGCACGGGTCGGCGGCCGGTTAGACCTTTACAGCGCGGCCTAGCGGGGACGGCGGAAACTTTTGCATATCCATAATAGTAAAGCGATTGTACAAAAAACATTAATCTTAAGACTATAACAATATGAATTTGCGAGACCTGTGGGTTTTTCGAAACCCATATGCTCACATCATGTCTTTTAACTGCAGCTTATACGTGAAATGTGGACTTATTATTAAAAAGCACACGTTCAAGGAATTGTTATTCGTTCTGTAGGTGATCCATCAAGTTACAGGCCAATTCGAAACGGCGAGGCTTATCATTCTGCTCCAAATGTTGAACAATCTGGATTTTGTATGCGTATAACTGCAGCCTTTCATGCAAAATTCGCAACAAACTGTTGAGTTTTGAGTGGTAATGTCAATTGTGCAACAGCTGGTCGGGTTGACTTCTTTGGGCTGAGAGGGAAATGTTTTCTGTACTCGTTCGATGTCGTCTTCTGAAACACTGAGACGTCCACTTCTTGGCTTGTCCAACACACTACCAAATTCTAGAAATTCATCTTTCCAATGCTTAGTTCTTTTAGCATCACGAGGATTTCTGCCGAAACGAGTAATATAATTTCTTTGCACTTCAATTACTGATTCCGTTTTAAAAATCCACGCCACACAGATCGCTTTTTCCTGCACATTCACGCTTTTTTTTTTTTTTTTTTTTTTTTTTTTTGATTGGAGGTTTAACGACCACCGTGAGCAACTCAATGGGCTATAAGCAGTCGCCCGTCCCTAATTTAGGGTCACTGGTTCCAGGGAAGGGAGAGAGCCAGTGCCGTAAGACAAACACAACATCCATGCCTCACCGAGATTCGAACCCGGACCCCTTACGGACGAATGATCAGAGGCCAGCGCCTTAGACCACTGCGCCACCGGGGCGGCCATTCACGCTTTAAACTTGCATCTATGAACAGGAAGAAGAACTTGCGCCATCGACACGGAATGATACTAAAAAAAACTTCAGGTATTTATATTTCAAATGCTGCAAATCTTATTTCTGTGAATGACATAGTTACTTTTTTTTACCAATTTTCTAACAACAGAAGCTAGGTTTCACATTTTGGTTTCAGGCTTCTGAAACTAGCCAGAAACCTAAGTGTGCAGTTTTGGATCACCCTGTATTAGAGTCTTGCACGGTTAGAGGACCACCTATATTTGCAGATAACGGAGAGTGAGAATCGAAAGACAAGAGACCGTAGATCACTTGGAATATCAGTCAGTCGAAGCAAGTCGACCGTTTCCATACTACAAATTGCAGTCAAACGTGAAAACGTCCAGGGAAATCACTTAAGCAAACGGATTGAATTATGGTAAAAAATGGATGTCATGTCGGTGGCATGAGCTATTTACTGGGAAGCTATACAACTGCGGATTATAGCAGGCAGCGAGAATCGAGAGACAGACATAATCGATCGACGACGAGAAGAGCAGACACAGTAAGTAGATAATCATATGAACAAAAATGTGATTTAAGTGTTCAAATATCTACAGGTATAACGATAACTGGTTCTTGCACTGATTGAGAACTACATGAATTGCGTCTAAGCGACATATCCCGTCGTTCCTGAGATTTAGAACGTTGGAATCAGGTTTAGAGTTGGAATAAAGCGTCACTTCGTCTTCCAATCTTACCGTTGGATGTGGCTGTGAAGTGTTCCAAAGAAATGTGATTATTTATGTTGCTTTTGTTTTGTTTCTAAGTTTAATGACCATCACGAGTGACTCTAATAGCTATAAGCAGTCGCCCGTCCCTAATTTAAGCACACTAGTTCCACAAAAGGGAGAGAGAGGCAGTGATGAAGACAAAATACACCACCCATAACTCTTCCGGGACTCGAACCCGGCTCGCTTCGGGTAACTAGCCAGAAACCTAAGGGTGCGTCTGACCACTCGACCACTGCGTCGGCAATAGGTATATTTTAGCGACTATGTTCAGAGTACTCTGGGTCATTCTGTAAGAATGCTTTTTGTGCACCGGACTAAGTCGAGAGTTGCATTTATACACTCATCGTCAAAAAAAAAAAAAAAAAAAAAAATAGTTGCACCCAGAAGGAAGCAAGCGACAGGAATGAAACTTGGTGGGTAGGTTTGACATCGTGAGACATGCAAATGATTCAAGTATCATGCTCGCCCGCGCATGTGACGCCAGGAAGAAGGGGTCGTAGCGCCGTACCTGACCGGATACATAAGGTCGTCCCGTTGCACGTGTTTGCCATTCTGATTCGTGCTGTTGTGTTGAGTGCATTGTTTGCAAGTGAAGTATGCCTCTGAGAAAAGTTCAGAAGGAATTCGATCAGTTGGAGGAGTCCGAGAGGGGCCGCGTCGTCTGGCTCCGGGAAGCGAGATGGTCTTATCGCCGTATTGCGCGACACATGGGTCATGCGGATATCACTATAGCACGCTGTTGGCGACAGTGAATAGAACAAGGCACGCAGCAGTAACAGGTAGGGTCTGGGAGACCTAGACGACGGTTGTCCTACATGCGCGGAGTGACCCAACAGCCACGATTGCGGATATTCAGCTAGCAGTGGTGTCCTCCATGCATCGTCCGATTAGTGCCAGCACCATTGGTAGACGGCTGCACGACGTAGGACAACACGCACGCAGACCGTTACGACGACTGCCCTTAACACCATTACATCGTCGCCAAAGACTACAATGGTGTTGAGTCAGACTGTCATGGAGCCACTCAGAATGATAGCGGGAGATCTTCAGTGACGAAGTTTGCTTTTGTCTTGGAGGAGACGACCACCGAATCCGTGTGTGGAGACACCGTGGTCAACGCCAAGATGAACGGTTTGTTGTCGTGCGTCACACGTCCAGGTCTGGTGTCATGGTGTGGGGTGTAATTGCCTACGATGCCAGATCACCTTTGGTGATCATTACAGGCACTTTGACAGCCCAACGTTACGTTAATTAGGTCCTGCAACCAGTGGCCCTACCTTTTCTGAACGCTCACTCCGGTGCGATTTTCCAACAGGACAACAATCGTCTGCCATACTGCTGCTGTCTCGAGAGCTTGCCTTCAAGGCACTGACACTTTGCCATGGCCGGCAGCATCGCCAGACCTATCGCCGATTGAAAATGTGTGGGATGCTTTTGGACGCGCTACACGCACTTCACCCCTACTACACAATCTGCAGGAACTGCGTGAGAAGATTCAAGCTTCATGGGATGGCTTATCGCAGGACACCATTCAGAATCTGTACAACTCCATGCCGAGACGTCTGGCATGCTGTGTGAGCAAACATGGCGGCCCGACGCCATACTGAGAGACACTACTTATTGGCGTGTAGCTCAATAAATATTGCCCATATCAGTCTCAATGTTTAATCATTTATTGTTCCCGGTAACCTTTACTTTCTTCCCGAATAGCATTGCAATCCGACACGTCCTTCTGGTAAAAATATTTTTTGACGATGATTCTACTTCACAGTAGCCGCCAGTGACGGACTGGCCAGGATGTCAGCTTGCCCAATGGCAAGTGGGCCGCTGATGAAGTGGGCCTCCTTAAACATTAGACAATATGTGCAGATCATTGCTGTATCTTCTACCAAATCATTGTTGTATCTTCTAGCGAATGTGAAAGACATTGTAATGAGCGGAATTTAAGAATCACTACAGTTAGGTCTACAGTTTCAATCAAAGCAATAACGTCATTATTATTATTTTTAATTGTTGCGCCTTTTCTAACCCAGTTTGGTCCTACAAAACACTCTTCTCGATCGTGGCTCCTTCGAGGTCACCATTTGGTAGTGAATACGAAAAGCAAAGAGCGGACGAGAACAGTAGAAATATCTCAAGAGTTGAACATATTCTTAATAATATATAGAACATATTCTTTCTATCAGTCAACGTCAGCCATAGATTACTAAAACTCAAAATTGATATATTCAAAACACAGAAAATGTTAAGGACCTTTTAGTAGCTTGAAAATTTAATAGGAATTCCAATATTATTATTGTATGCAAAAATATTGGAGTTTCACTATATTTTACATTTTACTGCCAGCAATATGTATAATATATGAACATTGTAATTATTAAAAAAACACATTTATTTCGCAAAATTTTTATTTGTACCTTTTCCCTCACTTATGTATTTTTTGAAAAAAAAAATTGTTCTTATAAAAATTCAATGGTAGCCTTATAATTGTGGGTGGGCCCTCTTTGTCTCTTGGCAACCAATATTTTTAGACCCAGTCCGCCACTGGTAGTCGCCCAGTTAAAGTACCACTGAGGCCCGCAGTGCCATAACAACGGCGCAGATATAACGATTACAGCTTCCCGTGGTTTTCTTATATAAACAAGGGTTTGCTTTCACACGATGTGATCATTTGAGCACTATTTTTTTTTTCCAATAAAGGTATTAGAAATAGACTGCCCCTCATAAGAAGTACGGTATTAACCATGTGGTACATATATCTCATGAAACGAAACCTCCACTGTAGATAACACCGGTTTCTTTCACTTCTATCATACGACTGAGGACTGGGCAGAGAAAAGAGTAGTACAATGGCTCCTGCATCCCGTTACCATTCAAAGTATTTTGATACGACATTCGGAAGTCTCTGAACTTCCCTTTCAATGTGCATAACATGACGTAAACCAATGCAGCTGGTATTCCAGTTGTTTGGAAGTTAGAGTCCTTACAGCCTTAACCGACCTACGTAACCTCTGGGTGTGCAGGGGTTCTATAGCCAAATATACCCCATGCACCATTTAACTGTAACAAACAACGACAACAGTGCGACTAAATAGTTTCCCAAAGGTGCATACCTAAAAGTAATCGTCCACGATGATACATGGAACTCAGAAGCGACCCACAAACTTTTCTGACACAACTAAACACCTCATACCTCTGAGCTCAGTGTTTCAGCCTCGAAGATATACCCAGATCAGTAGCATGCCCAAAACTCTTCTTCCGTCACACAACTCGGTATCTCCTGCTTCTCAGTTCGGTGTGTTAGTTATATTAGTAATAAGTGTATTAGTGTTTAAGCTATTATATCGCAGTGAGCGGTGTTTACAACAAAGAAACTTTCTAATCCAGTGTTCAGAAGGGCAGACATTGCAGAAAATATTACGGGCGTTCAAATTTGACCTGGACTTTTGTTTCTAATACATTAGTTTGAAAAATTGTGCGTATTATTATTGTGCGTTTGGCAACACTGGTATCTTAGGCTACCAGAACGCCACTTGTTTCTTTAATTTTCGTCGCCATGACAACTCCTGCATTGCAGAAAGAGAAATGGCGAGTGAAGGTGTTTTGATTTCGGTGCAGCAGAGTATAATTATCAAATTTCTTTGCAATGAAGGTGCGAGTGGCAGTGAAATTCACCAGAGACTCCAAACACAGTTTGGTGATTCGTGTCTGTCCCGTTCATCCGTCTTCGAATGGTGTAAAGAGTTCAAGGAAGGCAGACAAAGCGTCGGCAACGAACCGCACAAAGCACGACCGGAAACTGCTGTTAATGACGCCAAGACTGCGAGCGTAAATGAGCTCATACGGATTACTGTAAGTGATCCGAGCAGTAGCACTGTACATCAGCGTCGGCAGCGTGCATACTATGATCCAGGATAAGCTCCACTTCAGCAAAGTGTGTGCCAGATGGATCCCGAAGCAGCTGTCCGACGAGCAGAAAGCTAGCAGGCTGCAAATTGCGAACATTTTGCTCCAAAGACAGAGAGAAGGAGACAACTTTCTCATACGTGTGGTGACAGTGGGCGAGACATGGATTCATCACCATACGCCGGAAAGCAAACGTGCAAGTATGAAGTGGAGACACGGTGATTCGCCTCCATCCAAAAAATTCAAGATCAGGACATCAGCCACGAAAGTAACTGCTACGGTGTTTTGGGACATTAACGGTATTATCCTTACGGATTTTCTGGAAGATCGTCAAACAAACAATGCCATCTATTACAGCGATCTCCTCAAGAACTCACTTAAGGCAGCACTGAGTAAGAAGAGAACAAGACTCCTCAACAGTGGAGTATGCCTTCTCCAAAACAACGACAGTTCCCACCCCGCTAAAGTGACTACGAAACATTGGAGGAATTCGAATGGGACGTTGTGCCACACCCTCCGTACAGCCCGATATGTTACCATGTGACTACCACCAGTTCGTCCCATTGAAGGAATTTTTGGGATGGAAGAAGTTCAGATCAAATGAAGAAGTGAAAAGTGTCGTCCTGAGATGTTTTAAACAACAGAGTAAAGAATTCTATGAACCTGGAATCCGTAAACTTTCAGAACGCTGGAAAAAAATGTACGGACCACTGTATGCGTGATGTAACATCAGCTGTATGGTAAATAAATATATGATTAAAAACAAAGTCCAGGTGAAATTTGAATCCCCCTCGCACATTGGGAACAGAATATGATGTACAAATACGCTATAAACACCAGCACAGAAGTCTCTAGTATACTCACAAGGAACACCCCCGGGTTCGAACAAACAAAACCGCACCAAACTTCCGTTACAAGTCATTTACGTACCTCCGAATTCAATGGTGATATTCGATTTCTTGTAAAACTCCGCAGTTGCTCACCAGAGGGCTCCGTTGAGTCACCCGTCGCTCGCCGGCTCCTACGCCGGTCGAGAGTGTGCAGGTGCTTGTATCACATGCCTGGTTTGTGTGTGTACGTAGTGAGACGAAAAAATGGTTCCACCTTTTTTTGCGTCAGTTTTGAATATACATCTGTCTGACAGGCCACTCGTACTTTGTGATTCCTGGTTTGGACGCAAGGATGAACTAATACTTCAGGAGGCCTCCGGGGAAAACAAGTTCATTTAAAAACCATTCCACCAAAAACTGCGAAATATGTTCAACCCCTCGATGTTAATTTTTTCAGACAATATAAAATTTGCGCAAAGAGGATTACAGACTACATAAAACTACGATCCAACATGCAAAAGTACATGACAGAATATTCCTTCTGAAGACGCATTCTGTGATCTACAATGAACTGTCTGTGGAGATCTATAGACCGATGCTTTGTTAAGCATGGCAAAAAGCTGACTACCATTGTCGTGAGCCTGTGCAGAATTTCAAAAGTGTCATCGACGTGGCTTTCAGCACTTATGTTCTTCGTGCGCGGGTATTCTGTGGGTGTACCAATGTTGCATTTATCAATTGTTGTGCATTTTGCGGCAATGGTATTGCTTTGATCATTTTATAGACAGCCCCCACATGAATTAATCTTTTGACATTTGCTCACTCTGACCCTTCGTTATGAAGTTACGGACGTCAACAGTCCTATGTACGTGATAATTAATTTCGTGCAGATCCGCTCTTTACATTTCGACGTGGCACCTATCTTCAGAGACCTCTACTGGTCAACTGCGGAGTTTTACAGAAAAACGAATGTCACCATTGAATTCCGATGTACGTAAATGACTTATAATGGAAGCTTGGTCTGGTTTTGTTTGTTCGACCCCGCGGGTGTTGCTTGTCAGCTCTGAAGCAAGCCAAGAACACTTCTTTTTCAACAAAACTAATTACCACCCCCTACAATGCTCGGTGTATTAGTCATAATGATATACCCAGCTTAGAAGCAAGCCAGATACTTTTCTTTTGTGACACAACTAAGTATCTCCAAACTCTGAACTCGGTATACGTGATTAGTTATGAAAGGTAGACGTAGTCAGAAACAAGCCAGAAACTCTTCTTTTGTGACACAACTAAGTATCTCCAAACTCTGAACTCGGTATACGTGATTAGTTTTGAAGATAGAAGTAGTCAGAAACAAGCCAGAAACTGTTCTTTCATGACACATAACACTTGAGACTCATCTCTGTTAATCAGTGTTATTTCTGTTCTTCAGATGTGTAATGACCAGACAACTCGATCAGAGCATTGCCAAGACGACAAGGCCTGCTGGGTGCTCATGGTTAGCCGTTGTTAGTACCTTCAAAAAGTGGTCCGAGGAAGAAAAACCACTAACAACAGGCAAAATGTGAGGCCTACCATGGTTCATAGATGCTAGAAGAGAGCGAAGGTTATCCCGCATAGTACGACCCAACAGAAGGTACACTGCAGCGCAACGCGCCGGTAATTTGAATGCTGGTGACAGGAGTAACGTGCCACAACACACAGTAAACCGCACCCTGCTGGAAATGTAGCTGCGTAGCCGCACGCCACTCCGATTGCCCATGCAAACTGGGTTAACCGTCGAAAACACCTACAATGGGCACGTGATCATCAAATCTAAACCTTGAATGATTGGACGAAAGTTGTCTGGTCCGGTGAATCAGGTCTCCTGTTGCACCATGTGGATGGGCCGGATACGTGTGCGTCGTTTACCTGGGAAAGTGTTGACACCATGATGCACCGTGAGACGAACACAACCTGGAGGACAAAGTGCAATGCTTCGGACAAAGCTCTACAAGTCATTAATGTGCAGGAAACTATGACATCTACCACCTACGTGAACACCATTGCAGACCAGGTACATCCTTTCATAGCAACAATATTCGACCCTAGTAGTGTCTTCTTTCAGAAGGATAATGCGCCATGCCACATTGCATGGATTATTCGAGAATGATTCGTAGAACATGCCACAGGCTTCCAGGTAGCCCTAGGTTTCCCTAGCCTCCAAATTTCCCAGACATCAATCCAATCAACCTTCTGTGGTTTGTGTTGGAACAGTAAATTCGATCTGCGGCGGCTTAACAACGAAACGTACATGAGTTAGAGGATCTGCTGGTGACGTGTTGGTACCAGATAGTACAAGACATCTTTAGAAATCTTGTAGCGTCCGTGCCTCGCTGGGTAAGAGCTGTTTTGGCTGCAAGTGGAGGGCCAACATCATATTTGACAGGTGGTAAATATGGGCAGCTATCATATAAGGAAGCAGTTAACTCATGACATTTATACATACTGACATCTAATTACCGTCTATTTAAATTCAGTGATGTCGTCCTTATATACCTGCCAAGCGATGGGTTCGTCTACTAGTGAGGGAGGGGAGTGACAGCTTCGAGTTGCCCAGGACAGGTATACCGTGATTTCTGTCCTCTCAGTGCCCGTATACATAAATATATCAGAAAACCACAAACGTATTTGCCGTTTTTCGAGGTAGCAAAAGAAACACTTTGTAATGATTGAATTTGCGGACAGATGGCGTTCCGCCCGCGGTATATCGTTAGCTGAAATCTTAAGCGTATACGAATAAGATAAGTAAGCATTTTAGTAGTGGAAAGACGTGCGATTACAATGGGGGTATCAGTGGAGATTATTCGTAGGTGTTTGTTATACGAATTTAAATTCGGTTCATCTGCTGCAGAAACTACTCGCCGCATTTGCTTAGCTTTCGGAACAGGTGCTATGAAGGAATGCACAACTCGGAATTGGTTTGAAAAGTTCAGAGACGACATGAATCCATTCAAGACAAGTTGTCGTCCTGTCAGCCTTGACACAGAAGCCATGAAAGTTGCTATCGAGCAGGACAGTAGCCAAGCATGCCAGGAACTATCCCAGTCGTTAGGTGTTAGTGATGAAACCGTCCGAAGACATGAAATAGGTAAGACATACAAACTGTCTAAATGGGTCCCCCACGAATTACCTGCAGTGAATAAACAGCAACGTGTCTCAGCTTGTCTTGCATCGCTGTCTCGCTATGGAAAGGAACCATTTTTGGATAGATACTCACATGTGATGGGAAATGGGGCCAGTACAGCACCCAAAACGTTTCAGACATTGATTGCCCACCAGTGTCTCAAGTCCTCACACATCGAAGCCAGCACTGCATCCACGTAAAGTTATGCTACGTGTATGGTAGACATCACGTGGTGTTGTTCACTACGAACTCTTAAAACGCGGCCAAACGATCACCGCATCAGTGTACCGTGAAAAACTGAAACGTGTTCATGAGGACCTGAAAAGGAAAAAAGCAGCACTGGTTAACAGAAAGGGAGTTCTGCTCCTTCAAGAAAACTCTCGTGGCCACTCAGCTTCAATGATCAAACACTGTCAAAGAACTTCGGTGGGAGCTTTTACGTCATCCAGCCTACTCACCAGACATCTAATCTTCAGACTATCACTTGTTCCTTTCACTTGACAATCATTTGCGTGGCAACTCCGATGAGTTACACGCTGTCCTCCAAAACATTTTCTCTTACTATGACCCGGCATTTCATCACAGGGGTATATGCTGTATAAGTTGTTAACACATTGGTAGAACGTTGTTGATGCTCATGATATTTATTTTGATGAACAAAATTGCTTTTCTACTGCATATGTGTTATACTTTGTCTCAGTCACCGAAAACGGTAAATACTTTTGGGGTTACCTGATATAAATGTACATTACTCTACAAAGCAAAACTTCGGTCACACTCCAACATTATCTACATGGAGGAGACACAATCAAACTGTGACTGTTTGTATGGCTTTTCCCAACTGCTTCTGACGCTCGATACCACATGAAACTGACATCATACAACTGAAAATAGTGGCGCACTCGCAGTAATGATCAAATAGCCCCCAAAGAATCTTCACCAATGTGAACGATATTCTTCCCTGGCAACGTACATACCACCGCACCTCCATTTTTGAATGTGAGCAATTTGCATCCCCTGAGCATTCTGAGGAAGAAATGCGAAATTTAATTTGTCAAGACATCCGAAATTGTCGAAACATACTACTATATAAGAAAATTCTGTAAATAGACAAATGACAAAGCGTGGCTTGCAAAAACTATACCACAAATTGATTCCAATTTTAATCAAATTGTAAGCAGTGATTTTTAGCTGCATCTCCAGAGGCAGCCGAGCTGAGCTGCACCATTAGAGGCAGACCTCTCTCTTCAGCTGCACCTCTAGAGGCAGACCTCTCTCTTCAGCTGCACCTCTAGAGGCAGACCTCTCTCTTCAGCTGCACCTCTAGAGGCAGACCTCTCTCTTCAGCTGCACCTCTAGAGGCAGACCTCTCTCTTCAGCTGCACCTCTAGAGGCACACCTCTCTCTTCAGCTGTATCTCTAGAGGCAGGCCTCTCTCTTCAGCTGCACGTCTAGAGGCAGACCTCTCTCTTCAGCTGCACCTGTAGAGGCAGACCTCTCTCTTCAGCTGCACCTATAGTGGCAGACCTCTCTCTTCAGCTGCACCTCTAGAGGCAGACCTCTCTCTTCAGCTACACCTCTAGAGACAGCCGGCCCTAGTTACGCGTGTCTGCTAACACTTTTGTTTCTTATGCAGCTCCACCTTAATTTCCTCACCACTCTATCGAATGACTTCTTTAAATCTACAAGCATCATGCATAACGGGTTTTTCCGTTCTCCGTACTTATTCAGATATGAAAGTGTCAAGCGCATTAGTTCTGTCGTATCTCTGTACTTCTCCAAATCTGTAAATACTTTTGGGGCAGGGATCAGCTGCATTCGCCCTGATCCCATCTCTTGAAAAAAAATCTGATAAACAAATTGCAATCAGAAGGGAAACAACAACAGCGTTCGATTACACTCACCCAACCCTTGCATATTGGAGGGAAAACGTGAAAAACCTATGTGTGGAACAAAGAGCCCCCAGTGTAAAATATTCTGTGCTGGACGATGCTTGACCGACCATCGCAGAATAGTGATACCATTGTATCATTTTTCAAACTGAGATTATAGCCAAAACATGGAGTTTATGTACAGCGAAGAAATGTAAAACGTACTGATGCACTTAGGTATAAAAGTTCTGTAAAATTCGGGAAACAGGAAAAGGATGGAAGCGGTTTTATTCAGTACTGAAATGTTTAAGAAAACTACACATGGAGGTACCAACTTAACGGCCCAACACTGAGCCACCGTCTTCTATTCCTAAAAGACGGTGGCTCAGTGTTGGGCTTACGTTAAATTGCAAGGCTGTGCTACCTGGGTACTGCTTCAGTAATTTTATAGTATCATTTGTGCCACAGCCATGACCAAGTAGAACTGTTGTCCCCACTGGGTAAAGCTAATAGACTATATCAAATCACTCCCCACTGGGTAAAGCTAATAGACTTTATCAAATCACTCCCCACTGGGTAAAGCTAATAGACTTTATCAATGCAAGCCCATATGTTACACACACACACGCACACAATTACCATCATATGTACATATACGCATACCAGCCACTGAATCAGAAACTGTTGTTCTGCACCTGTTTGGACCTCCTTCAGCCCGAATTATAACATGTATGCAATTTGGCATGGATTTCACATGGTGTTGGATGTATGTACATCTGCAGCATACTAGGCTCTCTCCGGAGAGTCCTTTAACAGGCTAAGGTTTGGCGGAAGAAGACTTTGCCCCCGGATTTGTTTTTTTAACATGTCTCTTACGTTCTCAATGGAGTTTAGATCCGGGCTTTGTGGAGGCCAGCAGGGCCGAATTAAGTCCTTAGTGGGCCCCTAGGCTAAGACATTTGAGTGGGCCCCCCAAAGAACTTATGACGGGGAATTGTTATGAAGTCCGTTAAACACGAAACTATAACTCTGCAGAGTTTTCATATTAAGTCACTGTATTTTTCATTGTTTCACACCAACATGAGTTAAAAGCTTAAGATTCCTAGATTTTTGTCTTGGGTTTTCTAATGGTTTAGCATCATATACTTTTCTTAGTGCATCTTTTTTGTTAAAGCCATAAGGGACTCCGACCATCATTTCAAGTGCAAATTGGGAGATGCGGGTGGATAGATGTTAGTGAAAAAGCTTAAAGTGTCTCGCCGTCGCTGTACCTGCGGACACAACAGCCCTGCTGTAGAATATTCAAGCAAAGCAAACTGAATTTGCTTGTATCACTTACTGGCCATCCATGTAGCACTTCTCAGAAAACTTTTAAGTTTTCTGAGAAGTGTTACATAGATGACGAGTAAGTGGTACAAGCAAATTCAATTTGCTTTGTTCGAATATTCTGTGAATTTTCCATGTATTATGAAGAATATTTCTTCCTTCATTGACCCTGCTGTACACAGCGACATGAAAGATTAGGTTGAGTCACTGTCTTGAAATCTGTTTGCCTTCCAGCCTATATTTCTGACAAAGTGGAAATCATACGAGACAAAAGTAAAAATATTTTAGGAACCCCTCTCTCTCTCTCTCTGCCTACCTACTTATCTGTCTATTATTTGCCCAGGCACGCATCCTGGGCCCTAGGTCATGGTGGGACCGAAGGCTATTATAGCCCCTATAGATCCCCTTTATTATGGCCCTGGTGGCCAGAGCAGATGGTGAAAGTCGCTGTCATGCTCGCTGAACCACTGCTGAGCACCTCTTGCGCAATGGACAATAGCACTCTCGTCCATAAAGCAGCCGTCACCTGCAGGATAAAAATTCAACAAACTTTGCGTGCTACTGCAAATGGCGGTTGCCGAAGCATCGCAGCGGGTAGGCACTGATTTTGAAATTTGATTTTTACAAATTTCAGTGGCAAAAGCGAGTGCTCCCGCGACTCATATGGCACCACAAGACCAGAAATAACTTGAAAACATGAGTTTCATGATAAAAAAATTGGTAAATTATATGAAGCCCTTAATGGAAACTAGAACCAGTTACTGCAAAATACACTGACGAAAAAAATACCAACAACACGAAAAATTAGTTGTAGAGGAATGGAATGGCGACAATACATTTGTATAGGTAACATATTTAATCGATTAAGGTTTCAAGATCACAGCTTAATGTAAGCGCGAGAAGAGCCATTTTAAATGTGAAATGCTGATACATTAATAACCGGTGTAACCGCCAGAATGTTAAATGCAAGCACACAAACGTTCATGCATTGTGTCGTACAGGTGCTGGATGTCAGTTTGTGGGATGGAGTTCCATGTCTGTTGCACTTGGTCGGTCAATACAGGGACGGTTAATGCTGGTTGGGGGTGACGCTGGAGTTGTCGTCCAATGATGTCCCATACGCGCTCGATTGGTGAAAGATCTGGTGATCTAGCAGGCCACGGCAACATATCGACACTCTGTAGAGCATGTTGGATTACAACAACGGTATGCGGGCGAGCGTTATCCTGTTGGAAAACACCCCCTGGAATGCTGTTCATGAATGACAGCACAACAGATTGAATCACCAGACCGACGTACAACTGTGCCGTCAGGGTGCGTGGGATAACCACGAGAGTGTTCCTGCTGTCATAGGAAATTGCTCCCCAGACCATAACTCCAGGTGTAGGTCCAGTGTGTCTCGGCCGCAGACAGGTTGGTTGCAGGCCCTCACCTGGCCTCCTTCTAACCAACACACGGCCATCGCTGGCACCCAGGCAGAACCGGCTTTCATCAGAAAACACAACAGATCTCCACTCCGTCCTCCAATGAGCTCTAGCTTGACACCACTGACGTCGCAAACGCCAGTGGTTTGGAGTAAGTGGAATGCACGCTACAGGGCGTTTGGCTTGGAGCTGTCCTTCAAGTAACCGATTTGTAACAGTTCGTTGTGTCACTGTGGTGGCTACTGCAGCTCGAATTGCTGCCGCAGACGCGGTACGATGGGCCACGGCCATACGCCGTACACGGCGGTCTTCCCTCTCAGTAGTGCCACGTGGCCGGCCGGCCGGAACCCGGTCTTCTTGAGGCAGTACCTTCCCTTGACCATTGCTGCCAACAATCATGCACAGTGGCTACATTCCTGCCAAGTCGTTCTGCAATATTGCGGAAAGAAAATCCACCTTCTCGTAGCCCTATTACACGACCTCGTTCAAACTCCGTGAGCTGTTGATAATGGCTTCTTCGTCTTCTTAAAGGCATTCTTGACTAACATCAACACCCTACGTTGAATCTCAACGATAACTAACGCTCACGAACGTTACAGCGCGTATTTACAGCAAACCTGCTTTGCATGTTTCGAGGGGCGCTACTAGCGCCACACGTATGCGCAGAGCGCGAAATTTGCAAAGACGTCATCTTACAGATGTACTCTCACCGCCTACCAACTGTCGTTTATCTAACACAACCCCTTCTTGGTGTTAGGATTTTTTTTTTCCGTCAGTGTACTTCAAATCTGAATCAGTTTTTGTGTCAAAAGACTCCCAGAAACATGAGCTGCAGCATCAGCTTCCTCGCTTCTTGCTTTGAAGAGTAAAGCGGCCTTCGTCGATAGAATTTCTTTCTCCCCCTTCCTCCATCCCTTTTTTTTTGATGATCCTCATCTGAGTTTGGTTTCATCGAACCGAAAACACTGCCTGCCAATAAAAACGTCCTCACACAATATTATCCTAAAAGTAAGAAGAAAGAAATTGCTAATGTAAAGTAACAAAGCTGGTCATCGTTCTTCACATCAGATAATAGGAGAAGTCCTGTGAGCATTCACCTCTCTTAATTGCATTACACCGTTGAACAATGAATCACATTAACTTGAAAGCAATTTAACGTTACAAGAACTTGCAGCGTCTTTTCACGACTCGCACCCTCCCAAAGGTAACGGGAAGAATACCATTTTGCTCGGAAGTTACCAGAGAGGGAGAGAGAGAGAGAGGGAGAGAGAGAGATCAGTGGTAGTATTTATACCGGGAGTAGATTCGCTTGGCCGAGTCTGCTGCTTTCTTTAGTTATTGGGAAACATCGGCACTTCATGAGCGACAAAATTAATTTATTCATTAACGAATACACCGCTGAACAGTGTGTCTGTGCGAGTAAACTCCTAGACAGGAAACAGTTTCTGATAAAAACAAGGAAGTAACTGGATATCCAAAACTGTAGTTTCCCAAATTTTAAAAAAAATTTCAGCTTACCAAAAATTTCCAGCCCCTTTGAGTCTACTGAATTGCCTTTTACACTCATTATTTTCAAACACTGATTCAGTCAAAATATAAACTGTTAAATTTCGCCGTAGCAACAGTATATCAATAAAAATAGAATGTCTTGAAAACGTCTCCTTAAAGAAAAAGAAAAATATCGTAGTACCTCGTACGATAGCAATTGCATTCCCAAACTCCATGATAAAGTGATATATCATATAATCGCGTAAAAATTAATGAGAACTTCCATAATTCGATATGAATTCTCTGGCATCATGAAAGAGTGATAATGATAAAATAAATATAAAATAATATAAGCGTAAAAATATTATTATTTAATGCAAAATATTTGGAGTTTGGTTTGCCAAATTATTTAAAACTGTTCGATCGAAAAAAATTGGCTAAATTTAAAACTGACCGTAATTTGAACTCTGCCTGATATGACTTAATTTTAAATATCTGAGCTGAACCTCTGAAGCTGGCGTTCTTGTTTCGTACATTATACTTAACTGTTACATCTAAATAGGTATATATACTGTACATACATCATAAATCACACTGCCCAGAACATGACATTCCCTTTTATCCTTAAAGCGCCAGCTGCTAAAATCCCTGTTACACAGACAGGCAAGTAATAAACACCGAGAAAAACGAATACATCAATAAAGGAAGAAATGCTCTTCATAATACATGGAAAATTCACAGAATATTCAAATTTTCAAGTTTTCTGAGAAGTGTTACATGGATGATCCGTAAGTGCTACAAGCAAATTTTGTTTGCTTTGCTTGAATATTCTAAGAAACTAATACATCTAAAATCCTCTTGCAAACTACTAATACAAATAAATCCAATTCAAATTTCAGGAAAAGACACCATGAGGGAATTCAGTATTCAAGAAGTTTTGTTCTTCCAGCAGCACCCCCTTTTAATTCCATATACATGGTTTCTGAATAGCACCAGTAAAATTTTAAAATTTCCACGTCAGGGTAATAACACTGAAGCTGGATTGGCAGTAAGGAAATGTGCTTCAGGATATAACTCGCGATACTGTTATTAATAATATAGTGTAATTAGTTACAAAGTAGTAACTAATTATACTATTATTACTTTGCAACTAATTATAGTATTATTCGTAACTATTTTGCGCGATGGACGTTTCTTTTTTCCATCTCTTCGTCTTTCTTTAATACTCTATAGAAATTTATTATCCTCTGCAAAACTAGTTTTGACAGGATGCATCCAAGTATATATAATAAATACACTACTATTTGCGAAAATTATAACACTATGAAGTGCTGCTGGTATTAGTTTGAAACTAGGATATGAATAGCAGGTTGGAGCGTGCAAATGATTAAAATTTAATGAAATTGTGCACGCGGTTTCGGAGCAGTGCCCTCTGAACTGTTCGGACTTGGGTATAAAGAGCTGACTCAAACGAGATGTTGCAAACAGTGAAGAGCCCACATCCAGTCCAAAGGGTGTTTCCTGTGCCTCAGTCGCCGAAGAAGTTCGCATTATGAACACCTGACGGATTTTCACAGAGGAAGGATTGTTGGGTATAACGAAGTAAATTTCTCCGTCATTTTTGTCCACGCCGGGCATCGAACCCGGGTCCCCTCATTCCGGAATAAGTCGCTCTCCCAACTGAGGCCACGCGGACATATGCTCTCGCTGGTATCTGCCTTTATCTCATGTGCGTCCTGCGTTGCAGACCCGTCACGTGGGATGAGAGAAGCTAGATTTCCCTACGGCAAAATTGCCACTCGTACGAGACAAAACACCATTACAGTGCTAACGTGGTGTCAGTTGACAGATGAGACACCTCTACCGCATGGCAGTTCGACGTCGTCTGCTTAAAAGAGGACTGGTCGCTAGCCACCCATTGCTGCGCAGTCCTTTGACCCTCAACCACAGATGCCTCAGGCTGAAATAGGGTCTCGAACACAGACATGGTGTGCTGATTTACAATAGGTCGTGTCAAGTCACGATTCAACTTGATGCACCATGATGGTCGCATACATGTTCGAAGACATCGTTGTGAACGGCACCTTGCAGCGTAATACCGGCCTCGTCACGGTTTGGGGCGCCCGATACGAATTGAGGGAACACTCAACAGCCAAGGGATAAATCATATATGTTTTAGAGGAGGCATAGGTGAAACTCTTCCCTCGGAGTTGTAAAGGTGCTATATTCCAGCAGAACAATGCTGGTCCACGTGTGGCCCGGAATGTCCAAGGCCTCCTACATGCATGGCAGATTCCGCTTCTTTCCTGGCCTGCACGTCCGCCGGATATGTCCCCGATCGAACACGTCTGGGACATGGTAGCTAAGCGAGTGGCCTCTCAAGTGCCTCCGCTAGTCACCCAAAAAATTAAAATCTAGTCTCGCATAGAAGCAGCCTGGCAGACTATTCCTCAGAATGATACCAAAAACCTTTTCCATTCAATACCACGCCATGTAGAGGAAGTTATTGTTTTTCGAGGTGGCTTCACACGATACTAAGTTTTGAGGCGAAAAATTCTTACATAACTCTACAAATGTAATCAGTTATCTCCTGTAATATGAGGAATCTGTGATATAAATTTCGTTTGAGTAGCGCCATTCTTTCTTGATGTTGCAATTTTCACGAGCAGTAGAGTTTCTTCTTTAATACTAACAGAAAGGTAATTTCTGCACAAGAAAGTCACTGTTTCAACACCACCAAAAAATCGCTGTGACCGTGCGGACCCTGCCTCCTTAACTTTCTACTCGTCACAACAGACTGCACGGGCCGCGGGTGACCTAGTCGGCAACGTACGTAACTGCCGAGGAAATGACCTCAGGTTCGATCCCAGGCAGGTACGAACGCTCGATCCACTAAATATCCGCCGTGCGTCGGATGGGCACGTTAAGCCGTCGGATCCCGGGTACTGGCCTCCCGGTAATAAATAAGGGCGTCTTCCTCCTCCTTTCTACTTCGCTTCCGTGTCAGTTTCCTATCGGGCACTCTAGCCCAAATCTCCTAGCTTCCTATTTCTAAGGGTTGTTTAAGACCTGGGGTCAGACACTCACTTCCTAAAATCCTCTACATATGATCATTTGATCCGACTGCACGAGATTGTTTCATATGAGAAACCAGAACACTATTTGTTCGCTTAAGTAGCCCTTCTCCCCCTTCGAGTTTTCCTGATTGTGAATTTGTCTCCGTGTTGCGAATGTTGGGAGTAGTCTTCCACCCCTCTCCAACTTACGAGCATTTAGCAGCTGAACAGTAAGCAACCGAATGAGCGAGGCACTTGATTCAGTAACTTCTCGTATAAAATTTATTTCTAAAAGCGCTCTTGCATTTAAAAAAAATTGTTTTCGATAGCAGTTTTGCTCCATAAACTGTTGAGCAAATAAAAATGGATTCTAAGAAATAATTCGGTTAGTTTTCGATCTAAAAGCTAGGGACTTCATTTTTGTAGCGTAGGTATCTGTTCCGTACATTCCTCAGTGGTACACTTCGGAGTACAGACAATCACTTCTACAAATTAGTTTGAATACCATCATTATCTGGTGCTCTTTAGCCCATTGAGGCCTTGCCCCAACGTATCATCGGCACAAAGGTGTCGTATGTTCGCTATTTCCCATGTAACCTTCTCTACAGAAAACTTGAAAAATGTATAGCCTTCGAGTCAAAATCGAACCCACATCTTCCGAATTTCGTTCGAGCATGCTACCGTAACACCATTCAAAACAATAAAGTCCCAAGCGACTGAATCTAATAAGTTGTAGCTTAGGAATCGGACTGCCGTTCAAATTTCCTCTAGTCGAAGCAATTCCATGCTGCTTCAGAAATTCTCTATCCACATTCATATCTATGACAACGAACGATCATTTTTTTATCAAACTTTCTTTCTTTCTTTCATTGGAGGTTTAACGACCACCGTTGGTAACTCAGGGGCTGTAAGCAATCGTTTATCCCTATAATTCAGGGCCAGTGGTTCAGGGAAAGGGAGAGAGCCAGTGCCCGAAGACAAGCACAACATCCATGCCTCACCGGGATTCGAACCCGGACATATCTCAGACGAATGGTAACAAGCCAGTGCTTAGATCACTGCGCCACTGAAGCGGCTCTAATAAACTATACAACAAAGTTACTTTGTTTTTCGACTATTCGTGGTTGTCGTAGAGGTTCAGAGTCACATAGATTAGTATGGAGGTTTATCGGCCACTGTGAGCAACTCAGTATTCTGTAAGTAGTCACGCATCCCTAATTTAGGGCAGCTACTTCCAGGGAACGAAGAGAGCCACTGCAGTAAGACAACATCCCTCCACCCCCCTACCATGCCACAATACAAAGTTATTTTGTTTTTAGACTATTCCTGGTTGACGTAAAATTTCATAAGGACAGAGATTAGTATGGATGTTTAACGACCACTGTGAGCAACTCAGTGCTCTATAAGTAGTCATACGTCCCTAATTTTAGGCCACTAGTTCCCGAGAAGGGAGGGAGGGAGCTAATGCCGTAAGACAACATACTCCCCCCTCATGACACACTACAAAGTTCTTTTGATTTTCGACTGTTTGTGGTTGTCTTTCAGAGGTACAGGGATTAGTATGGAGGTTTAACGTCCCTAATTTTGGACCTCTAGTTCCAGGGAAGGGAGACAGCCAACGCCGTAAGACAACATCCGCCCTCCCCTTTCCCCATTACACACTACAAAGTTCATTTGTTTTAAGATTATTGCTGGTTGTCGTAGAACTTCTGAGGGACAGACACTAGTATGGATATTTAACGACCATTGATAGTAACGTAGTGGTCTGTAAGTAGTCGTGCGTTTCTAATTAAGGGCCGCTGGTTCCAGGGAAGGAAGAGATCCAGTGTCGTAAGACAACACACACACACATACACCACCTCCCCATGCCTCATCAGGGACTCGAACCGGAGCACATTAGGACGAACGGTTATAGCCTTTCTTTTTTCCGACAATGGGATGAAAAAAAACCACGCCTTCCTATTATAGAGTGGCTGTGCTCCCAATTGAATTACGCCGGCATGCTTTTCACTGCTTCATTGTCCACTTGACTCATACGTTATATCATTCCCTCCTTTGACAAAGACGCGGATATGAAATCGCTCAGCAGGTTTCGGGTCAACTGACAGCAACTACTTTCATTGCAGAAATATTTATTTATTATTTCTGTACGTTAGAGCCATGAAACGATTTTTTTTAATCCTTAAGGCCGGGAAATCCTTTTTCGTTTGAACAACAATATACATTTTCTTTTTGCCGACAGTGGGATGCGAACCCGCATTTTGCTACTACTGAGCAGTTGGATTACGGCGGCAGGTTTTTCGCTGCTTCAATATCTATTTGATTCATACGTCGCACGGAGAGAATCCAGCCGTTAGACTACTGCCCCACCGGAGCGGCTAGGAACAGAGAAATAGCATCAACTGAAAATAAAGTACCCTTCATTTTTCAAGATTACTAGACTGAGACTTCAATTATGCAAACATATTTCCTTCATTGTGTTGCAACTCACAAGGCAAACACGAAGCAAGTCCTTCATCAAAGTTTATTCCGTTTGGCTAACCCACAAGAAAATTTCCTACTTCTGAGTACTCGGAAATAGACCTTTTGCTTGGAAAAGAAATGAGCGTCATTTAAATCAGATTGTACATACTTTGATCTTAGTTGCAAAAATTTTCGCATTGCGGCCCTCATTTCATGCCACTTTTCCAGGGCGGAAAGGAGCAGAGAGGCCTCATACATGTTCATAAATCAGCAACCCGTTATTGCATGTTTACCTTCAAAACTCACGCAGGCAGCGCTTCAAGGGGCAGCGGGTTTTAATTTTAAATAAGGAACTTTCAACTCTCTATTCGGCGTAATTACAGTTCCCAGAATCACGAAACGAATGCAGATGCCAGAGGAGTTAAAGAAGAGGGAAAAGCATACGCGAAACAAGACATCGTTACAAAACTAACTTAGGAAGCCGCCATCTCCGAAGCTTAATCCGACATGTCTGCGAGCAAAGGTATAAGACAGCGACGGCACAAAGCTCAAGCCCAACTTACAGCTAACAGAATTAGCTGGAACAGGGCAGAAGATCAACTCCCGGATTGAGCTCCGAGAGCACGGGCCGAGCAACAAACGTCGGTAATTACGGTTGAACTGGGCAGCAGAGGGAGAAACGTAATTATCTTCTGCTCGCGATATTTGCATACGGATCCCGGATCACCGTGCGAGAGCAGGGCTTCTAATGCGCCGTGAGCGAATTTCAAGTCAAGTCCCACAGGTTATATCCACTGAAGGAAACTACACATGCACACTCCCGGCGAATGAACAAACAAGATTTTTGTTGTCATTAGCGTGGAAAATTCGATCACATGACTCCGAAGCAACAAATCAACGACAGTGAGAAAGGAGGAAGAAATCTTTATGAGCCCTTGTGCCTTTATTGCAAAACCTTATTTTGAAAATAATTACGAGAAGTCTTTTCTTCAACGAAACGCGTTACATGCACCGAAGAGCACTCACTCAAAATCTTCAGCCTTCGAATAATAGGTAGAATAAATGGGCGGGGGACTCTCAACGACGAACGTTATGGAAGCTTGGTTTGCAATCCACGTGAAGCGTCAATCTCCAACGCCCATAATGTGTATGTGTGGGTCGATCTTAGCCTCGAACTTTCTAGAGCACAAAATATCAACCAATAAATAAATTCATGTAAGTATTACGAAATCCCTGGAATATTTTCGGGAAAGCTCAGAAAATAACGAGATAGGGAGAAGAATGCACGATCCCTATACGATTACAAATGCTTAGACAATTTTGTACTACTCATTATACACCATCACAACATATAATGAAACATCAGCAACTATGGAGGTTGAATTCTTCCTCCAACAACTACAAAAAATAAAAAAATCTCTGTTGGGGCGCTACCTTTGCTGATGCAGTGTTACTGCTCTGAAACTTTAATCGTACCCTGATTCACTTTTAAATTCAGCAAGTTTTTCTTCCTCCCGTCGAGTGTAGTCATTTCCAAAATTGCAGAAAGATATGCATGCTTTAAATTTGATGCACTATGAAACATTTCCTGAAATTCGACAATTACTTTTCCTTGATTCTGTTCCTTGGGGGGGGGGGAGTTAAAATATTTATTGGACTTCTTTGACAGATCATCATTCATCATTGTCAACCATTATCAATCCACTGCTGGACGAAGGTCTCCCCAAGTTTCCTCCACAACGGTCTGTCTTGTGCCAGTCTCCTCCATGTCACCCCTGCATACTTTCGAATTTCATCCACCCATCTCCCATGTGGTCTTCTTCTGGGTCTTTTCCTGTCCCTTGGAATCCAATCTAAAATTTCGGCTGTCCATCGATGATCTGTCCTTTTAGCAGTATGTCCAGCCCATTGCCATTTCAGGGATTTAACTCTGATCATGATGTCTTCCACATTTGTCACTTTTCGGATCCACGAGTTCCTCTTCTTATCTCTCCTGGTTACACCAAGCATGCACCTCTCCAGGCTGCTTTGAGTTGTCTGCAGCCTTTGTATGTCTCTTTTAGTTAAGGTCCACGTCTCTGCACCATACGTAAGCACTGGAAGGATGCATTGATCAAACACTTTTCTTTTAAGACATAATGGCATATTGCTCTTGAAAATTATGCTGTTTCTTCCAAAAGCTCTCCAGGCAAGTTTTGTACGCCGATTAATTTCTTCATCAATGTGACCCTCACTTGATATCTGCCGTCCAAGATAAACGTACGTATCTGTTATCTCCAGCTTTTCTCCATCAATCGATAAATCTTCATTTCTTGTAAAAGCATTGAACATCACTTTTGTCTTCTGAAAGTTCATTTTTAATCCCACTTCTTTACTCTTGTCAGCAAGTTCCTGGATCATACTCTGCAGCTCTGATGGGCTAGTTGCAAAAATGACTACGTCATCAGCAAAACGAAGGTGGGTTAGATAATCTCCATTAATCTTTATCCCTTTGTTTTCCCAGCTCAGTGACTGAAAAACACCCTCCAATGTGGCATTAAAGAGCTTCGGAGATATGGTGTCACCTTGTCTCACTCCCTTTCCAATTTTTATGTGTGTTGTATTTTCAAACAGCCTAATCTTTGCACTTGCATTTTCATAGATGTTATTAATAATATTAATGTATGCATCTTCAATACCGCAGGTTTTCAGAGCCATTGTAACTGCTGATGGTTTCACCGAATCAAAGGCTTTTTCATAATCGATAAAAGCCATGCACAATGGAAGTTCATATTCCCTCGCTCTTTCAATTAGTTCTCTCAGCACATGGATATGATCTATTGTGCTGTAGCCACTCCTGAATCCAGCTTGTTCTCTCGGTTGAGCCATGTCCAGTGTTACCTTCAAGCGGTGTGAAAGAACTTTAGTGAAGATTTTATAAACTACTGATAGGAGGCTGATAGGTCTGTAGTTTCCGAGATCCTCAATGTCCCCTTTCTTATGTAGCAGGATCATTGTAGCGGTGTTCCAATCCTCAGGAATCTTTCCTTCATTAAGGCATCGAGTGAAAATTTGGGCGAGTACTGTTTCGATTTCTCCACTTGCTTCTTGTATGATGTCTACAGTAATTCCATCTTCTCCTGGAGCTTTTCCCCGCTTCATGTTCTTGATTGCATGTGCAACTTCTGCTGGAAGGACTGGAGGAACTCTGGTACTGGTATCTTTCATGATGTCTGGAGCGCATATATCATCCCTTTCATATAATTTGGAGTAGAAATCTTTCACTCTTGTCAAACTTTCGCCTCTATTTCTTGTTACAGAACCATCTTCTTTTCTCAGTGCCATAATCTGTTTTCTTCCCTTACTGAGATGTCCCTTTGCTATCTTTAGGCTTTGGTTGTTTTCAATTGCTTTCCTCACTAGTTCACAGTTGAATTTTCTTACGTCTTCAGTGATACTTTTTCGTACTGTCTTGCATAGCTCTATATATTCCACTTTGGAAGTAACATCTTCTTTAGTTGTCCTCATCTCTCTTCTTTTTTGCATCAACATTTTCGTTTTTCCTGATAATTTATTTACATGCAACTTGTTCTTAGACCCAGCTAATTTTGTTGCTGTTTCCATAAGAGCTTTGGTTATTTTTCTGTTAACTTCAGAGATGTCCACTTCTTCCGATGTTAGGCCTTCTAAAGCAGAGAACCTGTTCTTCAGTTCCAACTTGAAGGTATTATGGTGTTTTTTAAGGTTGGTTATGTCAATATATTTTGTTTGTCTTATGAGCTTGTCACGTTCAAGTTTAGTGTTGAGGTGCATCTTACATCTCACCAATCTATGGTCACTACCTGTGTTGAACTTGTTTAGCACACTGCAGTCTTCTATGACGAATTTTTTGTTACACATAATAAAATCAATTTCACTTGTCGTCCCATTTGGATGTCTCCATGTCCATTTCCTGTGTGGCTTTTTCTTGAAGAAGGAGTTCAAGATGAAAAACCCTTCTGCCTCTGCAAACTCAACGAGAGTATTTCCACGCTGGTTTCTGTTGCCGTGACCGAATTTACCTACTGAAGTTTCATTCTGTTGCCGTTGCCCTATTTTTGCATTGAAATCTCCCATAATTATTTTCAAGTGCTGCTTACCTTTATTATTTAGATGACAAATTTCCTCATAAAATTCTTCAATTTCTTCTTCAGTATGACTTGTGGTGGGTGCATAAGTTTGAATAATCTGAGCCTGGTATCTTCTCGATAGTTGGATAACAAGTCGTGCAGCTCTGTCAGAGGAACTTTCAACTTCTACCACTTTATCCTTCAGTTTCTTGTTTATTATAAATCCAACACCACTAGTTCTGCCAGTATCTGTCCCACGATAGTAGAAGAGATGTCCACTTTTCAGTTCGATGAGATCTTCTCCTTTTCTCCTTACCTCACTTAGCCCCACGATGTCCCACTTGATCCTTTGTAGTTCCTCTTCCAATTCAAGAAGCCTTGAATCAGAAGATAGGGAGCGTCCATTGTACGTTGCCAAGGTCAGCATCAGATGGCAGCCTAGTCCGGTCCTCCGGGGATTCTTAGCACCCTCTGCCTTCATGTCGCACTGGCCGCTGCCTTGGCCAGGTACATTCCAGCTGCCGGAGACTGAGGGCCAAGATTTAAGTTGTGGAGTCATTTTGGAGATGTTTGGCCATAACTCACCAAGCTGGCCAAGCGGGTTGGTGAGTGTGTGATAGAATTTCCTCTAATCCCGATGGTATAGTTATACCGCTATTGGCGGTCGTCAGAGCCCCTTTAGTGGGAACAGGATGCACCACGAGAAGGCGGGGTTGACATTTGTCAAGGAGAGGCTACAGATACAGTTACATATATACTGAACATAATTGGATTTGGTTGACAGATAAACACTGAAGTGCCAGAAAAACTGGTACAGACGAGCTTATGCAAAATACATAGCAACGTCACCTATGAGCCTACTCGGTTGCGTCCGCCAGTGCGTATATAAAGCGATAGACATCCTTGCCATCTGTCAGAGCTGTTTGCGGCATGAGAATGACAAGTAATAACGATTTAAGCGATTTTCAACGCTGTGTCATAGTTAGCGCTCGTGAGATGGGCCATAGTATTTCGGAGGTAGAAACGAAGTTCGGATTTTCACGGATGACCATTGCAAGGGTGTACCGTGACTACAAGAATTCGGGCAAAACCTCCAACCTACGATACCAGTGTGGCCGTAAAAAGACATTGTGTGAACGTGACCATCGTCGGCTGTCATGAATCGTTTCACGCGATAGGCGTGCAACATCCTCGCAAGTATCATCGGAATTCAATGCTGGAGCCTCAACAAGCATCAGCGTTCGGACTGTGCAACGTACCCTGTACCATATGGGCTTTGGGAGCCGACGCCCAGCTCGAGTCCCCTTGATGGGTGCACGACACAGAGCTACGCGCCTCGCTTGGACACGGCAACACCGCCGCAGGAAACTTGATGAGTGGAAACAAGTAGCCTGGTCTGACGAGTCGCGTTTCCAACTGTATCTGCCAGATGGAAGGATTCGTGTGTGGCGCAAACCCCATGAAGCCATGGATCCCGCCTGTCAACAGGGAACTGTACCGGCTGGTGGCGGGTCCGTAAAGGTATGAGGTGTGTTTAGCTGGACTTCACTGGGACCCCTGGTACGTCTACAAACGTCTGTGACCGGCCAACGCTTCTGACGAGGTACACCCGTTCAAGTCCTATATTCATGCTGATGGGTTGGGCCTGTTCTAACAGGACAATGCACCTCCACACAATTGTCGGGACGCCACATTATGGTTAGAGGATCATTCATCTGAGTTTGGGGTGTTGCCATTCCCACCCAAGTCCCCAGATCTAAACGTGATAGAACACATTTGGGATGCCATGCAACGCGCTATCGAACACAGGAGTCTGAGACCTCGGAATATACCCCAATTGTGGAACGCTCTGCAGGAAGTATGGTGTGCGTTGCCTACAGCATATTTCCAGAAGCTAGTGGAGTCCATGCCCCGTCGTATTTCTGCAGTCCTGCGCTCCCGTGGGTGACCTACCAAGTATTAGACGGGTGTACCAGTTTTTCTGGCACTTCAGTGTATACAGTATAGACATTCTGTGTTTCAACGACAACAATGTACATAGATGAAGAAAAAACTCAGCGAATAAACCACCGAAAGACAAACACAAACAACCATACCTTACTAAGGATTCGAACCCAGACCTCTCTGTTGGACGAATGATCAGAAGCCATCGCTTAGACCACTGAGCCACAAGAGCGGCCTTTGATTCCTTTCACGAATTAACGAATCAGCCAATGGTTTACAACTCTTTGTTCTAAACTTTTAGTTAATCAGCCAAAAGTTTACAACTCTCTGTTGTAAACTAATCAGCCAGAAGTTTAAAACTCGCATTACAATTGATAATCAGCCAAAAACTGATCAGCATTATCCTCATAACTTCAGTAATAACACAAGTTACGAGGATAATAATAAACTAATCAGCCAAAAGTTTACAACTCTCTGTTGTAAACTTTTTTATTCTAATTGAACCTTTTTCGTTAAATGACGGGGAAAATCAGAATTCCACGTGAATTAACAGAAATACTCCTATTCATATTTCACCGGTTGATAAAGGAAAATTTCTGTTTTTAAAAGGTGTTATCGGAAAATCTTGAATTTTCAGGGAACCTTTCTTTGATTCCGTTCGTATATTAAAGGGAAAATTCTGTTATGGCCTTAGTTTTTACGTTCAGTACCTCTGCCTTAATTTTGTTGTTCTTGTATTTTGGACGTTTTACGAAGAAAACAGCTCGCCAGATCAACGTCTTTACTAGAAGCAAGTAACTTTTTGTTGTTGTTTGGGTGTATAACGACCACCGTGGGCAACTCGGTGGGCTAAAAGCACTCGCCCGTCCCTAATTTTGGGCCATTGGCTCCAGAAAAGGGACAGAGCCAGTGCCGTAAGACAAGCACACACACACACTATTCATGCCTCACAAGAATTCGAAAACGGACCACTCTTGGACGAATAGTTAAAAGTCAGCGCGCAGACAACCACACAGCAGCGGCCGCCTGCATTTGAAGCAACTCGTCTGATCAACGTCTTTACTAGAAGCAAGCAACCTTTTTTTTGGTTGTTGTTTGGATGTTTAACGACCACCGTGAATATCTGGAAGGGCAACAAGCACTCGCCCGTCCCTAATTTAGGGCCATAGGTTCCACAGAAGGGACAGAGCCAGTGCCGTAAGACAAGCACACACACTATTCATGCCGCACAAGAATTCGAAAACGGACCACTCGTGGACGAATAGTTAAAAGTCAGCGCGTAGACAACCAGACAGCAGCGGCCGCCTGCGTTTGAAGCAACTCGCCAGATCAACGTCTTTACTAGAAGCAAGCAACCTTTTTTACGCTCTCCAACCGTAGGTTGAAGAAGCGTATATGCTCCAGCTTTTTCCGTCCGTCCGTCTGTCTGTCGGCACGATAACTCACGTAAAAATGGTTCGATTTTTGATGAAATTTTAGTATGTGGTAGGGGACCACCAGGGAATGAACCTTATTGAAAATGGGTGAAGTGGGGTCAAAGGTCACGCCATAAGAGCAGGATCCATTCAATTGCCCTTATGCGTCATAATGGTTCGATTTCGATGAAATTTTAGTATGTGGTAGGGAACCACTGGGCACGAACCCTATTGAAAATGGGCGAATGGGGTCAAAGGTCAGGCAGGGCATAAAAGCGGTATTTATTCCATTGCTCTTATGCGTCATAACTTGCCTAAAAATGGTTCGATTTCGATGAAATTTTAGTATTTGGTAAGAAACCACCTGGGGACGAACCGTATTGAAAATGGGCGAAATGGAGCCAAAGGTCAGGGCATAAAAGTGGAATCCATTCCATTGCCTTTATGCGTCATAACATGCGTAAATATGGTTCGATTTCGATGAAATTTTAGTATGTGGTAGGGCACCATCTGGGCACGAACCCTATTGAAAATGGGCGAAATGGGGTCAAAGGTCAGGCAGGACATAAGAGCAGGATTTGTTCCATTGCCCTTATGCGTCCTAACTTGCATAAAAATGGTTCGATTTCGATGAAATTTTAGTATGTGGTAGGGAGCCACTGGGGACGAACCCTATTGAAAGTGGGCGAAATGGGGTCAAAGGTCAGGACACTGGAGGTGGGTCCATTCCATTGCCCTTGTGCATCATAACTTACCAAAAAATGTTTCGATTGCGGCAAAACGTTATCATGTTGTTCCGGAGGTATAGTGAACCGGTTCTGTTGAATATAAACGAAATGGGGTCAAAGGTCATTGCACAAAAGCAAGATTTATTCCACAGCCATTATTGTCATAACTTGTGTAAAACTGCTTCTATTGCGACAAAACTTTAGTATGTTATTCTTGAGGTGTACTGAACCGGTTCTGTTGAATATCATCGAAATGGGGTCAAAGGTCAGGACACAGGAGCGAGATTTATTCCACAGCCATTATCCTCATAACTTGAGTAATAATTTCTGGTATGTTGGAAAGCGTATCATAATCAATGCATTGCATGATTTTACTAACTTGTTTTGGTTGTTGTTTGGATGTTTGACGACCACCGTGAACAACTGGAAGGGCTACAAGCAGTCGCCCGTCCCTAATTTAGGGCCATCAGTTCCATGGAAGTGAGATAGCCAGTGCGGTAAGACAAACACACTATCCATGCCTCACAGAGATTCAAACTCGGACCCAAAACTACTGTGTCGCAGCGGCGGCGTGGGTTCTTCCAAAGGGATCTTTCACACATTTGCATTAATAAGAGATTGGGAGGGGGGGGGCAGTCACTGACATCCGTATTAGCCCGAGAACATACACGTTGAGCTGTTTAGGATACAACCGTGAAGTGTACTGGGTTAAGTTAAGTGGAGTTGTAAGCCAAATCATCAATAAAGCTAAGTTGTAAGCCTTAATAAAGCTATGTATTAACTTAGATCCCTTAGCTTCTCATGTTCTGACCGTTAGATTATTCACAGCAGTGTTAGTGTTAAGCACTAGGTGATTAAGTGACTAAATATTCAATTAAAGCTTTATACATGGCGATCTCCAATCGACAGCAGCTGCGTGTTTTAGTTTTGATAAGCACTCTACCATGTTGTTGAACAAAGATGTACTTCTGAAGCTGTGTGTCTACCTATCAATGATTTTAAAATCCAAAACAGCGTATTCGCGTGGAAATACATTTTCATGGTAATAATATGAAGGATCTATAATATTCCAGACGATATTCTACTGAAGAAAATTGAAGCAACAATTTACGATGTTTCAGCGGTTCTTATTCACAACGCGAAAGCTGTGCTCTTGGCTGTCCCACAGGCAAACACATGATTAAAGACCGCCTCTTTTTGATCATTTGTCAGTGTCATTTTTGACTGTTATGAAGTGGTCGTTTGGGAAGAATTCAAAACGGGATTTAAAAAAGATACATATCCCATTGAAGTGCATGCACTGCCTTTTGCTAAACAACCGAAATGATAGAGTTGTCCAAATGAAAAGAAAAGAAAAAGAACTTTAGCAATGTGAGAATGGAAAGAAGAAAAATGGCACTTAACTGATAGGTATTAGATATTATCGCACCGTAATGCATAAATCTTTGTCGGTTATAAAAACTTCGGTGTGAATAAAACAATACAAATATTATCTAGGCTGACCTAATTATTTACGCACCGACATGTTTGTTATCAAGAAATGTAGCAAAAAAAAAAAAAAAATGATACTGCGTTACTAAACGATTACGCGAAAATGGGTTCATTTAATGAGAAAGAAAAACTGGAAAGCTTGCTTTCTCATTACATGAACCCAATTAAAAGACAATGCTGTAAAGAGAGAAATGCGGAGAATTATTTCATCTAGCTATGGGGCGAAAATAGTTTATAGACACCTCTAGAGGTGTGTACCGGGGGGATAATCAAATGAGTTATTTGCCAGTTTCATTTATCAGAATAATGTTTCATGAGCTGAAGCGAAACAACATTTCATAAACTTACGTGAAATAACATTCCATGAGCTTACGTAACAGATTTACATCTGACACTTCTCGGCGTCAAGCATCCTTCATTTTCTTTCTTTCTTTCTTTCTTTCTTTCTTTCTTTCTTTTTCAGTGTTTCAAGGTCAAAAATCTCTTTAGTATTAAGATTCAGGTTACCTCAGTTTCCGTCAACGATTCGAGTACAATCGTTAGGGTTAAACAGCTCGGGTCAAGAGGTTCCTGGCCGGTTCTGAGCCGTGTTTGCTGAACTTTCACTTTCTACATGAATGAAATCTCTACAGGAAAAAATGATAAAGCACATGTATAATGTTCTTTTTTCTGTTTTATTCCATCCTATCTCTCTTCCCTGCTACAGTAGCATGTGCAGAAAAAATATCCCATCTCCTTATACCAGGGGCGGATCCGGGATTTTCATGAGGGGGGGGGGCGTAAGTGTTGGGAATAACAGGGGACCTTTCCGATATTTTCCCGCAAAATGAAAAAGTGTTCTTAGTATGTCTATCAATTCTTCCGATTAATTAACGAAAGTAATATATTTTTAAGTAATACTTCTTTCACGAAAAAGTATTCAATTTGTTATTAAAACCTAACAAATCGAAGCTTTTCCTTGGTTCCTGAGGGGGCGACTTTCGCACCCCTCTGGATGCTTCATAGGATTGGGAATTCAGGAATGGCTGCCATATTCCGGCCTTCCCAATCCTGTGAAGCCGCAGATGAAAGCGTTTCGCCAACAGCGCCTTTCTCTTCCAGTAAAAATTTCTTTTTTTCTGTTTTTACGTTTGGAGGTTTGACGACCACCATGAGCAACTCAATGGGCTATAAGCATGCGTTCATCCCTAAAGTACGGCCATTAGTTCCAGGGAAAGCAGAGAGCCAGTGACGTAATACAAACACAACATCCATGCGTCATCGGGATTTGTACCAGGATCCATCTCGGACGAATGGTCACAAGATCATCGGATGAATGGTCACAACCAGACCCGGTGGCGCAGCCGCTAAGGCCACTGCGTAACAGGAACGGCCAGTAAAAATTAATTCTTTAGTTGGTAACATCGCATTACAAATCCACCTGTATGTGAATAAATGATATCTTAACTTTCCCCATTTTGATATTTAGCAAAATGTTTATAGAAATTATATAAAGGTCCGCTTAATGTTGAATTTATGGTATTCCATAATTTACTCCATTCGTGAAAAACTGTATTTATTTATCTGCAGTGATTATGACACTACTATTTCACTCTCTCACTCATACGCACACATACACACACAGTGGTGCCGTATTCATACAAAAAAATGGTATGTCTGTCACTAACAGTTTCAATCACATGTTCTACACAAGTGGCAACAGCTAGACTCCGTATGACTTCAAGAGATGCAAAACTTCAATCGTGCTTCGGACTCTCTGCAACAGCTTCAACCACATTTCGTTTAGCTAGCAGCTGCTTTATTGCCGGTTACGTCACAAGACACGACGCTTCAGTAGCACTTCAAACTTTTCCTTCAACTCAGGTATGTGATTTCATTCTTACTTGGGGGTTTTCCGTTTCTCTTGCACTGAAAGGCTCTCAGTGAGAGCCATCGGAGAAAAGAAACTTAAGCTTAAACGTTGATTGGCCTGAATTTAAAGCTTAATTAAACTTCATTTTTAGTGTGGCATCACCTGCGTGGCTTTAAAGCTTAAACCATTTCCAGTATGGCATCACCTGCGTGGCTTTAGCGCTTAAATCACTTCCAGTATGGCATCACCTGCGTGGCTTTAACGCTTAATTAAATCCCATTTTTAGTGTGGCATCACCTGCGTGGCTTCAAAGTTTAAACCATTTCCAATGTGGGATCATCTGCGTGGCTTTAAAGCTTAAACCACTTCCAGTATAGATAGCATCACCTGCGTGGCTTCAAAACTTAAACCACTTCAAGTGTGGCATCACCTGCTTAGATTTAATGCTTAAACTACTTCCAGAGTAGCGTCTCCCGCGTGGCGCTACTCTGGAAGTAGTTTAAGCATTAGATATGATACCACACTGGAAGTGTTTTGAGCTGCAGTGGCTCTGCAGCTCAAAACACTTCCAGTGTGGTATCACGTGCGTTGCCTTAAATCTTCAACCAGCACTTCCAGTCAATAAAGTAGTTCTACGAAAAAGAAATGCCTTATCGATGAACAGGTTAGAAAGAAAGCGCCTAAACCTGTTTTTTTGTTGTTGTTGAAGGTTTAACGACACCGTGAGCTATAAGCAATCGCCCGTCCCTAATTTAGGGTCACTGGTTCCAGGGAAAGGAGAGAGCCAGTGCCATAAGACAAACACAACATCCATGCTTTACTAGGATTCGAACCCCGACCCCTTTTGGACGAATGATCAGAGGCCATCGCTTAGATCACTGCGCCACCGGGGCGGCCTAAAATTTTCAGAAGCAATTTAAAATATGATTTGTTCTTTTCATCGGTTAGTATTTTCGTCAACTTTTATGAAAATTACTTAATTGGAGCAATGTTAAATAAAAGAAAGAATGTTACGTGAGAGTCAGATGCTAAGAACATTAAGTTTCCCTTTTGACACTGTTGTGTCTTTCGGTTCGGTTCCAAATATTTAGTGCTAATAATAACAATCAGTCACATTGAGAATACATGTAACTTATACGCCGCTCTTGCTAAGACTATAACAAGAGCGGCGTATACGGATGGGAGTGGCGAATAACTTTTGCGTTGATGTTTGTTTCTTCCCGGGAATAATGACCAGAGTAATTATCTAGAGATATAGTAGTAAACCCTTGATTTGGAGCTGTCAGTTCCGCGAGGGCCTACGCCGTTGGGCGGGCACGCAGCCCATGCCTCGCTCGGAGTTCAAGCCCATCTCGAGTGATTAGCTCTGATCACTCGTTACTCATAAGGAATTACAGAAGATTCCTTATCAATAATGAGTTACTCATAAATAATCACAGAATGGGCTCAGGGGATTATTTTTGTTGGCACCAGTGGGGAGTTTAACTGAAATAGTTTTCTCAACCATAAAACACTTAACACACTTTTTAAGATGGGGGAGGGCGGGGTTTTTTTTATAGGATGTTTAACAACCACCGTGAGCAACTCAATGGCCTATAAGCAGTCGCCTTTAGGGTAACTGGCTTCAGGGAAGGGAGAAAGCCAGTGCCGTAATACAAACACAACATCCATGCCCCACGGGAATTCGAACCCGGACCCACCTCGGACGAATGGTCAGAAGCCAGCGTTTATACCACTGCGCCACCGGGGCAGCGGAGGGGTATTTAACGACCTCTATGAGTACGCTACAAATGCCTGGTAGACTCAAACCCAGGCCAGGCATTTGTAGAACCGCGAGAAGCCTACACCACCGTGGCTGCCACTTGTCACTCTCTCTGCGTACGTGCATGTTCAACACTTTTGCGCTGGTTTTCCTCCTAGCAGTCGGAGCACGCAGTTCGGCCTGATCTGACTGTTTAGTCTCATCGTTACAATTCGAACGTTGCCGCCCCCGGTTGTGCAGTGATCTAAACGATGGTTTCTGCTCATTTGCCTGAGATGGGTCCGGGTTCGAATCCCGGTGAGGCATGGATGTTGTGTTTGTCTTACGGCATTAGCTCTCTCCCTTCCCTGGAACCAGTGACCCTAAATTAAGGACGGACGACTGCTTATAGCCCATTGAATTGCTCACGGTGGTCGTTAAACCACCAATCGATCAGAAAAACAATAATAATAATAAACGTTCTGTTAAGGTACGATTCCGCTTCATATGGATCAGTGTTCCTTTAACATGATCATCTAAAAACATTCCTTTGCCCTATTTTTCTTCCCAACTAACCACGAAAAGCACATAAGAGCCGCCTTTCCTAGAGAAAAACTTTAGTTAAAGAAGTGCCTTAGCGTCGCTAAGTCGCGCTAAGGCTCTTCAACATCAGTGCAGAGACGGGTCGAATACGAGCCCGAAAGCCTGAAGTCAAGCCCGAGCCCGAAGAGGGCTCGGACTGCATAATATTTACTGCAGTTCGGGCTTGGGCGGGCTCAGGCTCTGAGAGATAGATAATTTTATTATTTTCTTTTTAAATGCGGTTTTAAATGATTTATATTAGTATGTTCTTACACTTTCCAGTTAGCAAGGAGAATTCCTTGACTACTGCATCTGGGTGAGGAGTCGGAAGAGCTATTCATTGTGGGTTTGGATAGCAAATGCCATAGGATACGCATTAATGGATTTCCGCGGCATAGGAAAGCTTCAAGAATTATGGGCACTAGATTGCAGTCGCACCCTGACAAAATTTTGCCCTCTGCTTCCATGCGGCAGATCCCTGCTAATTCTATTTAGAAATGCGCGCAGGCTGCCAAGCCGCCTGATCTTTCTGGATGTCCGGTCGCCAGAGTTTCTGGATGTCCGGTCGCCAGAGTTTCTGGATGCCCAACCGCCCGAAGCATTTCAGGAGGAAACGAACTGGTCAAAGAAAATGTAAGACTGTACTATAGAAACAGATAGATATCCCTTCCCCACTACTCAGTTGGAAAAAAAAAAATTAATTGCAGCAGGAAAACGATGGGGAAAATCGAAGAGGACATTTTTTTAACTAATGCCTAAACTGATTGTATACACCACCATGGAGTTCGAATTCAACAATTTATTTTTTTTATTATTTTTTTCCTTTTTTTACTCTTAAGAATAAAAAAAGGTGCTTTTTAAGACAAAATAAAAAGTCCTTTCTAGGACTACTAAATATTTGGGTAAGGGAGGGGGAAGGGAGGTAGGGGGGAATAATGAAAAAGTGAGAATTCAAGTTTTTTAAAATAAAAGTGTGAATGTAAATATTTTTTGTAATGTTTAAGATATTAAGTGTAAATATTTTTTTTTATCTCTAAGGCATAAATTTTAAGTGTAATTATTTTTTATTGGAATTAATCAAATATTAAGAGTAAATATTTTCTTTTCGTAAAATTAAGCTTTCAAGATTTTAAAAGCAAAAGTGTGAATATGAATACTTTTTTAAATGCTCAAAATATTAACAGAATGAATGCAATTGATTTAATGGGGTGCTTTTCCTTCTAAAGATTTTTCTAAAGAACATTTGGGTATTTTTAAGGGAAAGGGACCTGATGTTTTCCATTAGGTGACCAATCGGGAGGGATTTCCTACTGGTCTCAGAGCAATGCTTTATAGTATTGAGCCGAAAGCAGTGTACACGGCTAAAATTTAGGGGAGTTTGAAATGTTTCAAACTCACTCGTTTCATCCTCTGAATTGAAAGGAAGAAGCGCTCTCACTGAAGACCACTCTAGCCTGAAAAAAACATCTAAATAGTTTGTGTTTCATAAAAATGTCTTTCCCTAAACATTTTTAGAATATTCCATTTTCAACCTGATCTATTTTCTACTTTCAGAAACTTGCTCCAATACTTTTTCATTCATTCCATTTTTAACCTGGTCTATTTTCTACTTTTACGAAACTTGCTCTGATACTTTTTCTTCCTTTCCATTTTTAACCTGGTTTATTACTACTTCTACGAAAACGATCTTTAACAGATTTTACTCGTTCCGAAACAGTCTTTTTATGCATGCTAGTTTTCCCATGTTATTCTATGGGAATTTCTCTGTTTTTTTACGAAAACGTGTTCTTTCAAAACTGCCTTTTAAGAAAAAAGAAGTGATTCATCTTTGACCTGGTCTATTTTTCTACTTTAAAAAACTTGCTCTGATACTTTTTCTTTCTTTCCATTTTTAAATTGGTCTATTTTTCTACTTTAAAAAACTTGCTCTGATACTTTTTCTTTCTTTCCATTTTTAACCTGGTCTATTTTCTACTTCTACGAAAACGATCTTTAACAGTTTTTTACTCGTTCCGAAACAGTCTTTTTTATGCATGCTAGTTTTCCCATGTTATTCTATGGGTATTTCTCTGTTTTTCAGAAAACGCGTTCTCTCAAAACTGTCTTTTAAGAAAAATGAAGTGATTCATTTTTAACCCTGGGAAAGAATGAACTTTTGAAGTGAATGGAAAGAAAAATAACATTTCTATGTTATGAGAAAATGAAAGTATTAGATATCAAGTTGTTGTAAGATGTCTTATTTTCGCGATATGTTCATACAATTTTGAGAAAATATCTTCTAAAATTAAAGAAAAAGTATATGTTTACAAAACAAGAATCTTAGATGTTCAAATATGGAATTTGATGCGAAAAGAGGCAAGGAATGTTTTGAATAGGAATTACTTGTTTCAGTGAAGGATTTCTTATTCTTGGGATTTTTTTAAAGGATGTCTTACATTTTCATAAAATTTCTGGGTGAATCGAACTTGGACATTTACGAAATTCCTGGGGATATAGGATTTTGGAGAAGATTTTAAGATAGAAAAATTATTGGCTAAGAGGAAATTTCAGTATAAACCAAATTTTGACTTGAACCACTTAAAATGAGGAAATATTTGTCTGTAGCAATTATTCAATGTGTGTAATAACTATTCGTTCGATATGTGCCCGGAATCGAATCCTGGGAGGTTTGAGTATTGTGCTTGTCTTACGACACTAGCTTTCTACCTTCCCTGGAATCAGTGGTCTAAATCAGGGACTAGAGTCTGCTTGTTACCCTTCGAGTGGTTCACGGCGGACTTCTTTTCTCTTAAATAGGGAATGAACAGCAAAGTTCAAACGCTCTGTCCCACTGAGATGCTGAGTCATCAGTTTTAGATTTTTGTCATCTTAGATAATTTAATTTCGCTCAGTAAACTATGCTTTCGCGAGCTTGAGTTTGCGATCAAAGTTCAAAACCAGAATTTAGTTTAATCTCTGAAGCAAAATGATTTCATGTCATATGAGGTTTTTCAGCAAGCAGTAGGCGTGCGAAAACAGTCGCAGGAGATAGTCTGTTTCCTGCAAAAAGGGAGGGATTCCAAATTTAATTTCTTGGGGAAAGCTCACACACTGGAGAGAGCGTAAAACACCCTTCTTTCATGTTTTAACGCAAACCTCGAGGAATTAGTATAAACTATGAAAAATTAGTAAGTTCTAAAGATTCAGGGACATTTACACTAAAATCCTACAATGACATTCTGTGGAATAGGGAATAATCGGCTTTAAAGATTAAAATACATCTGAAGTTTTTTTATACATTTCTGTTTAAAAGTTAAAGTTGAATGAAAAAATAAGAGTAATTAAATCGATAGGAAAATATTGATAGGTTGAATAATAAAAACAAGTAAGAAAAAAACAGAAGTTTCATAAAAATAAAGCAAGTTTGAAGAATCCATACAACACTGAACAGAAGGAAAAACATAATAAGTAAAATCAGGGGAAAGAGGTAAGTATTTCTTAAAAGAATACTTTTGAATAGGGGAATACGGTATTTTCACTATGGAGTTTGGAAATAACTGCTTTTCTGACGAATTAGTAAAACGTGAAAAAAATGTTTAAACTGTCTTCTAAAAAAAATGAAGTGATTCACTATGACTTGGTCACTATGTCTCCAGAATGAAAGTTTCTTCTGCTTAGACAATGAATAAAAAATACAACAATGAAAACCTAATTAAAACGAAAGGACGGGTTAATGAAACTAAACGTCTAAAGGGAAAATGCAGCAGACACAGAAGTTAGAAATCAAAGGGCAGACACGGAAGAACTGGACATTGAGTGAATGAAATATACGCGAAGTTTTGAAACATCTCGATTTAAAGCGAACTAAATGAGGAAAAGGAATGAGATTAGAGGACTTCTTACTGACTTTGATGAGGCGAGTAAACAATAAAAATTTATCATGAAAAAAATACGGCATTACGCCATATAATACAAATTTTGAAGGTGACAATCCGATTTTCAAGTTTTCGGATATTATCTGACTTATACCATTATTGTCACATTTACGCCAAAAAACGGATTGTCACCTTCAAAATTTGTAATAAAAATTTAGTTATACATGAAATAAAGTAAAAAAAAAAATAGCTCGTTTAAGAATACGATTTTTGGTGAAAGTATGAAATTTTAGTTGAAATGTTATGGCCAGCATTTCGAAAAGAAACAGATTGAGTCGATATGTAAGAAAAAGAAGTAAGTATTTCATTATTTTCGCTATGGGGTGGGGAATAAATGCTTTTCTGGTGAGTTAGTAAAACGTTAAAAAATAATCTTTAGTGAAAGAACGGAATTACTCGCTTTGCCTCCAGAATGAATGATTTTTATTTCGGACGAGACAGAAAAATATGCAGAAAATATGTCTCAAAGAATACAAATTTTATCGTAAGAAAAAAGGTTTTAGATTGCATGTCTTGACAATGAATGCTTTTCTGTCGGATCAGTAAAAGAAAAGTATAACAAACTAGGAAAGAATAAAAAAATTGCATATTTGACATACATGCAAGTTTTTTGGAATACTTAAAAAGCAAGCTGGAAACTATGCTATATAAGGAAACAAAAATATGACGAAATGCTACATCATGCAAAATATTAAGTCGTCATGAATCGTTTACTGGAATAAAATGAAAGAAAATAAAGTCTGAATAAAAGGAGTCGTTAGATTGTAAAGATAGAAAAAAATAATAATAGACGACATACGAGAACACAGAAAGAAATTTCTAAACATAGATTAAGTTAGATAGGGGCTTTACTGTTAAAGAATGCTTTACTTGTTGGGGCAGAAAAAGAAAAGCAAACTAGGGAGGGAAATGCATATTTAACATACATACAAGCATTTTGGAGTATTTAAAAGCAAGTTGGAAAATATGCTATACCAGGAAACAAAAATCTGAAGATTTGCTACGTTTTACAAAAATATCAAGTTCTTAAGAATCGTTTGATGAAATGAAATGAAAAAATAAAGTCTGAATAAAAGTAGTCGTTAGATTGTAAAGATAGAAAAATTAATAATAGACGATATAGGAGAACATAGAAAGAAATTTCTAAACATAGATTAAGTTAAATAGGGGAAATTGTAAAAAAAAAAAAAACTTTTGATAGAATGACATGCTAAATAGAGTAAGAAAATACTGTTACAATCGAATTTTAACTGCTGTAGATCAGTATTGGATCTTGAACATACACGAAAGAGAGAGAGAGAGAGAGAGAAAATAGACTAACATATACAATAAAAAATGCATTTCGTTGAATATTCATGAATAAATTTAAGTCATCCTACAGAAAAAAATACAAATGGTTCGTTGAAAAAAATGAAATTACGGAATAACAAAGCAATGTTCACTTCGCTCCAAAAAAAAAAAAAAAAAATTCCTGGCTGGGAATAAATAAAAAAATACATGAAGAAATAGCGTAAATTAAATAAAAAGATAGATTAGAAGGAATAAATAGTACATGAAAAAACTTAAGCCATCCTACAGAAAAATAAAAATGATCCGTTGAAAAAATCATGTAATCCCATGAAATAACGGAATCACGAAGCAATTTTCAATTCGCTCCAAAGAAAAATAAAATTTCCTGCCTGGTAATAAATAAAATAATAAAAAAAATACACGAAGAAATAGCGTTAATTAAATAAAAAAATAAATTAGAGGAAATAAATAGCACGAAATAATTATGAGTAAAAAAAAAATAACATTGGAGGGACGAAAGACTCAGAATTAGCATGATTAAAGCCATGTATACATTTCCGCTTGACGAAAAGATTTCCCCAAAATTTGACAAAGTCCAATATATCTCCACATAAAATAAAAAAATCTTCCGACTGCCACCAGATCACATAAGCATCGACAACACCTATGCAACCCCCTTTCCTCCTCGATCGTTGTCATCCCACAAAATCAAAGATCCATCGAAATAATAAAGTTCCAAGAAGCACCGCAAGGGGGCAGCACATCAACAAAACATCTGTTCACCTGGCTGCTACTGGTGGCCGGGGATTAGAGGCTCCTCGTCTTCCTCCGTTCGCCTGACTACGTCTGGCTGCGGGGCAGCGGCCGCAGCCTAATGCTAACTCAATGGGGCTGCGGTTGATGCCGGACTGGTCATTTTATACTACTCTTATGCAAAAGCACATTTACATTAAATACAGAAGAAATTCACAGTCATGTCAATATTTTAGCAACGGAGATTTCAAAAGTTCCTCCCGCACATTTTTGTTACGTAAAGGGCAAGAAAATGGATTTGCTTTTAAATGTTAATTTAGTTACAAGGGGTATTTTTGCCATTTTTATAAAAATTTAGAAGGGAAAACGCACAGCAGGACATATCATTGTC
Source organism: Macrothele yani (assembly GCA_039090855.1). Classification (NCBI taxonomy): domain Eukaryota; kingdom Metazoa; phylum Arthropoda; class Arachnida; order Araneae; family Macrothelidae; genus Macrothele; species Macrothele yani. The sequence goes on from CM077024.1 coordinate 106,089,163, forward strand.
ATATAAAAAATAATTTCTGGCTGTACTAACAAATCAACGCTTTCAAGTAATTCGCGTGTATCGTTCCGCTTTGTTTACATACAACTTGAACACACCCAACGTGAAAGAAAGTAGTTCATGATAAATTTTACGCGTATCTTTTTTAGAATTTCGTTATAATAAATGGTTTGATAACTATTTTTATTTGTAAATACATTTCAGGAAGGGAATACAGTATGTCGAATAACAGTACTACGTTTTGTTTTCGTTATTTATCCGGAGCCAACGTATTCCTGAAGCCAGGGGCGGATCCAGAAGTCCACTCGGGGGGAAGGGGGGTCGTGTACAAAAAGCGGGCAGAAGCCATTATGAAATGTTTTATATATATATATATATATATATTTCTTCATGGGGAGCTTTTGGAAGAAACAGCATAATTTTCAAGAGCATTATGCCGTTATGTCTTAAAAGAAAAGTGTTTGATCAATGCATCCTTCCAGTGCTTACGTATGGTGCAGAGACGTGGACCTTAACTAAAAGAGATATACAAAGGCTGCAGACAACTCAAAGCAGCCTGGAGAGGTGCATGCTTGGTGTAACCAGGAGAGATAAGAAGAGGAACTCGTGGATCCGAAAAGTGGCAAATGTGGAAGACATCATGATCAGAGTTAAATCCCTGAAATGGCAATGGGCTGGACATACTGCCAGAAAGACAGACCATCGATGGACAGCCGAAATTTTAGATTGGATTCAAAGAGACAGGAAAAGACCCAGAAGAAGACCACATGGAAGATGGGTGGATGAAATTCGAAAGTATGCGGGAGTGACATGGAGGAGACTGGCACAAGACAGACCGTTGTGGAGGAAACTTGGGGAGACCTTCATCCAGCAGTGGATTGATAATGGTTGACAATGATGATGATATATATATGTGTGTGTGTGTGTGTGTGTGTGTGTGTGTGTGTGTGTGTGTGTGTGTGTGTGTGTGTCATCATTGTCAACCATTATCAATCCACTGCTGGATGAAGGTCTCCCCAATTGCTTTCCACAACGGTCTGTCTTGTGCCAGTCTCCTCCATGCTACCCCCCCCCCCACGCACACACACACATATACACACGGACGGAAAAAATCCCAACACCAGGAAGGGGTTGTGTTAGATAAACGACAGTTGGTAGGCGGTGAGAGTACATCTGTAAGATGACTTCTATGCAAATTTCGCGCTCGGCGCATACGTGTGCCGCTAGTAGCGCCCCTCGGAACATGCAAAGCAGGTTTGCTGTAAATACGCGCTGTAACGTTCAAGAGCGTTAGTTATCGTTGAGATTCGACGTAGGGTGTTGATGTTAGTCAAGAATGCCTTTAAGAAGACGAAGAAGCCATTATCAACAGCTCACGGAGTTTGAACGAGGTCGTGTAATACGGCTACGAGAAGGTGGATTTTCTTTCCGCAATATTGCAGAACGACTTGGCAGGAATGTGGCCACTGTGCATGATTGTTGGCAGCGGTGGTCAAGAGAAGGTACTGCCTTAAGAAGACCGGGTTACGGCCGGCCACGTGGCACTACTGAGAGGGAAAACCGCCGTGTACGGCGTATGGCCGTGGCGCATCGTACCGCGTCTAGCTGCAGTTGCCACCACAGTGACACAACGAACTGTTACAAATCGGTTACTTGAAGGACAGCTCCGAGCCAGACGCCCTGTAGCGTGCATTCCACTTACTCCAAACCACTGCCGTTTGCGACGTCAGTGGTGTCAAGCTAGAGCTCACTGGAGGACGGAGTGGAGATCTGTTGTGTTTTCTGATGAAAGCCGGTTCTGCCTGGGTGCCAGTGATGGCCGTGTGTTGGTTAGAAGGAGGCCAGGTGAGCGCCTGCAACCAACCTGTCTGCGGCCGAGACACACTGGACCTACACCTGGAGTTATGGTCTGGGGAGCAATTTCCTATGACAGCAGGAGCACTCTCGTGGTTATCCACGCACCCTGACGGCACAGTTGTACGTCGGTCTGGTGATTCAACCTGTTGTGCTGCCATTCATGAACAGCATTCCAGGGGGTGTTTTCCAACAGGATAACGCTCGCCCGCATACCGCTGTTGTAACCCAACATGCTCTACAGAGTGTCGACATGTTGCCGTGGCCTGCTAGATCACCAGATCTTTCACCAATCGAGCACGTATGGGACATCATTGGACGACAACTTCAGCGTCACTCCCAACTAGCATTAACCGTCCCTGTATTGACCGACCAAGTGCAACAGGCATGGAACTCCATCCCACAAACTGACATCCAGCACCTGTACGACACAATGCATGATCATTTGCGTGCTTGCATTCAACATTCTGGCGGTTACACCGGTTATTAATGTTCCAGCATTTCACATTTAAAATGGCTCTTCACGAAACCTTAATCGATTAAATATGTTACCTATACAATATTGAAACCTTAATCGATTAAATATGTTACCTATACAATATTGAAACCTTAATCGATTAAATATGTTACCTATACAATATTGAAACCTTAATGGATTAAATATGTTACCTATACAATATTGAAACCTTAATCGATTAAATATGTTACCTATACAATATTGCCGCCATTTCATTCCTCTACAACTATTTTTTCGTGGTGTTGGGATTTTTTTCCGTCAGTGTATATATGTTAGTAGCAGGAAATGCCGAAAATTACCCCGTATTAGACACGCTGCCTCCCTCCCAGCGCACCCCACCCAAGCGGGGATTGACTTCGGAGTGGGTGGAACAACGGGAAGCGCCCGTGAGGCGTGAGAGAGCAAGCAAAATAAGAAAACATAAAGAAGCCCTAAACAGACCATCTGGTAGGAAGCGGTGAGGATATTTTTACGAATTTTCTTTATGACGCAATTAAGATACGTACGTAGATCAGATTGTTATTCACAGTTTTCCCCACCTACTCTGATTTCAATACCAAGCTCTGCCTTACCCTGTTTTGAGATGTTACAGATGCTAGATAATATGACAATAGCAAAGGACTAACAAAGAATATCCCCACGTTTTTTTACCCCCGCTGTCCATTTTTTCCCTTTATTTTTTGCGCGCCCCCTCCCCCTCTCTTTTCTCTTTATTCTATTCCCCCTTTTTTTTTTTTTTTTTTTTACTGAACCTAAATCAATGTAATAAGTATTTTAAATCCTCCGTACTAAGTTAAATTGCTAATTTTTTTTACAAAAACTGAAAACAAAATATGCAAATTGAATCATTTACGATCTTCGCTACTTTAAACATAAAAACCTCGTTAGGGTTTTGGGGGAATGCCCCCCCCGCTGCATAAGCTACTGCTTTAGGCGAAGCTATTTCCAACGTTTCTTCTGTAAGTCTTAATGGCTAAGACTGAAGCTTCGTTTCTTGATAGTATTTATTCGGACTTCATAAATTATGCCGTTTTACTCATTTAACAGTCATCTTAAAAAATATTCATCTACTAACCTTAGTCTTACGATGGCGCTTTGGACAGTGACGTCACAAAGCGGAAGTGCAGGATGAGCATAACCTTGTCATCTACTAACTTTGATGTTTAGGTAGCTGATAGACATCAGAGTTTCTTGCATATGAATGACTAGACCCAGGGGTTTCCCAGCAGAGCATTGCCCAAAGCATTGCACTTCCTCAACCGGGTTGTTTTCGTCCCATGGTACATCTTGGTGCCAACACTTCCCTAAGTAAACGACGCACACGTAGTCTGCAGTCCATATGGTGAAACCGGAAACGAGATTCATCAAATTAGACGACCTTCCAATCATTCACGGTCTACACCTGTGATCGCGTGCGCATTTTAGGTGCTTTTGACAGTGAACAGAGGTTAGCATGGGCATTTAGAGTGGCCTGTTGCTACGCAGCCTCATTTTCATTCGGGTTCGATCCTGAGTGTTGTGACTCATTACACTCATCACCAGTATTCTAATTTCCGGCAAGTTGCGCCACAGTATCCCTTCTGTTGGCTCGTACTATACGGCATAGCCTTCGCTCACATCTAGCATAAGTAAGCCGTGGTTGGCCCATACCGTGGCGGCGGTTCGTGGTTTTCCCCTCCTATAGGACCACTTCCTACGATTGATGAGTACCACACAAGCCTTACCGTCTCGGCAGTGCACATTTAAGGAGACAGGGAGCCCCGGGGGCTGGACGGTATTTTGGGGCACCAGTATTAATGGCACATCTAGAATTTCATTATGGGTGGTTGAATAAAAATGCCCAGGACAAAACATATCATGAGGAAAACATAAAAATATCCCCGCCGTATTGAAGATTCATGGACGAATCAGTGGTAGCATAAAAATGTAAAAATGCAAAGTTCAAAAATGGATACCAGTTCAGTTCTGCTTTAACCCGCCCCCCCCTCGGGATTAGCTTTTACTTGAAATTATATCGAAGTAGTGGGCAAAATAATATGATCAAATATCACGATTCAAAGGAATTGTTTGGTTCACGTAAACCGCCACACAGGAAAACTGCCACATGTTTCTCATTAAGGTGCCGGGTACAAATTGCTGTTCCTCCGAGGAACACTTTGAATGTGTGGCAGTTTTTCAGTGGGCCAGTTTTCCGAGTTTCCGAATTATGTGTGGTAGTTTTCCAAGGTGCCCAACGACGGGAAGGAGCTCTTTTGTTTGTCTAAATTTTCATGCCAGTTCATTACGAGTTTAGGGCAACTGGCCACAAAAGTTCAGGAGGGGGGGGAGGATATAAAGATTACCGTTTCTTGGCCTATATTGAGAATTAAATTGGAAACTCCAAACAAATTTCGAGGAAACGTTCTATGTAAGCCAAGCAAGAACTGTACTTTAATTTGAAGAAATAAATTGCCGTGATTTAGTATATTTCTTAAAACTACAGTGTTCGACGAAACAACGGAATTACAGCAGGACTCATGCTGTGTTCATGCAAAGGACGACAAGGTGGGATTTTTAAATAACGCTGCACTTTTACTTAGGCACTAAATATTTACATAACGTGTCAAGTTTGTAATATTTCTCTTTTACTTATTAATTCATAGGCCTTTTAAACAGTTTTTATTCCACCGATGCCATATTCACAACGTTTACATATCAAATTAAGTTAATAATATTGCGCTTTTACTTAAGCACGAAATATTAATTCGTAGGCCCTAGGTCTAGATCTTTTTAACAGTTTTTATTCTGACTGTGTCATATTTATAACTTTAAATATCGGCACAAGTTAATGTGTTGCGCATATTAAAATTTTCTAAAACGGCTTAGGCCTAGGGCCTATGAATTGATATTTAGTGCATAAGTAAAAGCGCATTATTATTAATATGAACTGATACGTAAACGTTGTGAACATGACATCGGTGGAATAAAAACTGTTTAAAAGGCGTACGCCTAGGGCCTATGAATTAATATTTAGTGCCTAAGTAAAAGCACAATGCTATTAACTTAATTTGATATGTAAACGTTGTGAATATGACATTGGTAGAATAACAACTGTTAAAAAGGCCTAGGCCCTTTGAATTAATATTTAGTGCCTAAGTAATAGCGCAATGCTGTTAACTTGATTTGATATGTAAACGTTAGGAATATGAAGTCGGCGGATTAAAAGCTGTTTAAAAGGCCTAGGGCCTATGAATTAATTAAGTAAAAGAGTAATATTACTAACATGACATGTTATGTAAATATTTGGTGCCTAAGTAAAAGTGAAGCGTTATTAAAAAATACCACCTTATCGTCCTTTTCTGAACACACCATTAGTCATGCTGTAATTCCGTTGTTTCTTCAAACACTGTAGTTTTAAGAAATGTACTAAGTCACGGCAATTTATTTCTTCAAATTAAAGTACAGTTCTCGCTTGGCTTACATTGAACGTTTTCCTGAAATTTGTTTGGAGTTCCCAATTTATTTCTCAATATAGGCCAAGAAACGGCAATCTTTATTTATAGCCCCTCCTCGTTGAACTTTTGTGGCCAGTTGCCCTAAGTACGAGCCGGCATGAAAATTCAGACAAACAAAAGAGCTCCTTCCCGTTTTTACGCATCTTGGAAAACTGCCACACATTCTAAGCGTTCCTCGGAGGAACAGCAATTTGTGCAAGGCCCCTTAATGAAAAGCATATGGCAATTTTCTTGCGTGGCAGTTTTCCTGTGTGACGGCTTTCCGGCACCCGAATTCTTGGTGTGTGAAAATTTCCCCTAATTACAACTGTGTACAAAAAAACTTCTGCAATGCTTTCGAAAGATTTGAGGATGGACTGGGGTCGACTACAATTTCTGCGGACTCCCCTAAAAATGCGGAAAGAAATAGAAACATTTTTCACAAGGTAGTTCTTTATAATTTTTGCTGAGCTATCTGCAAAAAAAAAAAAAAAAAAAAAAAACTAGAACTCTGTCAATTCTTCAATCGTCCTGCATAATTATGGAGCCCTTTGAAAATGCGGGGCCTGGGGCTGTAGACCCCCTAGCACCCTCTAAAATGGGTTTTGCGTCTCTGAAAAGCTTTGAACCAGTCGTCTGACCATTAGAAGTTCGCTGACTTTCCCATCTGAAGAATGAGAATACCGCTGATTCACAGAGCTCAGTATCATGTGTTATTTATACCTCTTCATGGCCTTTACACGCGCCATCGTTTACTAGCAGTTGCTTCGATTTGCATAAAGACGCGCTGGTCATAATATTTTAGTTCTTCGGTGTACCTATCGGAATGGCAAGCGTTCCTTAGCCACTAGGAAGAACACATGAGGAATGTCAACCAGGACACGAAGAATACGGCGCTTGCCGGGGAATTCATACATTGCTCAGCTGCTCGTATTGGAATACAATTATAAGAGTTGCCCCTAATACGAACTTTATAACTGTAGCATGAGAGGGAAAAAGATAGGAGGAGTTTAATGTGACAAGAGAGAGGCGCAGGAGACCCACCAATCTTCCCAAATGGAATTTATGAGAGTCACAAAAGGTCAATTAAGAAAATGATGTTGCCGCCACGATGGGTTGGTCTAACCGCTGGTTTAAGATTGTTCGTCCGTGATGGGTCTGGGTTCGAATTTCGGTGAGGCATGAATGTTGCGTTTGCCTCACGGCACTGGCTCTCTCCCTTCCTTGGAACTAGTATCCCTAAATTTGAGACAGGCGACTGCTGGTGGCCCACTGAGTTTCTCACGGTGGTCGTTAAACACCGAAACAAACAAAAAAAGTTTATTTTCCAGTGAAGACTTTGATCTGGCAAGCTGTTCCAAAGTACTAAATGCAAATAATTGGCCATAAAAATGTAAAGGGAAATATACTTTACGGAAAAAGTTATCTAACAGGTTTCAACTTAATGAAAGAGATTTGATTCGTTGTTTTTAGAGAATATCTACAAGGAAAAGAAAAATCTCAGCAACCTTTGCAGCTGATGCGAATTTTGCTGCATCATCTAACAAATGCGATAGAGGATTTTCTCAGATGAATTTGATAATAACTCCAGCTAGGTCTTCTCTTTCAGTCACAACAATAACTTTTTTATTGTTCATAAAGGTTGTTGGGCTTCCACTGACATAGTTTGATCCCACAAAATGCGTTGGATGGTGAGTCCTTCCAGGATACAATTTGGTAGTGGATATATGTATATACAAAGCAAGAAGCAGACAAGAACTATAGAAACATCTCAAGAGCTGATAAAACTTTGTACTAGATCTTGGAATCAAAATGTAGTTTCCTTCTGTTCCCCAGTGTAATGTAATCTTTAGTGCAAATTTAACCCTCATTTTTGGATAACCTTGACGGAAATTTTAATTTCAGCATTTGCTATGCATTATAATTAACTGATACAGAAATTTAACGTGGACCAGGAACAACAAACAAAGATATTCGCTCTTTCCACGTTCATGAGTGAGTCACGGAAAAATTCTCATTGGCCGCCACCGGGAGTCGAACCCAGGGTGTTCCAAAACTCTTGATGTAGCGGAAGCATATCCGGCGCGTAACTGGAAGACCCTGGGTTCGACTCCCGGTGGCGGCCAATGAGAATTTTTCCGTGACTCACTCATGAACGTGGAAAGAGCGAATATCTTTGTTTGATGTTCCTGGTCCACGTTAAATTTCTGTATTAATTATTCATTCGACTTCTAATTATTTCTTCAGTTGCTGCTTACTATCTTTGGTGAATCCCCAGCATTGTGCGGGGCTCCAAGAAGCGACCTGCCAACTTGGCTTGGCAGTTAGCATGTGTGAGTCTGGAGGAATTCAAGGCCGCTGTGGTGTAGCGGAAGCATATCCGGCGCGTAACTGGAAGACCCTGGGTTCGACTCCCGGTGGAGGCCAATGAGAATTTTTCCGTGACTCACTTATAAACGTAGAAAGAGCGAATATCTTTGTTTGATGTTATAATTAACTGTTTTGGGGAATAGAGGTCTGCACGGGCCTTAATTTGGAAAACTCGGCCCGGCCCGCAAAATTTCAACAATTACTAAACTAAAATACTCGGTCATTCGGCTCCTGAAGAATTTTCGTTTTCTTAATTGCTACACGTATTCTATTACAATAAACATTAATTCGGAATATTTCTGTGACTCTGTATACGTCACGTGACGTCTGAGAAGGAGGGGGGGGGCATGTATACTAAAAAATATTGCATGTAAACGACAATTTCCATGCCTTTCAAATTTTCGGGGTTTTCAAATTATCATTGCCGGACCCGGAATATCCTTGGGGATAAGGAGGGAAGGGGGTTACTTCGAAAAGTACGAAATATCCAGAATTATGAGTCCGATCGTTCTACTTAACATTGTCTACAAACATATATTCTCCGGAAGCGATTTTTTCGCGAAAATCTTTCGCTTTCTGAAACTCCATAATAAGTATGGAAGAGTATTTATCAGCAACAGTGAACTGAGCATATGCTAGGGAAACAACGACAGACTGCCCAGCTAACCAGTGTCACAGAAGTTTTGAAAACGACTGGGCTGGGATACCTAAGGGCTCATTTGCCATCTGCTGACTCCCTGAAAGTACAAAAGGGGAAAAATACGTCAAAGATTTATACGCAGAAGTAAGTTTCTCCCAGCGCATTTCTCCAGTGCCATTTAAGACAACTTAAAAGCTTTTCACACATCTAGAGAACAAAGTGCCGCCAACCAGAAAAATAAAAAGATCGTCTGCGAGCGGGTGGCTCGGTTTAGAAATGCTGCAGTTAATAGCCTGCCCTGAAGCATGAGAGGAGGGTGGAAGTTAGAGAGAGAGAGAGAGAGAGAGAGAGAGAGAGAGAAGGGACTACATTCACATTGAAAAACTAAGGGAGCTGACCCACTCCATTTGTTTTGCAGGAGAGAAAGATGTAAAACTTCTATTTTTTCCAACAGTGGGAATTATTCAATCTTTTCAAACTGCTGCTGTATGTTGTGAGATTTCCAAACGAGAAAGGCATCGTACAGCGATTGTTTTGCGCATAAAAAAATCCCTGCTCGGCCCGTGTCTGTTTTACATTAAATATTGAAGGCACGGGCCCATGCAGACCTCTAATGGGGAATACTGTTCTTTTAATATAATAATTTAGTATAATAATATAAGCATATAAATCATGCCTGTTCATTTTGTACCGTGTAAATGCAATAACAAAGCTTATAAGAAAAATGTTCAAGACATTGAGTTGCTTTTAATTAGATCAGTCTCTCCTCTCTTTTACAACAATCTGTGTTTTAAGAGTTCCTGTACATTTTTCTTTAGAAAAAAATTCACTGCTAGTATGAAGAATTTCATTTTTTTTTCTTTTGTATATATGGGTGTTATGTCATTATCATCATCATCATCATCAACCATTATCAATCCACTGCTGGACGAAGGTCTCCCCAAGTTTCCTCCACAACGGTCTGTCTTGTGCCAGTCTCCTCCATGTCACTCCCGCATACTTTCGAATTTCATCCACCCATCTCCCATGTGGTCTTCTTCTGGGTCTTTTCCTGTCCCTTGGAATCCAATCTAAAATTTCGGCTGTCCATCGATGGTCTGTTCTTCTGGCAGTATGTCCAGCCCATTGCCATTTCAGGGATTTAACTCTGATCATGATGTCTTCCACTCTTGTCATTTTTCGGATTCACGTGTTCCTCTTCTTATCTCTCCTGGTTACACCAAGCATGCACCTCTCCATGCTGCTTTGAGTTGTCTGCAGCCTTTGTATGTCTCTTTTAGCTAAGGTCCACGCCTCTGCACCATACGTAAGCACTGGAAGGATGCATTGATCAAACACTTTTCTTTTAAGACATAATGGCATGGGTGTTATGTATCTGGAGATATATTTCCATACAATTTATGTAACAGTTGTTGAGAAAGAATGATATCAAATTTTAGTGGCTGTTCTGGTGGCGCTGACTTTGCGGTCTAAGACGCTGACTTTGGATCATTCGTTCGAGATGGGCCCAAGTTCGAGTCCCGGATGAGCTACAGGTGCTGTGCTTAACCTCTGGCTCTGTCCATCCTCTTCCTGGCGCCAGTGGCCCCAAATTTGGGACGGGGACCCCCCTTTCAGCCCAGTAAATTGCTCATGGTGGTCGTGTAAAAACAAAAAAAAAAAAAAAAAAAAAAAAAAACACAAAAATGAAGCACACTTCTTGCTTTACATGAAAAGATTTTTTTTTCACAGGCCCCCACGCTTTTGCAGTAAATCATTTGTTTCCGTAAATCGTTTACATGTACTGTATATGCTTGTTCTTTTTCATCTCTTTTCACACATGCCGAAATCCCTGCATGTGAATCTTCTGGGAAGAAGATTTCATTGATTTTCAGAAAAGAAAAAGCTTTGAAAAATTGCTCTAGTATTTCTTCTAGAATGTCCTCCTGTAGCTTTGTAACAAAGACACAAATTACTGAAAATGCAGTAACTTTTTTCATGATTTCCAACCGTAGGTTGAAAAAGCGTATATGCTGCAGCTTTGTCTGTCTGTCCGTCCGAATGATAACTTGCGTAAAAATGGCTCGATCTCGATGAAATTTTAGTATGTGGTAGGGGACCACCTGCGGGCGAAACCTATCGAAAATGGGCGAAATGGGGTCAAAGGTCAGGAACATAGGAGCGGGATCCATTCCATTGTGTTTATGCGTCATAACTTGCGAAAAATGGTTCGATTTCGATGAAATTTTAGTATGTGATAGGGGACCACCTGGGGGCGCACCCTATTGAAAACGGGCGAAATGGGGTCAAAGGTTAGGGCACAGGAGCGAAATTTATTCCACAGCCATTATCCTCATAACTTGAGTAATGATTTCTGGTATGTTGGAAAGCGTATCATAATCAATGCATTGCATGATTTTACTAACTTGTTACATTAACACAGGAAAAAGAAATATAGCCCCTGTGTATTTTTATTTCCGCATTTCATTCAATTTTTAATTATTTAGTTCATGTAGCTACATTTCCATTTCCTTGTGTTCCAATTTAAATTTTAATTATTTGACTTACCTAATTTTTAGTTTTCACTGTACCGTAGGGCCTACTATAAGAGTGAAGCTTGGGGTGAGGTCCTAGATTGCTATTTTCTTGTGAGATGGTAGTATTGTGAGTCAAAAAAGGGACTTCTTTTGGCGTCAGCATAGATCTACACGCGCTTCAGACGAGCGCCTGCGGCATACAGACTCTTCTTGCGGCCATGTGGAAGTACAATAGGTGATACCTTTCTCCGGCGAGATGATAACTCCCTATGCCTTATCACTATCGTCGCCTTTTCGATTGCTCTGCGAAGGACAGCACTATCAATCGTATGGAGCTGCCAGCCCTGTCTCTCGGTCTTAATCCGATAGAAAATGAATGACGTGTTTCGCATGAGAGGGGATGCCTTCCCGAATCGCTCCTTCAAACTTCCAGGAGATTCACCATATTTTGGATAAGCAGTGGAGATCATTGCCCACAACGCTTTCTGCTGAATAATCTTATCAACAGCATGTGGCATCGCTGTATAACGGTGAAAAATCACAACACTCGATACTGGACAACTTCGGCAACTTCAGTACACTTTCACCTCTGCGTCTGCATCACGAGGACTGCTTAACAAGTAACTTCCGATCACCTTTGGCGGCGGATTAGGATTATGTAAATCGGAGTATCCAGGGACGGGTTTACAATTGGACCAACTTGGGCGATGGCCTAGGGCGCTGCATATTGAGCGGCCATAATTTTCGGAATGCATGCGACAAAAGCCGTTTCACCTTATCACGGAAACAGAAAAAAAAAAATGGCAATGAAATAGCATCGCGTTTCTACAACAGTTAAAACTAAATATTATAACTGTATTAACGTTTTTCAACTAATTTTGAAACAAGTGTTAACGGGTTGTAGCCTAAATCATTCACCTACCTCCAAGCTTTCCCGCCTCCTCTATCGCCCGTAGACCCTTTCCCTGCTCCCTGCTTAGAGTTCTTGGCTACTACTCCCCCACCTATACCCGTCCTTGCTTCTAGATCTATGGCCCGTTTCACACGGGCGGATTTTTTCTGCCGAAGCAATAGAACCGTCAGGCAGTGCAGTTTTTGGCTAGCTTTTACACAAGCTGTTTTATTGCTAGAATGGAGAAAATAATGCCTGAAGGATGAGCGGGAACTATAGGTAGATCTTTGTTCAACAGCACTTTGTTCCCACCTCCTCTCACAGGAGAGACTGTTTTATTGCACTAGCGGACGATCGGCTGGCCGCCTGTGTCAACATCTTGCCGCCGCCCCTGTGGCGCAGTGGTCTAAGCGATGGCTTCTGATCATCCGTCCGAGATGGGTCCGGGTTCGAATCCCGGTGAGGCATGGATGTTGTGTTTGTCTTATGGAACTGGCTCACTCCCTTCCCTGGAAGGGCGACTGCTTATAGCCCATTGAGTTGCTTACGATGGTCGTTAAATCCGGAATAAAAAAAAACACATGTTGCCTTACAGCTACATTTCTCTAGATTTGGACAGTACTTTTCACTGTCCGGTTTGTAGCGAACCCCGCAGAAGCTGAGTGGCCACCGCGTCGAAAGTCTCGGTGCAACTCTATAGTCCTATTTAAAACAAGCGGTTAGACAGCCGGAAGATTTATTGCTTCGGCGGAAACAATCTGCTTGTGTGAAATGGGCCTAAGGTGTCTCTGATGCAATAAACTAATTAGGCAGTCTGCAAATTCCTTTTTTTTTTTTTTTGATTGGAGGTTTAACGACCACCATGAGCAACTCAATGGGCTATAAGCAGTCGCCCGTCCCTAATTTAGGGTCACTGGTTCCAGGGAAGGGAGAGAGCCAGAGCCGTAAGACAAACACAACATCCACGCCTCACCGGGATTCGAACCCGGACCCCGTTCGGACGAATGATCAGAGGCCATCGCTTAGACCACTGCGCCACCGGAGCGGCCAGTCTGCAACCGTTCGCTGATGACAATATAGCTCTGACTTCTGCGTACGCCATAAAACGATTAGGCTCTTAGAGTTTTCTAAAACGACCCTCCACGCAGAAGAACTATTCCCTGTGAACCTCGCCTTTACAAGACTAACTACTGATTGCCGCCTAAAATAACGCTTTTTAACCTACCGCTAGAAAATTCCCTGCTTGGAGAAATCATTTGATACATAAATGCTTTAAAACACTATACTCACGTAACACAAGAATAACCGGTAGGGCTACGAGCAATTAAGCCAGTCCCGAATGCCGGCCGATTACAATAACAATAAAACAATTAGTCCCTTGTAGTTTTATAATACGACCCTCTTCACAAAAGAGCTATTCCCGGTGAACCTCGCCTTTAAGAGTCCAATTAGTGATTGCCGCCGTGGCTAACGCTTTCGGACCTACCGCTAGAAAATTCCCTGCTTGGAGAAATGAACTGGTACATAAATGCTTTAAAACACTACATCCACGTAACACAAGGATGATCGCCAGGGCCACGAGAATAACGGGATAAGGTGAGTTCAGTAAACCAGCGAAGTTACTACTTCATGGAAAGGTCACACTCGTAACTCAAAACAGGAAGGGCCCTTCTTTATTTAACCGAGCTCGCTGACAACCGGAGAAGTGTAAGAGTGGGAGGGTTAGTGACAGAAGGGGATAACTTTTATGGCGCATTTTTAAAAAATTGAAGATGACAGTAGGAAGCCCGAAATCGGAATTGTTTACACCATGAAGCAGATTTCTATAAGAAAAAGGTCCCCAAGGAAGTGTGGGTGACATTGGATGAGATTAAACTGCAATTCAAAAAATAAGTATTGTGAATTCCCAGAAATTTTCTTAAAATAACGTGCAGCAAAGTTGGCGGTAAGTGTCCGTCTTTTAACGGAATATTTCAGTTTTTTTGTTTTTGTTTTTAACTTCCGTATTTTCACAGATTTTCCGTGGTCAGTAATTCCATTTATTTCGGAAAAGTCCGTTTCCAGTTTTTCGGTATTTAGACAGAAATTTCGCGAAATCAAACGCGCTGAATATTTCAGCCCTTACGCGAGGGAATCGTATTGCGCCGGTAGTAAGGATCGAGCCCGGGGTCCTTTAGGTTGAAGCCGCGCGTCTTAACCACTGAGCCAGAATGCAACAGGAACCAGGCTCACATTCAAGATGAAACTTACAGACAGTGAGTCGAAAGTTTTGCAATATTTGCATAAATGCATGTGCTGCGGCGGGTATGTCACGTGTTTAAACTAGTTTAAGTCGCGTACTTGAACTGGTTTAAACAGTCGAAAGGTATATAAAGTGGTAGTCGTTGCTGAGAACAGCATTGCATGTCGTCGTTCTGTCTGTGATCGGGACGCCTAAAAGATGAGCAGCCACAACCGGCTAATTAGATAACTTTTGCTTTATGAGTTTGAACACGGTCATAACTCTGCTCACGCAACACGAAACATTTGGCACGCGAAAGGGGAAGCTTCCGTGGACCACAGCACCGCAAACAGATGGTTCATGAAACTCCGCTCAGGTGACAGAAACCTCGACGATCAGCCACGGTCAGGTAGGCCGCGAACCGTGGATTCGGAGGCCGTGCGCCTGGCCGCAGAGGCAAATCAGACAACCAGCACACGGAGATTATCAGGCGAGCTCGGCATGTCACGGACCACCGTGGTTCGTCACCTTCAGGACCTCGGCAAGGTCTACAGAAGCTGCCGCATTGTCCCTCACGAGCTGAACCCAGCTGAAGTAAACCGCCGTGTGGAAGTGTGCACGAAACTTCTAGAAAACCCGCGCGATGTACGTTTCATCAAGAGAATTGTTACGTGCGATGAAAAGTGGGTATATTTCCGCAATCCTAACATACAACGGCAGTGGTTGAGCCCGAGCCAGCTTCCAGAACCTGTTGTCAAACGTGGGCTCTTCGAGCACAAGGTGGTGCTCTGCGTCTGGTGGAATTTCGAGGGGATAATCCATTACGAAATATGTTCCAGACGGTCGGACCATCAACGCCAACCTCTACTCTGAACAGCTGGAGCGGATGTATGCCGTTTTGGACGAGAAGTTCCCGGCACTGGTGAACAGAAAGCGTGCTCTCCTACAGCAGGACAACGCTCGGCCTCATACCTCGCGAACGACCGACACAAAACTCCAGGAACTTGAAGGCATCGAACTTACTCCACGCCCAGCATATAGTCCGGACCTTGCCCTGTCGGATTATTACTTGTTCCGGTCCATGGCCCACTTCCTTCGCGGGCGGCACTTCAACAACCAGGAGGAGGTGGCAGCTGGTATGAAGGAGTTCTTCGCCTCGAAAAACAAGAACTGGTACCGCCGTGGGAACGAAAAACTGGCAGACGGATGGCTAAAGACGGTTCAACACAATGGCCTATACTTTAAGTGCTAGTCAGCTTTCGTCGTTAAGATATGTATGAAAGCATAAAGTGATCGAAATATTGGAAAACTTTCGACCCACCCTCTGTAATTGCGCGATGGTTATTATTATTTTTTTCAGTAATGAGAGTGATTTAGTCATTTTATTTTCGATTGGAGCTTATTATTTTTGTAATACGTTTTTAATAATTTTATTTTTTCTGTAGGAGGTCTTATTAAAAATTACGTATTTTTTTTTCATCGTCATTTTTCGAAGCAACAGAATGATTTGGAGTTTGAGAATTTTTTTCAACTGACCATAGCTTTCAATTCTCTTTAAGAGAAGGTGCAATGTACTGTTTTATAATACGAGGTCCGATCAAAAAGTTAGGAGACAACAAAGTACTTGCGTTACTTAAGCCTGGCTATGATCTCCCTCAGTGTAGTCTCCTTGGGCAGCGATACACAGCTGCCAGCGTTTTTGCCACTGTTGGAACTCTCCCTGGAAGTACTGTTCGCGAATCGTGTCAAGTAACGTCTGCGATTCGCGCTGGATCTCGTCCACGGTTTCAAAACGGCGACCCTTGAGTTTCAGCTTCATCTTCGGGAACAGAAAGAAGTCGCAGGGGGCCAAATCCGGTGAGTAAGACGGGTGAAGAAGTGTAGTCATGCTGTTGAGGCTGCACAACTCGCGTGTTGCTAACGCTCTGTGAGCTGCTGCATAGTCGTGATGGAACAGGAAATCGCCCATGCACCACATTTCAGGTCGTTTGCGACGAATGTCCTCCCTAAGATACAGCAGAACATCACAGTAAAAAAGGGCGGTTACCGTCTGAATCTGAGGGACGAATTCACGGTGCACAACCCCACAAATGTTGAAGAACACGATGAGCATGCTTTTGGTTCCGCTCCGGACCTGTCGGGCCTTCTTCGGTCGTCGAGATGCCGGGTTCTTCCACTGCGACGACTATTGTTGGGTCTCCGGGTCGTAAGCGTAGACCCAAGTCTCGTCCGCAGTGTTTACCCGCGACAGAAACGTTGGTTCATTCACCACCTGCTGACAAAGATCTTGACAGAGTTCGACACGGAGCGCCTTCTGTTTGGGGTTCAGAATCTTTGGCACAAACTTTGCAGCAATGCTGTGCATGTTCAAAACCAACGTCAGAATCTCTTGGACTGTTCCGTATGACACATTGACGATGGTAGCAATGTCTTGAATGGTTCTCCGACGTTCCTCACGCATCAGTTCCTAATTTTGTCCATATTTTCAAGGGTTTTGCTCGTGGACGGTCGCCCTGACCTCTCGTCGTCTTTCAGTGCCGTTCTGCCGCTCTTGAAGCGCGAGTGCCAATCAAAACACCTCGCACAACTCCTTGCTTCATTGCCATAAGCCTGCCGCAACATTTCATGCGTCTCCGTTCCCGATTTGCCAAGTTTGACGCAGAATTTGATGTTCGCTCGCTTCTCTAGTTTGCAGTCCATACCGAAATCGCAGCTGTGTTCTGCACGTGGTCACCAAATATCGTGTAGCACAGCTCTCGATTTTCATAGAACGACGCCACTCGGCACAATGACTCATAAAGGTCACTGCCCTCGACCGCTGCTCGCGCATCTGTGTACTGCCATCTGTAGGCGCGCTACGTACCTAGTCTCGGAACTTTTTGATCGCACTACGTATAATTTCACAAAACTTCTAAATACAAGATTTACTCTAGATGGCTACGTTCTTTTTGTTTTAAGGACTCCACAGACTGATACATAGACATTGTACATATAACGAAGTAAATTTCTCCGTCATTTTTATCCGCGCAGGATTCGAACGCGGGTCCACTCATTCCGGAATAAGTTGCTCTACCAATTGAGCTACGCGGACATTTTATTCTGATTCCTATCTGCCTTTATGTCGTGTGCGTCCTTCTGGCAGGTACATCACATCTCCTGGTACGTTACATCATCTCCCCCTTATTTTTTTATTTTTTTTTCGAAGTGCTGCTCTTATTTTTCCTATCTCGCGGTGTGGAAATAACATCACAAAATTTGCGAGATTGTGAACGGTCGGGTCATCCGGATAGTTCGGGCGCCAATTATAACGAAGTGAATTTCTCCGTCATTTTTATCCGCGCCAGGATTCGAACCCGGGTCCACTCATTCCGGAATAAGTTGCTCTACCAATTGAGCTACGCGGACATTTTATTCTGATTCCTATCTGCCTTTATGTCGTGTGCGTCCTTCTGGCAGGTACGTCACATCTCCTGGTACGTTACATACAATCACCTGTGCAATAAATGAAGTACCCGGTTTCTTACGGTAACACAATATATAATACCTGGTGCACAAAATGGGAGAAAGGAGAAAAAATATCCTGTGCCACAGTAACGAAAATTCATGCGATATACTATCCACAATATCCGATCTCGCTACAGAACGTCAAAATCAAATACAGACTATGGAAATGTAATACTTAATCAAACCCCCAAACATTGCCGTTAATCTCTCCTATTGCCGAAAATATTTGAAAACGGTAATTCACCGTCAATGTAAGAAAGAAATTGCGGAAAGGTTTCTGAAAATTCAAATTTTTTCTGGCGTACTGGAAATACGTGAGATTCAAAGTTTTTCCTTTCATTTCACGGAAAATGTATCGGAAATATGCTTCATTAATTCACGAAAGAAATCACGGAAAGTGGCTCGTGAATTTTAGAAAATATTTTACAGTGTGGCTGCAAAAATATATTTCGCAGCATGTAGCCCCTGTTGGATTAATTAGCTGAATTCGAAAAAGAACTGAATTTTTTTTAATTTTGGCATACTGTAGATAGGCCAGTGACAAATTCAAATAAGTTCCTGTTGCTGATATTATCAGGGAGAAATGAATCGATTCAACTTTTCCGAATATTGATGTTATCCTGAGAATTTACCTATGCATAACCATCATTAACACCTCTGGAGAACGAAGTTTTTCTTTTTTGAAACCGTAATTACAGGACATTTACTTCTTCAGAAAGAAAAATGCATTTGCAGCTTTGTCGCTTAACTCAAGGATTATAGAAACATTGACATTTGATGATATGATGGAAGATTTTACCACAAAGAAATACAGAAAGAAAAAATCTAGTTGTAAAGTAATTTTACTAATTTAGGTTTATTCATTTCCTCTTTCTCTCAGTCATTCAGTGGATTTACAGTGAACATTGATAGCAGTGCTATATTTTGAAAAACAAATGATAAAATTAGTATTGCTTACGTTAAACATTTGCAGGCAAATGTTTCACCAGTATATTACACTCATGCCATTTCATTTATACATATAAAAATGACGGTGAAATGATGTTTCAAAATAGTGCAAATCAAACTTGCAAAAAATTATAACATTTTTATTTCAATGCCCAGTTTTAAATAATACATGTACTAAAACTTCTACAGACATGTTTTTTTAGTGTATGCTGATTCTTTTTTTGATAAAAAATGTATATATAATTTAAATATGAAATTCAGATTGGAAGTAAATTTCTTATATTTAAAAGCATTCATGTTGGGGGGGGCTGATTTTTTCTTGGTTCAGGGCACTGTGTAATTTAAACCCCTATCTTGTTGTAACTTAACGTCATTACGCTCTCCTGAGAATTTAAATAAAAGGGCAACGTGGTGGAGAATATATTACAGTGAAAATGACGACCCGCCTGAAAACAGGGCCTCATTCGGAGATACGCGCGTGATTAGGTTGAGCGATGTGACCAGCGGTACCGAAAGAAACATTTACATTTGTAGCGATCTGACGCAAAGTCGCCTGTCTGTCTTTTTGCACAGGAGCTAGAGATCTTCAAGGGGCGTAATTTGGAAAGCCCGACGCATTTCAGAGTTTAATCATGTGGTCTCGGCTACTTATTACAATTAACGCAAGGCATCCTCTGGAGAAACAGCGCTGCTCTACTGAACTGAACTACCTCAGTAGTAAAAGGAATGTAACGCAAATCAACGTGCCATTTCTCATAGAAATTCCTCCCACAGATGAGGTTTAGCTCTGACTACTAGAGAGGTGTCGTTCGCGAACGATTCGTTCAAAAAGAAAAAACTCAGCGAACTGAGTCATTGGCGAACGAATCCTACCTGAAAAGAATCGATTCCGGAAAAGAGCTGAATCTCTGAATGAATCAGTCAAAATTACTTTTCACTAGACATCGAAATTTCACCATTGTGTCTCGGCGAGGTTCATGATCTGATCCGATCAGAAAATCTTAGCTTTTTCAGAAGTGTACAAATGCAATAAATTACGTGAACGTTTCGAAACGAACAACGAACTTACATGAAGAGTGGGGAAAAGAAAGTTTTTCCCGTAAGAATTAAAAGCAGATTTAAACTTTAAAATCGTCTACTGAACCTAGAAACTGGATCCCACTGACAATCCGATTCCCTAACACAAATAATTCTCTAAACTGGAAGTATCACCGACCGAAAAGAACGAAAGGATTCGACTCATAATCAGTTCCTTACGACACAAATCGTTCTCTAAACCGGAAGTATCACCGAACGAAAAAAAGGATCCGACTCAGAATCCATTCCATAAACAGAAATCGTTCTCTAAACCGGAAGTATCATCCAACGAAATGAACGAAAGAAAGGATTCAACTCACAGTCGATTCCCTATAGACACAAATCGTTCTCAAAACAGGAAGCATCACTGATCGAAAAGAACGAAAGGATCTGACTCAGAATTGATTCCTTAGGCACAAATCGTTCTCTAAACCAGAAGCATCACCCAATTAAACGAATAAAAGCATCCGACTCAGAATCGATTTCATCCAAACCGGAAGTATCACCGACCGAAAAGAACGAAAGGATCTGACTCAGAATCGATTCCTTAGACACATATCGTTCTCTAAACTGGAAGCATCACCGAATGAAACGAATGAAAGGATCCGACTCAGAATCGATTTCCTAGACACAAATCGTTCTCTAAACCGGAAGTATCGCCGAACGAAAGAAAGAATCTGATTCAGAATCGATTCTCTAGACACAAATCCTTCTGTAAACCGGAAGTATCGCCGAACGAATCGACCGGAACGAATCTTTTTAGTGAGTCGAATAGAAAGAATCGATTGTTTCAAAAGAATCGGTTTATCCATCTCTACCGTCTGCCAAGTTTGGTTACAAATATACAGCAAACGTATCTCCTCTTCGACACTTAAAAATAAACAAGGTAACCTCCATGCCGAAATATGTAAACAAACACTTCGAACTTCCTTAACTCCAATTTAACAACGAATCTCGCCAGCAGCTCATTCAGGTGGTTTTGTGAAACTGAAAAGACTGTTTACCCGTATGTAAATTTCTCGGAAAAGAGAAAAGGCCATGTGCTTTAGTCACCATAGCCAACCAAGTAAAAACGCGATTTGATTTCAACCTTTAAATAAATAAACCGGCCCATTTCATGAAATGTAAGATGCGAGTCTGTCTTACAGCCCGGCTTTCCGATTTCAATTTAAATTAATCAAGGCATCCGGAAGCGGGTGTACTTCCATGTCTTTCGTTTCACTCAGCCATCTTCACCATCTCATTATTTGTCAAGTCAACCGCTCTTCGTTTTGTGAGTCGAAACGTTTTCCGTTAATCTTTTAGCAAAATGTTAAACCTTCCAGTACAGGCCGTGCCCAACACAACCCGCAGCCCAGCTCAGTCGAGTCCAATCCCGGAAATTTCCACTTAACTGATGGGGGAAAAATAGACTTCTTGCTGTTGGCCATGAATTTTTGCTGCCATCGTTGCCCAGAGAAATCTAATTACCGCGCGTACCTTCAAGTGAAGCCATGTTTCCAGGCGGAGGGTCATTTTCACTTGAGTCTTCAAACTCTCGGGCGAAACAACGCCCTCTATCTAGTCAGGAGAGAGTAACGGCGTTGGGTGATATCAATTTACATATCCACCATCTGCCGCCAAGATCATCGGAATTTGCTTATTGATCAGCCTACGTAGTAGTATAAAATTTGGGAATTAGAATTATTATCCCAATTTTCACTTGTTGTTCATATACACTGAGTGGCCACTTCATTATGACCACCCTCTCAGTACTTCGTTGGGCCACCTTTTGCCTTTAATACTGCGTCGATTCTTCGTGGCATGGACTCCACGAGATGTTGATAGGTGGTTTGTGGAATCTGAGACCATGCTTGATGAATAGCATTTTCCAGGAGTGTGTGATTGCAGGGTTGTGGATCCAGCTGTCTGATGACTCGTTCAACTTCATCCCACAAATTCTCAATGGGGTTGAGATCTGGAGATTGTGAGGGCCACCTAAGCAAAGTAAACTCACCGGCATGTTTCTGAAACCAATCCTGTACAATACGAGCACTATGGCAGGACGCATTATCTTGTTGAAAATAGCCATCGCCATTGGGATAAACCATCCACATGACAGGATGCACTTGGTCCGCAACGATGTTTAGATATGATGTGCCAGTCAGACGTTGATCAACACGAACTAAAGGGCCCAAAGCATGCCAGAAAAACATTCCCCAAACCATAACGTTGCCTCCACCAGCTTGAAGGGTTGTAGCAATGCATTTGGGGTCCATGCTTTCGTGCTGTTTCCGCCAAATTCTCACTCTGCTATCGGCATGGTGCAACTGAAAACGTGATTCATCGGACCACATAATTTGTTTCCAATTATCGACTGTCCAATCCTTGTGCTCCTGTGCGAACTGGAGACGTTTTCTCTTGTTAACTGCAGACAGCAAAGGTGTTCGAACAGGCCTTCGGCTGCCATATCCCATCCGAAGCAGTGTACGGCGAACAGTGCGTGCAGAGATCATTTGAGGGGATCCTTGATTAAGATGGTCTGTAATTTGCTGCACTGTTGCATTTCTGTTGTCTGTTACCAGTCTGGACACTCTCCGTTCCGCCCGAGCAGTCACTAGTCGATGACGACCACACATTGCACGTAGAGACCCAGTTTTTTGGCTGACAGTCCAGTCTTTAAACACTTTAACAGCAGCTGCTCTGGAACATTTTACAAATGCGGCGGTTTCGGTGATACTCGCTCCATGGCTCCGAGCTTCTACAATCATCCCCCGTTGAAAGTCCGTCAAATCGCATTTTTTACCCATCTCGTCACCTAAAAATCACTTCTACTACTGTCGCAAGCACTAAGCTTTCCCTTTTTTATACTAGCCTCGCCCTTTGGCGACAACAGCGTGCAGCCATAGCTCATTTGCTTAAAACTGTCAGGTGGTCATAATAAAGTGGCCACTCAGTGTATATAGTGTTTACATATACTTGTGGACCGACTTACATGTAGCAGACTAAACGGGTTTCCTGAAAAGAACATATTTTCATGGCGTACTTTAATGTATGGGAATCTGTATATATGTATTCAGAGAGAGAGAGATGCTGTCGGGAGATTGCTAAACTTATTTTTTTAGTATCATGCACACGCTGATTCTTCTGCATTCTTTTTCATAGATTTTGCATTGGAATGCGTGTATGAAACATTCGGACAAACGCAGTACTAACGTACACTGTAAAAATACGTAAGTGGTGTGAGTTCACGGAAAATTTCTGAAAATAACGTGCAGCAAAGTATCCGGTAGGTGTCCGTCTTTTAACGAAATTTCCGTTTTAAAAATTTCCGTTTCTTCTAACTTCAGTATTTTCACCGATTTTCCGTAGTCAGTAATTCCGTTTATCTCAGAAAGGTCCGTTTCCAGTTTTTCCGTATTTATACAGATATTTCGCAAAAGGATAGAGCCAGAATTTTTCAGCCCGTAGGCCAGAGAACCCTTTCGTGCCGAGTGGGACCCGAACCGACGTCGTTCGGGTCCGCTCAACAGAAACCGCGCGTGTTAACAGCTAAGCCAGAAGACTCAAGGATAGTTCTCACGTTCAAAGTAAAACTCTCATAGCGCGACGATTAGTTTTCTTTTTATTGTCATTAATGCGAGTGATTTAGTCATTTTATTTTCTGTCGGAGCTTTTTTTTTAATACGTTTGCAATAATTTTTTTTTTCGGAGGACTTATCACAAATTAAGTATTATTTTTTTTTTTCATTATCATTTTTTCGAAGCAACAGGATGCTTTGGAACTTGAAATCTTTTCAAACTGACAATGTATTTTAGTTACGCTTAAGGAAAAATGAAATGTTCTGTTTTATGGTATTATTTCACAAAACTTCTAATAAAATTTACTCTTGATAGCTATAAGAGCTTTTGTCTTGAAGGGTCCACACACTGATACATAGACATCGTACAATCACCTGTACAATATTTTAAGTACATGGCGTCTTATGGTAACACAATATCTGGTGCATAAAATGGGGGCCGCCCCGGTGGCGCAGTGGTTTAAGCGATGGCCTCTGATCATTCGTCCGAACGGGGTCCGGGTTCGAATCCCGTTCAGGCATGGATGTTGTGTTTGCCTTATGGCACTGGCTCTCTCCCTTCCCTGGAACCAGTGACTCTAAATTAGGGATGGGCGACTGCTTATAGCCCATTGAGTTGCTCACGGCGGTCGTTAAACCTCTAATCAAATAAATAAATAAATAAATAAAATGGGGGAGAGGAGAAGAAATGTCCTGTGCTACAATAATCAAAATTCATGCGATATGCCATCGACAATATCCGATTTCGCTGCAAAACTTCAAAGTCAGATCCTTTGACAGACGATTGAAATTTAACTGTTAATCAAACCTGGAGTATTTTGCAAATCGCTCCTATTTCCGGAAATGTTTCGTCATATGGATACAAAAATTTTAGATATACACAGGGCGTCAAAGAATTTTTAAGACTGGCGCTAGATTTTAACCTACGGTGGCGCCACCAGTGTAATCGCGAATGCGTTATAAACCGTGACCATCTGCTTGCTTTCTGCCAAAAGTACTGCGCAGTTGTTAAAGTAACTCAAACGAAACAGCCGTTCATTAGAGAAGTAAAATTTTTTTCATGTTGAATTATTAAGATGGAACAAAGGGCTGTTATTAAATTTAACTCAAAACTTGGTAAAAGTGCCTCGGAAACGTACCAAATGATGAAACAAGTTTACGGTGAGTTTTGTTTAAATCAAATGTTTTCCTGTGGCACAAAAGTTTTTTGGACGGAAGAGATACGCTAGAAGATGATAAGCATACCGGAAGACCAAGTTTATCTAGGACACCTGAGATTATTGAAAAATGCGTGATTTCGTGGCAAACAATCGATGTGCGTCACTAAGAATGATGGAAGAGTCTTTAAACATCAACAAAGAAACGATTCGAACCATCGTGCATGAAGATTTGGGCAAAACAAAAGTCTGTACTAAATTTGTTCCACACACGTTAACCAATGAACAAAAATCAAGGAGAAGTGCACATTGCAGAGACATCATTTCAGCCGCTGAAAATGATCGAAACTTCTTAAAATCGATTGTTACAGGTGATGAAACATGGTGTTTTCAATATGATCTTAAAACAAAGCGACAAAGTGCGGAATGGAAGTCAAAAAACTCACCACAAGCCAATAAACAAGAAACGTTCCATCGAAAATCAAAACAATGTTCATTACACTCTTCGATAGTAAGGGTATTATTATCCACAAAGAATTTGTTCCAAGTGGACAAACAATTACTGGCGAGTTTTATTTAAATGTTTTGAGGCGTTTGATGGACAGAATTCATCGCATTAGTCCAGAATATCGGGATGAAGACAGTTGGTGTTTGTTGCACGATAATGCACCCAGTCACACCTCACTTCTTGTTCGTAGAATTTTGGCGAAATAACGTCTGTGTGTTGAATCATCCACCGTATTCGCCTGATTTAGCAACCTGCGACTTTTCTTTATTCCCAAAACTTAAAATGACATTAAAAGGGTGTTATTTTGATGATATTTCGAAAATACAAACAGCTTCGACGCGTGCTTTGGAGGCAATTCCGCAAAATGAACTGGAACAGGCATTTGAATCATTATTAAATCGCTGTAACAAGTGTATTGAATCCGGAGGGACTTATTTTGAATAACAAACCAAAACAAATTATAATTTCTTGTTTCTTTTTCATTTTACAGACCCAGTCTTAAAAATTCTTTGCCACACTGTGTAGGTGAAAAGATATTCAATTTAAAATGGAAATGGGCTGGCTTATAGCAAAAATGGAAAATAATAGATGGACTAAAAACAATAACAAAATGGAGACCATATAAAGGAAAGAGGAGTAGGAAAACCAGACAGGAAATGGATGGATGAAATAAACAAAACTGTAGGAAAGCTATGAAATAGACAAGCCCAAGACAGGAACATTTGGAAAGAGATGAAGTAAACCTATAGCCACAATTGGCTATAAAAAGAGTTGGAAGAAGAAGACGGATAGGGGAAAAGAGAGAACGGAGTTTTCCCGTTAATATACGAAAAGAAGTGCGCAAAGGTTTTCTGAAATACAGAATTTTTCGTTAATACATCTTTAAAACGGTAATTTACCGTCAATACAATATAGGAATTGCGGAAACGTTATTAAAAATTCCGAACTTTCCAGTAACACAAAACCGTCAATATAAGAGGAAATTACGGGGAGTTTTCTGAAAATTCAGAATTTTCCTGGAGTAAGAAAAATCCGTGAAATTCAGGGTTCTTTCTGACATTTCACGGAAAAGGTTGTATCAGAAATATGCTTCGTGAATTCACGAAAAGAATCACGGAAATTGGCTCGTGAATTTCAAAAACAAAGTTTTACAGTGTATGTACTTAGCTAGATCTCTCAGAGATCAGTCCGAAACTCTTGTACGACATGGATGTGTTATGTTGTGTGTGCAGTTGTTCTTTCCGTTTTCATTCCTATATTTTTGAACCGATAATTAAAGATAAGTGAATGACTATCAAAGCAACACTTAAGAGATTCTAATGATCTCTTAAGAGTTGCTTTGATAGCTATTCTACTGGTGGTCATTTTGTATCTTCTAAGTAGTTTTTGAATAATTTCTTTTAGAAGTTTAGTGTCTTAATAATATATGTAGTCCGCGCATCATTCCTTCTTCGATTCTGAATGCGAAAACAAATTTAGATATCTTTTTTCATCTCTATACATCACAATTTTTCACTAAATTCCAGGCGTAGGCCTCTTCATAACAGTATGTACAAAGGTCGTTCCATAAAAACTGAGAATATTTTTTTAAGTTGGCAACAGTGCGAAAGGGCAAAAATAATCACGCAGACGACTAACTGAATTAAGGAAGTGCCTATGGCAACAGTAATTAGCAGTGGCAGACAATTCTGGTTTTGTTATTGCGCAGTTGTTTAAGGTACGTCTGCATTTCTTTTGCCATGCAGCTATGGAGGTAGTGATTCAGTGCTAAGAAGTTTAATGCGTTGTGCGATAACGTTTTTCTATCGTTTGGGAAAAACGACTCCAGGAACAGTTGATTTAATGAAAAAGCCTTACAAAGATAAATGTTTGGGTGAATCAACGATTTTTAGATGACACCATTACTTCAAAAAAGGCCGTTTGTCGGCAGAACCCACTCCCAGACCTGGTCGACCTGAAAGTGTTGTTACGGAGCATATTGTTAACACTGTTTGGGGAACCCTGCAAGAATATCGGCGAATGACGCGTGAATACATAGCGGCATCAACCAATACTTCAAAAACGTCGGCATTCCGCATTCTACGTTACAAATTACTGCTGCGTCGTGTGTGATCCAGATGGGTACCTCATCACCTCACGGGAGAACAATTGTTAGCCAGAATTCAGGGGTGTCATAAGTGGAAACAAATGAGTGCAAAGGATCCAAACTTCCTAAACACAGTAATAACTACCGATGAAACATGGATCCACTATTTCGATCCTCTCACAAAGCTCGCAACGAGTGTCTGCAAACATATAATCGCTTCCTCCGAGAAATGTCCGCCAAACCAAATCAGTTGGGAAGGTGATGACGATAATTTTCTTTGATCATAAAGGTGTAGTTCACCAACATGCCGTTCCTTCACAAATTACTGTCCATGCTGAGTATTACACTTCAGTCTTGAAGCGTCTGTAACGACACATATCAATTAAGCGACCGGAACTAGTGGACAAGTGGACCCTACGCCATGATAACGCCCGTCTACATGTAACTGCTTGCGTTCAACAGTTTCTTACGAAATGCAGTATTGGAATCATGCCACAGCCATACAGCTATGGAGCCATACAGTATTGGAATCATGCCACAGCCATACAGTATTGGAATCATGCCACAGCCATACAGTCCTGATTTCGACCCGTGCGATTTCTGGTTGCTTCCAACAATGAAGTAGAACTTCCGTGGCGCAGCATTCAACACACATGCTGATGTCATTCAAGCTGTACAGCGGTCGCTAAAGCAGCTTCCACAAAATGCCTTCCCACATGCTTTGAAAAGTGGACTGAACGATTAGACCGTTGCATATCATCCGGGGAAGATATTTGGAGAAAGAAGAAGATATATTTTGCTGTACCTATGTTTTTTTCATTTCGTGTGATTTTACTCTAAGTTTTTATGGAACGACTGTTGTAGTAAGTCGAACACTACTATTACTTCTTTGCATTAGACATAAATTATAAATCATAAAAAAAAAAGTCGAACACGCCTGTTGGTAGGAAGCGTTAAGATTCATTCATTAAATTTCGCCGCTATTAACAAAATATTTGATACTCTAGTTTATGTTATGCTATTTTCCGAATGGCACTTTTAACTTTCGGTCCTAAAACAACAAGGGGGGAAAAAATCTGAAAATGAACCTACATGGTATTTACTTTAGGTGGGGAATAAATGTTTGGAATAGAGCTCCGTGCATATCAAAATTCCTTAGGGATATAGATTTAAAATACTCTGCCATTTGCAAAACGTTGAGATAATTATAAGACACAAATAGCCGACTTCACGCGAAAACGATACACTTTTTTTCGTTTAAATGTGTTAACGATTTGTTTCGCAAAAGACGAAGTGAATTTTGTGCTCCGAAATCTACTTACGTACGTTAAACGCATTCCCAGCAGATACTACACCCTTTTTTTTTTTTACCCCTTCTTTCCTTTTACTTTCCAGTTTTGAGTCTTCTCCAGGATTCGTCGAAACTGTAAGAAATTCTTTTGCAACGAATATTTGAAGCGAAGGGAAAAAAGACGTGTTCAGCAGTCACGTGGGAAACCTTCCTGCTCTGCGTGACTGCGAAGGTGACGACGACACATTTAGTTGAATTTTCGCTGTCAGATTTACTTAGGAAAGCGTAAGCGCTGCTCCCTCTGATGAAAATTTCATTCGCTCGCCTTTAAAAGGAGATTTCTGAAATAAAAGCGAAATGCAATCATTAAACACGACGATTTACAGCGTTAGATGCTAGCGAAGGAGAACGCCAAGACGTTGCTAATGTTTAATTCTCTGTGTGGAGTAGAACTGGGAGACCCGCTGGGGGTCTAAGTAAGTTCGAGTTGAGAATAATACGACACGCATAATTACGCTTACATACTAACAACGATATGCACGTTGAGATATACGAGGGGGAAAAAAGGAAAAACAAGAGAATTGTATTAAAATGCATTACTGGGTTACTACATTCAAGTACAATTCATTACAACATAAAAGATACCAGGTAAACCAAGTGCGAGTTTCGAAAAGGAGTAATCAAATAACGATACTTTTCCCCTCGGTCCGCCAGCAACGATTGTAATTGGAATTCTTCCGGTAGCAACAGTAATCATGCTAATGCAGGTGATAGGTGGGAAAAAACAGAGTGAATGTATTAAACTGAAGGTACGGAATCCATTTCGAGCTAATTGTTAAATATTAAAAAAAGGAAGAAATCAAATATTCACTGAGCATTCACAGTACTTCACTATGTCGGAAATATTTCGTAGACTCTGCTAACTATCTGATGTAATTGCTCTGTTAATTATTTGATAGGCAAGATAATGTCGCCTAGAGGGCGCGTGGTTAGGTTGTTACACTGAGAAAAACGTTTTGTCAATTCAACAAAACGTTTTGTCGATAAAAAATTTTGTTGAATTTGCAAAATTATTTTGTTGAAAATTATTGTTGATTTAACAAATTTTTTTGTTATCACGACAAAACGTTTTCTTCATTTAACAAAATGATTAGGTCGATTTTGGGGAATTTGTTTGATACAACAAAACATATTGTTATCATGACAAAATGTATTGTTGCTGCAACAAAACATATTGTTATAGCAACAAAACTTATTGTGTCACGATAGCAATATGTTTTGTTGCAGCAACAAAACATTCTGTCATGATAACAATATGTTTTGTTGGATCAAACAAATTACCCAAAATCGACCTAATCATTTTGTTAATTAAACAAAATGTTTTGTCCTGATAACAATAAATTTTGTTAAATCAACAATAATTTTCAACAAAATAATTTTGCAAATTCAACAAAAAAATGTGTTGACTGTATATCGACAAAAATGTTTGTTGATTCAACAAATATTTTGTTGAATTAACAAAACATTTTTCTCAGTTTACCTCCCGTTATTTCAAAATATACTTTATTGGCAAAAACATAGGGAATACAGGCGTACCACATATGGCAAAATAAACAACAAAACAATGAGCGATACTGATGAAATATTACAGGTGAATGTGATACGGCTGTCAACTAAGGATGACAAAATGTTAAAATCGATAATAAGGAACAATATATGCTTGAAGAAGATGATGCACAAGCAAAAGTAATGATTAATTAATAAAGCATGTGATGACGTGCAGAGTGAAAGCAGAGCACAAAACAACAGGTAAATATATTTACAAGAACATGGCTGTACAACGCAGTGCACAAAAAGAAGAGAACATGTAAAACACAACAAAAGCATATACTACGATAAAGGTACAGAAGTTCCCACAATCCAGGAAACCACACGATATGTGACAAAAACATGATAAGTATTACAGAACATAGTGGAAACTTGGGCAAACTCCCCAAGTGAAACACAAGGATACACAAAATACAAACAGCAAGCCGTGCAGTATTGCATCGGTCCAAAAAACAATGACATGGGACGAGCAAAAAATGCATGACGTCAAAGAATGTGAAAATGCAAGACAGAAATAAGGTATAAATTAAAAGATACAACACAATGCAGCAAGAAAAAACAGAAAGAACAAAGTATCGCAGGGCAATACCTCTCGTATTGCTCCTAGAGAACAAATACACGGTGCGCAACTCAATGAAGGTACAGGCAGCAAAAGCAGACACATGAGTGAAGAATAAGTATTAAGGACAGGTGCAACGAAGAAACAAATACAACACGGTACATGCACACGAATTACACAAAAATTGCAGAAAATCCGTACAATACAAATCATAAGCAGTTACATGACAAACACTTAGTAGACGCTGTGACGAAGCACCAGGAAGAGAGAACACAAAATCTCGACTGATGCATTCAGATCTTCGAAGCTGGAAAAAAACAAAAAATCAGAAAGAAAGATGAATGGAAGATCCAGTGATTTCGAACCAACCGGTCCCCTGCGCCCAGGTAGACCGGAAAGAGGCTTGAGATTGAGGGGTGGAAGCAGCGAAGTTCTCCAGGCGTAGTCGAGACACGATGCGATTCCTAAAAATCGACCGTAAGGCACCGCCAGCAGAGAGGATACTAGGTGTGGTAGCAGGAGAGCGGAGAGATTGATGATAAAGAAAAACGACATGTTTCACAAGTACGAAGAGATAGGCACAGGCATCCGGCAAAATAGCCGGGGGATGTTTGGTAAGCAATAGCCACTCGTACGCTTGAAAAAGGATGTCTCTGGAGCAAATGGTACCTACAAGACGAAAGGCAGTATTGAGAAGTGGAAGGAGAACGGGACAGTGACAGTAGACATGAGGAACATCACCTTCAACACCACAAAAGCAGCAGAGAGAAGTAGAAGAAATAGACATGTGAAAGAGAGAAGAAGGAACAGGAAGGCGGCGGTGAAGAAACCGCCAGTGGATGTTTCGCTCTAACGGGGTAGAAAGGGGAGAGAAAGAGGCAGACCAGATAGGCAGCAGAAGAGAAGGAGAAGCATCAGGAAGACCATGCGGAGAAGTGAGGGGCGCACGAAGGATCGCATAGATAGAGGCAGTGGAAAAAGGAGAAATGGGAGCAACAGAGTCCCGAAAGGGAAGGAAGAAAGGAAGAGAGAGGCTCGGTCCAGAGACAGAAATAAGGCCAGTGTCAGAAACCAGAAGTGGGAAGAGGGTACGGAGAGCGGAGCGAAGAAGGTCATACTCCTCTTCCAAGGTGGAAGAAGGGTCAGGGAAAAGAGAAGAGAGGGGTTTCCAGGTCAAATCGAAAGTTAATAAAGCTTCGACAGTGAGAATTGATGAGCGGAACCAAGAGGGGAAAAGAAAGTATGGTTGATCGGGTGGATGAATCTGAGTGGAAAAGAAAAGAGGTTCTGCAAGCAGGTCCAGGGTGGTAGATTGAGGAGCGTGGAGTAGCGGGAGAGAATGAAATACCGATAGAGCGTCGATAAGAAGTGGTGGGAAGCGTTTAGAAGTAGAAGGAGATGAATCCATCCGAAGAAAAAGGAGGAAAGTGAAGGATGGATCATGAAGAGAAATAAGAGTATTCAGGGTAGAAGAAAGTGCAGGGAGGGCGAATCCAAGGACTGTGTCCCAATGCCAGATAGAGAAAAGTCGGGTGCTTTTTATTTTATTTTACTTTCCGGTTCTTTCTTTCTGTAGAGTCAGTTATCTTAATTTAAGTAGGGTGGGCGACTATTTTTTGCTTAGGGGGCTGACAAAGAATCTTGTGAATTAGGTCCTATGCAAGCATGACGTCACAAGCCCAACTATAAATATGTTCGTAGGGCTATAATGAGACAATAGTACGACTGTGAATGCAAGGTGACCCGATCGATAGAATTAACTGATTTCCCGAGCGGATTGATAATAAGGTGCCACATAAGCAATCGCTCCGTATATGACATGTTAGCAGCATTCAAGATCGCTAGGTCTATCGTTGAAGATGCGGTAGGCAAATGGAAGTGTAATGGGGCTTAATCCGTAAAGAAGCGATCCAGTAACCTTCAGAACGCCTCCCCGGTGGCGCAATGGTTTAAGCGTTCCAGTTGAATTCCGGTTTCGAGTCCCGGTGAAGCATGGATGTTGTGTTCGTCTTGCGGCACTGGCTCTATCCCTTCCCTGGAACCAGTGGCGCTAAATTAAGGATGGGCGACTGCTTATATCCTTTCGAATTGCTCACTGTGGTCGTTAAATACCTCAAACAAGACAAAACTAAGAACCTAACAGAATGTAACAGGAAAGCTCTTCAAAGGATTTTTTTATTGGAGATTTAACGACCACCGTGAGCAACTCAATGGGCTATAAGCAGTCGCCCGTACCTAATTTAGGGTAACTGGTTCCAGGGAAGTGAGAGAACCAGTGCCGTAAGACAAACACAACATCCATACCTCACCGGGATTCGAACCCGGACCCGTTTTGGAAGAATGATCAGAGGTCATCGTTTAGACCACTGCGCCACCGGGACGGCAAAGGATTTTCCTCCCATAACGCAAACCAACATTGTTCCAAAACACACAAACCCTATGTGAGACTACTGGGACTGGTATCAGTTCCAGTACAGCGCACAAGATGCTACACGACATACAGTGGCATGCAAAAGTATTGTGTCAACTGCAAAAACAGTGAATTTTTAAGTTTCACTCTTTGTTTACCTAACTAATTTTCATATTAATTTCATCATTTATTTTTATTTCTTAATTTGGGGTTTAACGATCATCGTGAGCAACTCAGCGGACAGTCACCTGTCACTAATTTCGGGCCACTGGTTCCAGGGAAGGGAGAGAACCAACGCCGTAAGACAAACTCAACATCCATGCCTCACCGGGATTCGAACCCGGACCCATCGCGGACGAAAGGTCAGTAGCTGTCACTTGGACCACTGCGCCGCCGGGCGGCTTTCATCATTTACATGTCATTAAATGCGAAATTGAATAGAGATTTCAAAAGTGTCTTAATTTTTTCTTGTAGCTACTTCTGTTCTTAAGATATATTACAAAAATCATGACCAAGTCGAAATTATTACGAAAAGGATCATTTATCCAATACTTAGGTTTACAGCAATAAATCGTTTTTATAATTCATAACGAATGAAATAGCATTTAAATACAGAAATATAATGAAGCAAAATTATAAAATGCACTTAATATTTTGTTGCGCAGCCCTGAACTTTAATCACAGCTTTGCATCTTGCTGGCATACTTTGAACAAGGTTTTGTAAAAGATAGGGTTGAACAATACGATTCCAAATTTGAATTACGTCTTCAACGAGTTGAATTTTGGTTGTTGGCTTCTTTTTGGTATTTCAT
The DNA here is from genome assembly GCA_039090855.1 of Macrothele yani. NCBI lineage: Eukaryota > Metazoa > Arthropoda > Arachnida > Araneae > Macrothelidae > Macrothele > Macrothele yani. The sequence goes on from CM077024.1 coordinate 106,123,163, forward strand.
ACGACACCTTGAACCCCAATTTTCGATCGGGTTTAAATCCGGTGACTGTGGTAGCCAATCAAGAAGCTGAATTTTTTTATTTTTTTAAACCACTTCTCCACTACTTTGGCACAATGACAGGGAGCATTGTCATCTTGAAAACTAAAATTCCCGTTATAAAGTCTTCTAGATGATGGTAGCATCTTGTTTTCTAATATCGAGATGTATTTCTGGGCATTTACCGTACCATCGACAATATGGAGACTCCCAACGTCATGTGCATACATGCAGATCGAAACTATGACCTTCACCGGATGCTTAGCAGTAGTCACTAAGCAACTTGGATGGAATTCTTCATGCTTGAATCTCCTTTCATATAGGCACTACTCTGATTCCGATTAAGGCAAAATTCTGATTCATCACTGAGAAGAACATTTTTCCATTGCTTGGTTGTCCATGAGACATGCTGTTTTGCCCACTGAAGTCTAAGTTGTCTTCGATTTGTAGTTAACAGTGGTTTACGCCTGCCCTTGCAGCCACGTAAATCATAGTGAAGCGGCCTCCTACTAACAGTAGATATATTAACAGTAGCATCAATCACTTCAGACCATCTTTGAGGCAATTCAGGTGAATTGAGCCTCCTGTTTGCCAAGCTTTGCTTTCTGAGCACTCTGTCCTGCCTGGCTGTTCTGGGCCTTCCACTGCGACGCATATTTTTAATATCACCAGTGTCTTTTATTTTCTTCAGTAACCCAGTAACTGTTGATTGATGATAGCCCACTCTTTGAGCGACTTGCCTTGAAGAATATCCTTCTTCATGCAGACAGCTGTTTTTACTCTGTCCGCTGTGGACAATTCTGCAGTTTTAACCATTACTGATAATTTACACAAATCATACCCTAATAACAACAAGAAGCTAATACTACAGTGCTCTGGTAGCTCTGCGTCAACACATATAAAGGCTCGAATAGGATTAGGATAGCATTAGGTAGCAACCAATCAGGTAAAAGAATGTATTTGATTGGCTGTAACAACTAATACGCAGCTAACGTGAATTTAGATGTGTTAGTCGAACCTCATATTTTATGTCATATCTTCAGAACAGAAGTAGCTACAGGAAAAACTAAGACATTTTTGAAATCTCCATTAAATTTTGCATCTAATGATATATTAATGATGAAACAACTATGAAAAATAGTTAGTTTAAAAAAGAGTTAAAATAAAAAATTCACGGTTTTTGCAGGCGATGCAATACTTTTGCACACCACTGAACGTTACCAACATCGAGCCGCCATCCACAAGCTGCCAATCACTTCGACTAATATCACACGCCAATTAACTAGGTGAAAGAAACTTCGATCTTAGACTGTATGATTTGTACTGTAACTCACGAGCCACAGTACAAAGTCCACAAATCTGATGGTCGTTCCCAGGTGTGGCGAATGCCCGGAGAAAGACACCATCAAAACTGTATCGTCCCCTACAGTGAGGTTTGGTGGATGCAGAGTGATGATATGAAGCGGTTTCACGGTTCTGCGTGGGCATGGCCCATTAGGCCCATTAGGCATTTTAAAAATCCATGGCCCATTAGGCATTTTGAACAAAACCATGAGTGCTGAGCTCGACCTACACGCCATGAACTACCAAGGTTGTGGCAGTACTTTGGGGAAGGTCCATACCTGTATCAGAAAGACAACTTACTGTGTCATAACTGCTTGCGTCGTTGCAGATTGGTTTGTGGATATGGACGTCGAAAAGTTGGACTGGCCAGCCCAGTCCCCTGAGCTGAACCCTATAGAAAATCTCTGGGATAAACAGGATAAACGGGTGCGTGGAAGAAAAGATCGCGTAACAAACATCGCTGAAACGGTCACTACTTTGGAGGCCAAATGGTGGAACTTATCACTCTTTCCACGTTTTAGCAACACACAGCAACCGAAAAGTTGTTATTCGGTCACCTCCGGGGAATTGAATCCCGGATCTCTCGATATCTAGCCGAGCGCGTTAGCCTTACACCACGGTGGCCAACAATCCACGGCGCTATGTGTGTTTTTCAGTTTTTCAGTCAGCTTCTGATATCATAAATCCATAAGATGGGCTCAGCTACTGAGCCGTCTCCATCTGGTGGGCATTAACGGCACTAGCCATATATTAATTATAGCAGTTAAATTCAAAGGGTGAGATCCAAAGTTGTTTATTTACTGACGCCACGCATTTGGAGGATTTTCACTGTGAAACTTAGCGGTAGACATTTACAAAAAAATTGGTGGAGAGTATTCCATGAAGACGAGGCCATCATAGGGGCGAAATATTTAAATACGCAATAGCTTTCTGTAAAGGAAGTTTATTTGTAGACATGCAGATGTCCAGATATTAAAGGTAGGGCAGTGTGTGTGTGTGTGTGTGTGTGTGTGTGTGCGTGCGCTCACGTGCACGTGCACTCTAGGGGTTTCCGAAAAGTAAGTAAACACACTTTTGTTCTCCACAGTGTTTAATGAGAGGAAGTTTAAATTGCGCGAGAAGAAAAGAAATGAGCAGGAACTGTTTCACCGCTTAATCTCCAAAGTTATTGAGACATTAGTCCTAATGTTTGGTAAGTTCATCAATTCCGCTACAGAAAAGCTCCGTGCCCAAACCCATTAACCAACAGCTTACCTCAGACGAAATAACTAGTCTCTCGCGAAATGTCTTTCGAAAGATGGTTCTTGAGACTTCGAGAAGTTGATCTCTTTTGCGATTTCCCAGAGATTCGCCTGTTTTCTAGAAGGATTCCCTCAACACGCGAAACGTTGAGTTCTGTCTAGCTCGTTTATTGTCTACCCCGCTCGATATTCATTTTAGACGTCAACACAACCCTTTGTGAATTCCTTGTACCGAAAATACACCTGTTTCTTTGATATCACCTTTCTCCATACATAGAAACAAGTTCATGATGACTGTCATTTTAATGAAGTCCCGTTTGTTTGCAAAAAAAAAAAAAAACGAAAAATCCATGGAGACCTGTTTTAGGACCACACTCACACAGCAACCTCCATACTGCAACCAGAAACGCTAACCTGCATATGCAGTTTTTTTTTTTTATTTCACGCTATTAATGGTTCTATGCGTCTGCGACATTTGATTTCATTCCCCTTCGGCATCATCGAGGAAATAATTGTGTTTCCCTACTTTTCACAAACCCTGCGTATACCTTCGTAGGTTAGCTATACACTGATTTTTTTATTTCCACGAATGAGTCCATTAATTACATGTGCAGTGCTCGACGTAGAAAATGCCACAACTGGAAGTATTAGCTGGAGCGCCGTGAAAATTGGCGGATATGTGTACAATGAGGGCAGTTGCGGACAAATCACGTGATAGGTGAGACAGATAAAAGGGTAAGGTTTGGCACAGCTAAGTTTACTCACCTGGATGTGGGGATCACTGCATTGGTAAACGTCACCACCGGTTTTAATGAATACTTCACAAACCTAAAGGGAACATATGAGCAGAGTGACTAAAATATTTAGAGGGGAGGGGATGGCACAAAGTAAGTGTAAAATGGTGTTTTCCTTACGAGTAGAGTGACCAAAATATTTGAAAGGGGAGCACAAATAAGTGTAAATTAATGCTTTCCTTACGCGTAGTGACCAAAATATTTGGAGGGGGAACAAATAAGTGTAAACGGATGTTTTCCTTACGAGTAGAGTGACCAAAACATTTGGAGGGGGCACAAATAAGTGTAAACTGATGTTTTCCATACGCGTAGAGTGACCAAACCATTTACAGGGGGCACAAATAAGTGTAAATTAATGTTTTCCTTACGCATAGAGTGACCAAAATATTTGGATGGGGCACAAATAAGTCTAAACTGATGTTTTCCATACGCGTAGAGTGACCAAACCATTTAGAGGAGGGGGGGGAGGTACAAATAAGTGTAAATTAATGTTTTCCTTTGTGTGAGGAAGGATACGAATAAGTGTAAAGTGATCTTTTCCTGGGGCAGGAAGGGCACAAAAAATTTGAACTTATGTTTTCCTTTCGGGGATAGCTAATTCTTGGAAATAGTTTCTCCGTAAATATCACAAAATTTTAATCTTTTAAGTGTACGTACAACATTTTTTTTTATGCATTACTCCTCAGCCACTGCTGTTAATGAAATTTGACGAACAATTCAGCGCATTTTTGTCAAGATGGTAAGTTTTCAAAAAGTACATATATAAAGTCCTTTCTTTTGTTACAAACTCTTTTAAATAACACAAATATTTTTGCTGACACCTGAATAACGTTATATACACGGTCGTATTAGAATAATATGACCACCTACCAAATAATGGGAATAACCACCCTTGGCACGAATGACAGCGGCGAGACGGCGTGGCATGAACGCAATGAGGCCCTGGAAGGTTGCCCGAAACACAGGTGCCCATTCCGATTGCAGCAGAGCACGGAGGTCCCAAAGATGACGTGGCTATGAGTCGGCACGTTAAACTTGCTGATCCAAATAGAACCACAAGTGCTCTATGACCGGCGATTTTCGCCGGCCAAGGGAGAAGGGAGAAATCGCTGTCGTGTTCCTGGAACCAGTCACGAACCCCCTTAGCGACGCGTCACGGCACATTGTTCTGTTGGTAGACACCGTCACCACCAGCGTAAATGTCCAACATGAAGAGATGCATGTGGCCAGCGAGGATGAACAGGTAGCCATTGGTGTTCAGGGACCCATCCAGTGGTCCCAGCGGTCCCAGGTCATACCAGGAAATCATCCACCAGACATGCACACTGTCACCGTCGGCTTATACTTGACCGACAAGCGCGTCCGGGTGTTGGTTCTTGTGTGTCTGACGTCATATCCGCCACCGCCCGTCTCTTCTGCTGAGTAGAAACCTCGATTCGTCGGAGAAGGGCAACCTTTTCCTACTCTCCCACTGTCCAATGACCGTAGTCCAATGCGAACTGCAGGCGTCGTTGCCGATGGACCTGGGTTAACATTGGCGCCTTGACGCAGCGTCGACTCCGGAGACCCATGCGTAACAGGGTTCGCTCTACTGTTATCCGGGACACTTACCTGGGTGCTCCAGCGTTCTTTTGCGTGGTCAATTGCTGCACATTTGCGCGTCGATTGCTCTTTACCAGTCGACGGAAGCGACGTTCTCCTCTGGAGTCGATTGCCTTTGGGGATCTACAGTTATGACGTCGGAAGTACTCGGTTTGTCAGAGGTCCATTCCCTAACTACAGCACCTCCGGAACAGCCCACAAAGTCTGCTGTTTCTGAGATGCGTCCACTCTTGGCGCGGTAGCCGATGATCATTCCTTTTTGAACGTCCGTCAGATCACTACCTCTACCCATTGTGTTCACGTGAAGCATTATGGCTCATCTGTCTTATCCGTCCGCTTAGATCTCCGTGTGGTCGACCTTGTCACGTGCACTCTGTGACGCGCCTGGGCTGGTACACTGTGATTCCGGGGGTGATCATTTTATTCTGATACGAGAGCATGTAATGAGTTCTCTATATTGATAGCATTTTGCCGTGGTTTTCCTTGCTCACAAAAAAGGACCAGATCCAAACCTAAAAGGTGAGTGTAACAGAGCATGCGTGTGTTTACAAAGCACTTGGTTTTTCCTCTTTCGAAGTTCGTAGAGATTTCATTAAGACTCCCACTCATATTTGCAGCCCCATCGTAGACTTACCCTCTTATTTAAATTTTCTAAAGTTAGGGGGGGATGTGTCTCTCCCTCCCCAGAGCCTCGCTACGCCTGTGCTCCTACCGCTCACATTGGTTACGTCACTGGGAGCTACCCTCGACTGTCAGAAAGCATATAACAACAACTCTTCGTTTATGTTTAATGTCTGTCATTCGTAACAATATTAACCTGCAAAACATCTAAATGTGAAAAAAAGAAGTGAGACTATGGGGGCATGGTTTCACAACAACACATATAAACATACAACTACACTTTAGAAAAATTCTTCCCTGCAGACATTATTATCGAAACATGCCTCGTATTCCCAGCCAAAGATGGTGAGTTCCAGCAAGGCTATTATTGCTCAACTTAGCTCCGTACCTGATATGTCTGAACATGCCTGGAACAACATTTCGGGGATTTTCGTGTCTTATCCGAACTCGTCACATTAGAATCCTTGTAAAAACACAAATTTGTCTGTGTCGGGGATCGAACTTGCGCCCTCTCACTCCGGAGTAAGTTGCTCTCCCAGCTAAGCTACCCGGACGGAATGTACCGCTGCAGATTTGTCGTCTTGACACGTGCTTTACTTTACCCTCTGTAGTACGTCACATCCTCTGGAACATTTTGGAGACAACTTGCAAAGATCTCTCAGCTGTTGCAATCGGTTGGTTGATAGTGGTAGGTTGGAGAGATGGTTTGGTTGATTAAATTGTATGATTTTTGATTTCCTGTTTTCATCTTGATTGCTACGATATATCCAAGAAGTTAGTAAAATCATGCAATGCATTGATTATGATACGCTTTCCAACATACCAGAAATTATCACTCAAGTTATGTGGATAATGGCTGTGGAATAAATCTCGCTCCTGTGTCCTGACCTTTGACCCCATTTCGTTGATATTCAACAGAACCGGTTCACTATGCCTCCGGAACAACATGATAACGTATTGTCGCAATCGAAACATTTTTTGGTAAGTTATGATGCACAAGGGCAATGGAATGGATCCCACTCCAGTGTCCTGACCTTTGACCCCATTTCGCCCATTTTCAATAGGGTTCGTCCCCAGTGGCTCCCTACCACATACTAAAATTTCATCGAAATCGAACCATTTTTACGCAAGTTATGACGCATAAAGGGCAATGGAACAAATCCCGCTCTTATACCCTGCCTGACCTTTGACCCCAATTTGCAATAGGGTTGTGCCCAGGTAGTTCCCTACCACATACTGAAATTTCATCGAAATCGAACCATATTTACGCATGTTATGACGCATAAAGGCAATGAAATGTATCCCGCTCTTATGGCGCGACCTTTCACCCCACTTCACCCATTTTCAATAGGGTTTGTACCCTGGTGGTCCCCTACCACATACTAAAATTTCATCGAAATCGAACCATTTTTACGTGAGTTATGGTGCCGACAGACAGATGGACGGACGGACAGACAGACGGAAAAAGCTGGAGCATATATGCTTCTTCAACCTATGGTTGGAAAGCGTAAAAAAGCGCTACTCCACCTTAAATGACTTATCACATTAGCATTTTCAAACACAACAATTTATTACGTAAAAATTAACACGCAGACACGATGAGAACAACCTCTCTCTCTACGGAGACGAATCTGAAAAGCCGCAGTGGTGGCGCAGTGGTCTAAGCGATGGCCTCTGATCATTCGTCCGAACGGGGTCCGGGTTCGAATCCCGGTGAGGCATGGATGTTGTGTCTGTCTTATGGCACTGGCTCTCTCCCTTCCCTGGAACCAGTGACTCTAAATTAGGGACGGGCGACTGCTTATAGCACATTGAGTTGCTCACGCTGGTCGTTAAACCTCCAATCAAAAAAAAAAAATCTGAAAGTGACGCTCTTACGTCATACACAGTCTCTGCAGTGCAATGTGCATCTGGCGCCATCTATTAATCAAAATTGCATGTAAAAGATTGAGAATTACAAAAATGTACAACACAATCTTCAAAATTTCTGTATGCTTCACTGTAGGATTCACAACCTGCGCGGTTAGACGTCTCTCGGAATTTATGCAGATATCTGTAATCAAGAGCACATCACATCAGGAAGCGGTCATAATTGTTTTTGCTGAGTGGACGCTAAAAAGAACCGGAAAAATAGTAAAACAACACTAGTAATCCGAATTTATTGGTGTAAAATAGAAATCAATGTTTCCAAGCTTTCGTGCATCAACCAGATGTCTTTTTCAGGAAAGGTAGACAACAAATCTTAAAAAAGACATCTGGATGATCTGCAAAAGCTTGCAAACTTTAATTTCTATTTTACACGAATAAATTCGCATTACTAGTATTGTTTTACTGTTTTAAGTAAAACTGGTGTACCGTTCCTCTTTATTAATTAGAACCGGAAAACCTTGGCTATGTATAAAACCAAAACCGTCCCAGCTGTATTTCAGATGAATTCTGTTTTTCTGAGCTGCGTCAGAATTTTTCACATTTATAAGATAAACTATAAACTAAGCGAAGTGTAAAGTATGCCTGGAATCTTGATCAATGGGGACGTAATCCAATCTAAAAAGAATTCGTCCTCTCCGTCTCCCAAATACAAAACGCCTTTGTGTCATCTACCGGGAAAATACTGAATCAGAAAAAGGTATAAAATATAGGAAGACTCTTTATCACTGTTATGTTTATTTGATGCGAAAGAAAAGTTTTGAAATCCTACTTCTTGAAGCGGCTATGTCAGACCGCAGGCGGACGCACACTCATATTCATAAAAAACTGAACACCTGGAAGGAGTCCAGCTACGACTTTGATTTTTACAGATAGACTAATCAGGCAATATCGCAGAAATGATTAGCGTTTCAGGTGCATGCGTGCCGCGTCTAGCAAATCAGATTGCACAACGTCACAGGCCGGAAACCAACCGTTTTTCTGTTACAGGTGTAGTGTGGCGCGGTCGGCATGTCAGTGCTTAGTTGGCAATGGGTAAGGTTGCCTCCTCGTCGTGTACGACACTCGTACAGAGACATAAGCGGGCTCGATAGAAATCGCATTATCGGAACGAGAGACCGCAGTGCTTTCCTCTGGGAGACTGTCGGTCGTGTTGGGCGCAATGTGTCCATCGTGGCAAGAGTGTGCAGAGAATGGTACGAAGAAGGGCGTAGGATACGAACAGAATGTTCTGGACGTCGTGCACAGCCAACGCTGAGGGACAACCGTCATATCATGAGAATGTCTTTGAGTGACCATTATGCATCATCAACGGCGTTGGTGTTGCAGTGGCGAACTGTAAAGCATTCTCCCATTGAGCTGCAACGCTAGGTCGCCGGTTATTACAATTCTGACTGCAGGCTCGTCTGCCCCTCAGCAGGCTACCTTTGACGCCGCAGCAACGGCTGCAATGGTGCACCGAACGAAGGGAGTGGCATGACGAATGGCACAATATCGAGTTATCGGACGAAACGCGCTTTTGTTTAGGCGAAACTGATGACTGCATCTGTGTCCGCCGACAACAGGGGAGAAGCGTCGTGAAGAGTGTATTCGCACTGGGGTGCTATCAGGTACGAAAGTATACAGATCACCTCTCGTTAGAGTCCGTACCACCATAACGAGTGACCGCTTCGTCAACGACATTCTACGGCCGGTCGTCCTTCCGTACTTACAGGACGTCCCCGGGGCATATTTCAGCAGGACAATGCCACATCACATGTTGCAACGATAACACATGCCTTCTTTAGGGATAACAACGTTCCACATCTGCCGTGGCCGGCTAGATCCAGGATTTATCATCCATAGAAAATCTCTGAGACACGCTCAAACAACAGGTGCAGCAGTATACGACAGAAACTCTTGATGAACTTTGAACGGGGTCAAATCAGCCTGGATGGCTACCACAGGGCACCATTCACACATTATTTGATTCGATGCCTCAGCGCGTACAGCAAGTGGTACAAACCACAGGTGGTCACATCAACGCACCTGGTACGTATGACACCGAGATGCTAATCATTTGTTCTGCATTGCTAATGAGCATAACCAGTAAAAACCAAAGTCGTAGCTCGAATCCTTTCAGGTGTTCTGTTTATTATGAAGATGAGCATACAAAGTTAGAATAAAATCAAGACTTTTTTGACATGCATGGAGATGTACGTTAGAAAACGTAACTTAATAAAAAATAAGTAACACAGTAAATTGGTATATGAGCTCTACAATATTTTCATTTATTTTAGATTATGACCTTTGATTTATTTTTAGAAAATCAAAACTTGTGAGCAAAAAAAAACACGGCGTTTAAATACTACATATCGGCTAACAACAACTATTTTTGCATCTTTTTCTCTTTTTTTTTTGGAAAAGAGGCAGTCATGAACTTGTCGGGGTCATTAACGAAGCCGTCCCAAAGGTCCTAAAATTTTCTCATTTTTTATCATCTTACCTTCATCATTAATATTTGTGCTCTTGACTATGCAGAACAAAGACATCAAAACGAAAGAAAAACAAAAGATAAAAGGAAAAAGTCTGCAGAGAAAAGCAGAAACCACGAAGAGAGAAGTAGCGTGAAAAGAAAAAAAAATCGGAAAGGTTGGAGAAGAAGAAAGGTAAAGAACGAAGGCAGAAAAAGATAGAAGAAGAGCAAAGACAACAAGAGAAAGTAAGACATTAGCGGAGGAAAGATACAGAAAAATACCTGGAAGAAAGCGGAATGTGATAACAAGCGGCATAAGTTGACAGAATGAGAATACTAATCACAGACAGAGGGAGGAAATGGATAGAAAGAAGACACTGAGATAGAGTTAGAAAAAAGAATACAGATATGCATTGTTCGATACGAATAATTTTCAAATGCTTGTAACGTTATGTCTTCCGGAAAACCACAATAAATAAATAAATAAATGAAAAGATCAGCTGCATTTGAAATGAGCATTCAAATTAGCAAACCATTCATTTTGACGAAATGTATTTACAAACATTCACACTGAACAAAACTATAGCTTTTTTGAACCTAAGGAAAATCATGTCTTGACGGAAGGTATTCCCTTGTGGTTTTGAACACCCCCTTTTGCTCCGTCCAAAGAAAACAGAAATATAAAAGAAAGAAAACAGATGAACACTGAGTGAATTCAATCAATGGCTTTTTCTTTCCGTATCTTAATGAAACTTAATGTCATGACTGATGTGATATGACAGCGGAAAGAAGAGAGAGAGAGAAATAATTGCAGAGGTAGAAGAAATGAAATAAACGCCAAAGGATAATAATGAAAGAGAGAAGGAAGTAAAACAAGGAAAGGGGGAACTTGGGGAAATCGAAAGAGATTGACAAAAATGTCAGAGGACAAGAAAATGACGATAGATAGAGAGGAAAGCAATAAGAGCAAGACAGAGAAGAGAGAAACTAGCCAATGTGAATTCTGAAAACTCGGTTTTTAAGAGAGGAAGATATACAAATCAGAAAGAAAAAATAAATTCTGATACTCCGAAAACTATGTTCCCCAGATAGGAGAGAGACAGAGATTATGCGGACACAAAGGATATACAGAACTAAGAATGAACAAGAATAAAAGAATACTACGTATAATGAATTCGATTTTCTGCGGTATCATGTTCTTTCAGGTAAGACAGAGAGGGAGATAGATATGAGAAGATATGTTAACAGGCTTGGGAGGAGAAGCTCACACAGAGATAATGAGAAGAATTAAAGCACAAAGCGGGCTCTGATATTCTGGAACATCCTGTGCTCTCAAGAGAGAGAGAGAGGCAGAGGCAGAGAAAGAGAGAGAAAGGTCATTTGACCGTTATGATGTTTTATCTATTGGAGAGAAGCGAAATTAAACCGTTCTAATCATCACTGCGGGGTAACCATTGTCGTTCGTAATCGGCGGGTGGGGAGTCGTCCTTCACTAATTGTATTAAAAGGGGGTTTTGCAAGATTGGAATTCGCATGTGTTCTCATGGCGACTCTGTCAATCAACCACCTCATTACGAAGGGCAATAAAGTTCGTAGGCGTACCTTAACAACATGTCTGTTCAATGGGTAAATAATTAAGCGCGCCAGCCATCCACTGCTTTGTTCTCCAGCTGAAGGCACGTGACCTGCTGCTGCTGCTGCTCTTGTCCACGACGACGTCGCTAATGATGGAGTACAATGAACGCGTTGGCTTTCACAAGACGCCTCCGCCATGACAGCTGGTTTCACTAGACGTTGGAATCGAGAGACGGAGAGAGAGAGAGAGAGAGAGTATTCGATGAGGTGAGGGAGGGAGGGAGATGAATAGAGCGAGAAGGAGTTCTAGCATATTTCATCGTTTACACATCCATTCAGAATTCCAAACAGACGCACTTTCGCTGGAAGATCAACTCTGAAACAATATGTTCTAGAAACCCTATAAAATTAAAAGGCTGGTAAAGTTAAGTGCAAGTAACATAATTTCAAAATGCTATTCTCTAGACCCTCCTTTGCTGCAGTACCCACTGGGAGTATCATTTCAGAATACTGATGTCAATAGGACGAGCTCTAATTCGGTGAGTATCAGGCGCATGCTCATTTTAACTACTTGCTTGGCTGAATGAATCAAGTCACTACGTCGGTCTCGTCAAGTGTAAGAGGTCGCAACTGAATTTCTGCGGCCGAACATTACCCACGTTTTATCAAAGGACGTTTGTGTGAACACAGGAGATTGTTATAACTCGATGCATCCTACTGTGTATTCCGGTTGACATTAGATTTTGAGATAGTATGGTGATCAAGAAAATGTACACTTCCCTTTCATTAGTATGAGGACACCTGAATGTCTACAAATAAACATTACTTACAGAAAATTTAATACTGTGTGATGAAAATGTTGGTCGTTGTGACGGCCTCAAGTGTTCGTGGAATACTCTCCACCAGTTTGCTTTGCAAATGTTTCTCCACTCGGTCTTCAAAGCAGTTACCAGTTCACCTGTAGTTGTACGATCTTTTCTTCTACGCACGCGATGATCCAATTGTCCAGAAAGATCAGGTTAGAACTCTGGTATGACCAGTCCAACTTCTCTGCAGATTCAGCCGCAGCCCCCTTCCATTTGTATATCACATCACCAACCATTAACCAAGGGATCTTCAATGCCACTGAAAAGTCAAGTACGGAGCGATTGCATATGTGGCACCCAATCCTCGATCGAAACCAGTTAACTCTGTCGATCCAGGAATCTTGCATTCACAGTCGCGCTGATCGTTAAGTAAACAGTAGAAGAATGCTGGCTCTACTTCAGAGGAGCAGGGGAAAACACAAGTGAGAGATGTGTTAGATGACACAAGAGATGATAGGGAGATGACACAAGTGAGAGATGATAGATAGATGACACAAGTGGGAGACGATACAAAGATGACACAAGTGAGAGATGATAGAGGGATGACACAATTGAGAGATGACACAAGTGAGAGATGTTACAAGTGAGAAATAAAACCGACTAAGATCGCACATAAATCTTTTATTTTAGAAGTTACAGAAAATATATATTAATACTCTGTATTCCCCGCAGGGAAGAAGTACTTAAAAGATTAGGCCGCTCCCACTTAACGTTTTCCCGCTAATCTTAAAGTTTCCTTTCTCATTTCAGGAAAATTGGCGATCCTCATGCCTTTCCCAAACCATCTCCTGAACTAACTATTTTCCTTTTTCTTCTGTGCTCTCTCTCTCTCTCTCTCTCTCTCTCTCTCTCTCTTTCTCTCTATGGGGGCGTACTTTTAATGATCCCCGGTGCAAGGCGTCATTCATTTGGCTGGTAACCCCTGGGAGACGATTCTTACATCTACGAAGAAAAAATGTTTTCTCACGCTGGCCTTTGCTTAGATCAGTATTAAGAAGTCTTAACTGATTGTTTCCAATTTATAGACCGTGTCCAAGGCACTGTACAATTGTCTTCCTTACTTTAGAACGGCGGTACTGTAACCTACCAAGAGATGTGACGTACCTGCCAGAAAGACGCACACGACATAAAGGCAGATAGGAATCAGAATAAAACGTCCGCGTAGCTCAATTGGTAGAGCAACTTATTCCGGAATGAGGGGATCCGGGTTCGAGCCCCGGCGCGGATAAAAATGACGGAGAAATTTACTTCGTTATAATGGCGCCCGAACTATCCGGATGACCCGACCGTTCAAAATCTCGCAATGGTGTGATGTTATTTCCACACCGCGAGATAGGAAAAATAAGAGAATCCCTTCTCCGGCACTTCAAAAAAAAAAAAAAAAAAAAATAAAAATAAGGGGGAGATGATGTGACGTACCTGCCAGAAAGACGCACACGACATAAAGGCAGATAGGAATCAGAATAAAACGTCCGCGTAGCTCAATTGGTAGAGTGACTTACTCCGGAATGAGGGGATCCGGGTTCGAATCCTGGCGTGGACAGAAATGACGGAGAAATTTACTTCGTTATAGTACCTTTCATCGGTGGTGGAGGGCTGTTTAAAGGCATCATTGCCCCCAAATGTTGTAGGTGTTTGTGAGAGAGATCTTTGCCCGATGAAGAAGTTCCTTCTAAATTGCTTCGCGGAAGTCTGAGTGTTCCGTTTACCAAACTTATGCAATTAATGTCATAATAAGGACATATCTTCCTAGTAAATAAGATGAAGATATATCCGTATAATAAAACTGTAAAACTTACTCATGCTATTAAAGAGTAATTTATTTAGTGACGACTTCTGCATGCAGCACATGAGGATCATCTCACACTTTAGTTTTAGATAATTACACTCTTACTGAAATATTTGAAAATATTCCTTTTATAAAAATAGAAGAAAAACGAAAATGAAACATAACTGCAGTGGGGATCATCCTTAAGCCGTTTACGTGCGTACAAAGCGGCGCATGATGGTCGTGTTTGGCAGCTGTGAACAGAGACTGAGGATTTCTATCAGCCTTCCTCGCTCACCAGCTCTCGCCCATTGAGTGGACAGGTGGCTGGGTCCAGAGTATACAGGACAGAAGGTCACAGAATTGAACGCGATGCTAAGGCCATCTCCAGTCATCCTACGAACCGCTATACGTTGCGTACTCTCGTTCCCACATTTGATGGCTCCTCTCCCGAAACACACACATTTGCTAGAGTCACGTGACGTCTACTGATTAAGGCGCAGCTCAAATGAGTGAGCTGTATAAGAGAAAAGAAGAGTTTGTGTTCCGCTAAGTTTTCTGAACTTTCAACTTGTTCTATTTTGTGTTTTAATTTACTCTTCAATACATTCATTGTTGTGCTCTGGTAAAATAAAGGAGCTTTTCCACATTGAAACGTATCAAAACCTACAGTCGAAATTCAACAGCTGAAGATCATCTCAATCAATTAGCTTCAATATCCATAGAGAGAGCATTCTTCAAGCAGCCGAAAAATTGCCGCAACTTTTATAATGCAGTCATCGATATCTTTCCCACCAAGTAGGACAGAATTGACCTGAAGTACAAATACAGTAACACCGTCTGTAAAATACGATTTTATTTTGTTTTATTGTTATTAATTATTTTGTTTTGTTGTTTGGTTTCTATGTCTTTAGCTTTAAGATATACAGTATTTATTTTTAAGAGGATTTTTCATGTATCCCAACCTTACTTTCTTTACATATCACACGCTATAAAAGCCAGGAGACGCCCCTGAATTCATGTGATCAGTAAACCTGCACTCACGAATCCCCTTTAATCAGTTTATTTTGTACACCTCCTACCATTGGCACTTCTCAAAAGAATAGCCAATCCTCATATTACTTTCAATTTTCCAGAGAACGTCAAAGAACACTTTCACCAAACACCCATTTTGTGTCCAGCTAAGTAAGTGTTGCACTAATCGCTTTTAGCATTCATTCCTGCTACATCAAGACTTTGGAACTCTTTACCTCAGCTACATTCCCATGAATAATACAACTTTCCACATATTTAGAGCTAGCACAAACAAAATACATACCTTCTTTTAGAATTTAAGTATTAGTTTTTTTAAATGATCAAGGATTTATGATCCGCCTTTTAAGATCTGATTTCCACTAAAAGATACAGCAGATTATTACTTCATCAGCACTCTTATGTGTGCTAATAAAGTGATATAAGTGCTCTAATGAAGTCAAATTACGTCGGATAAACTACGGGATGTCCCTATGTCAAATGCCATGCCAGTGAATGGTAGAACGTTACAACTAACACGCAGGCAAATTTCACTGCTAGTCTTTGCCTATCGCTTTGAAATACTAATTTTCTAGTTTTTTCAAGTTCAATGACCATCATGAACAACTCTTAGGCCTTAATTTGAGGCCGAGGGAAAGAGGGATAGAGCCATAGCCGTAAGACAAGCACACCGTGTTTCATCCAAGACCCAGTTTGGATGATCAACTTGAAACCAGCGCACTAGGTAATTGGAGTAGCTTGAAATATCAAGGTGATTCAAAAGTCATTGCCGTTTTTCTGAAATCTGATGAAATAACCTTCAAAACGGAGTTCATCGTGATCAACTCCAACAACAAATTTTTGCCCCCTGCGAAAAAATTCCTTTGGTTTCGAGGCGAAAAACTCTTGAACCGAAGTTCAACATCGTTGTTTCGGAAGTGTTTCCCACGAAGAAAATGTGCCATGTAAAGGAATAAGTTGTAGTCAAAAGGCGCAAAATCCGGACTGTACGCAGGTTTAGCTCAATACCCTGCAGTTTCTGTATTTTCCCCTTAGTTGACCATACACGATGAGCAGGAGCATTATCCGGTTGGAGGATAACTCGTTTACGGTTCACCAGAGCAGGGTACTTTTGGCTTAAAGCGGCTTACATCCGCTCTAACTGGCCACAATACAGCTGCGTGTTAATTCCTCGGTCATCTGGAACTAGTTTACAATGAATGGAACACTGAAAGTTCCACAATACGCATAGCATAACTTTGTGCTCTAATCGTGCCCTTTTGGGACAGGTTCTGGTGGCTTTTTGGGATCTAATCACTGTTTTCTCATGTCAGCATTCCGGAAAAATATCCTCACGTGTCACAGTTCTCCTAAAGAAACAGTTGTCCTGGAGATTTTCCAGCAACTGGCGACACACATGCACGCATCGCTGAGCTTGAGCAGTGGTCAATTCATGGGGTACTTGTCGACAGCTTCTGTGAGTCTTGCCGAGCTATTGCAATTCGGGAACTATTGGTATTCCTAGATCATTTGACAGCTACTTAGTGCTTTTGCGTGGATTTGACTCTATGGCTTAGCGTGCCGCTTCAGAATTCACCGTCGAAGGTTTTCCAGCACGAGCTTTGTCTTCAAGCCTGCAGTCCCCATTTTTAAATAGCTGAAACCAAAATATTGCCATTCTTTCAGACACTGCTTCTTCATCTTTCACAGCACAAATTTCCTGCAACTGCAGCGGTCATATTATATCACCAGCGTGGATTTGACTCTATGGCTTAGCGTACAGCTTCAGAATTCACCGTCGAAGGTTTTCCAGCACAAGCTTTGTCTTCAAGGCTGCAGTCCCCATTTTTAAATAGATGAAACCAAAATATTGCCATTCTTTCAGACACTGCTTCTTCATCTTTCACAGCACAAATTTCCTGCAACTGCAGCGGTCATATTTTAATCACCTGCGTGGATTTGACTCTATGGCTTAGCGTACAGCTTCATAATTCACAGTCGAAAGTCTTCCAGTATCGGCTTTGTCTTCAAGACTGCAGTCCCCATTTACAAATCGCTGAAACCAAAATCTTGCCGTTCTTTCAGACACTGCTTCTTCACCTTCCACAACACAAATTTCCCTCGCTGCAGCGGTCATCGTTTTTTTTAAAGAAAAACCGTAACAGCACTCGGGTCGTGTATTTCTCGATCATAGCTTTTGACAACAGGAAATTTTCAAATAAATCAAAGCAGTGTGCGCTCCTACTTATATATCAACAAGATGATACCGATTTTTCGGTCATGCGCTGTTCTTATCTGCATAACGCATGCGTACCGAGTAATTGCTTGACACACGACGACTTTTGAATCACCCTAACATTTTGACAAAATCAACACATCCTCAAAACTTCTTCCTTCCATAGCACTATAACCCCAGATTACCAACCATAATAATAAATTGTTGTGGGGGTTATCTCAGCCACGTTATATTAAGTTATTATGATTGATAGCCAAAAGTAAACTTGAAGGGAAATTTTGAATTTAAACTAAAATTTAACTTTGGGAGATGGGTAGATGCATTTCGAAACAAAAATATTTTCTAAGTATATGAAGGCCATGAACATCCTAAACAAAAATGCATCTAAAAATTTACATTCCACAAGAAGTTATTGAAAAGTTTGCGTTGTTTGTGTTCACGCAGAGTTGAGTCATCTGAAAGTGCAAAAATAAGTGAATATTGTTGCATGTATATGAAAATGTGTCACTATAAGTCATAGGATAAAATGTACTCGTTCAATAACAACTTGTGGAGGCTGTGAAAGTCAATTTAAAAGGTTTAAAAGGACAGGACAAAAATTGCAGTTATGAAATACCTTATAATACCAGGATTCGGATCGATAACCTTAGTCAAGCTAAGGTGAATACATGGGACCAAGTCATGGAAGACAACAGCACAAAAAATTTTCACACTGCACTAATTTTGGACTTTTTTTGAAAGGCTACTGCCTATATTTATTTTTTTTTTCTTTAAAAACTCAACAAGGTAATTTAGTGGACAATCAGATGGTATTTCATTTTTTCTTGTTTGCTTACACACAGCAGTATAAAAACAGAATCTCAATATTTTCTTTCTATTTGGCCACTGGCCTTATGAACAGCACAACTTGACATATTTCAACACAGTTGGTTTGAACACCAGGCATTGACTTTATGCCTCCAAAATTATACTACGACTCACATAATTTACACAAAAGAAAAATACTGGATTCTTTTTAATTCCACAAGGTGGACAAGTTCTGTTCTTTTGAAACGCACTCTCTTCTCCCTCACCTAATTAGCTCAATGACAAATTTACAATTGTACACTTATTGATTTAAATTTACAGCACCTGAACAACCTTAGCAAACTCTGCAATCTCCCCAAACCAGCTTCAAAGACTTCAATTAAATTTACAGTTATAATAAGAGCCACAAATTATACATTAACCAAATCTACTATCTGCAAGTAAACAAACCAAGTAAATTATCCTCAAAACAGAATTTGCACTGAGCACAGGCATTAATTAACATTACATAACCTATAGAAACTACACTGAAGGAACCTACTTCACTTATAAAGAAACCTCACTAACTAACTTAAGAATTATCACTCTTCATAACATCATCAACATAATTCAGAAATCCAAACAATCTTCCTGCCTTAGCTTGCTCATAAAAATCACATCACTCTGCACTTCAAATAATAGCTCAAGATACTTAATAACACTATACTGTAAACAAAAGCTCAAAATACCAATTAACTAAATTTCCAAACTAAATATCATGTTCACTAACACTAACAACAAGAATTTAGAATTTACATCCCTAGCACTACAGCATATCATAAACACATTAATTTAGATACTTTAAATCACACCGAACAAAACTTAAATTTAACACCTGCAGTGAATTACTGAGGTAGCGGTGAGGGAAATACTCTCAGTTCAGACACTACCCTGGGTTTTGAGAACCAACACAGGAAGAAAATACCAGTCAGGCTGAAGGCGCGAAATTGGGTCGTGAATCCAATTTCAGCCTAGGCAAAGGGAAAGGGAAAAATCCTCAAGTGCGACACATCATCAGGTACAGAATTTCCTCTAACATGATCTCGCAACATCCATTGAAGCAACGCCCGACTGACCCTCGCTGGCAGTACATATCTCTGTGGGCAGCGGAACTACTGGGCGATTTGAAGACAAGTTTTCCCCAAAAAACCACGTCCTCAAGGCTCCCCCTTTTCGAACCAATGCACAATCCCACCTTGATCAACCACGCCAGCAAGAGCCTGTCGTACTTCAACCCAAAATACTCCAGGCACATCCGGCCAAGAAATAACACAACTATATCCCAGGAAAAATCACTTATCTCTATATATCCCAAGAAATCCAAAATCACAATATGCACATATATCCCAGGAAAAATCACTTATCTCTATATATCCCAAGAAATCCCAAATCACCATATCCACATATATCCCAGGAAAAATCACAAATCTCTATATATCCCAGGAAATCCAAAATCACAATATCCACATGTATCCCAGGAAAAATCACTAAGCAAGGAAATTCTTCTGTATCGCACTGCAGATAATAACACTGACCATTTACATAACCTACTAAATATTTTCACCTTATTGAAAATTAAAATTACATTTAGACCTTTTAGTAAAAACAAGAAAATTTAGGCCAAAGAAAAGAACAATTAATACTGGAACTGGTGTGTCTTCTCAACCCATGATGTTTATTCTTTTTGTGAAATACTAAACTTGAGAACCCAAATACCCGAACTTCTATTTTGCACATATCGCATCCTGGTGAAAATTCCCTACTCAGAGCCCTCTGCCTTAGGACAAGTTCCCAGGCTTGCCCTAAGATCACCCCTTTCAAATGGGAGATTAACACTCATCTGGAGCATGTAAAATACTGGTCCTCAAAATAACACACCAATAATCTTAATTTCGACACTCAACACTCCAAGAATGCAAACAGCACTTTAGGTTTCCAATTTCATCACACTACACATATGCTCCCAAAATCCCAATATAAATCATCCCATAATTTATCTTCACTCAGTAAAAAAACTCAACGCTGTAAAAGGCTAGAGAAAAATGTTTACAATTATTCTATCACACACGGAATCCCAATAACACTGTTTTTCAATTTTCACATGCCCAACTAAACTATAATCGATGCACCAAAATTCACTGTGCTTAAACATTAAACCAAATCTCTCGGATACATTAAAATTTACAGGTTTGGGGAGTTGCTAAAATACCAGACATGACAACACAAAAAAAAAAAAAAAAACATAAATGAAAGCATTTTCAACTCCCCTTTCTTTTTTTTTTCCTTTTTTCTGAACTCATCATACCTGAGGAACTAATAAATTTTATTTTTGAAAACTGAACGACAACACAGCCACAATCAGAGGCCACAAACAAAAACCTTGGGGTTTTTTTTTCTATGCTCAGCTCGAAGCTCAGGTGTTTGCGTGGGCTTTTATGTATCAATACTAAAAGATATGAACTAAAACATTACCTTTGAGCTGGCGTTCCCTTTTTTTTTCTTTCTTTTTTTTTTTCACAACACAACTCCCTCCCGAGTTTATGGCCCTGGAAATCCAAAGTCTCTGCAGTTCGTCTTCCATGTCTTTTTCTTTTTTCTGTTGACCCAGTAGGCACTTTTTCTCTGAACAAGGGCATCGCTGGCAGCTGCAGACTTGAAGTACTTTTTGATGAAAGGGGAAAGAGCCGTTTAATATCCAACTTGTGATTAGCAGCAATGTGCTTCTTGATGGCCTGCAGGGAAGAGCCTCCCCAAACCATTTCCGAAACTTTGGGATAAGATGGAACTGTTTTTGGCTTCTTTCCTCCGGCCTTTGAAGCAGGCCTCCTTTTGGGAGTAGCAACAGAATGGAGAAGTTGTAGATGTGTTGGGCCCTCTCTTTGCGGGATATCAATAAGGGAGAAGACATGTCCCTTTTCGGCTAAGACCTCTCCACGAACGACATCGTCTTAGCCTGTCGCCTCCCCGCCATTTTTCTTGCCAGGGCAAAGTTCCCGGCCGGCGGGATGCCTCTTTATCGGCGTTCTACATCGTCAACCCTTCAAATGCCAAGACCAGAGCCAGAGTGTCCCAATTTTACTAAAGCACTCGGGGATGTTTGAGACTGCTGACCTCTCATTGGCTGACCTCTGCATGGCAACAGCATTTCCCCACAACGGAATTTCTCTCCCACTCCTGGAGAGTGACCCCTGACCTTCACACGTAAGCATCGTTGCAGCGTCCCGCACTCTCAACGAGAAAAAAATGCTACCAGGCACATGGCATCTTCGGTCAGCCAGGGGAGAGGAACTCTTGACCTTCACACGTAGGGACCAAGTAACTTCCTATGTGCGGCTGTGACCTTGTCCCAGAAATAGAACAACGCCAACCCAAGAAAGCATTACTGCAACATTTTCTGATCGACAACTACAGGACCCTTAAAATGGCCGATCTGAAAGAAGATTCCCTTTTCTCACAACCTTTTTTTTTTTTTTTTTTTTTTTCAGAAACGCTTTTTTCCTCGTTTAGTGATGTTAAAGTAAGATCAATTTTGATTCTCTGAGTTGCACACCTACTCGCCTTTTCCTATCGCCCAAAGTCAGTTAAATCAAATATTATTCTCTTTTTTTTTTTCTTAACATGAAATTTTGTTTTCCTGGTTGTGATTAAAACAAGCGAATTTTGCGCACGAATTCCTTTGCCTTTCAACCAGGAATTTTCTTCTAACGTATGTCATGGGAGCAAATTTTGCATTAATTAATCTCTGATAAACCAACAGAAAGATTGATCAGGTCTTTCTGAAATTCACCAGAGGTTAAAATTTTCGCCATGACAAAATCACAGTTCAGAAAAATCGCCGATAGAGATAAGTTAGCTAATGGCATGAACCAAGCTTCTATTCAGGCAATGAACATTAGAGAAATGTTAGTGTCCTGCTGCCGGGGATGTTCTCAGCCAAAGAATGAAGGGGAAGTTCGTTCGAGCAATAAAACATTAGCTGCCTGCTACCGGAATCACATAATCATACATTTGAGTCATAACACATTTCTCTTCTCTGTGAAATTTAGGCAACGACTGATTTTCACCAACCTTCTGGACCCCCGTCCCGAAAGAAAAAAAACCGATTATGGCTGATGGAAAAATTATGCCTTGCCAATAAAAGACTCCGTCTGATGGATGACACCCATCGTGAGATTTTAGTTTTCCTCCAGATCCGCTTCGTTTTCCCCTTGGGCTAACTTTTTCTTCCAAGAAAATTATTCCCGGGAGTTGTTAGACCGTCTGCCAGCTTCGCCGCCACTTCGCAATGATTAGACAACCATCGGTGTCATGCTGAGAAGAAGTCAAGTACTCTGTTGATTTCGGGAAGAACACTTCAAGGTGTGGGAAGACAAAGGGCAAACTGCAGCGACCACACACTATAACAGAGTTCACTTCAGTGATCAACAGCTTGGAATTCACTCTATCTCCAAGGAGGAAAAAAAAAGTCTCAAGGAAAGAGAGGAGGGAGGGGCATTTATATTGAATAGGCACCCCATCGAAGGACACATTTTAGCGAGTACGAAAGGTGCTATAGACCTATGTTTGGCTGACTCCTAGGTCGTCAGTTTGAATGGCGGCTCCAAGGGCGAAACCACTGGGAAATCAAGGTATAGTATGCTGCAGCTAACAAGGTGATGGTATACTCATAAATCACCACAGTGAATGTTGCTTTCCTGCTGTTTGACGACGTGGTGAACATGCTCCCTTCAGGTTCCGAGATAGGTCAACCCCCCTCCCCCGAAAATAAAAAGAGCATAATGCACACATGTAGCAATCCAGCCGTTTGTTGAATCTAGTTCCTTTTTTTTTTTTCCTCGACCACATCGCGGCTCGTTTTTTGTTTACGATGTTTTCACTCCCTGCTGCGGTGGTAATGTAGTAAGGTCCTGACGGCAAGAATTCCGGGCATCCCTAGATAGTCGCCACGATCGTTAATACTCAAAAGTTTTTTTTTTTTTTTTTTTTTTTGCTTTACCAACCATCCCGCACGCCTGAATTTTTTGTCTTGGATTACCCCGATGACCTTCAGATATGCTTTTGTGCCTCAGTGATTCAGACATTAATAACGATTAGATTGTGTACGTCAGAAAGTTCTTAGTAATGGAGTTTAATCCTATCCTAATGAATATTTCTGCAAATCTCTTGAATTTGTTAGGTTTAAAACTGCTAAAATAGTAAACAGAAAGGTTTATGGCATTTCCCTTTTCTTTTCTGTCTTTTTTTTTTTTTTTTTCAATCGAAAGCTGGTGGATAGCTGCAAAAAATTTCCTGAAGGTAACGAGCCATTTTCCGTGATTCTTTTCTTGAATTATATTTTGCTAAATAAATCTTTTCCGTAAAATGAGGAGAAAAAAAAACCTAAATTTCATGTATTTTTTCATAAACGAACTGACAGAAATGCTCCTGTTTGTCTTTCTCAGGTTAATAACGAAAGAATTGCAGTTACCGAAAATCGTGGATTTTCAAGAAACCTTCCTGTGATTCCGTTCGTGTATCAACGGGAAAATTCTTTTCTCACTTTTTCCACATCCATATGATGGAAAATTACCGTAATAAGGGCGGTTCGCGGGAATACATGAGGTTTGATTAACAATTAAATTCAATCGCCTTTTGGCGGACCTAATTTTGAGGTTCTGTAGCAAGACCGGATATTGTGGATAGTATATTTCATTATAATAAGGTTATTGTGCCAACGGATATGCCCCCCCACCCCTCCTTCCACTTGATGCACCTGATATTGTATATTGTGCTACCGTAAGAAACCGGGCACTTGAATAATTGTACAGCTGATTGTACAATGTTCATCCCAGTGGCGTATATTCGAGGCTAGCTGCGAAGCCCAGAGAATGCACAAATAAAAGTCAATTAAATATACAGAAATAAAAGTCAATTATCAACGGTATTAAGAAATGTCGATGCTTTCGGTGCGAAAAAAACACGAGCGGAGTCGCTTCTTTCGATTATGAGAATCAGTCTGGCGAGCGATGATCAACGGCATCAACGGCATAACGCAAGTAGGTCTTCGAGAGCCTTCGCTGTTCTGATGCGAAGAGCTTCAATACTATCTCCTGCTAGCGTTTCCATGACAACATGAATGAGCTACGGAGGTGAGTGGGCCATTATTTTGAGCAAGGGTTCGCTTCCAAAAAAGAAGACTTCGGACTACCTCAGTCCCTCCATGCTTCCAGCGCGTGTTTCGCGAGAGTTGTTTCAGTTTGTGTGAAGAGTCAAAGAATTAAAATTAGTGATATTATATCTTAAATTCGTGGCTTTGTTGGATTCGAACTGTTTTGATAAATTTGGTGAAAACTTCCCTGAACATCTACCATCAGAGCTTAAAGAACTCTATGCTTCAAATTTTGATACAGATCGATTAAAAAATGAACTGAAGGTATTTAATTCCCTTGATGAATACAAAACAAATCAGTAAAGAGACATTACTTGTTACATAAATTTGAGTAATTGGACATAGTGTTTATTGAGGTGTACAAATTAGCAGATCTGATATTAAACTGTTCATCAACAACTGCAACTGCCGAAAGAAGTTTTTCCGTATTAAAAAGAATCAAGATGTATATTAGAGCCAAACAAGGGCATGCACATTCGATCAACTTGGCTGGTTTGTTAATAGAGAAAAACATTATTTTTTAATATGAAAAAGTACTCGGAAGAAACATTTTTGTGAAAACGTAACACTCAAGTTCACACAAAAGGAAAGAAGAATGG
Source organism: Macrothele yani (assembly GCA_039090855.1). Classification (NCBI taxonomy): domain Eukaryota; kingdom Metazoa; phylum Arthropoda; class Arachnida; order Araneae; family Macrothelidae; genus Macrothele; species Macrothele yani. The sequence continues at coordinate 106,148,231 of CM077024.1, forward strand.
AGTTCCTGTACAAATAAGTGTTAAAAACCTAATCCTCATAATTATTTAGTATCATGTTAGCAATAGCATGTACCTTAAATTAAAAAAAAAATGCTACTTCTATTACTTAACAATTAAAAAATAAACTTCGCAATTTTTTAATAAACAGTACTGTGGGGGGAGGAGGGGGAGGGGGGATAGCCCTGGTCTCAGACCCAAGATACGCCACTGGTTCATTAATAAATCTGTGAACCCTGTAACAGAAAAGCTATTACAGGTATTAAGAGCAAATTTTATATTTAGGGGATTGTGAAACTATGAAGTAGTACATTCCAGCTTCTCTCAAACGTAATCGTAATTCTGAGTTTAAAAAAAAAACTGGAGTTCCTAAACATTCTTTCTTTGAAAAATCGTGCTGGATAAAAATGTAATTTGTGGTAAATCCTCCTACAAAAACAAAATGATAATAAAATTACTATAAACCTATATAGAAAAATAATAAGCTCTTACAGAATATGAAATGACTAATTAACCTGTATTCATAGCGCAAAACATTTAATTATCGCGAGACTGCAGTCGTCTTCGTTTCTACACTGTTCAAAATTCTGTGGTAGGCTGCACCAAAAATTGGTGCTACACCACTTTTTGAGCAAAGATACAGCGTTGTGTGTGCAAACAAAACCCAATAACATAGTGAAACTTTACACCAGAATGTGGTGCAAACTTTTATTATAACGTATTGCAAAGTTGCACCATGTTGTTGGGTTTTGTTTGCACCACCCAACGATGTATCTTTTCTCAGATAGTGGTGCACCTTGTGTAGCACCACTTTTTGGTACAACCTACCACACAATTTTTAACAGTGTACCTTAAAATTGATGTGAGAGCAAGTGTTTTCGTATATCAGGACACGGCCCTGGAAAGCGACTGGGGTATTTAAGGGGTTCTCGGTAGGTTAATATGGGCACAAAAATTGATTTTTGTATTATTGTATATTTCCATTGCATGAATCATTGGCTTTAATTTGACACTTCATTTGTACTTATCCTACTGACAGAACAAAAGTTATGGCCATAAATGTGAGTACATGTCAGACGGTTTTTCGCGCGTTGCCCTCATTTGGTACCAACGAGCGGTAGCGAAAAATGAACAATATAATCATAATGACCATTTGCATCTGCCCGAAGCCATCATGAATCAAATAAAGCCCATATTTCAGGATATGGCTAATCCTGCACTGTTGAAAAAATGCCTGCATGGGAAAAATTAAAACCCCAACGAATCTGTGAATATGGTCTTTTGGTCAAGAGTACCGAAAACTGCCTTTGTAGGGTTTCGTACTATGGTATTTGGAGTGCATGATGCCATCCTAAACTTTTAACAAAGGAAACATATCTAGATGCATGCTTTTGCAACAGCTTGGGATCATTGTCAGCAAGAATGCGGGATCAGTTCTGGCGGAGCTCGATAGTCTGCGGGTGAGAAGGGTTGAGCGCATGTTGTCCACACTCCATAAAATAGCTAGACAACAGCGTGCAAGTTAAAAGAGGGACCAGCTAACCCCTCAAGAGGAAGCTTGAAGAGGCGTTCCATGAAGAAGAGGGACCAGCTAACCCCTCATATGGTGCTGGAATGCACTGAATCTACTGTTGTATGGTAAGCGTTAGCTCAATAAACTTCAATGGCATATTTCCGAGAGTTGCATTTTTGAACATTAATGACCCGTTATCTCAGAACCTATAAAAGATACTGCTTTGAAATTTGTACCACAGGTTTCTCGCTTGTATCTACAGACTTCAACAAACGATTTTTGTAATGTGATGTTTTGGTATCTTTTTGTACATTTTTATGTTTCATTTTTACAACGTTTTTAGTGGTTCCTGAAATAGAAATGATACAATGACAACTAAAATTAATTTTAAGAAAGCCTTGTGTTAAAGTATGTAGCAGTATGTAAAGAACAACCCCTGAAAATTTCAGCCACTTCTTTCCAGTGATTCCTGAGATACTTCTTTGAAATTTGGTCAAGAGTACCGGTCTTCAATATGTTACAATTAACATGGTTGAGATACAACCTACCGAACCCCTTAACAGCGAGCTACGCTACCCAACAAGGTTGAAAAAAACTTTACATATGATCATGATCATGAATATGGCCATAAATGTGAGTAAAAAAGGAAGTTCCTCCTGTGTAGCGATTAAAAAATTCAAAATCGAAGCTGTTTATAAACTCGAGAAATTTCCATGTAAAAACGGAAAAAAAAACCCCAAAACTGACATTTCTGTAAAAAGTTTCTATTATTAGAAAGTGAAACTTTTCAAAACGTAAATTTCGTTAAAATTTGGAGGCCTACCTGCAAATTTGCTGCACGTTATTTTCATTAATTTTCCGTGAATTCACACCGCTTATATTTTACAGTGTGGGGAAAACAGCGACAAGTTATGAGGTGGAGCGCAGGTGAAAGGAACTGATACAGATGAAGCCTTCTCGGTACCCTTCCTCCCAGAATTTATAATGGAACTCCAACCACCATGCTTACTCACTTTGTGACGTACTTACCTCAAAGGTGACGCACATGTCAAGACGCCAAAGTTGCAGCGATAAGCTTCGTCGGTGTAGCCTAATTGGGAAAGCATTCGGCTCCGGAGTAGAATGATGCTAGTTCAATTTATGCCACCGACAAATGAATTTTGCGCTATAACTTGACTTGGTACCAGCAGTCTTGGTTTTGCGTTACAAGTTGCATCCAAGAGTGAAAGAACTCTGGTATTTAGAATGTTTTTGACATTTTGAAGAATCAAGCAGCTGAATACTATCTACCATCACAGAAGACGACTTTTTGTAAGTCCTTCCAAAACCTGTACGAACAAATAAATAAATACATCGCTCTTGACCACGTTCTAGAAACACACAGCAACCGAAAAATTGTTTTTCAGCGGCCGCTGAAAAAACAATTTTCCACAGCGGCGGCTGAAAAACAATTTTTCGGTTGCTGTGTGTTTCTAGAACGTGGTTAAGAGCGTTGTATTTATTTATTTACTGTCGCCACGTATTTGGAGTATTTTCAACTTGAATCTCGCCCTTTGGATTTAACTGCTATAATAGATATATAGCCAGTGCCGTTAATGCCCACCAGATGGAGACGTCTCAGTAGCTGAGCCCATCTTACGGATTTATGATGTCAGAAGCTGACTTAAAAATACAAATAGCACCGTGGATTGTTGGCCACCGTGGCGTAAATGTAACAAAGTCGGCTAGATATCGAGAGTTCTGTTGATTCATTTCCACAGCGGCGGCTGAAAAACAATTTTCGGTTGCTGTGTGTTTCTAGAACGTGGTTAAGAGCGATGTATTTATTTATTTACTGTCGCCACGTATTTGGAGTATTTTAACCTGTACGAACACTGTCGCAAGTGTACTCGGTTCTTTACAGACTGTTTTGAGAGATATGAGTAAAAGAAAACGCTTCACTGTTCCATATCTTACTTTGTATGAATTCGGTATCATTACTTTGGGCCTCACTGTGTATATTGGCTCATTCCTGTACTTAAAAAAAATGACTATGAAAACAGAGACAACGCTCATGCTGGTGCCCAGGAGGTAAAATAGCAAAATTAATTTCTGACCCTCATCAGTATTTCTACTATTCTTTCTTCAAAGAATGCAAGTCTTTTTCATTTGCGCTTGATGCTACTATATCCTCCGAGCACGATATAAATTACAGAAGTGATAAAACTCACAAATTCCCCCAACCCTGGAACACTTTTCCAGCGCTTGCTGTGATGCATCCAAAGCACCGATAAAAGTTCTTGATATTGTCCAGAAAAGCGTAGTTTGTCTGATTAACAATCTGACAGTCACCAGTTCTCTAGAGTCCCTCTTCTAGAGGCGAGATGTGGAACAGCTCCGAGTATCTATGATTTACAGGAATCGGCATGGAACATCTTCCGACAGCTGTCAAGTTTCATTCCACAATGTACATCAACAGGAACTTTTTCGAGGTCGTGGAAAAAGCAAAAGTACATACCAATGTTAAACAGAATTATTGTTAATCTTATCATCAGCATGTATGCATATAGTCACTAAAAATGTTGTACCCAAGTATAAAACTATAACTTTTTTCGTTCTTTAACGACCTTCATGAGTATCTAAAGCTATAAGGAGACACCCGTCCATAATTTCGTGCCACTGGTTCAAGTTAAGGGTAGAACCAGCTTCATGGGAGAAGCGCTCCACCCATGCCTAACACGGGGCTGGAGCTCGGAACAGAAAGCGCCTCGCGCTTCTAAAAACTGTGTTGGACAGAAAGTAATTTACCAAATTCTCCAGTTGCGATAAAAATTAGGAGCTGGACATTTTGCCTTTCAACTGGCGAAGGACAAGGGCGATAAGAAAAGATCTGTGGGTTGCCCCGCTGGTCGAACGGTCCGAGGTGTTCATTTGACGAATGATCCGAACAATTTCGGCCGCCCCGGTGGCGCAGTGGTCTAAGCGATGGCCTGTGATTATTCGTCTGAAAGGGGTCCGGGTTCGAATTCCGGTGAGGCATGGATGTTGTGTTTGTCTTACGGCACTGGCTCTCTCACTTCCCTGGAACCAGTGACTCTAAATTAGGGACGACTGCTTATAGCCCATTGAGTTCCTCACGGTGGTCGTTAAACCTCCAATCAAAAAAAAAAAAAATATTTCGTCCAAAATGGGCCCGATCTTTCGTCCCGGAAATGCCATAGCTGGAGCGCCTGTCATCTGGCCTTCTTCCCCCATACAGACAGTGGGCACCAATGAAGGAAGGGCGACTGCTCATAGGCCTATGAACTGCTCACAGTGGTAGTCATCCCCCTTCCCCCGAAAAAAGTTATAGTGTTCTTTTAGAATTTGAACGTACTTGGTTTATAAACAATCTATTGACAAAAGTCACCGGGAACCTAGAAGAAAAACACAACATAGCATTTATTGACATACATTAGTACGGTGTCGGTCCACTTTAGGCCTTAATGCTTGCACTGACCCTTCGAGACATGCTTTCGACAAGGTTGCTTGCACTGACCCTTCGAGACATGCTTTCGACAAGGTTTTGGAACACAGCGATAGGTACGCGCTTCCCTTCAGTACATAATGCTGACGCTAACTGTTGCTTAGTAGTAGGCTTTGATTCCAAACTTCTTATGCTGCGCTCTAAATCATCCCATAGGTTCTCTATGGGATTAAGATCAGGGCTCTGTGCTGGCCAGTCCACACACAATACAGAATTATCGTCAAACCACGACGTAACAGTCCTTGCTTTATGGCTGGGTGCATTATCCTGCTAGTACCAACAAGGCTCGGTTTCATAGTATTGCCACAGAGTTGGTAGGGCATAATTGTCTAGAATATCGAGGTACACGTGCTGGTTAACAGGTTTGTCCACAATAACCAATGGGCCGGGACTATACCACGAAAAACACCCCACACGAGTACACTGCCAGCTCCAAACTTGACCGCAGGAGCAGTAAAATGTGGTAAATAGAGTTCCCCGGCTGCCGCCATACCCATACACGGCCATCAGACTGATAGATCGTGCATCTGGATTCATCAGTCCATAGGACCCGTTTCCATTGATCTACGGTTCACCATAAATGTTCTTTACACCATGCTAAACGACGAGTAGCATCCCGACTGGAGATGAAAGGCTAATGAGCAGCCGCACGACTACGGTAACAAATAGAATAAAGTTCTCTGAGAATGGTACGTGTACATGCCGAGGTTCCAGCATTTTTACTCACCTGTACACTGAGGTCTTGTGCAGTACTCCGATTAGCTGTAACGACTCTTCTGAGGCTTCGTTTGGTCTGTCGGTACGTTTTGTTGCTTCAGGTACTCCATTTGTCTTCCTCTTATTCAACACATCCAAAACAGTTGACTTGGATATGTTTAAACGCCTCTCGGTTTCTCTTATGGACAGCCCACTAATATAATACCCAACAATCTTTCCTTTCTCAAAGTCAGTTCTTTCTCGCCGCGACATTTTTACTCAACCTCACCATGCGATATGATCGCGGTCAGCTGCAGGCTTGTTTTATACCGTTTGCAAATGTAACCGCGCATCTTAACAAAGCAGCGGATCCATTCTTTAGCTTTTGAAGGAGTGTCCGGTGACTTTTGTAAATACAAAGCATGCATATGGAAGAAATTTACAGATAACGTTCGTTGTTTTTAGTGATGATTTTTTTCATTTTCTACCTTAGTAATTCGGGGAAATTAATTTTATACTCATCGTAAAACAGTTTAATTTTGAACTGGCCTTCGTTCCAAATCAACAGCTCTGACGGCCTATCCGAACCTTCCGAACCTTTCAAGTTTAAGTCACCAGCCGAAATTTTTTAACCATGTTTGCGCGGTCCGAGTAACCGTTAGGCCTTCACCTTCGAAAATTTTTTCGGACTGCTTCAGCTGGTTTAAACCCCTGTTTTCAGTAATGTCGCAACAGAACCAATATTTCAAACATTGTAGCCATTGCAATTGACCGCGGTACAAGTCCAACAAATGGGTCACGGCATGTTTGATTCCCCACAATACACGCTTTCACTCGTCTGCATCACAGGAAACCTGCCCAGCAGAAAATATGCATATTTACGTTGTGCAACTGTCCTATGCAAAAACGTCGGTTTTTTCCCTCGAACACCTTAATATGAGCCTATTCAGAACAATAATAAGCTCCTATAAAAAATAAAATGACCAATTAATCAGCATGTATAGTAAAAAAAAATACTTTATCACGTGACTCCAGCCTCTTCGTTTCCAGCTGAAACGTTATTTTGTGACAACTGACTTACTAGTTCAGTCCGCAGGGCTCGTAACTCGCGTGCAACGGACAAAGAAGAGAATTGTTTCACTTTGTAAGTCATGAAATGCGATTTGTGTATTTAGGCTGATAAAAATGTGGATAGGGACAGTCCTCTTCATATGTATAGGGACAGTCCTCTTCGTTTCAACTTTAAGTGTGATTTGACATGTCTTTCTAACTCAGTTTGTAGCCCTCCTCAGTGGCGTGAAATCGATTGCGGCTTGAATCCCAACTTGCAACAAGATGAAGCATTCCTTCACTTCGTACCACAGGAAAAGACTTGTAGTGCGACAGATGCATTTAGGTTTAAAAATGGGAAAATAAATTACTTACATACCGAAGAGCCAAAACCTTATAACCACCTGCCTATTATATTATGTTGATCCTCCACGTGCCGCCAAAACAGCTCTTACCCGGATATATACACTGAAGAGCCAAAACATTATGACCACCTGCCTAATATAATGTTGATCCTCCGCGTGCCGCCAAAACAGCTCTTACCCGGATATACACCGAAGAGCCAAAACATTATGACCACCTGCCTAATATGATGTTGGTCCTCCACATGCCACCAAAACAGCTCTTACCCGGATGTACACCGAAGAACCAAAACATTATGACCACCTGCCTAATATGATGTTGGTCCTCCACTTGCCGCCAAAACAGCTCTTACCCGGATATACAGCTCATACCCAGCGAGGCATGGATACCACAAGATTTCTAAAAGTATCTTGTGATATCTGGTACCAACACGTTACCTCCGGATTTTTTAACTCTTGTAAGTCACGTGCTTGAGCCGCCGCAGAACCGATTTGCTGTTCCAACACAAAACGCCGATGCTCCATTGGGTTGATAGCTAGCGAATTTGGAGGCTAGGCAAGTCTTCCTCATGATTCGCGACCCATTCTGGAACAGTACAGGCAGTATGACTTGGCAATTATGCTGATGAAAGAAGGCACTACCAGAGGGGACTACTGTTGCCAAGAAAGGATGTACTGTTTGCACGAAAGGATATACTGTTGCCAAGAAAGGACGGAAGTGCAGGATGAGCATAACCTTGTCATCTACTAACCTTGATGTTTAGGTAGCTGGTAGACGTCAGAGTCTCTCGCACGTGAACGACTAGACCCCGGGGTTACCCCAGCAGAACACTTCCGAAAGTATTACATTCTCTTCACCGGCTCGTTTTTGTCCCACGGTGCGTCCTGGTGCCAACACTTCCCCAGGTATACGACGCACACGTACCTCGCTGTTCACATGGTGCATCAGGAAACAAGATTCGTCGGACCAGACGACTTACTTCCAATCATTCAAAATCCAGTTTTGATGCACGCCTGCCCATTGTACATTATTTCGACGGTGAACCGGTTATCATGGGCTCTCGCAACGTCCTGCTGGCACCCAGCCATACTCCTTTCAGCAGGGTTCGATGTGACGAGAGTAATGTGTTAACATTACTCTCGTCACCAGAATTCAAATTACCAGTGAGTTGTGCCACAGTACCAATTCTGTTGGTTCGTACCATACGGGACAGCCTTCGCTCATCTCTAGCGTCAATGAGCCGTGGTAGGTCCAACATCTTCCCGGGGTTCGTGGTTTTTCCTTCCTCGGATCACTTTTTGAAGGTACTAACCACGGCGGACCTTGACCACACCACAAGCCTTACCGTCTCGGAAATGCTATGACTCAATCATTCGTATGGCCATTACAATTTGGCCTTTTTCAAACATGCTTAAGTCAGCTGCCTTTCCCATCTGAAGAATGGGAATGAAACTGATTAACAGAGCTCAGTAACAAGTGTATATTTATACCGTTTCAAGACCTTCATACGCGCCTTCGATTACCTGCACTTGCTTCGATTTTACACTAAGACGCGTTGGTCATGTTTTGGCTCTACGACATACACTCACGGACAATGAAATTTGCGCTCTAAGAACGAAGCACCGGATTAAACAAAAATTTTATGAACGTAATGATACAGATGAATGATACACATGATGGCAAAAACAGAGCTGCAGGACAATTACAGAGGGATCTGTGTCACGCAGTCATCTTCAATAGCGAGTCGCACGGCCTCGTACGGCGATACATGCTGCAATACGGTGCGGTATAGAGGCGAACAGACCCTTGATGTTGTCCTGCGGCAGACTGGCCTACACGTGTTGGACGGTGTGCTCCAAATTCCGGATAGTGCGTCACGGCGGCACTTGGCGTTTCAACTGTTCCCAAACATGCTCGATAGAGGACATGTCCGGGGAGCGGTCAGGCCATGGAAGTGTCTGGGCATGACGTAAGCAGTTCTGGGCAACCCGAGCCGTGTGCAGGCGGGCATTATCCTACTGGTGTAGCGCACTCGGAATCCCGGCCAGGAATGGGAGCACATGGGGCCGTAGGATCTCATCCACATACAGTTGGCTCGTCAATGATCCACGTGCCACTACTAGAGCTTATCGGCTATCGTAGACAATGGTTCCCCCAAACCATAATGCCTGCAGTGCGGGAGGTGTGTCACTCGATAGCGGGTTGGGATTGTGCCGTTGACCCGGGGACCTCCACACCCAGACAAGATGATCATTTATTCCCAGAACGAAGCGGCACTCATCGCTAAACACCACACGTCGCCAGTCTGTGTAGTTCCACGTCACTCCGGCCGATGTTCCAGTGTTAATGGCAACACACGTAAGGGGTGCTGGGATTGCAGATTCGCTTCCACGAGGCGTCAGGAAATGGTTTGTGAACACACAGGAGCCACTCCGCCGTGTGGTAGTGCCGTCACGTGTCTGCTGCACCCTAACACAATCGGACGGTATGGTCAGAACGATCCACGTGGCGTGCTATACGGCGCGCCGACCACCCTGCAGTTTTCAGCCCGATGATCAGGCCTCTCTCAAAGTCCGTAAGTTGCGTAAATCGACGTCCCTGGACTCTATCCTGCATTCTTGTCACTCTGTGCTCTTGCTTGCGTCGGCCGGTGCTTTTCGCTTCCATGGGGCATCGACTAGACGCTGATTTATAAGGATGCCGGTTCGAGCTTGCAGCACCACCACCATAGGGTGTGCGGTCATGCGTACTCACACCAAACGTGAATCATCTGCATACCAGCACGCACTCTAGCTATTTTCAAAGTTTCGCTGTCGTAGCACGTTTTCTTCTAGGTACGCAAATTTCATTGTCGATGAGTGTACACTGAAGAGCAATTGAATTAGAGACAGCTGGCGTTATGCAAATGTGGCGCGGTGAGCGGCCCTGTAAACGGAAACGACATGACGTATGCAGCGACCCGACAATATAAGGAGTGATGCAACGGGAACCAGTAAGAGTCGGACGCAGTATGGGTAAGACGAAGGATCTAAGCGCATTTGATCGTGGGTAAATTGTCGGGGCCCGACGAATGGGTCACTCCATCTCGGAAGTCGTGCAGGCACTGGGATTTTCACGAGCCATTGTGTCACGGGTGCACCGTGAGTACATCGAATCCGGTAAAACCATCCCAGCAAGGGTCAACTGCCGTGAACAACAGCGTGTGAATGAGCGGGGTCATCGTCGGCTAGCTCGTATTGTAACAGCGGATAGACGGGCCACAGTGCAAGAAATTACTCGGCAATTTAACGCTGGGGCACAAAAACGTGTAAGCAGTCATACCATCCGGAAACATCTCCTCGCTATGGGGTACATAAGCCATCGTCCTACGAGGGTACCGCTGCTGACCGCACATCAGAGGGTGCAAAGATTAGCATGGGCGCGGGAACATCGCCACTGGACCCTAGACATGTGGGAAAATGTTGCCTGGACTGATGAGTCGAGATTCACTTTGGTACATGCGGATGGCAGGATACGAGTACGGCGCAAACCACATGAAGCGATGGATCCTTCTTGCCAGCAGGGTATTCTTCAAGCTGGTGGGGGTGGCATTCTCGTCTGGGGACAGTTTACGTGGACTGAAATGAGACCCCTGGTACGTGTGACATTGTCCCTTATAGGTCAACGTTACCGGGATATCCTGGACAACCATTTTCACCCATTTGTGCGTCTTCAACATCCCACTGGGGACCTCATCCTGCAACAAGACAATGCTCCGTGTCATCGCTCCCGAATGGTATCCGAATGGTTGGATGAACACTCCACCGACGTGGCCTCGCTTCCTTGGCCAGCTAGGTCACCTGACCTCAATCCCATCGAGCACATCTGGGATGCCATCGAGAGAGATGTTCTAGGCTCTGACCCCTCTCCATCAAATCTTCGTAAACTGTGGAAGCATGTTCAGGGGTCGTGGATCCGTATGGCTTCCTAACGCTTCCGGTGTCTTGTCGAGTCCATGCCGAGACGAATCGCCTCCGTCATCAAGGCGAAAGGTGGTGCTACACGTTACTAGACAGGTATCTCTAATTCAATTGCTCTTCAGTGTATATGGGGACTGCAAAAGTCGATGTCTACGTTTTTGGAAACTGAAGAAAATTTCGTATAAAAACGGAAAAACCAGAAACTGATGGTTCTGTAAAAGAACGGGATTAGTTACAACGGAAAATTCGTATATTTCCAAAAGCTGAAGTTCCCGTTATTAAAAACGAAAAACTTTTCAAAACGGAAATGTCGTTAAAAGTCGGCGATCTGCCGGCATCTTTGCTGCACATTATATTCAGGAATTTTCCGTGAATTCACACCACTTATTTCTCAGAGTGTGCGACGATTGAGCGAAGCCGCGCAACGTTGCTTTACGTAGTCCTATCCGCCCTCAAGGCTATTGTTTCTCGGTGGACCTGTGCACACCCTGCGGTATCAGTTCGCGGTGATTCTGGAAATTCATGCCGGGAAGAGAATGGCATATATTTGTCATTGTTCCTCACAAATTGATTCATTAGAATTTATTATGAGGATTGCCGACGATCGGCGGAAGAGCCGGTTAGCTTTACGACGTAACAGACTCTCACGAGGCTCTGAGGAAGAACCCCATTATCCGGGTATTTCTTTTTTACTAGCTGAATTGCACCCGGTGTTGCCCGGGTATAACATTTATGGAACAATCTATAAATTTTGTATTTTCCTACAGAGAATAATCATGTTCCGAATATTAACCAACTGCAACACTTGAACCCTGTAATCACAGAAAATATTCGTTTTTCTATGCGATCTATGTATATATGTAAATCTTATTACGGGTGTAGTGATATCTTTAGAGTACATGAATGCAAAAAAAGATCTTAGTGATAAGTCCATAAAGTGTTCATCGTTTTTCCATTAGGTGTTAAACTCTTTCTTTTCTCTGTAATTTCTCTTCTTTTGTACCCGTGGCTTAAACTCAGCCATGAATTTTCTTCTTCAGAAAGAACGTAGCAAAAATAAGTTTACAAACACATTCTGTATAATCATTTACGAACTGTGAATAAAATGGTTTACTAAACTCAAGACTAGAAGCGAAACACTGCATGCGTTGGGCGAGTGACACAGATTCGTCGCCACTAAAATACTGAAACCACCGGTGGAGTACTAATGAAAAAATAACGGAAGTTGTGTTGCTTCTCGTGATGAGACAGGGGTATTTTTATGAAAGCCATGATGGCATCGCGCACGCACACACTTTCTAGGTCACATACGCATTCTCAGCTGTATCGTAACTTTCTGGTTCCAGTAAAAATAGCATAGCATGTAAATGTTTTTATATGCCAGCAGGCTCCTCTTCCGAAATTTCAACTTGAAACTAGCCACTGCAATTCGGATAACAATGAAAAACGGCCTGCAAATTTTTAAGTTTCTACCACGATTTTCCGATGAGTAGCCCAGAATTTATCTCTCTCTCTCTCTCTCTCTCTCTCTCTCTCTCTCTCTCACACACACACACACACACACACACACACACACGGCATTCTGATCTCTTTAATCTCCTACTATAAGAAATGGCAGAGCAAAGAAAGCAAAAGAAAAACTTTTCCACTGACTACGTACAAAAAATAGACAATACAGGAAGTATCACATACCAACAAAACGAAAGAAATTCATCTGCAAACCCAGAAAAGAACGAAATCCATTCACAAACTGAAAAAAGAACGCAATTCATATGTAAATTGATAGAATATTAAATTCATCATAAACTGAGACAAGAACGAACTTCAGATGTAAACCTGAGAAAAGAACGACGGTTTCCCGTAAACTGAGAAAAGAACGAAATTCGTTCGTAAATTGATAGAATCAAGAAATTCATCATAAACTGAGACAAGAGCGAAATTCACAGGTAACCTGAGAAAGAAATTATGTTTTCCCGTAAACTGAGAAAGGAACGAAATCCATCCGTATGCTGAGGAAAGAACAAAATTCATCCATAAACTGAGAAAAGAAAGAAATTCATCCATAAATTGAGAAAAGAACGAAATTCGTCCGTGAACGAAAAAAAAAGAAATAAATTCATACAGTACGTAAACTCAGAAAAAAACGAAATTCCTTCGTAAACTGAGAAAAAAAATGAAATTCCTTTGCAAACTGAGACAAGAACGAAATTTATCTGTCAACTTAGAAAAGAAAGAAATTCATATGTAAGCTGAGAAGACTGCGAAATTCATCCATTTCTCAATTAATAGCTTAAAATAAATTATTAATGTAATTACATATTAGTGGCTACAAAGTGATTCTGAAAAAATTTAGGACGACTAAAGCAATGGTAGAAGTTTAAAAACGAAGCAGGGCCTGCCTGCACCATTCGAAGGAGCAACTGTCAGTTTCATGTCACGTGGTACGAAATTCAAAGCATGTTGTGTGCTCTGTTGTGTGTTACCCCTGATGAACAAGTTTTGGACGAACAACCGAAGACCAGTTCATGTAAGGATTTCTGTAAGCGATCTTTCAAGTCGTTAAGTATTTCTGGAGGTCAAACACAAAGCCCCTCAGAAAAAAAAGTCAAACAGCAGTGAGATCCGAGAATCACTGAGAGAAGGGAGCCCATGTGCTGCGATCGATTCCAAAATGAGGCCCATATAAAGCGGAAAAGTTCAAATTTAATGAGAAGTGAAAAGAAGCAAACGAGTGTATTTCGTAGCTGAGAAGGAAATTTAGGCACCTGCTTTCTGGCTTGGAAAACAAATTAGTCCAAAACAACGTATGGCAAAACCGTTTTTAAGCATTAAATCCCAAACTCTGATAAAAGTAACAGAAGGCCAAGGAGGTACAGCAATAATGAATCTTACAACGGCCGTTCCATAAAAACTCAAAGTATCTTCCTTCGGATGACATGCAACGGTCCCATCGTTCAGTCCACTTTTCAAAGCATGTGGCGAAGGCATTTAGTGGAAGCTGCTTTAGCGACACTTTTACAGCTTGAATAATGTCAGCATCTGTGTTGAATGTTGCGCCACGGAACTTCTCCTTCACTGTTGGAAACAACCAGAAATCGCACGGTGCGAGGTCAGGAGTGTAGGCATGATTTCAATACTGCATTTCATAAGAAACTGCTGAACGCAAGCAGCCACATATGGACGGGCGTTATCATAGTGTAGGGACCATTTGCTCATCAGTTCCGGTCGCTTAATCGATATGTGTCGTCGCAGATGCTTCAAGACTGAAATGTAATACTCAGCATTACCAGTAATTTGTGGAGGAACGGCATGCTGGAGGACCACACCTTAATGATCAAAGAAAATGATCGTCATCACCTTCCCAACTGATTTGGTTTGGCGGACATTTCTCGGAGGAGGCGATTGCATATTTCCAGACACTCGTTGCGAGCTTTGTGAGAGGATCGAAATAGTGGATCCATGTTTCATCGGTAGTTATTACTGTGTTTAGGAAGTTTGGATCCTTAGCAATCATTTGTTTCCACTCATGACACACCTGCACTCTGGCTAACAATTGTTCTCTCGTCAAGTGATGAGGTACCCATCTGGAACACACACGATGCAGTACTTTGTCGCGTAGAATGCGGAAAGCCGACGTTTTTGAAAAATTTGTTGACGCCGCTATGTCTTCTCACGCCATTCGTCGATCTTCTTGCAGGATTGCCCAAACAGTGTTAACAATACGCTCCGCAACAACACTTTCAGGTCGACCAGGCCTAGAAGCGAGTTAGTCCGACAAAGGCCCTTTTTTGAAATCATGGTGCCATTTAAAAATCGTTGACTCACCCAAACTGTTACCTTTGTAAGCTTTTTCATTAAATAAACTGTTTCTGGAGCCTTTTTACCCGAACGATAGCAAAATTTTATCGCACAACGTATGTCACTTCTTAACTCTGAATCACTCACCTCCATAGCTGTATGACGAAATGCAGACGTACCTTAAACAACTGCGCAATAACAAAAACAGAATCGTCTGCCACGGCTAATAACTGTTGCCATAGATAGTATAACGGAGTAAATTTCTCCGTCATTTTTATCCGCGCCAGGATTCGAACCCGGGTCCCCTCATTCCGGAATAAGTTGCTCTACCAATTGAGCTACGCGGACATTTTATTCTGATTCCTATCTGCCTTTATGTCGTGTGCGTCCTTCTGGCAGGTACGTCACATTTCCTGGTACGTTACATCATCTCCCCCTTATTTTTTTTTTTATTTTTATTTTTATTTTTTTTTTTTTGAAGTGCTGGAGAAGGGATTCTCTTATTTTTCCTATCTCGCGGTGTGGAAATAACATCACACCATTGCGAGATTTTGAACGGTCGGGTCATCCGGATAGTTCGGGCGCCATTATAACGAAGTAAATTTCTCCGTCATTTTTATCCGCGCCAGGATTTGAACCCGGGTCCCCTCATTCCGGGATAAGTTGCTCTACCAATTGAGCTACGCGGACATTTTGTTCTGATTCCTATCTGCCTTTATGTCGTGTGCGTCCTTCTGGCAGGTACGTCACATCTCCTGGTACGTTACATCATCTCCCTCGTGTGCGTCCTTCTGGCAGGTACGTCACATCTCCTGGTACGTTACAATAGTTCCTTAATTCAGTTAGTCGTCTGCGTGGTTATTTTTCCTCTTCGCACTGTTGCACTGTTGCCAACTCAAAAAAAATACTTTCAGGTTTTATGGAACGGCCTTTGTAAATGCACTTTCTTTAATAGAACAAGATTGTTGACAGCTCATTCGACTAATTGGAATGAAACAATATAACGAATGACTGTGGTGAGTTCAACTTTCGCGTGAAAAACGTCTGTTGGTTTTATTCAAAGGTTCCTCTCCTTCCTCACTTACCTGAAATCAATACCAGAAAATTAGGAGTAGGAGACTTTTTCTAGACTTATGGGTTTCAAAAAATTCAACGATGGTGAGCACACACAGCATGAGCCGCTTAAAAGAAATTCCAAACTTTTCCCGGCATGTTGTACACTTCTGATTTCCATTTTTCGTTTAGGGACAATCACTACGAAAACTTCTCAATCTTCCAAAAGCGAGTCCAAAATTCTTCCATCGAAAAACATTGATTGGCATGAAACATCACGAACGAACCATGCGCAGGAGTGATCAGATAAGATTTACGCATACGCTTAAAAATCTGATTTGTATGAGAAAGTGCGGGAGGGAGAAAGGTGAGAAAACGGCGCACTCCGGCGGCTCAAAGTCAGAAGGAATATTGCTATCTATCTATATGCTGATTTCCCGCCTTGCATCTTATAATCTCAAGGACCGAAAGAAAGCGCGGAACGGAAATTCTGTTATGACACTTTTCTTTGCTCCTCGATGATGATGATGATGATGATGAAGCAGGAAAACTGCGATTGCCACGGCAGGCAGAATATGATGAGAAGCACAAGGAGGGGGAAGGACGGATTGCCTTTGCTGAAGGGGAAAAGTCTTTTCCATTTCTACCATTTTGACTGAATCCAGACAACACTACGCGGTCAGGAGCATAGAGTACAGAAAAAGAAATATTACAAAAAAAAAAAAAAAAAGCGGAAGTGGAGGTGGGGAGGGAGAGAGGTAAGGGTACACAAAATTTCTTTCTGGAGCCATCGATATTGAGAAATACGTTCCGTTTGCCTCCAGAGACTCGCTCTCATATACATTTCGTCTAAACTCGAATGATTCGATTTCAGTCATCCAATTTGAAGAGGTAATGACACAGTGCCAAGAAATTTTGCTTGGTGTTTGTACTTCCTCAGGAGATTAGTGACACTTGAGACTTATTCAACCAATCTAGTCAAAAACCGGTAAAACAGCTACTTTCCCATTTACTAAAATATGCAAAAGATATGCATCGAAATCCATTCGAACTCATAGTACGTAGAAACATACAATATCTGATCAAAAGTATCACGACACTTTCCCATCCATAAAACTCCCTGTATCAGGAAAAGAATTAACATCGATTTGGTCCACCTTTTGCTGCTGTCACAGCTGCTGGGAAGGATTTCCACTCGATTTTGGTACGTTGCTGAGGGAATTGCCTACCATTCTGTCATAAGAGCGATAGTCAGGTCGATCCCAGATGTCGGGCGGTTCCGGCTTGTTCGCAGTAGAAATTCCAATTCATGCCAAAGGTGTTCAATAGGGTTTTGATCGGGGCTCTGCGCAGGATTACAATGTACTACCATACCCGTCTTATCAAACCATTCCTGCATTGACCTTTCTTTGTGGACGAGAGAATTGTCTTGTCGGTAAAGGAAATGGCCTTTATTGAACTGTTGCTATACTGTTGACAGCACAGAATTGTCAAGAATATCATCATAGTTCTCAGCGTTAACATTCCCGCGCACTGGAACTAGAGGGGCCCCGGACCAAACTATGAAACACAACAACCCTAGAGCATCATACCCCCCCTCCAAGTTTCAGTCGGGCAGGTAGCATCAGGGGCTGATTACATGTAGAGGATTTTAGGAAGGGAGTGTCTGACCCCAGGTCTTAAACAACCCTTAGAAATAGGAAGCTAGGAGATTTGGGCTAGAGTGCCCGATAGGAAAGTAACACAGAAGCGAAGTAGAAAGCGTGAGGAAGACGCCCTTATTTATTACCGGGGGACCAGTACCCAGGGTCCGACGGCTTAACGTGCCCATCCGACGCACGGCGGATATTTAGTGGATAGAGCGTTCGTACCTGCCTGGCATTAAACCTGAGGTCCTTTCCGCGGCAGTCACGAACGTTGCCCACTAGGCCACCCGCGGCCCTAAGGGGCGGATTTACAGTGAGTCCAGGGAAATTTGCCCCCCCCTTCGCCCCACGAAAGTTTCATTTTTTTAAGTTTTTGGTTAAAATGCGGCTTACATTAGAAAAAATGCCTTAATTTAATAAAAATGCATCAACTTACACAACGAAAAAAAAAATGATTTATTTATTTTTTTTTTTTTTTTTTCTATTTTTCGTTAACTTTAATTTTGTTCTGGTGGATTTCAAAAACTTTCATTTTTCGTCACCCCCTCCCCCCTTGAAAAAATTATATCCGGTGCGCCATATAAAAGAGGCCCCGTGGCCAGACGTTGTCAGAAAAGCGCGGGTGGCCTAGTGGGCAACGTTCGTGACTGCCACGGAGAAGACCTCAGGTTCGATCCCAGCAGGTACGAACGCTCGATCCATTAAATATCCGCCGTGCGTCAGATGAGTACGTTAAGCCGTAGGACCCCGGGTACTGGCCCCCGGTAATAAATAAGGGCGTCTTCCTCCCCCTTTCTACTTCGCTTCCGTGTCACTTTCCTATCTGGCACTCTAGCCCAAATCTCCTAGCTTCCTATTTCTAAGGGTTGTTTAAGACCTGGGGACAGACACTCCCTTTCTAAAATCCTCTACATATGGTCATTGTCTTGACGTTGTTGTGTGGGTTAAAGTTGTTTGGCGGGTTTACAGTTAAAACCGCTTTGTTCCACTTCTTACCGGTTTCTGCTCGTACAGAATTCTCCGGAGTGGTTAGTCACAGCCAGAGAAGTGTAGGTGCGCGGTCTAAATGAAGAGAGAACAAAGGCAACGGAAATGGTTTTAAGTACGGAACAGCGGATTTTTATTGTGGAACAGTATTTCAGAAATAACTCGTACAAGGTTTTAAATTTTTTTACAGAAACATTTCCACATTGTGCAGCACCGGCGAAATAAGTGGTACAGAAGTTAGTGCGGAAATTTCGTGAAACCGGCACAGTGTGCAACAGGAAAAGAAACAAACCCAAGACAATTCGTACTGAAGACAATATCAAGGATGTATGCACAATGATGTTACAAAGCCCTCGATTCGCCGATTATCCTCTGCAACGAGAATATCTGCCACGTTATGCTCACGCATATGTAAGGTGGATTTGCATTTTCGGCCGTACAAAGTTATGGCGCTTTAAGAACTTAACTCCTGATTATGCAAAACGGATGCTATATTGTAAGTGGTTTCAGGAGACCATTGTCAGCGGTGAATTGGACCCAACACTTTATTACATGACAAATGAAGCATGGTTTCATCTGCCCGGGTATGTCAGTGCGCAGAACAGCAGGATTTGGACCGACGCGAATCCCAGACGGACAATGGAGACTCCTCTGTACGCCAGGCGTTTGGTGTGCTGTGTCTGCGAAGAGAATAGTCAGCCCATTCTTTTTCACTGACACCATCAACTCGGAGAGCTATGTTCAGCAACCGTTCAACCCATTTGTTGCCGCACTTACAGAAGAAGAGCGAACATACGCTTTCTTTCAGCAGGATGGTGCAACGGCGCATACTGCGCGGAACAGTCTACGTGCTGTGCACGAAGTGTTTGGAAAGGACAGAACTGTATCGAAGAGACTATGGCCACCCAGATCACCTGATCTCTCCACCTGTGACTTTTATCTGTGGGGGAAGCATTGAAAGGGAAAGTGTACGCAACTAATCCGCACACCTTTGATGAATTAAAAGTGAACATTACGGATGCCATAGCTCAGATTACTGCCGATGAGTTGTGGCGCGTTACGAACAACATGTTCCGTCGTGTGCAGCTGTGTCTGATGTCGGAGGACAGCACTTTGAGCAATTGTTGCAAACGCAGGTTAATTACTCTTGTTTTCTCTCATTTCAACTATTCTTTGCCATGTATACTAACATTGCCTGACTGTTGACGTTCATTTTTTTATTAGTCATTTTCTTGTAGGACTTCCGTCCACAGTAAGTAGAGTTTAGGTCCCAGCCACCAACAGCGAGTTCGCCTTTTGGGCATCACACAGAAACGGAAGGAATGAGAGCAAGTCTAGCGACTTTGACAGAACAGTTTGTAGTGAAATTTGAGTACAGTAGATGGCGCCACCGTACAAGTACGATGTTGCACATTGAGGGGTGAGAGAATTTCAGGGGGCATAGGAAAGGATACCCATTTAACCAGTGGGTCCAGCCTGGGGGCCGTCACTTAACGTGCTCGTCTGATGCACGGCGGATATTCAGCGATTATTAGTAAATCATACCATCTCTGAAAGATCAGCCCAGGATCGAACCTGAGGACCTTGCATTGACAGTTTGACTCGCTAACCACTAAGCTATCCGCGGCTCTGTTGTCGTTCATTATACTCGGGCATCTTTTATATACGCCCCTGTGTAGCGTTCACCTGGCATTTTCCACACTCAGACTCGTCCATCTGTCTGCCAGATGGTGAAGCGTGATTCATGACTCCAGAAAAAGCGTTTTCACTGCTCTATAGTCCACTGGTGCCAAGCTTTATACCATTTCAACGGACGCCTGTTGTTAATCCTGCTGATGTTATACTGTGTACGGTTGTTCAGCCTTCGTAACCCATTCCCTTCAGCTTTCAGTGAACCGTTTTGGTACTGGCGTTGCTTCCAGAAGCTTTTGGGAATTCGGTGGTGAGTATTACAACAGAGGACAGGCGAGTTTGCCGAACCATCGGCTTCAGCACCAAGTGGTGCCGCTCTGACATTTTACGTAGCCTGCCTGGTCACGGTTCAGCTATTGTTGCTCGTTGGCGTTTCCACTTCACAACAGCATCAGCTACAGTTGATCGGACAGACGCAATTGAGCTCATCTATTACCTTCTACAATTTACTCCAGCAGCCGTTGCGTTCGAATATCGACCAGTCGTTTATTCCCACAGGAAGACGCTGAAAACCTTGTGCATCGCTTATCCAACCCCGATATAACTGTTCTTGCACAACCGAGAAGGTTTGCCGTTTCTGAGATGCTTGCACAGCCCGCTTAGCTTCCATTACCCATACAACTTTGTATGTCTGAATCATTTGCAGTGAGCGTTTCTAATGCCATCTCAAAGTCATATTTGCGAACGGAAGTGAGGACGGCATGTGTCTGATTGCTAGTGGGTGTTCCTAAAAAATGTCTGTTCCCGTGTGTGTAGACAAGGGGTGTGAGTTCGCAAATACGATGCCTTAGCAAAGGGGAAAACTTGTCGGGGTTTGTACGAAGAATGTTTATTGATGGGAGGGAAACGGGAGCCAGAATCGCAGAAACCGCAGGCATTACTGCTACTCCATGGCCGTCGTAGTGAAGGAGTGGCAAAAATGGTTCGAAAGGGGACACACGTCCACCAAATGTAACGGAAATGGATGACCATTAGTGGTTGCAAATTGAGGTGAGTGCCAGTTAGGACGTATTGTCCCGGACATCTGACGGCTCACGACCCTAAATTAACAATTTACTATAAAAAAAGGTGCATGGAGAAACATTTCCGATTATACAATCCAGCAGATTCTCTTGTGAATGCGCATAAGGAGTAGGCGGCTTGTCCATATGTCGTTGTTGACTGACCGTCTCTGCAATTTCGCCTGCGGTAGGCACGAGATTGACATGACTGTACGTTGAAAGTGTGGAAAAAATCACCTGGTCTGATGAATCCAAGTTCCAGCTGCAACATGACGATCGATGGCTTCGTATTCGACTCCGCACGAATGAGCAACTGCAACAACACTACACAGATGGACTGAAATAGACCGGCGGTGACGGTGTCATGGTACAGAAATTGTTTTCATAGACACTATTGGATCCTCCCATTTCTGTTCAACGCACTCTCTTACCCAGATTGTATCTGCGAACTGTTTCTGACCAAATGTTGCCCTACATGTTGACCGTGTATCCGCATGACAATGGACTCTCACAAAAGACAGCGCTCCATATCGCAAGGCCCACATTCTACAGTGCTAGGGCTATAATCACACCAAGCATTTCGCGTTCCACTGACTGCCAAATTCTCCTAATGAATCCCATTGAAAATCTGTGGGATGCAGTGGAAGGTAGCAATCGCCGGTTTGCTCCAATGTCTCATTTCATTGACAAAGTCTGGGACATAATACCTGAGGACACCTTTTGCTGTTCCAGTGGAGCGGTCCCCAATTCCGTAGCGTCATTCTGTCCAGCTCGTACAGAATACCCGAGGACACCTTCTGAGGTCTAGTGGAGTTAATGCCGTGCCAGTTGCAAAGGTTCACTGCACTCCGTGACGTCATTCTGTCCAGCTGGGCTGGTACAGAATATCTGAGAGCAGCTTTCGCGGTTTAGTCCAAGTGAAGCGGTCTCCAATTCCGTAACGTCATTCTGTCCAACTGGTACAGAATACCTGAGGACACCTTCTGAGGTCTAGTGGAGTCGATGCCATGCTAGGTGCAAACGTTCACCGAACTCCAGAACGTCATTCTGTCCAGCTCATACACAATACTAAAGGACAACCTTTCACGGCCTATTGGACTCCATGACACGCCAGGTGCAGCGGTCCCCAATTCCGTAACGTCATTCTGTCCAGCTGGTACAGAATACCTGAGTACACCTTCTTAGGTCTAGTGGAGTCGACGCCATGTCAGGTGCAAGCGTTCACTGAACTCCGGAACGTCATTCTTTCCAGCATATACAGAATACCTGAGAACACCTTTAGCGGTCTATTGGAAGCCGATTCCATGCCAGGTGCAGCTTTTCCCAACTCCGTAACATCATTCTGTCCAGCCGAAGTAGAATACCTGAGGACACCTTCTGAGGTCTAGTGGAGTCGATGCCATGCCAGGTGCAAGCGTTCACTGAACTCCGGAACGACATTCTGTCCAGCTGGTACACAATATCTGAGGACAACCTTTTGCGGTTTAGTGGAGTCGATGCCATGCCAAATGCAGCGATTTCCGATTCAGTAACGTGATTCTGTCCAGCTGGTACAGAATACCTGAGAACACCTTCTGAGGTCTAGTGCAGCCGATGTCAAGCCGGTTGCAAACAGTCACCAAACTTCGAGACGTCATTCGGTACAGCTGGTAAATAATACTGAGGATACTTTCTGTGGTCTAGTGGTGGCAATACCGCGTCTAGTGTAAGCTGTTACTGCTGGGACATGTGGCCTAACACGCTATCAGGTACGTGGTCATAATGTTAGAACTCGTGAGTGTATAAAATTGTTTCCACAAATCACTCGTCAATACGAAACATTCTGTCCAACTAATACAGAATATCTGAAGAAACATAAGAAGACATCATGGGAAGTACCTTAGAATGTCTTCAACTCGACATCACAGTGAAAGGATCCTAGAATGTCTTCAACTCAAAGAAGGATCTCAAAATGGTATATACAAAATGAATAGCAACTCAAAGCATCGAAGGAAGCAATCCACATATCAACAGAGCTAACCAAGTTAACGCATATCAAAAAGACAGTCCAAATACGCTCATCTGAAAGTAGAACACATAGACGGAAGATTACTCCGAGCAAGAGAGCATGCCACATAACGTCTCATGGTTTTGAATCATATTCGGTAATCACAAAGTAAGAAATTCAGACGAACATTGTTGAAGACTGAGTTGTGCTAAAGGATATTTAGCTGAAGAAAGACTAATCGAAGTACATGTAAAGAGCACGTGCGAAGTGTCAACCAGAACATGTAGAATACAGCTCTCGCCAGAGAAGTCATGCAAACATCGGCCGCTCCTCTATGGAATAGTATTAGAAGAATTGCCCCTTACACAAACTTTAAAGAGACAGCAATCAGGGAAACTGTCAAAATCTTCTCCAGCAAAGTAGCATGCAATGATATGATCTCTACTGAACTACCAATGGTTTGGCATGAGTTATTAAAAAACAGGAACACGTCGTCGCGCGCCGTCTAATTACGTGCTAAAATTTGATGTAATATGCTCGTAATGTCACCCACGTTATTTTCAAAAATCATCTTTGTGCCTTACGTGTTCCAATTCCCTGCATTTTTATATCTACCATTGCCTTCAAAAAGCCTCCCAGTGGAGTGCGAAAGTTTGGCGAGTCCTTGTACATACTACGCCACAGAAATAAACGGATGTAAGGTGTCGTGCGTCAAACGACCCTCTGGAAATCGTGCGCGAAGCGACCGTGTTACATTCCGTTGTGGACGAAGCGACCCTGCTAATCGAATAATTTTACTTATATATTTATATAAAAATCATAGTCAAATTACCTACATCTAATTAATTAAGTACTTACATCTTCAGAATTTTGTAGCTTTTGTCCTTAGTTCAACTTGGTAACATAGCTTAATGCTTTCAGACATTTTTTAAGGTCTTTAGAATTTCCAAATTCGACGTGTGATACACAAACAACAATTAAAAGAATTAGGAGAACTTGGTACAAAAAGGAAGAAAATGTATATACAAGTAGGCGAACGCATTCGCAATATCATGGCGGAATTTGGAAATTCTGAAGACCTTAAAAAATACCGGAAAGTATTCAGCTATGTTACCAAGTTGGACTAAGGACAAAAGCTACAAAATTCAGAAGATGTAAGTACTTAATTAATTAGATGCAAATAATTTGACTACGATTTGTATATATATATATATATCATCATCATCATCATCATCATTGTCAACCATTATCAATCCACTGCTGGACGAAGGTCTCCCCAAGTTTCCTCCACAACGGTCTGTCTTGTGCCAGTCTCCCCCATGTCACTCCCGCATACTTTCGAATTTCATCCACACATCTTCCATGTGGTCTTCTTCTGGGTCTTTTCCTGTCCCTTGGAATCCAATCAAAATTTCGGCTGTCCATCGATGGTCTGTTCTTCTGGTAGTATGTCCAGCCCATTGCCATTTCAGGGATTTAACTCTGATCATGATGTCTTCCACTCTTGTCATTTTTCGGATCCACGTGTTCCTCTTCTTATCTCTCCTGGTTACACCAAGCATGCACCTCTCCATGCTGCTTTGAGTTGTCTGCAGCCTTTGTATGTCTCTTTTAGCTAAGGTCCACGTCTCTGCACCATACGTAAGCACTGGAAGGATGCATTGATCAAACACTTTTCTTTTAAGACATAATGGCATATTGCTCTTGAAAATTATGCTGTTTCTTCCAAAAGCTCTCCAGGCAAGTTTTGTACGCCGATTAATTTCTTCACCAATGTGACCCTCACTTGATATCTGCTGTCCAAGATAAACGTACGTGTCTGTTATCTCCAGCTTTTCTCCATCAATCGATAAATCTTCATTTCTTGTAAAAGCATTGTACATCACTTTTGTCTTCTGAAAGTTCATTTTTAATCCCACTTCTTTACTCTTGTCAGCAAGTTCCTGGATCATACTCTGTAGCTCTGATGGGGTAGTTGCAAAAATGACTACGTCATCAGCAAAACGAAGGTGGGTTAGATAATCTCCTAAATGATATTAAAAACTTGTATTTAGTATAAAAAACTTGATGTAAGTAATTAATTAATTAGATGTAAATAATTTGACTACGATTTGTAATCAGGGTGATTCAGCTAAGAGTGTACAAACTTCTGGGTGGGGAAGGTTGCACAAAGACAAATCGGAATCACATAACAATGAAGGGTCGGAGACGCCATCTTCATTTACTAGTGTACAGAGAGGACGAGAAATGAAAGAGCAGCACGTAAGAGAACAAAATGATTTTTATTACTCACAAGACACTTGCGAAATGCATTGAGGTTACAGAAGGTGTTCAAAGTTGCGACCATGAGCTGTAACATACATGCGCGTTATGTGCATGGAAGAAACCTTCCCGTGTAAAGAACGCTTCGTCTGTGAACAGCACAGAGGCAGGAAATTGGGGTTCTGCCGCACTATTCTGAAGGTACCATTGCGCACATGAAATGCGCTGAGGGTAATCCTCGGGGCTTAGTGTCTGAAATCGCTGCACATGATATGGATTCAATTGGTCTTCGTGCAGAAGCCTCCATACAGTGGATCGGGACAGATTCTCTTCGATGGCAGGAGTGCGTACCCATCGTTCCCGACACCTGGTAGGCCCCTGGAAAGAACCAGTGTCGCATAACCTCTGATGCAACCGTGCAAACACTTGGTGGTTTGGCACTCGTCTCATCGGGTACCGTTCCTGGTACAGTCGCACGGCGGCTCATCCGTTGCAGCCCGCAGCTCCGTATGCGAGGTGCATATCAGTTATTTCCGCGTTCGCGAACTCAGCCATCCTATTACCTCTGAGGGCGGTTTACAAATGACGGTATCCTGAAAGAACGTATGAGCAGTCTCGCGGCCGAACAGCGCCATCTACAGCATGGAGATGGCGTTTTCGACACTGCAATGCTATGTGATTCCGATTTGTCTTTGTGCAACCTACCCCTCCCAAAAGTTGGTACACGCTTAGCTGAATCACCCTGTATATATATATATATATATATATATATATATATAAGTAAAATAATTCGATTAGCAGGGTCGCTTCGTCCACGATGGAACGTATTAGGGTCACGATTTTCCATAGGGTCGCTTTCCGCACGTAATCAGATTTAATAAGCTATATGCGTCTCTTGAGTGGATTTGTAAACGGAATGCTAAACAATGTAAAAAGAATACTGAACAATTGTTTACCCGCTATGAACATTTTGAGTGCTCTCAGATTGATATTACATCTGGTAAAACGCTTTGTTCATAGTAGTTTGACTTCCGAATTTCGTATACTACTCAACCTAGTACGTTCTGGACCTCAATCCCATTTAAAGATTCGGAGGAATTTTGTGTCAAACAATGCTTGCTGATGAAGTGAGTGAGATTTTCTAAAACTGGATATGGAAAGGTATGACGAAGCTTTATATCAAAGAAGGGAAGAAACTACAATTTCAAATATTTCCATAGAAAACATGTTTTAAACTGAGAATCTGCCGTACTTGCATGCTTTTCTATAAAATTTAAGCATTTGAAACGCAATTTCAATTTTATTTCGTTCAAAAAAAACCCTAGTTATATAAGAGTCATTGTTTTCAAAATGCATTGTGCAAGATTTTTAAACACTACTCCAATTTAAACACCAGTATACTTTATCTTTCATACAACGTTACTCTTTATTAATGCCTAAACTTTCGCAACAAGCCTGAGAAGGGGACTCAGAGAGTAAAGATATTTTTTCGGATGCGATTACCTGCCAGACAGGAGAGGCAAAGAATGTGGTAGGAACGGAAATAAAAATCGGGGAAGCCAAGACACCGTAAGCTCAACTATCGTCATGGGAGCTCTAAACCAAGAAGCGTGTTTTTACTGCACCACTTACCTATCAACAAACACAAAATTACTTGCAACATCAAAAGTTCCGCAATTCGGTTATGCAGCAGAGCAAGAATATTTAACACAAAAAATAAAATGCATTGAAAAACATCACGTAAAAAAAAAAGGAAGAAAGAGAAAAGAAAAAGGTGCCCAGTTGAGATTTATATAATGTGTGTTAAATGATGTTATATGTACTTCCTTTAAAAAGCTAAAATGTTTTTATTCAAAAATGCCTTTCGAATACCCTTTCATAAAATCACAGGTTTGATGCAATTTTCTAAATGGCACTGATATGCATGTCATTTGAAACCTTTCTGGCACGAAAAGAACTTCTCAAAGTAGATTTTTAGAAAAAGAAAAAAAATCATCGAAAACGGGAATTCATTTACGCCCCTTAGTGGAATAACCGAGGATTATGTAAAGTATGCATGTGAGCAGCGTTTTCCATAGTAAATAGAACTATACACACCGTCCAATGAATTACAGACTTTTATGCAGATAAAAGTAAACGTCACTTACGCAGAGTATATGCAAAATGCGGGGTCATTTGTGTCACCAAGTGATCAAGGCAATTACACTGGCGGAAAGTGAAAAAGAACATCAAGAAGGAATTGGCGAAAGATCATGAAATTTACATATGTTAATGAGTCGAGTATACGTAAGTGTGATGTTAATTTCGGGACCAACCGGTGAGCGCTTACGCCACAGCACGGCATAATATGCAAATTATCATCGGTGGTATTTAAAGAGTACGGCGAAGAAAATGTAATCAGTCGTCGGCGTACGGACACGTGTGAAGACCCTGACGAAGCTGCAATGCCTGGACATGGAAGACGTGTACGATTTCAGCAGGTATCGGACTTTGAGCGAGGTCGTCTAGTCGGACTCCGCGAGGCCGGGTGGTCGTATCGTCATATTGCGAAGCGAACTGGACGGGAAGTATCGGTGGTGGTACGATGGTGGCGTAGATGGCACGAGGAACATTCCCACACGAGAAGACGTGGAACCGGGAGTCACAAACGGATTGATGAACGGACCGATCGACGCATAAGAAGAGCGGCGTTGTCAAGCAGAACATCCACTGCGACGCAAACCCGAGCTGCCGTTGTACCTGAGGTGACTGTGCAAACAATCCGCAACCGTCTACTGGATGCAGGACTACGTGCTCGTGTGCCTCTGGCATGTGTACCTCTGACTCCAGCCCACCGTCAGGAACGGCTGCAGTGGTGTCGCCAACGTCTGCACTGGAGAACGCAATGGCGATCTGTCGTGTTCAGCGATGAAAGCAGATTCTGCTTGGGAGCCTCCGATGGCCGTATGCGTGTTCGCAGACGCACAGGGAAGCGTCTCCACTCAACTAGTGTTTGTACCGGGTACGTTAAACATCACCTCCTACATCAACATTATTCAGCCTGTTGTTGTGCCATTTATAAGGTCCGTCCATCGTGGTGTTTTCCAGCAAGATAACGCACACCCACACACGGCACGTGCAACGCAACATGCACTTCAGGGTGTGAGACAACTACCATGGCCTGCACGTTCACCGGATTTGTCCCCCATTGAGCACGTGCGGGATTTTATGGGACAACGACTTATCCGGTATCCACGGCCAGCCACGACCATCCCCTATTTACGCGTCCAGGTTGAGGATGCTTGGAACTCAATACCCCAAATTTACATCCAACATCTGTACGACAGACTCCATGCCATAATTGCACAGTGTGACTCAGTTCATGGCGGTTCAACCTCGTACTAACCATGTTACATGGAAATGTTATTTTTCAGTTTACCAGCAAATACAGCTGTATTTTGCCATAATGTTTTGATCACGTTATCCTCTGTATTCCGTTATTATGCTGTATAAATTTCGTTGGTATCAGACGTCTCCTTCTTGGTGTGTTTTTTTCACTTTCCGCCAGTGTATTTAAGACTTTTCGTCAGCAATAGTTAGTAGTGTTCATCACAATGAGAAAAACAAAAGATCTTTCGGAGTTCGATAAAGAGCTTATTGTGGATGCCCGTCTGGCTTGAGCGGCGATTTTGAAAACAACAGAACTGACTGGTTTCTCAAATGGTCAGATATCCCGGGTTTTTAATCAGCGGAAAAATAACCAATATTGCTTGTCTAAGAGGCGTAAATGTGGCGCGATGATAATCTATCAGGAACGAGGTCGCCGTCGTCTGAAAAGGCTCACTGTTAAAAATTGGTACTTAGAAATAAGCTAAATGTACTCGTTTTTTAGTACATTCTGGGCTTATAATAGCTCCGAGTACTTGTATCTCATTTTTGAAAAAGACAAATACTCATTTTTGAGTACACATTACACACAGGGGATCAATTGTGAGTATATAAGGTATTTCTAATTTTAAATACACGTACTCATTTTTGAGTACACACATTTCAAATATATGTACTCAAAAAAATCCATATATTTAAAATATATGTGCTCTGACTTCATTTAGTTTCTCTGCAATTTCGAGCAGGGCGCAAAAACTGAAGGAAGTTAGAGCGAATCTAGCGATTCTTACAGGATACTTTGTAAGTGAGAGAGATACAAGCCTACGATTTTGCACATAGAAGACAGAGAGAAATTAGGTGTGTGTGTGGGGGGGGGGGGTTAGGAACTTTAACCGGGGGATTACTACCCTGGAGCCGTCACTTAGCGTGCTCTTCCAATGCACGGCGCATATTCAGCGATTGTTAGAAATTCACACCACCACGGTCCCTCCATCAGCAGTCTGAATCTCTAACCACTAAACCATCCGCGAACCACCGGTCCCTCCATCAGCAGTCTGAATCTCTAACCACTAAACCAAACGCGAACCACCGGTCCCTCCATCAGCAGTCTGAATCTCTAACCACTAAACCAAACGCGAACCACCGGTCCCTCCATCAGCAGTCTGAATCTCTAACCACTAAACCATCCGCGAACCACCGGTCCCTCCATCAGCAGTCTGAATCTCTAACCACTAAACCAAACGCGAACCACCGGTCCCTCCATCAGCAGTCTGAATCTCTAACCACTAAACCAAACGCGAACCACCGGTCCCTCCATCAGCAGTCTGAATCTCTAACCACTAAACCAAACGCGAACCACCGGTCCCTCCATCAGCAGTCTGAATCTCTAACCACTAAACCAAACGCGAACCACCGGTCCCTCCATCAGCAGTCTGAATCTCTAACCACTAAACCAAACGCGAACCACCGGTCCCTCCATCAGCAGTCTGAATCTCTAACCACTAAACCAAACGCGAACCACCGGTCCCTCCATCAGCAGTCTGAATCTCTAACCACTAAACCAAACGCGAACCACCGGTCCCTCCATCAGCAGTCTGAATCTCTAACCACTAAACCATCCGCGAACCACCGGTCCCTCCATCAGCAGTCTGAATCTCTAACCACTAAACCAAACGCGAACCACCGGTCCCTCCATCAACAGTCTGAATCTCTAACCACTAAACCAAACGCGAACCACCGGTCCCTCCATCAGCAGTCCGAATCTCTAACCACTAAGCCATCCGCGACTCGATTTCAAATTCGGAATATGTGTACCCCATACATACTCATTTATTCGCATAGAATCAACTGGAAATACACTGTTGGCCACCCAAAATGCAACACCAAGAAGAAAGCATCCGATTGGCCTGAAATTCGCAGCATGCGTCGCCCGCGAGAGGACATGCAAACGATTAGCATTACAGGGCATATATGCAAATCATGTGCGCTCGGCACGCCACCGAGAAGCACTGTAAGAAGGGTGCACAGAAGGCGAGGTGTAGGTAGTGGAAGTGTGTTGTGCTGCCGGGCCTGTGCGTGGGAAGCTTCCTGATGCCTCGTCGCAGAATACGACAGTCATTCCAGCACGTTTCGGAGTTCAACAGAGGACGAATAGTGGCTTATCGCGACAGCGGTTTATCGTGCCGGGACATCGGCGCCCGTGTGGAACGACATCCAGCCACAGTGAGGCGAGTATGGATTCGGTGGGCGCCGGAGGGACGGACGGACCGACATGAGCGATTGCCGCAGCCGCGGCACACCACCGAACGAGAGGACCGGCATGTTGTGCAGCGGGCATTGACGGCTCGCGCCGCCACATCACGAACGTTAGCGCAGGAATTAGAGTGTGTTGCGCAACAACCTGTGTCAGCACGTACAGTTCGAAGTCGTCTGCAGCAGCGGGGACTTGTCGCACGGCGCCCATTGCTCCGATTACCACTGACGTTACACCACCGGCGAGTGCGGCGGTAGTGGGCCGTTGATCGCCGCACCTGGACTACGGAATGGCACAACATTGTCTTCTCCGACGAATCTCGCTTCTGCCTGCAACACCACGATGCTTGGATCTGCGTGCGGCGGCACCGCGGGGAGAGACTGTATGACGCCTGCATTATGCATCACCATACCGGTCCGTCGCCTGGCGTCCTGGTTTGGGGCGCAATTGGATATGACACCCACACCCCTTTGGTACGCATCGCCGGTACACTCAACAGCCACCGCTACATCTCTGACGTTTTGGAGCCTGTAGTCCTCCCTTACCTGCAGGACCTGCCAGCGGCCATGTTTCAACAGGACAATGCGCGCCCGCACGTGGCACGTATCGTGCAATAATTCTTCACGGCCCACCAGGTTTCACTGCTGCCGTAGCCCACCGGTTCTCTCGATATGTCGCCCATCGAACACGTCTGTTCGCTGATCGGCAACCAAGTGGACAGGCAAGCACCACCCGCTGCTACGTCCGATGAACTGTGGCAACGTGTGGAAGCAGCCTGGACCGACATACCCCAAGCCCACATCCAAAGCCTCTTTCGTTCGATGCCGCGGTGTGTAGCGGCCGTTATTGCCAGCCATGGGGGCCACACGAACTATTGATGTCTGCGTGTTCCGCAAGTGGCACGGGCCTGTAAGCTCAATCGTTTCATCTTCGTATCTGTTGTTATGTGTCCAGTAAATCTGGCTTTGCTATCTCGTGTCTTTCTTGGTGTTGCATTTTGGGTGGCCAGCAGTGTATATTATTTGATGGCACATCTGGAATAAGAGATATATCTCGTTGTCACAAGCTGGGTAAATGGACCGCACAATTTTATGACAGATATAGGGATGAAGCAACAATATATTATTTATGAGATTGACACAAATATAGTTATTGTAAAAACGCACACAACGATACTTTATGCATAATTAAATTACTTGTGATCAGTGACTTTGTTGTAGTAATTATTTATATGTGTCACTTTACACATTTATTAAACAATTTCTCTTGAAATCTATAATATCTAAAATGAAGTAATACGAGAATATATTTATATTTATTGACGCAGTTATTCGTAAGTACGTATGGTTACTTATATTTGAGCATGTCATGTACTCGTTTACGATACGATTGCACTTTAAAAAAAAACAAGTAGGTTCTGGTTTCATTTTTAAGTAGGTTTTTTTTAACAGTGCTTGTACAGAGAAACAGGACTTTCTGTGGGCAGCAATTGACAGAAACATTCAATTAAAGCTGTTTCCGACCCATGTCTCAGCGAACTATGTGCAGGGAATTGAACAGGATCGGTGTTGGCAGTCGCATGTCTATATGGAAACCAAAGATTTCTGCGAGGAACCGGAAAATTCGTCAATAGTGGTGTCAGCAATGTTCCCTCCAAGCTGAGCGCGCGCGCGGCCGCGCAGCTGCTTAACTTCCTCCGCGCAGCTGAAATATCTTCCGTGCAGTAAGCATTTTACATTAAAATTCCCAAATCCCTAATCAATTCTCATAAATCGAAAATCATTTATCTGCAAAAATAATAAATAAATAAATAAAATTCGGGCTCTCAAAAGTCAAAACAACACTTTCCTTAAATGTCGTTCGCCTCCTTCTAAGTTCGTCTCATTGTCCTCTTCATTGTCAAAAGCTTCTTGCAAAGTAGTCTTGTGCGAGCAGATAGTGAAAGCGAAAATGTGGTTAGTGATTTTCCCACTCCGAGAAAGAGGCGGATATTGAGTTTTTTCTAAACAACACATCAGCGACAGCCAATCACAGCAAACCGTAACCAAATTCATTGCATTAACTAATGCACCCATGCTAGTTGGCATGGGGAAAGGCATTCTGGTCACTTAAGCTGCTGGTAATAGGGTTTTGCTCAAAACTTTGTCAGATAATAAGACAGATTTCTTCCAACACCAAAGACGCTTTGTGTTTGCGTTCAAGTTCGTTTTTGTGTCGTATTTTTTTATTCTCCTTGGTATTTTGATATGCAAAAAAAAAAAAAAAAAAAAAACTGCGTGATATGCGTACACATGCTTTCTTCTAATTTCCTGTGTTTTTATTCCAGGAGTAAGTTTGAGCTTCTCCCTTTTTATAAAATAAAAAATTCAATTAATGAAATGTTTTTAATATCTTTAATTTATTTAAAATCAATTGCGAAAAGAACGGTGATAAAAATGGGGAGGGGGGGGATTAGATAAAATAAGGGTTCCAATCGAAGTTCCAACTTCTACTGAATGAGAAACTCAAAAAATAAAATTTTTTGCCCAAGTGGTTTTAAT
Source organism: Macrothele yani (assembly GCA_039090855.1). Classification (NCBI taxonomy): domain Eukaryota; kingdom Metazoa; phylum Arthropoda; class Arachnida; order Araneae; family Macrothelidae; genus Macrothele; species Macrothele yani. Next base: position 106,181,900 of record CM077024.1, read on the forward strand.
GCCTGACCAGCTCATTGGATTAGGCGCCAGAACTGAGTTCGGGATCAATTTGAAGAGCCCGAATTTTATATTGCAAGATAGAGTTCGGGTCCGAACGAGCCCGAAAACTAGGATTAACTAGTTTACGCATTAAAAGAATCTTGTCTTCCAGACTTCCAGCACTGTTTCCTCCCCTGCGGAGTGGAGAAGAAATGTCTATCTATTTCAATAGTTTCTTGGACCATTCATTTCTTTCTGAAATGTTTCGGGAGGCCGGAATCAGGAAAAATCGGGAGGCACAGCAATCTACGTCGTACGTTCCTCAATAGAATTAATAGGGAGCTGCCCCGCGTTGAGGTCAGGAGCAGAATTTCGCCAGCTTTCTGTTTACTGTCCATAGTTCTTAAAGGAACTTTTCCTTTGCAAAAATTCAGTAATTCATGGCCTATGATATTTGTTACCGAAGTCCGGAATCAATACCCCTGCCGAGTTTCCACTCCACATTCAGACTCAGTTGCCGAAGAATTCGATTTAACAACTAGAAAGTGTAAAAAAAGTTTCCTGTACTAAATCATACAAAATCACATTAAAAAAAAAAGAAGAAAATTATCTCCTTATCACAGAGCCCGAACTCCAGCAAGTATTATGCAGCCCAAGCCCGGTTCGGGCCCGGGCTCGACTTCGGGCTTTCGGGCCCGGGCTCAACTTCGGGCTTCCGGGTTCGGGCTAGGCCCGTCTCAGCGCTGTTAGGCGCGCATTGCTCATAGCCACTTAGAGGGAATATTGGGTGTCAGAAACATCATTACCGGACACTGGAAGACTAGGAAACTGTCATTTGCTCCGGCGAGTCGCGGTACTCTTCTTTCTGTACCGACCGTAGGCAGAGAGTGGTGGAAGCTCCGTGAACATAGTTGCCGATCAATTCCATCCTCCAATGTTGACCTTTTATCCAGCAGGAGACGGATGTCTAATGGACGGCAATGCTACTGTCCATCGTGCAAGATGTGTTCAGCAGTGGTTCAGTGAGCATGGCAATGACTTTCACCATCTTCCCTGGCCACCAGAAATCCCGGATCTGAACCCTATTGAGAATTTACGAGGCATGTTAGTAAAACAGATCCGGTAGTAAAGTCCTCTTCCGTCAAATCTGAGCCAGAGAACTGTCTTGGAAGCGCCTGATATGCTGTAGACGAGTAGATGCACTACAACGTTTTGTGGAATCCATGCCAAACCGTATACGTACTGTAATTCGGGCTAAAGGAGGTCCAACCCGGTATTGAGTATCTACAGGATTTCTACAATCTGCAAAACATTCGTAAACAGCTCTTCCACCCACTAGCAGCAGGAATGTGAGTTACAAAAAATCAAAAATTGTACACAATATGTTTCTCATATAGCTGAAGATATCTGAGTCAAAAGGAAATTTTCAAATTGGTCAATTTGACGACGAGTTGCGGACGGAAACGTGCTACATACACTATATTGACAAAAGTCCCCGGACACCCCTTCAAAAGCTAAAGAACGGATCCGCTGCGTGGTTAAGATGCGCGGTACAGCTGCAAACGGTATAAAAACAAGCCTGCAGCTCACCGCGATCATATCGCACTGTGAGGTTGAGTGAAAATGTCGCGGCGGGAGAGATCTGACTTTGAGAAAGCAAAGATTGTTGGGTGTTATATTAGTGGGTTGTCCATAAGAGAAACCGAGAGGCATTTAAACATACTCAAGTTAACTGTTTTGGGTGTACTGAATAAGTGGAAGACACATGGCGTACCTGAAGCAGCAAAACGTACCAGCAGACCAAAGAAAATCAGTGATAGACGTCGTCGAAGACTCTGGAGAGTCGTTACGGCTAATCGACGGAGTACTACACAAGACCTCAGTGTACAGGTGAGTAGAAATGCTGGAACCTCGGCACGTACACGCACCATTCGCAGAGAACTTCATTCCATGGTTTACCCTGGTCGTGCGGTTCCTCATAAGCCTTTCATCACCACTCAGAATGCTACTCGTCGTTCAGCATGGTGTAAAGAACATTTATCGTAGACCGTAGATCAATGGAAACGGCTCCTATGGACTGATGAATCCAGATACACGATCCATCATCTGATGGCCGTGTGTGGGTATGGCGGCAGCCGGGGGAACGCTATTTACCACAGTGTACTGTTCCTACGGTCAAGTTAGGAGTTGGAAGTGTACTCGTGTGGGGGTGTTTTTCGCGATATGGCCCCTGCCCTTTGGTTATCGTGGACAAGCCTGTTAACCAGCACGTCTACCTCGACATTCTGGACAATTATGCCGTACCAACTCTGTGGCAATACTACGGAACCGAGCCTTGTTGGTACCACCAGGATAATACACCACGCCATAAAGCAAGGATTCTTAAGGCGTGGTTTGACAATAATTCCGTATCGTGTGTGGACTGGCCAGCACAGAGCCCTGATCTTAATCCCACAGAGCACCTATGGGATGAATTAGAGCGCCGTATAAGAAATTTAGAACCAAGGAACAGAGCGGCAGTATTATGCAGTTAAGTTAGCGGCAGCACTAAGCAACAGTTAGCGGCAGCATTATGTACTGAATGAAAGTGCATATCTATCGCTGTGTTCCAAAACCTTGTCCAAAGCATGTCTCGAAGATTCAGTGCATGCATTGAGGCCCAAGGTGGACCGACACCGTACTAATGCACGCCAATAAATGCTATGTTGTTTTTGTTGTTTGTTATTGGAGGTTTAACGACCACCGTGAGCAACTCAATGGGCTATAAGCAGTCGCCCGTCCCTAATTTAGAGTCACTGGTTCCAGGGAAGGGAGAGAGCCAGTGCCGTAAGACAAACACAACATCCATGCCTCACCGGGATTCGAACCCGGACCCCTTTTGGACGAATGATCAGAGGCCATTGCCTTAGACCACTGCGCCACCGGGGCGGCAAATGCTATGTTGTGTTTCTCTTCTAAAACCACCATTCTCTTCTAAACCACCACCATGCTATATTGGTGTCCGGTGACTTTTGTCAATATAGTGCATATCCTGATGCTCCCTAGCAGAGGCGGTGCGTGGTTTATCGTGACCCTGGTACAAAACCATTAATAAGCCCCCCCCCCCCAAATTAAATCTTTGAACATAGTTCATACCGATAAAAATCTTCATACCTACAACCGTATGTTTAATATTTCTTCGGCTTATCAGCTAATTGAATAAGCAGTATACTCAATATTTTCTGAACACGAAAATTTTGTTTTGTTTTGTAGATTACACAATTGTTATTCTGGGCCACAAATTAATACAACACTCCCTTATTCAATTAATTATCCATTGGTTGCTCATCAGCCATCACACGCAAATTAAATCATACAGATGACAGAGTAATAATAATTAAAGACTTGTTATGTTGTCTGTTGGTCATCCATGCGTTATGAGCATCTCGACGTTATTGAAATTCCACAGTAAGCAAATTGTAGCTGTTTGCACTGAAGGATATAGATATCTCTTCAAAAATAGAAATAGATAAATACAGCATCATAGGTGCGCAAAAATATGAAAAAAAACCTGATAATCGATGTTTGTACTTATTTTTTGAAGAAATGGAAGCGCAGTAAAAATGGTGACACTGCATGCGTTTATTTATATATCTAAAAAAAAGTTAACTTTAAATTTAGAGACCTGAAAATATTCACACAAATTTACGTCGGTCCCACTTTATGCAAATTTAAAATTCTCCAACTGGAGAATATTAATTAACTTTCGCTTAAAGGGCAAAGTTTTAATTAAGGCTGCTATCACGCCAACAACGTGAGACGATTGGGAGCATCGTAAACTTTTCGTCCGTGTAACGGATGAAATTGTGTTTTCTTAACTTAGGGTGGTAAAGGTTCACCGTTATGACAAAGGTGCGTTGTGATTGATATAAAGTCTTTCGAGTTTCCTAAGGTTTCATAGAACAACACACACACACACACACACACACACACACAAATAAGAACTGTAAGATGAACTTTAAACGTCAACTCTATCCGAAAATAATCGGTGGCTCTGGAAAGAAGACGTTACACCATTTTTCAAGTTTACCGTGAAGAAGTTTCTTAAACTGCTGTTTTTATATTCCATGATGCATCCGGTTAACTTTGACGACAATATTATGTAATATGCTATATCTTACGACTCTTTTTTTATCATGTAATACATTGCCCGACAGAGAAAATGCCACACAATGAAGGAATGCTCGAAAACAGACCAAACAGTACACACATATAGCCAAGTAGGTCCTGAACAAATGGTTTAATTGTCACATACAGACTAGGCTCCAGTAGCCGAATATACAGGATGATCAATAAGAAGTGTGGCCCCCATTTTGAGCGATACAGCGTTGAATTCGACTTGGCACCGAGGTAATGAAAGTCCAAATAGAGTCCTGGGGTATCGTGAACCATGTGGTGTTGATCCGAGTCCACAGTTCATCTTCATTTTGCGGGGGTGGGAGGGTACTCAACCGACGTCCAATCGTGTCCCACAGATGCTCGATGGGCCAGAGGTCGGGTAATCGCGCTGGCCACGAAGCATCCGCACACCGGCCGGGCGTTATCCTGTTGAAAAACGGCGTTTGGGATGTCCTGAAGATACGGTAGTGGCACGGGCCGCAGCACCTCGTCAACATAGTGGCGTGACGTCATTGTGCCCGTAATGCGTCCCAGCGGTGAGCGGCTGTTAGCGCTGATAGCACCTCACACCATGATGAGCGGCTGTTAGCGCTGATAGCATCTCACACCATGATGAGCGGCTGTTAGCGCTGATAGCACCTCACACCATGATGAGCGGCTGTTACCGCTGATAGCATCTCACACCAGCGGTGAGCGGCTGTTAGCGCTGATAGCACCTCACACCATGATGAGCGGCTGTTAGCGCTGATAGCATCTCACACCAGCGGTGAGCGGCTGTTAGCGCTGATAGCACCTCACACCATGATGAGCGGCTGTTAGCGTTGATAGCACCTCACACCATGATGAGCGGCTGTTAGCGCTGATAGCACCTCACACCATGATGAGCGGCTGTTAGCGCTGATAGCACCTCACACCATGATGAGCGGCTGTTAGTGCTGATAGCACCTCACACCATGATGAGCGGCTGTTAGCGCTGATAGCATCTCACACCAGCGGTGAGCGGCTGTTAGCGCTGATAACACCTCACACTATGATGAGCGGCTGTTAGCGCTGATAGCACCTCACATCATTTTTTTTTTTTTTTGATTGGAGGTTTAACGACCACCGTGAGCAACTCAATGGGCTATAAGCAGTCGCCCGTCCCTAATTTAGGGTCACTGGTTCCAGGGAAGGGAGAGAGCCAGTGCCGTAAGACAAACACAACATCCATGCCTCACCAGGATTCGAACCCGGACCCCTTACAGACGAACGATCAGACCTCACACCATGATGAGCGGCTGTTAGCGCTGATAGCACCTCACACCATGATGAGCGGCTGTTAGCGCTGATAGCACCTCACACCATGATGAGCGGCTGTTAGCGTTGATAGCACCTCACACCATGATGAGCGGCTGTTAGCGCTGATAGCACCTCACACCATGATGAGCGGCTGTTAGCGCTGATAGCACCTCACACCAGCGGTGAGCGACTGTTAGCACCTTAAACCATGATTCCACGTTGCCGGGCGGTGTGGAAGAATCCGCCCGTTGGCCACGTCGCCTCTAGACTATCACGCGGCGATCATCCGTGGTGTGACAGAACCGCGATTCGTCGCTGAACACCACATTGTTCCATTCGGCACCCCACGCAGCTCTGGAGCGACACCATGCCAAGCGGTGACGACGATGGCTCGCTGCTATGGGTAGCCTTCGCAATGGACGGCTGGACAGCAAACCAGACGCAACCAATCAGCGCGACACTGTCCGAAAGTAATGCCTCATCCCTCATAAGAGTTTTATTTGCAGCAGGAAAAATGTGAAACTTAAAGGCAAGACGTATTGTTAATAATGCTAGCCTATGCGAAGTATTGCCCATTACTTTCTATACATTTCCGCCATCTTTGAACGCATTGGTAAAATCCATTTTGGAAAAATTCCTGAAGTTGTCGTTTCATCCATGAGTTCACAGCCAGTTTAACGTCCGTCCTATCGTCGATACGTTTCACACGAAGGATGTTTTTCAAAGGGCCAAAGAAGAAAAAGTCTGAGGGAGCTAAATCGGGACTGTAGGTGGGTTGGAGCATCACCGTCCACCCCATTTTGGCAATAGCCTGTAAAGTCTTCATTGAGGTGTGGAGACGTGCGTTGTCAGGGTGTAAAATAACACTTTGAACTGAAATGTCGCGTCTTTTCTTTCTGATAGCTTCCTTTAGCTTCTTCATAGGGACATAGTGAGCACTGTTTACTGCACATAGTGAGCACTGTTTATTGCTGCAACTCCTGGATGATCAGTTGTGATGAGGCCTTTCACTCGTTGCCTGTTGGCATCTGTCACTGCAGTTGCGGGTCTTCCACTCCGTTGTTTGTCTGACACTGAGCTTTTTCCCTCTCGAAATCTCTATCCATCTTCGGACATAACTGATACCGATTATGGCAACTCCATACACTTCAAGGAGTTTTCTGTGGATTTTTGGAGCCTCACATCCCTCTTTTTGCAGGAATTCAATTACGGCTCGCTGCTTTTCTCTGCCATTCCTGATATTTATTTACGATTCTGAAAATAATTTGTTCTCGCATTGGCAACATATCATAGTACATGTCAGTGCAGTTTCATTAAAATCACCTCGAAATTTCAAAAGTTATTAAGGAGGAAGCATTACTTTCAGGATGCCCCTTGTATATATGTACAACACATTACATTTATTCGCGTCACTCACAACCACAGCGAGCCATAGTCTGGTGCATACGAAGTGGAATTAAATCATAACAATAGTAAGGTTTACTCATACCTGACGCTGAGAGGGTACTTAGGTAGGTATATTAATGAATGATATTGTCATATATTTTTATTATTGTAGTTATTCAGATTTAGTCGAACGTAAGAAACGATCCTGACACCGATGAAATGTGATGTAGCTACGAAAGTCCATCTGCGCATGAGCAAGCTAAAATCTGACCTCAAGATAGAAAGAAAACCGAAATCGCAAGTGTGTTGTTGAGGGGGATTGGTAACTTTTGGGTCTAGGATATCTACAGGTTTCACCCCATCGTGTTATACATCATTTTTAAGTTCCTGTATCGGAGGGTGATGATCAAGTGGAAGCCAAATTTCGCCAAGACGTTGAGAAAGATGCACAGCATTAAAAGTTGCAAATGAGGAATAGAAAGACTACCGTAACACTAACCTATCATTTCTTACGTAACTCTCTCTCTCTCTCTCGCTGTGCTTTCATCTCTCTTTCTTTCTCCATTCGCCCACATGCAGATAGGAATTGTTGGCAGGCAATTATGCCAGTTTCGCCCAACGTCGAGTTTTGGGGTTGGACAGGGTGGCAATCACATGGACATACGTCAACGAAATAAAATGTATATAATTTGAGCAGTTTTTATAACATAAATTTTCATATTGAGTTATTGATCAGGTGTCCGCGGGCCGCATGAAATGCATGTGTGGGCCACGGCTCTAGGCCACTTGACTGCAACACATAGGCACCAAAGCAGTAAAACACCCTAGTTCATGTAAACAAGTAATTATGGAATACCCAAGATACCTTATCAAATGATCATATTTTATTCATGATTTATACAAACGATATGTTAAATACCAAAGATCTCAAGCATAATGTTATTTATTAACATCTGGGTGAAACCATGTTATGATTTTATCAACGAATGAAGACGTTGGAGAGGAAATGGATGCACGTTATTACAGCGTTATTAAATAACACAGATAGGGTTTTTTTTTTTTGTTATTTTGCGTAGGTAGATAAAGTCTGAAATCAAATCCTGGAGAATATTATGCCGGAATTTCTTGTTTTTCTGTATACAGATTTGGATTCACTTAATATCTGATGTCAATCAAAGTGCCGTTTCAGGAGTCCAGAAGCGATTGTTTTGGACTCGTTGAGCGTAACTCGTTTCCATAATGAAGTTGCAGTGTCTCGCCCTCCCACACACATTGTGCATATCATTGCGCATATCAAGCAGTTTGCTGAGAAATCATCTAACAATTAGGCCAGTAATGATCTGCCAATTTCATTAAATGATTTGATTATTATTTTTCAAGCAGCTGTTGAGAAGAATGAATTTTTTTTTAATGACACTACAAAAAATTTCCTGAAATTCACGAGCCATTTTCCGTTATTCCTGTTAATATCTCTTCCGTTAACAATGGAAAATTGCCGTTTTTTAAAAGGCTTTATCAGAAATTTCTGAATTTTCAGAGAACCTTGTGATTACGTCCGTATAATAACATAAAATTCCTGTTCTCACTTTTCCCATATCCATAGCACACGGAAAATTACCGGTAGTGACCAGGGCCTGATTTACACAGAATCGGGCCTTAGGCACACCACAAGATGAGGCCCCCACCCATCCACATTCTTGAAAGTGTAAGTACATTTCTTACGACTCATTTTTTTTTTTTTTTAATTGGAGGTTTAGCGACCGCCGTGAGCAATTCAATGGGCTATAAGCAGTCGCCATCCCTAATTTAGGGTCACAGGTTCCAGGGAAGGGAGAGAGCCAGTTCCGTTACACAAAGCAATATCCATGCCTCACTGGGATTCGAACCCGGACCCTTTCGGATGAATGAACAGAGACTATCGCTAAGACCATTGCGCCACCGGGGCGGCGACTGAATGTTATCAATTAATTTAAAAGTTCATTTAATAAGTGAGACACTGTGCGGGGAAAAATAGGAAATAATATCTACTTTTATTAAATCTTAATATTAGCAAGGGAATTCACACTTGAAAATGGAGACGGGTAAGTAAAACACTATTTAATAGTTTAGTATTGCTATATTCGCATGTGACGTACTACAGAGATGAAAACATGTGTTAAGACGACAAATCTGCAGCGAGACATTCTGTCCGCGTAGTTCAGTTGGGAGAGCGACTTACTCCGGAGTGAGGGAACACGGACAAACTGCATTTTCACATTGGCGCCCGATTCTGGAATATGGATCCACTGCCCGTTGGGTTCTTCGAAAAATTTGTGATGTTTGTTCCACACACTGTTTGGAATTAATGAAAAATTCCTACTTCGCTTCAAAGATAAAAAAAAAAAAATATATATATATATTTTTTTTGATTGGAGGTTCAACGACCACCGTGAGCAACTCAATGGGCTATAAGCAGTCGCCCGTCCCTAATTTAGGGTCACTGGTTTTAGGGAAGGGAGAGAGCCAGTGCCATAAGACAAACACAACATCCATGCCTCACCGGGATTCGAACCCGGACCCCTTTCGGACGAATGATCAGAGGCCATCGCTTAGACCACTGCGCCACCGGGGCGGCGAAAAAAAAAAGAATTAAGAGGGAGATTATGGGACGTACTACAGAGGTGAAGTGATGTGTTAAGACGACAAATCTGCAGCGAGACATTCTGTCCGCGTAGTTCAGTTGGGAAAGCGACTTACTCCGGACTGAGGGAACGTGGGTTCAATGCCCATCGCGGACAACCTTGCGTTTTCACACGAATTTAATTCTTAACTCAAATATACACAGATGTTAAGTTATTTATCCCTTTTTCATTTTATTTTTAACCGATGAACATTATTTTGACTTGGTACAAACTGATTTGGGGGGGAGCAAGGTGAACTTTCATGTAGCTGATTAATCACCTGCGACGTGTTCAATGTTATAGTAGAATAATTCTATTAACAGAGGAATGATACCTAGATTTGAGCTAACATGCATAACTGGATAATTCCCACACTCATGCTGAAAGAACATTATTCAGCCCATTAAGTCACTTAATTCAGCCCCAGGCAATTTTAAAATCTGATACTTTACAATATGAAATACTCAAAGCTTTTACAAAGTGTCTTAGCAATGCAAAACCTCTCGAGGTGTATACTAAGAGGAAGACAGCACATTTACTTTTCATCTGCAAGTTTCAGATGAAAGTGAAACGGCATGATGTCACTGAACTGCAGTTGAAATGAGGTGATAGTAAAAGAGCCTAGTAAACACACCAATATTAATCTTCATTTCAGGAAACCCCCCTCCCACGAATGTTTTTGCCATTCATAATAAATTAATAAAAAAGCATAATTTTTTTTGTTTCCCATTGTAGGCTCCTGCTCCATTGTTTTGCATTGGGGCTCCCTAAAATGCGAGGCACCAGGACCTGGTAGTGACAGAGGTTCGCGAGGAAACTTGTGGTACAGTTAAACATTAAATTTCAATCGTCTGTTAGTGGACCTGATTTTGAGGTTCAGCAACAAGATTGGTTATTGTGGGCAGTAAATCGCATGATATTAAGATTATTATGGCAACATATGTCTGTCCAACCCAGCTTGTCAACCTAGTATTGTATATTGTGAGAAACGGGTATCGTTCACTTGATCAAAAGGTCACTTGACCGAAAATCACTTGATCGAAAGGTACATTTCACCAAAAGGTCACTTCACCTAAAAGTTCATTTAATCGAAAGGACATTTGATCGAAAAGTTCATTTCACCGAACTTTACCTAGAAGTCCATTATATCGAAAGATCATTTCACCGAATGGTCAGTTTATCGAAAACTTAGAATTTTGTTGTTAGAGATCTGTTGGAGTGTGGTGCGGAATTTTGAAAAACTGGCCACCATTATCGGATTGTACAAAAATAATAATAATAATAATTTCTATGAAACACCTCTCCGTAGGTAGGTCTTTTGAAATATAACATTAAAATAGGCCTAAACCGTGACCTAGGAACCTAAATTTGATTCTTTTTGCCTAAATAAATGTGCAACATCATTAACTTGACTTTTTATGTAAACCTTATGAACATGAATTCACACGATTAAAATTGGGTAAAAAGGCCTAAGCCAATGCCTAGGGACCAAAAGACCGAAACCAAGGAAGGCCTGAATGAAAATTGATTCTTTTTGCCTGAAAAAATGTGCAACATTATTAATTTTACTTTTTATGTAAACCTTATGAACCTGAGCATTGAACATGACTTTTACGTAAACCTTATGAGCATGATTAAAATTTGCTAAAAAGACCTAAGCCGATGCCTAGGGACTTAAAATTAATTATTTTTGTCTTAAAACTAAATCTTTGCGTTCTCTGTGACACGAAGAAATCAAAAGTGCTATTTGAGTAGGATCCCCTAACGTTTCGGTGGTATGACCTTTCAATGAATTTGCACCATGCTTCAACAGATCTAACTAAATAACTAACTTCAACAGATCCTGTAATGAAATCTAAAGTTTTCGATAAACTGATCCTTCGGTGAAATGACCTTTCGATGAAATGAACTTTTAGGTAAAGAGACCATTCGGTGAAATTAACTTTTCGATAAAGTAACCCTTCGATGATATGTACCTTTCGATCAAGTGACCCTTCGGTGAAATGAACGTTTCGATCAAGTGATCTTTCGGTGAAACAATCTTTTCGGTGAAGTGATTTCAGTCAAGTGACCCTTCGGTGAAGTAAACGTCGGGCAAATGAACCAGACCCGTGAGAAACGTGTATTTGAAGTGTTGTACAGGCAGTGTGTTTAAGCTGTCGCTCGCATTTTCGCCAAATCGCGATAAAGACGGTAATTTAACGACAAAAAGTCCCCACTGAGTCTCCAAAAGCGAATCTTTCCAATCTTTTTTTTTTTTTCGTCATCTCGCCCACATCTGCTTCGCCTTTCCCTTGTTTGTCATCCCTGTCATTTTTTCTTCTTCTTATCGCTGCTTCGCTCCGCCTACCTGGTTTCTTTTCCCGTCGTCGCGCCCACCCCTAGCTTCGCCCTTGCGGCTTTTTTTATCCCCGTTATTTCTTCGTTCCGTCATCGCTGCTTTATTTACCCTGCCGACCTGGCATCGTTGCCCGTCATTTTTTCTTTCCGTTTCGCTGTCGCACACAGCTCCGCCCTGTTGTAATTTTTCCATTCCCGTTGTCTTTTCGGAAAAGCACCGGTGAGCCACGAGAGCACTTTTCGCAAGGGCTTTGCATCGAAAAATAAGGAAAGAGGCGTTTCGTTTGTTTCTTTGGCGGTTCACCGCCGCAGCAGCAACCGCGGGAGCAGCCTGCGCCGTTGCGGTTCGGTTCAGCCGGTAGGTCTGTGTGTCGTCGGTTTTGATTTTGCTCAGTCCTGGTCTTCGTATACATTTTCACAAACTGCATGCATCAGCAAATGTCTTTTACAAAACTAAAAGTGCAAAAGCCCATATGTTTTTTTTTATTCTTGAATTATATTTGAAGTATTAAATTTTATTTACCCAATGCATTGTGAATGTATTTTCATACGTAAATATAGCAAGAAATAGAACCGAAAATCTGGCTATTCTGCATAGCATTTTGCTACAACTTTTGCTGACAAAATAGCCAAATTGCTACAAGAAAAGAAAAACTCTTGCTTTAACACTTTTTACAGGTGATTTTGTGATGTCTATGTATCAGTCTGTGAGTCGCTTAACATTATGATAACTATAAAGAATAAATTTTATATTGAGGGGTTCTGTGAGATAATACCATGAAGCAGTATACTTCACTTTTTCTTAAACGCAATTGAAGTCCTTGTCAGTTTTAAAAAATAAAAAGTTCCAAAACATTCTGTTGCTTCGAAAAATCATAATGAAAAATTATGTATTTTGTGTGAAGTCTTCCTATATAAAAAAAAAATATTATAAACCTATCCAGAGAAATAATAAGCTCTTACAGAAAATAATATGACAAATTAATCCTCATTCATAGTGGAAAACATTTCACTATAGCTCAATTCCAGTTCCCTTTGTTTCTACCTTAAGTGTGATTGGGTGGTAAGTGTCTTCCTAGCTCAGTCAGCAGCGAGTCGTACTTGCGTGCAGTACGATAACCATTTCTATCGCGAGCTCTAGGCCTGGCGATAGAAAGGACTATCTTCACTTCGTAAGTCAGTTCAGTGCGTTTGGTGCATTAATTGTTGAATGTGTCACTCAACCAGGGTGAAAACAAAGTGGGAGAAGAAGTTTCTTCTGTGTAGGGACTGAAAAAGTCAAAATCGAAGGTTTTGGAAACTCGGGAAATTTCTGTATAAAAACTGAAGTAGTGACAACGGAAATTTTATCAAAGTACTGAAGTTTCCGTTGTTAGAAACGAAAACTTTTCAAATCGGAAATTTCGTTTAAAAGTCGGAGATCTATCGGCAACTTTACTGCACGTGTTTTTCAGGGATTTTTCGTGAATTCACACTACTTATTTTTTAATATGTTGTTACTACATTTTTCCATTCCTGGCAAATGAAACGATGCTAAATTGGTATTATCGTTAAGTAAATGTGGGTTAATTACACATTCTTTCAAGTGCACACAAATGAAATTCTCCTTTTCGCATTGGCAGTTTAAGGACCGCTTGAAAGTCTTATCTCTCACGAAACCTTCTCCTTCTTGGAAATATCCGTATTTAATTGTCCAACCAGAAATTTGCACACTTCGTAAAACTGTAAATGGCTCGTCAAAGTGTTCTGAAGCATAATAAAAGAAGCACTTCATTGCCTTGCCGTAAAGATGCGACGTGGAAATTAAGCACTAGACTTATAGCACAAGAACGTAAATTGTGAAGGATGTGTAACTCCTCAAAACGCATATTGAGATCCGGATTCTACTAACAACAAATGATGTACAGCCTGAGAAAAATTTCCTAGAAGTTGGAAACTTAAGTGCTTAAACAATTTTTCAGAGTTACAGTTTCTAGTGATCACCTCTGCCACTTACTTATCTCTCCCGAAACCTACTTATGAGCGCTCCTTCCGTCGATGAGGGAAAACTCCAGTCTTTCCCACACAAAATTTTTCAAGATGAGTTTGTCTCCGTTACTGAGGTAAAGCAAACTGAATTTATATAGTATTACACATGTAATATATATCATCATCAGCAGCAGCATTCATTTTCAATCCACTGCTGGATGAAGGTCTCCCCAAGCTTCTTCCACAAATCTCTGTCTCGAACAATTCTCTTCTATGTCATTCCAGCATACTTTCGAATTTCATCTACGTAATCTTATTCTGGGTATTTTCCATCCCTTGGCACCCACTTTTGCGTATGAATTGTCTAACGATGGACAGTTCTTCCAGCAGCATGCCCAGCCCGTTCCACTTGATGGTCTTTGATCATGGTGTCATCTACTTCTGTTACTATTCCGATCCATGAGGGTTTTTTTACCTATCTTTCTTGGTTACACGAAGCGTTTATCTCTCCATGCTTCTTTGAGTTCCACCTTTCTTCGTTACACGAGCGTTTATCGCTCCATGCTTCTTTGAGTTCTATCTTTCTTGATTACACCAACCGTGTATCTCGCCATGTTTTCTTTGAGTTCTATATTTCTTGGTTACACCAAGTGTTTATCTTTCCATGCTTCAAAACCACTCAAATGACTACCGTCTGTGCACGATTAAAATAAGAGTAAGAACCTATAAAACCTTTAATGGCTATAGATAAAACCTTACGTAAGACTTTTCGGATCGTAAAATACGAACCATCATCAGATGTTACAAGTGCTGGCAATACACAATACATATATATATACGCAACGGGAACAGCCCTTTAATATAAATATAAATATAAATATATATTTTGTGTATTGCCAGCACTTGTAACATCTGATGATGGTTCGTATTTTACGATCCGAAAAGTCTTACGTAAGGTTTTATCTATAGCCATTAAAGGTTTTATAGGTTCTTACTCTTATTTTAATCGTGCACAGACGGTAGTCATTTGAGTGGTTTTGATTAAGTTGGCACGAATAGTTTTTTTTTTTTTTTTTTTTGGACATCTCCATGCTTCTTTGAATTGTTTGCATCCTGTACGTATTTTTAGTGAAGATCCACCCACGTCTCTGATCCATAAATAAAAACTGGAAGGATGTATTAATGAAACATTTTTATTTTAAGACATAATGTTTAATTGTTCTTGAAAAGTGCATTGTTTCTTACAATTGTACTTTAGCCAAGTTTTGTAGGCTTATTAATTTCGTCTTTAATGTGCAGCCTTCGCGTAACGTAAGTTTTTCATGGTAGATATAATGTCACATAAATATAGTAAGACATGGTAATCACTTAATTGCTTCAAGTCGAACCTACAATGGAAGGTGAGGCAAAGCAGGAGCTCGAACCAGCATCCTTCTGCTCTGGAGCCGAATGCTTTCCCAATTAAGCTTCACCGACGGAATTTATCGCTGCAACAATACCGTCTTGACATGTGTGCTTCACCTCTATAGTACGTCACATATACCCTCCCCCTTCAGAAAGGGCTGGAACGGAATCACTAGTTTCTGGGCCAGCCGGCAAACCATGCGTGAAGTAGTTCCCTAAAGAAGAAGGAATTCTTATTAATTCCAGACAATGTCTGGAAGAATCATCATACTTTTTTTTTCTGAAGCTTTGAAAGAATTCTTTTTAATTTTAAATGATATATGAAAGGAACATCACACATTTTTCGAAGAATCAACAGCCAGTAGATCTAATATATCCACAATCCGGCGCCAATATGAAAACTCAAATCTTTCGGTGACGAGTATAGAATCCTTCTGCTCCGGAGCCGAATGCTTTCCCAGTTAAGGTACGTCGACGGAATTTATTGCAGCAACATTGCCGTCTTGACATGTGCTTCATCCTGTAGTACGTCACAAAGGATATTTTCACGATCACAATAAAAATTCTTGTTTTAGCTTCAGTATTCATCTTACGTTGAGTAATGTCTATTAAAAGTTTTGCTTTGACTTTTCGAAAAGAGAACTGAACATGAAAAGAAGAACCTATACCGCATATTATCATTTTCAGTTCCATTTTCCTTAAAAAACGCACGCACGCACGCACACATGGAACAGTGCTGAGACGGGCAGAGCCGGGCCCGAACCGGGCTCGGGCTCTGACAGAGGAAAAGAATTTTCTTTTTTTTTAAATGTGATTTTGTGTGAATTAGCACATCAGACTTTTTTTACACTTTTAGTTGTTAAATAGAATTCTTCGGCAACTGGGTCTGAATGGGGAGTGGTAACTTGGCCGGACTATTCATTCCGGGCTTGGGTACAAATACCACATGAATTATTGAATTTCTGCGAAAGAAAAGTTCCTTTAAGAACTATAGATAGTAGACAGCAAGCTGACGAAATTTTGCTCCCTACCTCAACTGGGCAGCTCTATGCTAATTGCTAATTTTATTGAGCAACGTACAATATAGATTGTTGTGCCTTCCGATTTTTCCTGATACCCAGCCCCCGAAACATTTCAGGAAGAAATGAATGGTCATGATACGTATATTCATCTCTTCCCCACTCCGCAATTGAGAAAGACATTGGTTAATTGCACTGGGAGTAAAGAGTGGAAGTCTGGAAGACGATATTTCTTTTTAATGCCTAAACAGGTTAATGATAGTTTTCGGGTTCGTTCGGGCCCGGGCTTTATCTTGCAATACAAAATTCGGGCTCGGGAAGGCTCAGGCTGACATACTTCGGGCTCGGACGGGCTCGGGCTGTTAAAATTGAGCCCGAACTCAGCTCTGACATGGAACTGCTCAAAAATACTTTCCGTACGTTCAGTTTAACAGCTGATATTTTTCGTAAATGCAACCAGGAATAAAACTCCGAAGTCTTGCTGCAGTAGGAATGAATGATTGAAAAGATCATTCGTGACTACGTAAAAACCGATTGGTTAGCCTTTTCAATGATAGTGTTTATATACACTGAATATATGATACACACAAATTCAATTACGTTGTCATCAGCGGTGTTCAAGGATCAGAGACTGAAACTTCCATACATCAATGAAACAAGGATCCGCAAAAGCACTATCTGATAAAACGTACCCGGCAGTTTCCTGTTGACAAACTTCCTATAATAGGAAATGAATCAATATCGAGTTGGTCCACTCCTTTTTATGCTACCCTTTACGGCTATCGATGGGAAGGCTCTCCACTAGATTTTGGTACGTTTCTGCGAGAATTGCCTTCCACTCTGCCACAAGAGCGTTAGTCACGTCGGTCACCGATGTAGAGCGATTCGGCCCAAAGGTGTTCTATGGGGTTGAGATCGGCGCAGGCCAGTCAAGTTCTTCCACATCTAATTCCTGAACGGACCTCACTTTGTGGACGGGGCATTAAGTTGTTGGTAACGGAAAGGGCTTGACCGAACTGTTGCCACAATGCTGAGAGCACAGAATTGTTGAGAATGTCATAACAGGCCGCAGTGTTAAGATTCCATGGCAATGGAATTAGGGGACCCAGCTCAAACCACGAAAAATTGCTTCGGAGCACAATACCTCCTCCACCAAACTTTACAGCTGGTATAACACCGCCAGGCCGATAGTATTCACCCGACGCTCAGACTCATCCGTCAAACTGCTAGATGATGAACCATGAATTATTAACTCCAGAGTCCACTGGGGCTAAGTTTCGCACCACTCTACCTAACGCTTGGTGTTGATTTTGCTGATGTTAGGCTTGTATACAGCTACTCGGTCACGGAAATCTACTCCCTTCAGCAATCGACGAACCGTTATGGTGCTGGCGTTGCTTCTAGAGGTATTTTAGAATTCGGTGGTGAGTGTTGCAACCGAGAACAGGCAATTTTGCCGCACCACACGCTTCAGCACTTGGCCTCTCGTTTTACGTGGCCTTCGAGGTCGCGATTGTGCTGTTGTCGCTTGTAGGTATTTCCTCGTCACAATAACATTACTTTCAGGTGATCGGAGCAGCAAAGCAGAAATTTCTGGAACTAACTTGTTGCTAAGATAGCATCTTATGCCCGTGTCAGGTTGAAAGCCACTGAGCTCTGCGATACGGCCCATTCTAATGCTTGTATGTGATGTTTTCCAGGCCACTTGCGGGTTTTTATACCTCCCTGAGGCTGGACTGTTATGTTTGCCAGGCCATTTTCGTCTTTTTATACCTCCGTGGGACTGAACTGTTATATTTTTCAGGCCACTTGCGTCTTTTTATACCTCCGTGGGACTGAACTGTTATGTTTGCCAGGCCACTTGCGTCTTTTTATATCTCCATGAGACTGGACTGTTATGTTTGCCAGGCCACTTGCGTCTTTTTATACTTCCATGGGACTGGACTGGGATGTTTGCTAGGCCACTTGCGTCTTTTTATGCCTCCGTGGGACTAGACTGTGATGTTTGCCAGGCCACTTGCGTCTTTTTATACCTCCATGAGACTGGACTGTTATGTTTGCCAGGCCATTTGCGTCTTTTTATACCTCCGTGGGACTGAACTGTGATGTTCGCCAGTCCACTTGCATCTGTTTATACCTCCGTGGAACTGGACTGTGATGTTTGCCAGGCCACTAGCGTCTTTTTATACCTCCATGGGACTGGACTGTGATGTTTGCCAGGCCACGCGTCTTTTTATACCTCTGTGGGACTGGACTGTCATGTTTGCAAGGCCACTTGCGTCTTTTTATACCTCCATGGGTCTGGACTGAGATGTTTATGGGCAAATCTAGTGCTCAAAATGGGCCGGATACTTTAGATTATATATGAGGGTGTTGATCACAGTTTTTTGTTTCGAAGTTTAATGACCTAATTACATCCCTAGTTTAAAGCAGCTGGTTCCAGGAAGGAGGAAAAAGTCTGTGTCATGCAACAGGTACATCACTTGCCTTGGGGGGCAGTCAAGCCCCGCCCCAACTCGGACTACTTGACTATTGGACTATTTAAAAGATTTTTAATTCATCCAACACTCAATGAAAAGGAAAATCTGGTAGTGTGATTGGTTAACATATGTTTCGCCCGTTATCGTTACTTCTCAAGGTTTCCCCACGAAGTTTTGTGGGTGTATTGTGTCGAGTGTAGCAGTCATCAGCAGGAATGTCATACGTCACATGATAATCATTTTGTCCACGGGTGTGACTTCAAGATTTCACTAGTATCATCATTATGAAATACAAGGCACGGCCACTGTTCACACGTCAGTTTTCGAGCCTGCAGCGTTTTTACATAATTTTCTACAACCAAAGGTGCATAAGTAGAACTTGAACGACCACCGGAGTATCTCTCGCTTAATCAACTCTATCATTTATCATGTGCAATCTCACATTTTACGAGCTTCCTTCCGCATCTGCCAAACTCCTATCTCTTAGGCAACGAATTATCTATCCATGCAAACAAATATCTTTCCGAGGTAAATTTTCCAGATTAAAGCTCCCAACTGAATCGATACTACATGATGAGGATTTGATTGAAACATAATAGCGTATGGTGGGTGGTCGGTTAAATGTGAGGAGGCGAGCGATGGCTGTAATAATTGCAATGGATCTGACATCGGCTGCAATTCAAGGAACCCTTGCAGCACCTCAGATTTCTCACCTTACCTTAACACCTCCCCAGACTGCCATCCCCTCTTTCCTTCCCTCATCTGAACCCACCCCTCTGGCACAAGACTCTCTTTATATTTTCTCTCCTTAGAGCTCGCTTTCTCCCGCCTCAGGGAAGAGACCTCTTTCTCTCAAATTGAGTTATCAGCAGCGCGCAGTTTTCCAATGAAGCACCCCGCTAGGCCACACAGATTCAATTCCACTTCGCTTTCTGAGGAGGAGGTGGAGGAAGGGGGAAAGCTGTCGTCTGGGAGGGTACGAGGAAAAGAAGACGAAGAGGAGGAGGGAGAGACGTCCAAGTTCAACTTTTATCTATTCCTTGCCTTTCCTTCATTTCACAACTCGACGAGTAGAAGAAAGAAAAATGCAATTTCGCCCGTCGTATAACTCCGTGTGTGTGTCATACGTATATGAACAAGAAAAATTCCAGTCGAGCGTATTGATTGGACACCGGCTACAGAGAGGCATTTGATACATTAAGCAATAGCTTCAAGAGCTCCAGGACAACAAATCTAAAAGAAAGGCGGCATTCGATGCGGTCACTTTACAAAGAATTTGAAATGGAGCGCTCTCTTATTTTGATTGGAACTATCTACAAAGTAAACTCACATTTTGCGAGCTTGTTTCTGGAATATTATTTGCAAATGTGAACAAAAATGCCATTAGGAAGAGGAGGATTTCGCTTTTAGGAGGAATTGGTCAAATGACAACGGTCGGACTTCAATAAAACAAAATAATCAACTCTCATAAATACACTGCTCAAGCACATGAAGATAATTATCCAAATCATTTATGATGATTACGTTTAAATTACTGTGATTTTAAAGTTTACGTGCTTAAATATGTGTCTCTGCTAATATTCCTAATGAACTTCGTGAACATAAATCACAGTTGGTCAAAATTACAACAAAACGGCCAGGGAAAGAATCAACTTGATAACTTGCAGAACAGTTCCACGCCTTTGATTTGTCTATCACTGTAACGTCAGGCCACTCATCCACTACAGAGGATGTTTACACATTTTTAGAACGATTTTCTAGCAATATAATTAATATTTAAAAAAATATTTCTTTCTTCAATGTTCTATCTGACAGCCCTTAACACTGAACTATGAACCTACATCTAAAGTTCTAGGATAGCAGGGAATTTCTTAAAATTGGTAGTGGTATTTTATTCCACTCCTCTTCCATAGTCCAATCATTGTTTCTATGACGATGTAAATGTATCCGTCATTTTTATGCCAGGGGCGGGATTCGAATCCACAACTCTCGGCTCCGGAGCTCCGAGTGTTATCCACTATACTACACTGGCATGTAGCTCTCACTGTTATCTGCCTTTATCTTATGTACGTCCTGGGGGGAAGGAACGTCACACTGCTTTCAGAAAGCGCTCTTTACAGCAGTCCGAAGGCACAATAGTCCATCGGTGACAGATCAGGGGACTTTGAAGGAATATGAACAAATATTCCTTCAAAGTCCCCTGATACCAGTTTTTCTCCCTTTTTTTTTTTTTTTTTTTTTTTAATTTCAAGAAATAGAGTAGTAGATTTGGATGTATGACTGGTGGCCTTATCCTGATGGGAGTTCTATTCTTTGAATGTTCTGTGGATAGAGGAATGGTATTTCCTCTTTAAATATACTTGAATTAAAACATTATTTTGGTAATATGTAGAATTGATTTTTTTCTTCAATTTTTTTTTACTTTAATTTCCCATTGCATGAGAAATGCGCAATAATAATGAATACTTTACTGAAACTTTTCTAGGAGCCAAGTTTATAAATCTTTTTCTGCTCTTTTACGATAGCAAATCGATTTTTTTTTTGTTACAGTCGTTTAGGTAGATCCATGCTTAATCAATAGTCACATGTGACGTACTACAGAGGTGAAAACACGTGTCAAGACGACAAATCTGAAGCGAGACATTCTGTCCGCGTAGCTCAGTTGGGAGAGCGACTTACTCCGGAGTGAGGTTACACGGACAAACTTGTGTTTTCACACACAATAAATTTACATCTGTCTTGGGCCAAGTGATTTTCATAAAAAAATAGTCTACACTGTATCCTGTGCTCCGCCATGTGCTTAAACAAAAGGCGGTGAACATTATTATTATTGTTTTTCCAGATTCCAATCTTTATTTATTACCTTGTTTACAGTTGGTACTGATATTTTTAACAACTTTGCGATTGCTCTTTAGGTCGGTGGCTTTTCTTTTAAGACCAGAGACCTTACTTTTGAAATAGTCGTAAAAATAGGTAACTTCTTTGGATATTTATTTGGTGTTCTTTTTACTGTTAAAAGCATGTTTGGCGATTTTCTCCTGTATTATTAATAATATTGTTTATTTTACATTTAGAAATGTTAATTCTATGATTTCACAGCGTTTTTTAATAACAGAATGCAAATATTTTTCTTCGTAAAGAGCAAAAACGTAACCTCTGTCCACCACATGTTTACGTGCGCCATTTTCTTAGCAGACGATATTTAACTGCAGCAGATGTTTCTTTCGTGTTCATCTAACACGCTGTTGCCAGTTTCAATTATTTAAACTTCGTTTATTTTCTATAATTTCTTGAAAAATGTTCTAAAAATGTGTGAACACCCTCTGCATATTCATCAATGATTATATTTGTTCGGCGATCACACCCATCTTAGTAAATTGTTTGACAATCGCCTTGAAGAATCTACAGAATCATTGTCGTATGTAAAGTTCCCGACAAATCCACATCAACTACAGTAGAACCCGTTTACAATGACCGCGTATTTGACGAGATCTCGGATTTAACAAGCAAAACAGAAACTTTTGTTTAGCATAATGTTAATTCAAAGCTAATTTGATTGTTTTGAAGGATCAAAATTTCATGAAGTCCCCGAATTTAACAAGGCAGAGAAAATATGCTGCGTACTGTTATGTAATAGAGGATCAGAAATGGTGGTATACAGGACGAAATTGCAACAGCTCAGGGAAATCCTTGTGTACTAGTGCAAGAATTTGTTTAAAAATGGAATGTGGAGGAGTACACCAAATGCTGTACAAAACAGTCGTGCAAAAGTCTACCCTCCGCCACCCACTCCAATGCCTTGGAAGTATGATGTCAGCAGAGTTGAAAATAGGGGACTTACTTCGAGTAAGTAAGTAAAAAGAGAATAGGTGGGGTTCACGCACAAGTAAGTGAATTTCTTGGCAATCATTGCAGAGGGGGTGGGAAGGTAAACGGATGGGGATGTCGCCGGAGGGGAAGCAGGAGATAATAAATCTTGAAATTGTGTCTATTACCCCTTTCACCCTCCAAGTGAGCGTTGCATTGGGAGAATCAGTATTGCTTTCCTTTCATGTGTGTTCTGTAGTTAAACAGAGGTACTCTCACGTCGCCATCAAGTTCAATATATTTGAAACCTTTAATAAATTAACTATACTACTAATGTAGTTAATTAATTAAGTCTTTCAAATACAATATATTCAATTGTTATGAATATATTGTATTATGACTTTTGGTTGCTGAATACGAAAAGGACATTTAAAATTGCCGATTTGCTCACATTTTTAAATTATGTTACCATGAGAATGCGGACGTAATTTAAAACTATGGTTTCAAATTACACTCACGGACATTGAAATTTGCGTACCTAGAAGAAAACATGCTACAACCACGAAACTTTGCAAATAGCTAGAGTGCGTGCTGGTATGCAAATGATCCACGTTTGGTGCGATTGCGCATGACAGCGCACCCTGTGGTGGCGCTGCATGCACGAACCGGAAGCCTCGTAAACCGGCGTGTAGTCGATGCCTCATGAAAGCGAAAAGCACCGGCTGACGCAAGCAAGAGTACAGAGTGACAAGAATGCCGGGCAGACGCCAGAAACGTCGATTTACGCAACTTACAGACTTTCAGAGAGGCCTGATCATCGGGCTGAAAACCGCAGGGTGGTCGGGTCGCCGTATCTCCCGCCACGCGGATCGTTCTGACCCTACCACCCGACTGTGTTGGGAGCAGTGGACACGTGACGGCACTGCCACATGGCGGAGCGGCTCCGGTCGGACCAGGAGGACCACCGGTAGAGAGGATCGACGGATCGTGCGCCGGGCACGAACGGATGCTACGAGGACTCGGTCCACTATACAGGCAGATGTAGTGGCTTCTGTGTGCCCACGAACCATTTTCCGATGCCTTACGGAAGCGAATCTGCGATCCCAGCGTCACTTACGTGTGCTGTCATACGTGTAAAAAAAGGTTTTCTACGTGACACGTAAATTACGCGTAAAAAACGCGTAAAAATACGTAAAAAACGTGTAAAATATGTAACAAAATTAAAAAAAAACCATGGCTTTGTGCTGTTAATTAACTGGCTATGTAATCTTTGTGCTGTTAATTAACTTTCTATCAGTATCGAGAAAAATCTGGAAAGTTTGGAGCGCTTATGAAGAAGGGTGCTAAATCACCACGGGCATTCTGGTACTTCGCCAGTCGGCACAATAAGGAGTTGTCAGCAGTTGCTTTGAAGTTAATCAACATCCCAGCATCTTCAGCCCAACTTGAAAGACTTTTCTCTAATTGGTCTTTTGCCCATAATACTACAAGAAACCGGCTCAGCTTCGAACGTTCGAAGAAATTGGTTTAAATATATTATACTCTTAAGTTACAAGATCATAACAGTGAGGATTATTAGTGTGATTAAGTGTGTGTGAGAACTGAGGGTGACAATTATAAACATTTAAAGAGTTACATTTAAAACAAGTAGTTTAATGTTTTGTCAAATCTACAGTTTTTTTCCTTCAAAGGTATAAGTATAGTGCAATCAATATGAAAAACGTTTAGAGTTTTAAAAGTGTAGAATTATGATTTTGAAGTGTACACCTGGATAACATGTCAAACACAAATAGTATTAAATAAAAATGTACAATATTTTGTATTATAGACATGCCATTGACATTCATGTCAACATATTATCTTTGGTGAACAAACTGAACATAAAATTGTTTATTTTATAGAATTACATAAATATTAAAATACGCTCTACGAATTTGAAGCTGTTAATAAAATCTTGAATTCTATTCAATGTGCATTGTGATTTTTATCAATGCTAGTGCAAGAGGTAGATTATTTTCTCCATTTTTAATATACAAGAAAGAACAGATACATTATAATTTCTAAAACGAAATCTGTCAATATGTGGCTGAGCTGTATGAACATTAAGAGAATAATGATTTCGTAGTGAAATACACAGTGCCTCAAGGAATTTTTAAGACTGGGTCTGTAAAATGAAATAGAAACAAGAAATTATAATTTGTTTTGGTTTGTTATTCAAAATAAGTCCCTCCGGCTTCAATACACTTGTTACAGCGATTTAATAATGAGTCGAATGCCTGTTCCAGTTCGCTTTGCGGAATTGCCTCCAAAGCACGCGTCGAAGCTGTTTGTATGCTCGAAATATCATCAAAATAACACCCTTTTAACGTCATTTTAAGTTTTGGGAACAAAGAAAAGTTGCAGGTGCTAAATCAAGCGAACAGACGTTATTTTTCGCCAAAAATCTACGAACAAGAAGTGAGGTGTGACTGGGTGCATTATCGTGCAACAAACACCAACTGTTTTCATCTCGATATTCTGGACGAATGCGACGAATTCTGCCCATCAAACGCCTGAAAACATTTAAATAAAACTCACCAGCAATTGTTTGTCCACTTGGAACAAATTCTGCGTGGATAATACCCTTACTATCGAAGAATGTAATGAGCATTGTTTTGGTTTTCGATGGAACTTTTCTTGTTTTTTTGGCTAGTGGTGATTTTTTTGACTTCCATTCCGCACTTTGTCGCTTTGTCTAAGGATCATATTGAAAATACCATGTTTCATCACCTGTAACAATCGATTTTAAGAAGTTTGGATCATTTTCAGCGGCTGAAATGATGTCTCCGCAATGTGCACTTCTCCTTAATTTTTGTTCATTGGTTAACGTGTGTGGAAAAAATTTAGCACAGACTTTTGTTTTGCCCAAATCTTCATGCAGGATGGTTCGAATCGTTTTTTTGTTGATGTTTAAAGACTCTTCCATCATTCTTAGTGACGCACATCGATTGTTTGCCACGAAATCACGCACTTTTTCAATAATCTCAGGTGTCCTAGATGAACTTGGTCTTCCGGTATGCTTATCATCTTCTAGCGTCTCTCTTCCGTCCAAAAAACATTTGTGCCACAGGAAAACATTTGATTTACTTAAACAAAACTCACCATAAACTTGTTTCATCATTTGGTACGTTTCCGAGGCACTGTTACCAAGTTTTGCATTAAATTTAATAACAGCCCTTTGTTCCATCTTAATAATTCAACATGAAAAATTTTTACTTCTCTAATGAACGCCCGTTTCGTTTGAGTTACTTTAACAATTGCGCAGTACTTTTGGCAGAAAGCAAGCAGATGGTCACGGTTTATAACGCATTCACGATTACACTGGTGGCGCCACCGTAGGCTGAAATCTAGCGCCAGTCTTAAAAATTCTTTGACGCACTGTGTATACAAGAAATTTTAAGTTTAAAATGTAATATAATTAAAGTGATTTTTATATCATATTATTTACACACACACATGAAAGAAAATTAGTTTCATACGTCTGCGTAAAAAACTGGTTTTCTACGCCAAGTAAATTACCTGTATATTACGCGTAATTTACGTAAATACGTAACGAGTAAATTACCTTGTCAACCCTGGCTGCCATTAACACCGGAACATCGCCGGCTCCGTGTGCAGTGGTGCCAGGCCACAGCGACGTGGACTGGCAACGTGTGGTTTTTAGCGATGAGACTGACGACGTGTGGTGTTTAGCGATGAGACTGACGGCGTGTGGTGTTTAGCGATGAGACTGACGACGTGTGGTGTTTAGCGATGAGTACAACTTCGTTTTGGGAACAGATGATCATCGTGTCTGGATGTGGAAGTCCCCGGGTACAATCCCAACCTCGTTATCGAGCGCCACACCACCCTCACTGCAGGCATTATGGTCTGTGGAGCCATTGCCTACGATAGCCGATCAGCTCTAGTAGTGGAACGTGGATCATTGACAGACCAGCGGTATGTGGATGAGATCCTACGGCCCCATGTGCTCCCATTCGTGGTCGGGATTCCGGGTGCGCTATACCAGGAGGATATTGCCCGCTCGCACACTGCTCGGGTTGCCCAGGACCACCTATGCCATGTCCAGACACTTCCATCGCCTGCCGTCTCCCCGGAAATGTCCCCCATAGAGCATGTGTGGGACCAGTTAAAACGCCAGCTGCCGCCGTGCTGCACTATCCGGGATTTGGAGCGCATCATCCAACACGTGTGGGCCAGTCTGCCGCAAGACAACATCAGGCGTCTGTTCGCCTCCATGCCGGACCGTATTGCCGCATGTATCACCGCACAAGACGGTGCGACTCGCTATTGAAGATGACCGGACTGCGTGCCACAGATCCCTCTGTAATTGTCCTGCAGCTCTGTTTTTGCCATCATGTGTATCATTCATCTGTATCATTACGTTCATAAAATATCAGTTCAAACCGATGCTTCCTTCTTGGAAGCATCGGTTTGTCCGCGAGTGTTTAATACTTACAGACATATATGCATATTATCACGTACGCATATTTTTACACAGTTTCACATAAAGATAGTAAATAGTAACACTGTACTCGTTATAAATTTAAATTTACATAAAGATATTTATTGTAGTAATTTTTTTGATTTCCACGTCTCTTTTCTGAGACGTTTGAGCAAAGGGCTTTCATGCGATTGCGCTACTTGCACCAAAGGGTAATTCACCACAGTATCCGACGTTCGGGGTGTTGTTATCGTGTGGTTAAGAATGTACCGTCGTACTAGCGCTCTCGGCTAACGCCTAACACAGAGGTGCACGTATTCTTGCAATACTTGACCACCATTTTTCGACGCTGTCCACGGTGATTTCAAAGAACCTAGCACATTTTTGTTCCTCTTATGTTAGTCACTGTTATCAAATCTTCAGTGTTAATCACACTCGAATGACGCCCCCCCCATTATCCTCGATCACCAGACCTCAACCCCATTGATAATGTATGGGACAAATTGGAAAGGTTTGTTCGAGCTCGCCAACCCCCACTAGCAACTATGAGTGCTCTGCGACAGGCGAACCTTACTTCATGAACGACAAAACCACCACTGTGTTTTCAGCACCTCATTGAGTGCAAGACGTCTCACTGCTGTTGTGAGGGGAAAAGATGCAGCAACACTTTATTAGGTAGGTGTATGTAGTAATTTGTTCATTCAGTACTGTATATTCGTAACGAATTAGTGGCAGCTCAGCGGAATTTATTAGCTGTTTTTCGCCGTTTCTAAGAAACTGAGGGACCCACCACGGTGATGAAGAAACTCTCATCTACAGACGAACCTTGTACGCGTAAAGTTTTAATTACGCACACGATTTCGTAGAAAATTTTAATAATCCGTATAGCAAGTGATAAAACTTAGTAATATAACAGAGGCTTGAAGAAAAATGTCCTACAAAATGAAATATGCTGGATTTAATTTCTTTACCTAACTGAAGAATTTAAAAATTTTAAAAATTCAAACTGAACTGCTGATTTAAATGGTTTCGTAACAGTATTTGTGTTTCTCTTTATTTAGTTAATCCTTTCAGTAGATTATCACAATTGATTTTTTGGCACGATCGAGCAGAATAAATTTTATCAGCAGCTATGGTAAAATAAGTCGCACCAAAATTAAGACGGTGTTGTGGCTGATTAGAACTAATTTTAATGTTTCATTTTCTTTTATCCAGTGCCGGGGTCACGGAGGATAAGCGCTAATTCTCAGCTGGTCTCACTCCATTCTCCGTTAATCGTAATATTCTTTCTAGTGAGCCCCTTAACATGTCCGATACGGTTGGTTGTCCTAAGACACAACTTCCTCCCCTCTCTCCCAGTTTCATTTCCCGCCAACAACTTAGGAATTCCTGCTCTCAGATCCACTTTTTTTCCCTAGGCGGGGATGCCTGTGGATCAATTACCGCTCTCAGATCCACTTTTTTTCCCTAAGCGGGGATGCCTACGGATCAATTCCTGCTCTCAGATCCACTTTTTTTCCCTAGACGGGGATGCCTACGGATCAATTCCTGCTCTCAGATCCACTTTTTTTCCCTAGGCGGGGATGCCTGCTGATCAATTCCTGTTCTCAGATCCACTTTTTCCCTCTAGGCGGGGATGCCTGCTGATCAATTCCTGTTCTCAGAACCACTTGTTTTTCGTAGGTGGGGATGCCTGCGGATCAATTCCTGCTCTCATATCCACTTTTTTCTCTAAGCGGGGATGCCTACAGTTCAATTCCTGCTCTCAGATCCACTTTTTTTCCCTAGGCGGGGGTGCCTGCGGATCTATTCCTGCTCTCAGATCCACTTTTTTCCCTAGGCGGGGATGCCTGTGGATCAATTACCGCTCTCAGATCCACTTTTTTCCCTAAGCGGGGATGCCTACGGATCAATTCCTGCTCTCAGATCCACTTTTTCCCTAGACGGGGATGCCTACGGATCAATTCCTGCTCTCAGATCCACTTTTTTCCCTAGGCGGGGATGCCTGCTGATCAATTCCTGTTCTCAGATCCACTTTTTCCCTCTAGGCGGGGATGCCTGCTGATCAATTCCTGTTCTCAGAACCACTTGTTTTTCGTAGATGGGGATGCCTGCGGATCAATTCCTGCTCTCATATCCACTTTTTTTCTCTAAGCGGGGATGCCTGTGGATCAATTCCCGCTCTCAGATCCACTTGTTTTTCGTAAGCGGGGATGCCTACGGATCAATTCCTGCTCTCAGATCCACTTTTTTTCCCTAGGCGGAGATGCCTGTGGATCAATTCCCGCTCTCAGATCCACTTTTTTTTCTAGGCGGGGATGCCTACAGTTCAATTCCTGTTCTCAGAACCACTTGTTTTTCGTAGGTGGGGATGCCTGCGGATCAAT
Organism: Macrothele yani; assembly: GCA_039090855.1. NCBI lineage: Eukaryota > Metazoa > Arthropoda > Arachnida > Araneae > Macrothelidae > Macrothele > Macrothele yani. The sequence goes on from CM077024.1 coordinate 106,211,249, forward strand.
TACCGCTCTCAGATCCACTTTTTTTCCCTAGGCGGGGGTGCCTACGGATCAATTCCTGCTCTCAGATCCACTTTTTTCCCTAGGCGGGGATGCCTACAATTCAATTCCTGCTCTCAAATCCACTTTTTCCCTCTAGGCGGGGATGCCTGCTGATCAATTCCTGTTCTCAGAACCACTTGTTTTTCGTAGGTGGGGATGCCTGCGGATCAATTCCTGCTCTCATATCCACTTTTTTTCCCTAGGCGGAGATGCCTGTGGATCAATTCCCGCTCTCAGATCCACTTTTTCTCTAAGCGGGGATGCCTACAGTTCAATTCCTGCTCTCAGATCCACTTTTTTTCCCTAGGCGGGGGTGCCTACGGATCAATTCCTGCTCTCAGATCCACTTTTTTCCCTAGGCGGGGGATGCCTACGGTACAATTCCTGCTCTCAGATCCACTTTTTTCTCTAGGCGGAGATGCCTACGGATCAATTCCTGCTCTCAGATCCACTTTTTTCCCTAGGCGGGGATGCCTGTGGATCAATTACCGCTCTCAGATCCACTTTTTCCCCCTAAGCGGGGATGCCTACGGATCAATTCCTGCTCTCAGATCCACTTTTTCCTCTCGGCAGGGATGCCGGCGGATCAATTCCTGCTCTCAGATCCACTTTTTTCCCAAGGCGGAGATTCCTGTGGATCAATTCCCGCTCTCAGATCCACTTTTTTCTCTAGGCGGGGATGCCTATACAGTTCAATTCCTGTTCTCAGAACCACTTGTTTTTCGTAGGTGGGGATGCCTGCGGATCAATTCCTGCTCTCAGATCCACTTTTTTCCCTAGGCGGGGATGCCGGCGGATCAATTCCTGCTCTCAGATCCACTTTTTTTCCCTAGGCGGAGATGCCTGTGGATCAATTCCCGCTTTCAGATCCACTTTTTTCTCTAGGCGGGGATGCCTACAGTTCAATTCCTGCTCTCAGATCCACTTTTTTCCCTAGGCGGGGGTGCCTGCGGATCAATTCTTGCTCTCAGATTCACTTTTTTCCCTAGGCGGGGGTGCCTGCGGATCAATTCCTGCTCTCAAATCCACTTTTTTTCCCTAGGCGGGGATGCCTGCTGATCAATTCCTGTTCTCAGAACCACTTGTTTTTCGAAGGTGGGGATGCCTGCGGATCAATTCCTGCTCTCAGATCCACTTTTTCCCTCTAGGCGGGGATGCCTGCTGATCAATTCCTGTTCTCAGATCCACTTGTTTTTCGTAGGCGGGGATGCCTGCGGATCAATTAATGCTCTCAGATCCACTTTTTTTCCCTACGCGGGGATGCACACCACCGCCTGATTCGAAGTCTTACCTGCTCTGAAAACACAATCCTCCCAGCAAAACATTTTTCCCGTTGGTACCACTTTCTCCCTCGAACCAGACACCGACCATAAAAAAATCATTTATGCGAATAAACTTCAACGCTTAAGTGCACCAAAATTCGACCCTCCAAAGATTCCAACCGACATGAGGACTAATTAGGGAGACTCACTAGCACGCCACGAAACACAAAAATATTTTAAGTTGTTGAAGAAATTCGTGCCAATAATACTAACTGTTAGAATGCCGTCGTTGCACGATATATAACATATTACATTTACACTGAAACAAAAGTTAAAAGTGAAAATCACATCACCAGATCTTTCGTGCTGGCTTCCAAGCACATACTCTGGTGAATTTTAAAATGAGACATCGTAAAAATTTACAACATTACAATTTTACAATATCTCATTTTAAAATTCACCTGAGGATGTACTGGAAGCCAGCACGAAAGATCTGGTGATGTGATTTTGACTTTTAACTTTTGCTCCAGTGTAAATAAAGTCATTCTCATCGTCCATTTTGACTTTCAGTAATATGCTATATCGTGCAACGACAGCATTCTAACAGTTAGTAGAAAAATATCTGCACTCTTAAAAAAGGTTCCCGCATATTTACAATAATCAAAACATCATTAAAATGCAAGGTTTTGATATTAAAAATTAATTCTAGGATTCTACAATCACGTTCATGACTAAATATTGTAAATACGTTATTATCACATTCACTCGTGAAGTTTCTTAGCGCAATTTTCTGCAGCAACTGTGAAAGGAGCATGGTATCTAGACGGAGAGGCGTCGATAAGACAACGATTAATACTATTTGTGAACAGGTGAACAGTGACAGGTTCAAGGTTATAGTGATATACGCAAATGTATACTTTCGAATGTGTTGTATTGATGTGTTAGCCGGTGTTTTTCATTCTCTTGCGGTGAGTGACAGAAGAAAACTTTGTTCAGATCTCCAAAGTTACCTCAGCAAAGGGATTAAAGGCTTAACGTGGTTAGCCATAGGAGATTAATGACACCTAGGTTTTGCCGCCCCGACGGCTCAGTGGTCTAAGCGATAGCCACTGATCATTCGTTCGAAAGGGGTCCGGGTTCGGATCCCGGTGAGGCATGTTGCGTTTGCCTTACGGCACGGGCTCTCTCCTTTCCCTGGAACCAGTGACCCTAAATTAGGAACGGGCGACTGCTTATAGCCCATTGAGTTGCTCACGGTGGTCGTTAAACCTCCAATAAAAAAAATAAAAAAAACCACCTAGGTTTTCAAGAAGGAATAAGAGTTCGGCGGATTAGTCGGAACTCATTGCGTTTCAAACGTCATTGATGCTGAATGCGCGTGAGAGGCATCCAGAAGCCATGTCGGGTTGTTCGCGCTTACGTAATCGTAAAGCAAATTTTTCCTGAGCGCTTCGCGGCGAAGTGGAGGACAAGAAAATTAAGCTTATCGTCGATAGCTGTCAGGGTTCGCATTGTTAATAGTGAACGGGATCGCAGAGATTTACGGGAAGTTTCCCCATCTGCTGGCCAGAACGATAAACCCTGAACTCAGAATAATCGTGTTTGACAAGTTCATTAAACATCTTTGCTGTATCCGTTAAGAGAGAAGTATGTACTGTTTTTTACGCATGTAGTCTTGTTTGACATGAAAAGTTAGCTTCTTCAGATACATTTAAAAAAGGAAGAACTGACGGTATCCTGTCGTAGAAGGAACGAACCGGTGCATAGTGTGATGACCCTCTCTCTGAATTACAGTGCTAATTTAATTCACACGTAAAGTGGTGGAAAGGTGCGAGGGTCGTTAAATGAATAAAATGAACATTATTATTCCCTAATTCACTAAACCAGCCTTTTTAAAACTTTTTTCGTGCACGGCTCCTTTCACCTGAAAATAAATCCCCGAGGCTACTTTGCATAAAAAAAATTGCCACAAAAAAAAAAAAAAAAAAAAAAAACATTTTTCATGGCTTTTGAAAGGGCATATTTTACATCCGTTGGTCTAAAAGGATATGAAAATTGCTTACTTTACATGTACATTGTAGAGACACGAAGTGTGGAGGTCAATAAACTTAAGATTCGGACACAATTTAATAACATTATATTTATTTTTTAAATCAAACATTAACATATTTTAATCAACTTACATTTTATGACATCTTATTCATGTAACAAAGTCAGTGAGAAGGATGAGCTTGCTTCTTCATCCTCAGGTCTTCAAATCTTCAAACCTTGACACAAATCTGGAAATTGCGATTCGCATCTCTTTCCCGACGTTCAATCGCGATCTGTATTTGGTTTTGATTACTGCCACGGCTTAAAACCCTGCGTCACATAAGTAGGATGTCGCAAAAGGAATCAAAATTCATAGGCCTTACAAATTTTGAAGATGACAATCCGTTTTTTGGTGTAAATATGGCAAGGATGGTAAGTCCGGTAATATCCGAAAACTTGAAAATTTCGTCTTTCTGGAGAAGGAACCGAATCCACGTCTCCTAGATAGCGCCCGGGTATGGTAACCACTACACCATTCAGAACGACCAAGTCTCAAGTTTCCGATAAATCAAGTTTCGGGTATTATCTGACTTAAACAAAGACATGTTTATTCACTATTTGGAGGATTTTTACTTTGGATTATCTGACTTACCATCCTTGTCATACTTACACTAAAAAACGGATTGTCATCTTCAAAATTTGTATTGTATTGTGTAATCCCGTATTCCATTCATGATTCATAGGCCTTGTTACCTACTTCTGGATACTCCTGCTTCACCAAACTGCAAAGCTCAGGTAGAGATGAGGAAACGAACTTCGATTTCAAAGTGGAGTCTGGTGAAATATCAACAAGTTGCTCTTGTTCGCCAGTGGTGAGAGTCCATGAGAGTTCTGTACTGAAGGGATCTTTGATCCAGTTGTGCTGGTCAATCTTTACTGAAAAGTACTTCTCAAACTAAACACTGAGCTGTGCTAAATGGTCCACAAACACAGGCTTCAGTTCTTCACACAAGTCATTGTCGTCTAAACAGGGGTGCAGAGCAGGAAACCAGTAATTTACGTCTTTATCATCCAACATTTTCTTCCACAATAATAATTTTTTCCTGAAGGCAGACATTTTTCCTGACAGTTGCAGAATGTGAGTCTCAGAACCTTACAGGGCCACGTTTACAGAATTGAGTGTTTCAAAGATATCAGAAATATATGCCACCTTCAAAACAAAGCCACCGTGCACGAACTTCTCGGAACTGGAACATTTTTCTTCAACAAAATAAGAATAAACTTCACTCCTGAGTACAAACACCCTTTTCACGACATTTCCACGTGAAAGCCAGCAAAAGTTACAATAATAAGGTAAGGAAGTGTATTCAGCCCCCATATCAGTGCACATTGTTCAAAACACCTAGACTTAAGTGGCCGAGTTTTAATGAAGTTTACCATTTCGATCACTGATGGAAGGACCTCATTAAGGGCAGGGCTGATGTTATTTGATGCAAGTGCTTCCCTGTGAATGACGCAGTGTGTTCAAACAGCATAAGGAGCTTTTTCTATGGATCAGAGCTTGCAGTCCGCCATAACAACCAGCCATAGAACGACCTCCATCTGTACACACACCTACACATTTCTCCCAGTTAATATTGTTTTCTTCCATAAAAGAATCTAGTATTTCAAAGAGGTCTGCTACTTTTGTTCCAGATTTTGTATTTTTTCAGAAAAGAAGATCTTCGCGAAACTTGTTATTATCATCTATGAGACGCACACAACAAATTAGATGCGCATCATTGTGGCTGTCAGTAGCTTTATCCAACTGAACAGCAAAATCACCTTTCAGTTTTGCAATCAACTGGTCGTTAATATCGTCAGCTCTATCGATTATTCGACGACTAATAGGGTTATTTGAGAAAGGCACACTTAGCAGTTGCTTGGCAGCAGACTCGCCTAACATAATAGACACTATTGCCATAGCAGCTGGTAAAATAAGGTTTTGCGCAATGATGTGAGGTTTCTTGCTCTTTGCTACACGGTAAGCAACTTTGTAAGATGAAAGAAGAGTCTTTGTAGAATCATAGCTTGTTTACAGAAAGTTGCTTTCTGCTCAATCATTATTTTAACTTGAGAGAAGAATACTCACGTGGTTTATTTTCTGAACTATATACCATGAACTGACTCCAAATGTTGTTTCATTTTATTGGGAATCATGCTCTTAGTGGCCAGTATTTTAAAACGAATGACACATTTTGGACGTTCTTCATTTCTTGTAATTGTGCATGTAAACCCGAAATCCTGCTTCCTCGGTGGTGTAGTGGTCTAAGCAATAGCTTCTGATCATTCATCCGAGATAAGTTCAGGTTCGAATCTCAGTGAGGCATGGATATTGTGTTTGTCTCACGACACTACCTGTCTCCCTTCTCTGGGACCAGTGGCCCTAAATTAGGGACGGGCGACTGCTTACAGCCCACTGAGTTGCTCACAGTGGTCGTTAAACCTCCAATAAAAAATCCAAGCAACTGTAGTCATACTTCCGGTATTTTCGTCTCCTTTCCTCTTTAGAACTGCATGATACGTCTGAAATGTCAGGTTTTGTTCTTATATTTAAAAATTTATCCATACTGACAGAAAAAACAGAAAGGTCACAAAACACAAACAAGACTTAAAACGAGCTGCATTCGACAAATCTAACCTCAAATATGTAACGTGGTACGGCTAGACGCGCAGGTCATCATAGCGAGCCAAACTATTCGTAACTTTTGCCAAACAACCACAACAACCCTAACGGAAATCCGCGACTCCCCTGGGAGCCGCGGCGCACAGTTTAAAAATCACGGCACTATACTATTACATTAAAAGTTATTATTAATCAATAGCATTTATTAACAGGTAACACTATTACAGTTTTGCCGGAAGTGCCTCAGCTCCTTGGCTGCAGCCCTGGACTGTAAAAAGAAAGAGTAGCAGTTTGGAAGGGAGTAATACTATCTAACAGCTAATGAAGAAGAAGAGTATCATGAAACATTGGAATACGTGCATGCTGACAAATCTTGTTTCAGGATTTATACATCGCATGATCAAAGTGGCGTTGAGCAACTATTTAGCTGTTCAAAATCAATACGTTTCATACATGATTTCGCAACTGAGTTTTAAAATTTATCCAGTACAGGCGAATGCACGCTACGTCCTAAATGTGTAAACAAGGAAAATTCTCTCTGGCACAGCAGCGGAGTATTGATTGGACGAACTCATATATTTAGTCATAACTTGAAGAGCCTACAGACATTAAGCTCGGGAAATGGGCGGCCCAGCTTAAACAGCTTGCTAGCAGATTTATCTTAAAGAGAGAGTGGTAAGATGCAAGCAAGTTCGCTCAAATGAAGAGCAAATGCGATCATCAGTCTTGAGCGTCGTCGGCGGGAGTCCCGACCATTTGCCTCGGGCCATTTCTCTCATAAGACACTTCCTCTGCCTAATGCTCCGAAAGGTCAGCTCATATTTTTGGGGCTGGCAGAGTCTGGATTCATAAACGCAGAGGGAGTCAACTTTTCCATCTCAAAATACATTCGAGACAGAATAAAAATGGAGAACTAACTTAATGGATTGCATATTCAGACAGGCTGTAGTTCCCTGCCTGTTTCATTAAACTGATTCTTTATTCCATGCAACTTTTGGTATGGTTCCAATTCCCTTTTCTTTTTCTTCTTCTTTTTTGTTTTTAAATTTTTTCCTCCACCCCCAACTCATTTCCTTTCTTCTGCTGAGTATTCAGATAGAAAACGTGAAAAGCCTAGCGCAGAATTCTTTTTACTTGAAATCCTCCTACATGATGACAAAAGAATAAATATTTGATCGGAGAGAATAGACTGGAACATAAACTTTTGCCAAATGTATGTGTCCGTGTTCTACCAGATGCGAATTATCTTATCAAGCAATCTTTGTTTCTCGTACGAAATTTCTTTGCAGACTTAATATGATATGTGATCAACACCAGCTTTGAAATTCGGACTTCAGTTCTCCGTTGTGTAAACAAAAATCTTTAATGCCAGATAAAATTTAGAAATAAAAACTTTACAAAAAAAAAGCAACTTCAACTGTCAATTATGGGAAGATTTTTAAGTGCACGAAAATGTTTTGAATTACTGGTTTTCCAAAAAAAAAAAAAAATGCAATAAATAAATAATTCGAACTGCGTAAACAATCCATTTAGAGTTAAAAAAAATTTAAATTCATATTTTTAAGATACAGCGACATCTGAAAATCAGTGTGAGTGTTCTAATATTTCACCCATACACACGTGCGTTCAATTTTAATCGACCGTTAAATTACCTCACATAAGGCAAATTGTGGGTTGATAAGGTAAGGTCAGATTTAGAGATACGTCTTCCGACAAAAATTAAACTTTCACGTAACCTCGAACGGCTGCACCTAAAAAGTTAAACTCAGAAGTGAAAGCCCATAATAACGTTAACCAGTAGGCCATCCACGGCCCGGATGACCAAATTTCATGACCAGAGGACCAAACTTCGCTGAGCCGTTTTGCACTTCCATCGCCCTCACATATCACGCGATTAGTTTCCAACTGCGACAATTTGCATAACCGAACTGTCGACACATACCCACCAATCT